>OZ017738.1:134517649-135730149 GCA_963969285.1 Odontomyia ornata | reverse complement strand
TGAGCAGGAACAGCGCTCACTCAACGATTGGCAGCAGTCTTGGGTGAATTGCACGAAGGGAAAATAAACTGCGCGCCTCATCACGGATGTGAGACCGTGGTTAAATCGAAGGCACGATGAGAGTGACTTTAATCTAACCCAGCTTTTGAGCGGGCATAGGTGTTTTCAGTCTTACCTGCACACGATTGGTAAGTCAATGTGCCCCGATTGTCGGGTTTGCCCAAGAGAGGAGGACAATGCCTACCACACATTTTTTGCGTGCATAAAATGGGACAGACTGCGAAACGACCTCTACAGGGAGACGAGTGAGCTCATCGCGGATAATATAGTTGCTGTGATGCTCAAATCGGTGGACAAATGGAACCAGGTGGCACATTATGTACGGGCAGTCCTAAAAGATAAAAGGGACTCGCAGCAACCGGGGGCGTTGAGACTGGGGGATTGCTTGTCTAGCACTTCATCTGCCCCTCTCCTCTCCCGCTAGAAGTGGGATCCCTCAGCTTAAAGGCGCCTCACGGCGTAACAAAACGAGACCTGGCCTGAAGTAATGTGTCAGACGGTTTCAGGCTAGGCCCTCAGATTGTTAGGAGAGGTGTTTAGTGGGTAGTACAGTCGGCTTCTTGCGAGCATGGGAGTCCCACACTCTGTGCGTAAATGGGCATTCACCTCCCTACCAAAAAAAAGTGGCTGAATAGATAATTGGACATCAAGCCCGGCGCAAAAAAATGATTGGTTCGATGATGAGTGCCAGAAGCGTTAGACAAGAATAATCGGGCGTACACAGAATATGCAGGTAGGAAAACCAACGCGGAGATAAAACTATGAAAATCTAGTAGCGAATAAGATAATTAGAATTAAGAAAAAAAAAACACTTTGCCGACCAATTGAGACGTTTCGATGTAAGTCTAGCGAGCAACAACACAAGACTAGCATACAAAGTAGTGAAAAGCCTGAAACGTGGTTAATTGCCCAAAACTAGCTCTGTCGTAATGACATCGGCATTATCATCGCTGATGAAAACAGCATTAAGGAAAGATAGGCTTCACATTTCAAGAACCTCCTTAATCCTCCACACAGCTCCACAACATCGGAGCCTATAGATGTCTGTGGAGAGTTTCCATTGGCCCCACCAACTCTGGATGAAGTTTGTTCCTAGATCAAACCTTAAAAGAATAATAAAGCGCCAGGCATCGATGAGATTCCAGTGCAGCTCATCAAATGTGGTGGCAGAAGTGGTTATAAAGCTATTCACAAAGTCATCCAGCACATTTGGCAACAAGAACATATGCCGAAACAGTGGAGTGTATTAATTATATTCCCTATCTGCAAAAACAGATGACAAGCTACAGGGCGTAAATTATAGAGGCACATCACTGCTTTGTATGGCGTACAAAATATTTTCAAAGATCTTAGAAAACAAAATCGGATCATATGCCACCAGTATGATTGTGGTGTATCAAGGTGGTTTTAGAGCAGGCAGATTGACGATAGACCAATTGTTCACAGTCAAGCAGGTACTTGAAAAATTCTGGGAGTTCAACATACACGCACACAAAATTTTCGTTGACTTTAAGCAAGCATACGATAGTATTGATCGTAACGTTCTGTACCAAATAATGCTTTGCTTTGGTATCCCAACCAAATTAGTCCGTCTTACCAAAATGACAATGACGTCGACTGAGTGCAATATAAGGAAGCTACCTGTCGATACACGAGGTACATTGCTATGCAAGTCAAGCCAAGTAGTAGCCTATGCAGACGACAGCAAGATTTTTCCACGGTCATTAACAGCTGCCAAAGAACTCTTCCTGAAACTCGACAGCGAAGCAAAACTAGTTGGGCTACAAACCAACCAAGCTCATGACGCAGTCGAGGAAAAATACCTCAAGCACACAAAACAGCACACTTGTCAAGTACAATATCGAAAATGGGGGCAAATTTGTATATTTGGGCGCCAAAATAACGAGAACCAGAAATGAAAGAGATAAAATACGCCGAAGAATACAGCTCGCAAATAAAATAATTGATTCAGTTTTGACGATCTCGAAGACCAACTGCATACACAGGAAAACAAAGCTCTAATTATATAAATCTATGATAAGACCTGTGTTATGCTGTGGGTGTAAAACATGGACCCTAACCCAAGCAACCGCAAATATATTCAACGCCTTTGAGTGACCGGTCTTGAGACGAATAATCGAAGTGAAGCTACACGGGGGCCAATGGCGAATTCGACAGAACCATGAGCTGTATGAAATTTTTGACGAGTCGGAGGTCTGAACAATTGTGAGACTGCAGAAGCTGCAATGATCTGGCTACATGAATCGTATAGACGAACAATGGATACTCAAAAAAGAAATTAGTTGGGTGAACTGAAGGCCGGAGACCAGTGGAGAAACCGAAGAAACGCTGGTCTGACTCGGTCGACGGACAGTTCATCGCTGCTCGGATTTTGAAATCGGAGGACGTGATTAATGGACCGAGACAGTTGAGGCGCTATTTACAGGAATCGAAGGCCCGAGAGGGGCTGTATTGCAACGAAGAAGAAGCAGTTTGAGACGATAGGTTCCACATTACCTCAACCATGTTGTTCTGGCTGACCCAGGATATCGAGAGAACTGGAGAGCATAGAGGGTGTACTAAAGCCTGTATGAGAACAACCTAGACTATCAACCCACAAGATATCTAGTGTCTAATCCCTTAACCACCTACCACCGGTCTCATGGACCGCAAACAATTTTCAAATTCATATATTTAAATTTGCATGTGTCGTGCGACAGGGTGCAATCTATGCATTGACCAGTATTCAGTTTAAGCTTGGTGAGTGAACACGTGCACGTATTTAGTACGGGTAAGAAACAATATCTCACCAGCAGTCTCCTAGACCGCACGTAGGTGGTTGTGATTTTTTTTGAATTCATTTAGTTTTTTGTTTTAGTGGCAAAATTATGAAAGTATTGCGGAGTGGATGCAGCAAGAGAAGTCTGATGTGGAAACTATGCCAGACGAGGATTGTAGTGACGTGGAACCTGTTTTTACAGAAGATATTGTGCCTCTTATCGACTGTGAGTCCGATTCTGAAATTGAAGTTGACAATAAAGTAGAAGCTAATTCATTTCTAGGTGGATCAGTAGGTAGACTGTCTTCAAGGTTAACATTTCAACCAAAAGTGACGCATGAAAGTGACTCACCAGATGTAAGGTACAGGAAATTTGTTGTTACTGATGGAAATCTGACGACGATACGCAAGTTCAGGGTCTTAAATGGTCTACGGCAGGGAACAGTTACTGCGCCTCTACTTTTCTCAATATTCATTCGCAAGCTATTGAACGGCTTTGAGATCATTGGTAGCGTTTGCTGATCTGATCATCTATACGGCAGACCGAAAAGCTACAATAGTTCAGAACAATCTTCAAAAAATGTTTAATGATGTGCAACTCTACACCGACAATTGGCGAATGAAAATCAATGTGCAGAAGTGCGAAACAATTTTGTTTCGGACAACGCTGCAGGGGGTCAGTCAAGACCTGAAACGTAATTGGAAGGATTTCCACATCATGGCTGGTGAGGGTAGTTCAGAAGAGGTTCCACATGAATCCTGTCGGGACAACAACTATCAGCCACTGGCAGATTCGTTGACAGAATAGGCGAGAATGCAGGTATATTGAAAAAAATGTTGCTTTCGTCATTTTGTCCAGCAACCAACGTGTAACACACTGAAATACATCGCCTACAAACACAATGGGCTTTCCTCGCTCGTCTTTCTATTCACATCAACCCTGGTTATGCGTGCTGACACAGCCGTGGGTGAATCACTCACTCTACTTTTTGCCTGCTTATCGTCGAGACCCAAATAATCCCTCCACGGTTTCACCGATGTCAATGCAGAAATTAAATAATGTTCAAGCTGTTCGCAAGCTTTACCAAGAATGATCTAGGATTCTGACTGATCTACGCTTTCAACTGAGAACTTTGTTCTATAAACATTTCAGATTACGGTGAACTGGAGTCACTGGAGTAAACAGTGCACAATTCCGTGTCAATTATCTAGATGACATGTAGGATAGTAAATTGACCAGAGTGCGCGGCGCTTTCCTATAAAGCAACTAAACTCGGGCTGCACCGGTATTTATGCAAGTTGCTGATTTTTCACCTTCCTAATAGGTATAACAAGCGAATCACAAATGAAGGGGTATTTGGAAGAACAACCAATGTCAAAAAAGGAAAAAAACGATATTTTGATGTCTATAGTGTCTATGTAATCATAGCAATCAAACCTAAAACACAGTTTTTCGTAAAAGTGCATTAGTCAAACGATATTCTGGGTAAAAGTTTGTTTGATATTTGGAAAAACAACCAAAGTCAAGGCAATTTCGGAGAAACCGCCTAAGTCAATGAGTCAACTCATGACAATGGTTGTTTTTCCAACAAAAATGGAAAAACTGCTTGTTTGACGTATTTCATATGTCTGCTCATTCTGTTCATGGCTTACAGACGATCTAGTTTTCTTTCTCGGTGGGATTGTAAGTTGTTGTACTGTTGTGTATTTTTTTCTTAAAAAATGGATAAAATACCATGAGATGAATCTAGCAGTGTACATTGGAAGGCCAAAAGAAAGAAAATAATTTCTAAACGCGAAAAAATAAAAAGATGCAAGGCTGGCGGAGAGCCCCACATTGATCACGTTGGTCATCTAAGAAGTGGTTTTGTGACGCGCCCTGACTGCAGGTAGGTACTGTGTTTAAATATTATATTGATAACAATATTATGTTGATAACTTTTGGCTATCGCCTTCGCTACGTACGATGACCTATAAAGATCTTCATTGTTTTTAGGTGATAAAGGTTGCAATGTTTCACAAAATTAACGACTGAACAAAAAAAAGAAATACTAAGAATCTTTTACAACTATGAAAGTAAAAATGACCAAGACGTGCATCTTACAGGACTAGTATCGTACAAAAGTGTCCAACAAAGAAGACCTAGACATAACCGTGATGAAGAGGATGATTCGTTCAGCCATGATTTAGCATATTATTACAAAGTGTGAACAAATGATGAAGAGTTGCCAGTGTGCTCCACAGCGTTTATGAATTTGCATGGAATGACCAGAGGAAGGCTGCGTAAAATTCAGGCCAAAATATCTTCAGGTCAGTTACCCAAAGATGGCAGAGGTAAGCATCCCACAAGACCTCATGCAGTCCGAGATCCAATAATGGAGTTAATAAAGTTACACATCAAGAGCTTCAAGGGAAGACAGTCTCACTACTCTTAAGTAATAACCCAAAAACAACATATTTGCCAGAAGAGTTCAGTGCAAAGAAAATGCATGAGTTGTTTTTGAACGAAGTACAGATCAAGATTTCTTATATTTCATATTACACAGTATTTACAAAACTTTTTAATATTAAATTTGGCCTTCCAAGATCTGACACCTGCAGCATTTGTGACGAGCTGAATTTAAAAATAATGAGTGAAAATGATGCTGCTAAAAAAAGTGAACTAAATATTCAAAAAACGTTACATTTAAAGAAAGCTAAAAAATTCCGTGAATTGAAAAATATATATAAAGAGAAGGCAAGGCAAGGAGAATGCATGTTGCTATCATTTGATTTTATGCAGAATCTTCTCCTACCACACATTAAAACAGGCGACGTGTTTTACTCCCGACAGATGTGGTATTATGTGTTCGGAGTGCATAACTTGTCAAACGATGATGCAACATTTTACTGTTACACGGAAATGACAGGAAAAAAGGGTGCATCTGAGGTCACTTCACTGTTACTTCACTATTTAAATAATAATGACATAACATCAGACAATCTTATTTTACTCAGTGATGGGTGCAGTGGGCAAAACAAGAACCACGTAGTACATGTACTAAAGGTATTTAAAACTTTAAAGCATGTATTTCCTGTAAGAGGTCACACACACCTGCCAAATGATGCAGATTTTGGATTGATTGGAAAGAAAAAAGAAGTGTATTCTCCGGAAGTACCAGCAGACTGGGATGAAATCATAAAAACAGCTAGAACACACCCTTCTCCATTCAAAGTGATTCCTGTCACACAAGACCTACTTTTTAATATGAAAGATGCATTGACTCCTTACTTCCTTAAGGTTCCGAGACCTGCTCTAAGACTGCGTCAAGCACGTATTATCATGACTAATGAAAAATACCAGCAAATAAAAATAAAAGAAACATTTTCAGGAACTTCTACTTGTAATCAAGTTCGTAGAACAGTAACTATGCCTTCTGAACTTGTACTGAACCCTCTTTATAGTGAAACAATAAAAATGACTGCTGGAAAAATTGAGAATTTATTATGTCTCAGTAAATATTTAACTAAGCCTGAAAATCGCGATTACTACCGTTAAATCTGTGGTGAAGGTGTCATTGATGATCACAACGAAGTTGATGAAGAGGATAATAGCGATGGTTGTGAATAATAATGAATAAATATTTGATATAATAATAAGCCATTGAATTTGTTTTATTTCATTTTAATATACAATTATTTGGAAAAAAATGCCTATGTCGAACTTTTATTTACCTTTTTCGGAAAAAGTGCCTATGTCAAACTTATTTTTAACATTTTTTATTACTTAAAAAGAAATTTTTTCGTAACTACACTCATAAAGTACATGTTGATATATGACCTTCCTATCGAGTACCTGTACTTAATTCCATAAGAAGCTATTCTTCTTAAAAACGTTTTTTACTTCTAGTTCAAAATTTAATTAAACTGACAGTGGCGGTTTTTCCAAAAAGCTCTTCAAATGTGCCCAAGAACGACAGAGCGTTAACGACCGCAGCAGCAACTGCTAAACAGACTTAAAAAAGAACCGTGTCCCAGTACCACACTCCCGAAGTCAAGTCATAGTTAGTGGCAGAGCTTTACTCACCACTCTGCCGACAACAAGTGGTGATTAAATAGCAGATACTTGTCATCCAACACGTGCCAGCTGATCGAAATGGTGTAGGGATGACCGATATCCACCGGGTATCGCTCCGCGGGTTATGCAGTATATTTGTGGTCTAATACTGCCGGCCAAATACGCATACACGTTGCGGATGAATTTTGCGGGTGCATTGGCTCATTTATCGAGTTCCAACTTTTTATGAAAAAATATGTTCGTTTCTAATTATTTTTCCCCCACTGTATATATATATATATATATATATATATATATATATATATACATACATACATATATATATATATATATATATATATATATATATATATATATATATATATATATATATATTAGGGTGTCCCAAAAAAATTAAAGTTATTTTTTTTAACGCATACCCTCTTTATTTGTTTGAATGATCTTGAAACAATTGTAAACCAAATTTGGTTTAGGTAGGATCACGATATCCCGTGCCGACTTGCATTGGAACTTGTCAATACTTGCTAACTACGGCCGACGCGCTCGAACGATCGATGTGCTTGTTATAATTTGTCTTTCTTTTACAGTAAACAGTTACGCCATAATATGTCTATGTGCAACCAATGCGTTGGCATCGACAAAGGGCGATGCCGACGTAGGAACATGTAAATTAGTAGCTTAAGCAATAAATGGCGATGCCGGCACAGGAACATGTAAATTAGTATCTTAAGCAATAAATGTAAGACTAAGTATTTGATTGTTCACGACCTTTTTCTAGAATACATTACATGCCATAAATTTAGCACCTATTTGTTAGAAAATAAGTTATTGTAAAAGGACACGAGTAGAGTTTAGAGCAATATGTTATTACTCATATTATGCAAATTAAAATTCTTTGTTAGCAAGTAAGGAATTAGTATAAAAGGACATGTGATCGTAGATTTTTGGCCAGTTGTTTTCACGCATTGTTTTTGTTCGGTTAACATGTCAGTGAAATTACGCAGTTCCAAAAAGGATATATTTTTAATAGGTGCCGAAAAACATCAAATAACGGGATCAAAACTTCCTTCTAATAGACAAGTTTTAGCAGTGTTATTTTACAACATTCGTCAAGTGAATTTAACTGTAAATGAGAGTGCAAATCTGTCTTCGCGAGTGTATTATATATTGGGAAAAGGCACGTATACCTACGAAACCTTTTCCTAATTGTGTAAAGAAACTTGTGTATTTATATCAAGTTTGGAGGGGTTTGCAAAAAAATGCACAAAAAACCCAAGACGTATTTAAACAGCGTCGACAAGAGTTTTTCAGGAACTTAGACAATTTGTTTGATATTGCCCACGCCGATGCGCTTCATTGAATAAAAACAAATGAAGGTAAGTCTTTTTTACAACGACAACGGGAGCCAGGTCGACCAGGTCATTTAGGTGGAGTAGACAAAAAAGGGACCGATAAAGAGGAAAGGGCGCGCCTGAGAATTATTGGGGAAGAGAAACGGTGATCTAAATATTTCGCAGAGTCAACTCCATCGACATCATCATATCATCCTATACAAATAGACATCTGATTCGGTCGAAGACATAATACCTCAGATCGAGAGTGCGCAACCCAAAAAAATGAAAGTATCTATGCGGAAAGATTTTATCACTCCAAAATTAGTAGCGGCGCTAGACAGGTGCCAGTTAAGTATGAGAGATTCCGTGTATATTCTTGAAGCTACTATTGAAGGACTTGGATACAATACTGATGAATTTCCGATAAGTAAGTCCTCAATACAAAGAATTCGCACCGAAAAACGCAAAGAGCGCGCGGAATCCATAAAAATTGATTTTCAAAACGAGATGCCAGAAGTTGTGACAATTCACTTTGATGGAAAATTATTGCCTAGAGATCAAAAGAAGAGCGTCTTCCGGTAGTTATTTCATATGGAAATAAAGAACAATTGATTGCTGTGCCAAAATTAGAAAACTCATCAGGAAGAGAACAGGCAGAGGCGGTTTGGAAAGCGCTTGTAGACGGGAATCTGGAAGATAAAGTACAAATTCTTTGGTGTGATACTACAGCGTCAAACACAGGCCGCATTAATGGCGC
The DNA here is from genome assembly GCA_963969285.1 of Odontomyia ornata. Lineage (NCBI taxonomy): Eukaryota > Metazoa > Arthropoda > Insecta > Diptera > Stratiomyidae > Odontomyia > Odontomyia ornata. Next base: position 135,721,162 of record OZ017738.1, on the reverse strand, counting down.
TTGTGTACTTCTTGAACAAAAACTTGATAGACAATTGCTAATTTTTGCCTGCCGCCATCATATGTATGAGGTAATATTAAAAAGCGTATTCGAAGCAAAAATCAGTCAAGTGACAACAAGCCCGGATATTGCGCTTTTCAAAAATTTTCGAGATAGCTAGAAGAGTGTCGACCCGAATAAAATACAATGCCATAAAGATAAGCTAGATTTGCATCTGACTGTTTCCGAAATAGAAAACATGACCAAATTTTACCAATCTGAATTGACCAAAGATATAGTCCGAGATGACTATCGAGAACTAATTGAGCCCTCAGTGATATTTTTAGGCGGAGATAAAGATCGAAAATTTAAAATCCGACCTCCAGGTGCCATGCACCAAGCCAAGTGGATGGCGAGGGCGATTTATGCACTGAAAATAGCACTTGTTAGCGCTCAACTGAAAATGACGAACAAAAATAAGGCGGCAATGTTTGATGTTTGCTTGTTCATCGTGACATCCTACGTTAAGCCGTGGCTCCAATGTATTTTGGCTGTAAAACCACCTTTTCAGGATTTGTGCTTTTTGAAGGCGATGAAGGCTTACGAAAAAATCGATACAAACGTCTCGAAAGCAGCTTTACAGAAATTAAGCCAGCATTTATGGTATTTAACCGATGAAATAGCTGCCTTATCATTATTTGACGACGATGTGGACCAAGAAATTAAAATAAGAATGGTTGAAAATTTAACCAAAGAGAATCCATCAACCCATGATAAACGCTACATCCCATCCAAAGAAGAACTCTGTGGTTCATTGTATGGTAAGTTTCATTAGTAAATATAGTATTGTTTCTTTTATATTCCATTTTTTTTAAAATTACAAATTCTTTTCATTTTTTATTTTAGACAAAAACATCTACGACTTTGTATCAGTCAAAAGTAAAGCGTTGTTCACCCGGCTTCAAATTGATGACAGTTTTCTGAACGAAGAACCGTCTTTATGGCCAAATAATGCTTCGTTTCAAGATGCAAAGAAGAAGGTTTCAGTGCAAAGGGCAGTAAACGATACAGCTGAAAGAGCGGTCAAGATGATGCAAGAATTTCATGGTTTAATTACAGTCAAAGAAGAACAAAAGCAATTTTTATTACGCTGCGTACAAGAACACCGGAAAATTCATCCAGACTAAAAAAAAACAAACCTTAAAAAGGAAATTTGTAAAATAATGTTTTTTTATGTTAAATATTAAATAGTAATATGTTTTGGGTATATAAGTGTTTTATTTACTAAACAAACTCGAACTTCCAGAAATCTTCTATACTAACCCGGAACAAAAATTTATATTTTATGTTTGGTATCAAGTCGGCACGGGTTGTCATGATCCAATCGCAATAATATTTATTATTTAAGCGAATAAGGCCATTTAGAAAAAAATAGAGGGTATGCGATTTTATTTTCGAGAAAGAAAATCTTCCCTTATATCTTGGGACACCCTAATATATATATATATATATATATATATATATATATATATATATATATATATATATATATATATATATATATATATATATATATATATATATATTAGAAGATACCAGCTGATGCCATGAACATGCTTTTATTCAAGACCACAGGAAAACTAACATGTTTCGATGATACATGCAATAACAGTTGCATTTGGATGCTCAGAGTCTGATAGTCATTGAAATCAAAATTATATTTATAAAACCATCTCAGCACGGCATAAGCTAAAATAATGAATCCACAAAATCACTTTTTTAAGTCTTATTAAGGAAGTGTCAGAATGTTATGCGTTTTTGGAACTCTTGTGCTATTGGGCTTGAATCTGTTGTAGCATAAAAATGTTTTTTCAACAAGTTTAATTTTTGTGCATTTATGCTATAAATCTGAAATTTTGCAAATGTATTTACACTTACTTTGTTTATATAAACTTGGCAAATCATTCTTTCATTTGGTTTTATTTCCTTTAAGTTTTTCGTTATCCAAATACCTCGACCTTGTGCACCAGTATCTGGCTTCAGGATAAATGTTTTGTTCTTATATTGTCTGCTATAGCTGATAGCATCCCCTAAACTAATATTAAATATTTAGCAAATATTTAAATTCACAAAATCTTCGATTTAAAACTCACTCTGCTGGAAAGCACCATGTTTTCGGGAAAAAATTGTAATCAGTCGGAAATAGTCGTTGCATTCGTATTAAATTTCGTGCCAAAAGATCTTTTCTGCATATTTCTACCATACCAGGAAAATGATTAACTTTTTGAAAACGTTTCATATCTTTGTACATATCAACTCCCTGAACTGAATCTGTCCAGTAAATATTCCATAACTCCATGTCACGAACTACTTTCCATCCTATAGATTTCGCAACTCGTGAGATAATCGAATAACGTGTTCCCATGAGACAAATACTTGGAGCATACCTGGAATGAATTTTAAAATTGACTGTGTTATGAAATTAATAAGGCAATGAGATTGAAACATCAGTGTTTAAATCAAACTTTAATCCACAACGACTTTCTAAGGAGATAATCTGTTCAGATTTAATTCCAATTCAAATGGGCTTTATTTTTTCATTCACAAACTAAAAACTTAATGGCCCACTTGGCACTCTAAATTTAAACAATATTGCAATTAAAATTCAGTCCAAAAAGCAATATCAGTTTTTGGTCAAATGAGAATTATTACATATAATCAATTAATTGAAGAAAACGTAAAAAAACAACTAACTCGATTAAAAATTAAGTATAGTACAAAGAACATAGCAAAAAAGTTAACTTGAAGCTTTTATCTAACTTAGTTCTAGTAAATTCTAATAAATAATATCTTATCCTAATATTTTAACAACATAAAATTCCTAACCCCAACATGTATCTCAAATTAAAAAAAAAAAAAGAATGTTAACGCAAACAAACAAAAATAACATTGAATGTAGCAATGCGTAGAAAATCAAAAGGGAAAATTGAAGAAAAAACAATTCAATAATCAAGCTGTTATCATTCAGCCACCAATAGCTAGACTACTCCGTCCCAGCTCGACCAGCCTCAACAAATCTAGCAAAGGAGTATTTCCATTGGAATGGTTCTTCTCTGGAGCTCAAATTTTGAAGGTATTTTATCTTCTTACCACTGCCTCATCTATATACGATAGCACCATCTGGATTAAAAACATACCAATCGATATCTAAATACACGAATGCTTCTGGAGCTATGAAGCCATTGTTGAGGAAACTCTCAACATATTCGTATTTAGGATATAATCGTCTACTTCGTAATATAATGGCCGGCCGACAGAAAACCTTCCCCCTTCAAGTTAAACATGCACAGAAATCTACAAAGTGCATGCAAAATATAAAAATTACCAATGAAAATAATCCAGTGGAGCATAAAAGTTGAAAGTGATGATATAAATATTCTCATTAGGGCTGGTATCGAAATTGATAGTACGACTTCGGCTGGAAATGGAAACAAGATTATGTTTGATGGATTTTAGAAACTTGCCCTGATTGGAACTCATTTTGAGTTGGTTCATCAACCAAACCCTGAGAGAGGGAACTAATATTTTCAAAAGTAAGGGGTATAAACCCACAGGACCCAGATGGCGTTTTCGTGAAAGTGAATAGCATATTCCGTAAGAAGTCTCGAGTGAAGGTATCGAATCTTGAAGTCACTAGTGATGAGATAAATCTTCTCGATAGGGCTGGTATCGAAATTGATAGTACGACTCCGGATAGAAATGGAAACAGGATTATATGTGAAGGATTGCATAAACTTGCCCTGATTGGAACACATTTTGAATTGGTTCATCTACCAAACCGTGAGAGAGGGAATGAAATATTTTTAGAGGCCGTTGAAGCAAAAGTTTCCGACTTCAGATCAAACCTGAACGGTGAATCAATTCTTCATTTCAATGAAACATTAACATCTGACCTCATACCAAGCTTGAATCTTATTGATTATTTTGTCAGCTATGAAGAGTTGTGTTTCATATTTGGCAGCATAAATAACAAGAAATCATGTGGTATTGAGGCTATTCTGAATATAGTTCTCCGACATTTGCCCGACGTTGCTATTAGAAATTATAACATATTGTTCAACAACATGTTGAACAATTCATATTTCCCAAATGAGTGGAAAAAGGCCAAGGTATTTCCGATCTTGAAGAAAGGAAAAGAATCTTCGTGCCCTTAAAGCTATTACCCAATCAGTTTGCTGCCTAACATCAGCAAGGTATTTGAAGAGATACTATATAAAGCATTAAACGCCCAAATTGAGAAATATGAGTTGATGCCGAATTGCCAAATTGGTTTCCATGCCAGAAATTTGACCATACATGCGATAACAAAAATATTCTCAGACATCTGTTGGAAACTAAACAATAGAGAATGTATTTGTCGTAATCGAGCAGTGAAACAAGCCAACTGTCCGAAAATCGCATAACACTGTTCCAAAATTTCAACGGCAGATTTGAAAAATTTTTTGTTTGCATTGATATTCGTTATAATATTTATCTTTATTATGGTTTAAATTTTCAGTCTATTATTAATTTTATTATCATAATTTCCCGAATCTGCAAATTGAAATTTCGGACATGGGAATACTGATTTAGTGCATCATATCCATGTATTGCATTGGCGAATGCAATTTGACTCAGCTGAGCTAGCAGCGGATTTGGATTTGCAGGTGCCGCAGAAAAATCATGCGGGGATTTGGACGGATCGAGGAGTCTGATATAAATAGCCAAGCAGCGAGCACGCACAAGAACCACGATCAGAAAAAGTCTCGAGCAAGAGGAAATTATCGTAAGTGTCACCTCCGCCACCTGGTTGAGAGCTTGCCGGGAACTTTTAACGGATAAATCGAATGGAAATGCTCTCTGGGATTACTTCGCGGATTTGCTGGTTCACGTCGCCTGCCGAAAAGGCTCGATTTAATTCCTGGTGACAATTCCCAGAAGGATTTTGATTCGCAAGTAAGCTGAAATTTAATGAACGGCTAGTGAAACAGTGCGAGTTCTGCGCCGTTAACAATAAAGGAATGAAAGGAAAGCTTTCGAGATCCATTGGAGTGACATTGTAGTTAGTTAGCGAAAAATTAGCCAATTCGCGCGTTAATCTCGATACTAGTGCAAAGTGCAGTCCAGATATCTTTGATTGCGATATTTCCATCACTCCGCGGGTTTTGTTGGCGTCAATTCTAAATAGCATACTTGATTGTAATTAGTATCTTGATCGATTTCGTACTAGTGTGGCCTAGAAAGCGGTCAAATTGCGTCCCTTGCTCGTGCGTGGATGCGGAGTCTGATCAATAGCCGATTATGATAGCCCACCCATGATGACTAAATCGCCCCAAATCAGTGACGGTGGCAGCAACGGAAATCCACATATGGTACATGAGAGGTGCGCGCACTCGCATTAGATCCACTTAAGGGGCCTGTTTCTGAACAAATGGCAAGTTGCTTCGAATTTGGTTGGCCGATTGTCATCAAATCATTATCCTTACTCACGGAGCGAATTGAGCCAACAAAGACTTTTCTGCGTCTGGTTGAATCACGGTTTCAGCAAAAAGCGTCATCCACACAAGATAAGTCGAGCCACATAAAGAAAACCTACCGCAGCACATGACAAAAGCTCATAACGATCTCATTGCAAGCAAGATCTGCATACAAGCACTCTTTTTCTGAGAAGCAGACACAGACGCGCCCTCGAAAGTATTAGCAGGTTTCCTTGGCACGAATCATCTCAGCTCCCCGTTCAGTTCTTGGAGGCATTATTTACATGACGTTTGATTGCAACCAAATCAAAGAACTGACGCAGAGGCATCGCCGAGCGATCATATTGATCGCGATTAGCCACATAAGTGACGATCGCGCTTATCTAGTCATCAAACAGTAACGCGGCGTGGAACGGTGCATTGGCAATTGTGTAAGCTATGAACAACGTAGAGCTCCAAAACACCGTTTGTCTTCATTTATTAATACTTTGAGTCATTAAGTTTATGCAGCAAAGAAAGGTAGTGAGAAAGCACTAACGTCTTAATATAATTCGAGCTTCAAAGTTGATAAACTGATTTTGCTTATTTATTGATTAACACTTTCTGATCTATTACAATGTTTTTGTATTTTTATATCGACTCATTTGCGAATCAGCATCTTCTTTCATTTTAGAGAAGTAAATTAAAGAACATTCAATAATAAAGCATTCTAAAATTGCTAACAACGAATCTTCCATACACACCCCATCCAATTAAATTAATATATAAACTTTACAATTGGTGTGCATTGTAATTACCTGTAAATATAATATTTATTACAATTATTTGATTTCACACTAATCACAGATTAATACTTGAGGTAGGGTGCATGTTATATAAACACTCTACTTAGTAGTGTGTATCATAAAAACTTCGAATTGACTCACAGTCCACTGTTCGAAAATCAACAACACGTTTGATTCTTTCTAACGCAATTTATAATAATCAAATTTTCACATGTAGTTAGCCCTAACAAGAACTAAAATATTATGTGCATCAAAATTTAGCGAATATCTTTGATATCGCAGAAAAATCTATTGTTTCATAAAGTAAAGTGCATTAAATTGTACACTTGTATTTTGTAAAAAAGATTGAATATGTCTAGTGTTAATAAATTAATTATTTTTTTAATGCCAAAATTTAAATTTAAATCCACCTTAAAAACATTTATTTTGCCATTCATGCAATGCAAAACAAAAAATTTGTTTAGCATTTGTTAGTCGAACGAAAAATTAATAATTCTATTAAATATATTTATTTGTATGTTGAATTAATGAAAATGAATGAAATTAAAATATAATCAAATTAAGGTTAGATATACTAGTTAAATATTTATTAAAAGATAGGGTCTACTCGCAATTAGAGTATGAAAAAATTAATTAATTTATTAAAAGAGATGAAAATAATAATGTTTGGTTAGTTAAAATCAAACTAAGTCTTTCCTTTCATCCAACCTGACCGGGTATGGGACCCACAACGATGGCCGGCCCCTCCACTAAATAAGTTAGCCATCGGGTGAGCTCACCCCTTTTATTGCGTTATATGGGCTCTTGTCCGGGCAGAATGGCCTTCCACTCGCGTGCCCTTTAATGGTATAACGTTATGTGATTCCATCACATAATACTATAACATAAATTGGCCACGTTTATATTTCTCATTTGTGCGAAAAATTCATGCAAATTATGTTTGTATGAGTTTTTCACTCAAATGGGAAATATATGGCCACGTCTACATTTGGATCTTGATGCCCCACTCTTATTTGTAGGCCATAAATATCGTCGGTATCGACGAAATCTGTGCCATCTGTTTTCTCTCGGCCCAGTTTGTTACTGGCTATAGACTATTCAACCCTTCGTAGGTGACCTCGGCCTCAACACCAGTCGATCGGCATTACAAGGTGCGTTCGCAAATAGAGACTTTTGTCACTTTGGTGGCGCTATCTGTGCGTTAGAAACTTACATCCCCCCTGACTTCCAGTGAAAGTTTGGTGAGATTTGGTGGAAGCAAAGTTATTGCGTATAACGTGACAGTATGTTTGTGTCATCGGTACAAAAGAGAGTTTCGAACAAAGAGCTAATATCAAATTTGGTTTTAAAATCGGTAAAACGTTTACCGAAACATTTAAATTGATGAAACAAGTTTATGGTGATGATTGCCTATCTTGTGCCAGAGTTCATGAGTGGTTTACACGTTTCAAAGATGATCGTGAGGACATAAATGACGATGAACATACGGGCCGCCCAAAATCAGTGATCACCGAAAACTTCATGGAAATTGTGCGTGAATTTATCAAAAATGAGCAGAAATCATCGTTGAAATTTATGGAATCGGAGTTGAATATCTCCAAAACATCGGTTCATTGCATTATAACTGATCATTTGGGCTTACAAAAGGTCTGTGCACGTTTTGTGCCGCACAAGGCAAGCTGCGTTCCAAAATAAACGAGACTTTTGTCATAAAAATCCACTCTTGTGACTGATTTTTTGACTAGACATCGCATTTTAACCATCAATAACTCACCGTATTCGCCTGATATGACTCCCTTTGACTTCTACCTATTCGGAAAATTGTATTTGGCCCTGAAAGGGCTTTGCGTCTGTAGAGGGCATCCAAAAGGCTTATTACGACATCCTGAAGGACATTCCGGTCAATGACCTGAAACAGTCTTTCGAAAAGCTTTTGGATTGCGCCGGAGGAGACCATTTCGAATAAATAAACTCGAATTTATCAGAACAAAGTTCCCGTCGTTTCCATTTTAGCTCAGTCTTGTTTATTTTGGAACGCACCTTGTAGATCGCTTCAATTCATGAATTCGAAATTTTTTTGTAGTGGGTCTTGTGCTGGGGAAAAGAACCCGCCCCACGACACCGCAACGCTAGCCTGCCAAGGCATTTACGCGTCCCCAGACAAGGCCAATCTCGGCGGATCCTACCATGCTCTTTCGCCGAAGCAGCAGACCATAACTCCAGTTCTTTACGGACATCTTATCTCTACTCATTTCACTACATATTGGAGAATGTCTCATTGATATAGAAAAAGCCTTCAATATGATGAGGTCAGATGTACTAATTTTTGATTTCCTTCAGGACAGGTTCCCCACACACCTTGTCGCCAGGATGTACAATATGTTATACGGGGAATCAGTTCAAGGTCTTGAATGGTCTACAGCAGGGAACAGTTACTGCGGCTCTGCTTTTCTCATTGATTTTAACGTCTCACCAATGCAATCCAACAAGCCAAGTAGTAGCCTATGCGGCTGACATCAACATGTTGGCACGGTCGTTAACAACTGCCAAAGAACTTTTTCTGAAACTCGGCAGCGAAGTAAAACTAGTGCGACTACAAACCAAACATTTTTTGAGTGTTATATTGTTTAAATTTAGAGTTTCATGTGGGCCGTCGTTTTTTGATTTTAACCGACTTCCAAAGGAAAGAGGATTATCAATTAATTAATATTTTTTGTGCCTTTTTTATCTATGTTCGCGCATAGCTTTGAAACGAAAATAAATAGAGTTCTGTTTTCGGCAAGTTATACCTCTTTTTCCCTATTAGGTCTCATTTAAAGGATGAGAAATTCAATTAACGGTAAATGACTTTTACCGTTAAAACTAAAAAATCTTCGACTTTCACTTTTTGTAGAGGTTTCAAATGAAGGACAACATATTGAACTAAAATAATCGGTACAGAATTGTAGTCCTTCCAAGGAGCAGATATTAATAGTTCAATATGATACATTTATGTCGAGAAATTGAATTTTAATTATCTTTCGTACGAAATATGTTAATTATTTTGCACTCTTCAAGAATTTGATGAGATACCGATTCCTTGGTGACGGATAATAATAATGATCAATATCCTTAATTTCCTGCAAAAACGGTATACTTAAGCCAATCTCTTCTACCGGAAATAACCAATAAATTATTTCAAAATGCAGTATAAATACAATTTAACATGATTTAGAGCAATTTCATTGGGACAAATTTCAGGATGTTTTTCGCTTCCGCATTTATTGTTCGCCTAATCCTGAACTTATTAAAAGATCTTTCTTACATCTTTAGACAAATACGAATTATAGATTTAATTGCGATTTTAAAATTGATTCGTTACTTTCTAGTTTATATTATAAATTAAATGCCCAGAAATATAACTTTAGTGCTTTCCATACTAAAGACCGACAAGAATCGCGACCTTAAAAGACGATACTTTTCCTTATATAACTGATCATAACTTTAAAGATGAACATGAAAATGCATAGTCGCGTTTTCACTCAACTATATGACATCATTTTCATGAAGTTTCATGAAAATTATGTGCCATAGTTAATTGAAAATGAAGGCGATATGTATCGGGTAAACGTGAAAGAGTGATACGGTTATGAAGGATTTTTTTAAAGTACATTTCTTGAGATTGATTGCGGAGTTTTTCTTCTTTGTAGCACTAAAGCTCCTCCCAAGCCTTCGCTTCCTATAAATAGCGCCTCCAACTCTCTTGGTCCATTGACCACGTCCTCCAATCTCGAAATCCGAGTAGTGATGAACTGTCTTCGTCGACCGAGTCAGACCATCGTTTCCTCGGTTTCCCCAATGGCCTCTGGCCCTTTTTGGGTATCCGTTGTTCTTCCATACGATTCATGTGGCCAGCTCATTGCAGCTTCCGTAGTCTTAAAATCGTTGACCTCAGGCTTGTCAAAAATTTCATACAGCTCATGATTGCATCGAGTTCGCCATTGGTCTCCATCTAGCTTCCCTCGAATCATTTGCCTCAAGACCCGTCGCTCGAGACGTTCAATATATTTGCGGATGGTTGGGCTAAGGTCCATGCTTCACACCCATAGCATAACACAGGTCTTATCACAGATTTGTATACTTGGAGCTTTGTTTTCCTGTGTATGCAGTGTAATGAATCATGCGACGCCACCGGTGACCACTACCAACACACTTTGCTGCTAGGTGGCTTGTCATTTTACGTTGGTTGCGACCAGTGCACATCCCACGTCTATTTTATCGTGGGATGCCAACAGAATTTTTACAGCCACATGGTAGCAGGTGTGTGGGTAGCGAGTGCCATCGAAGGGAATTGCTTTTATCGCAGCGGGATTATAGTGTGCAAATTCTATTGTGAGTTTTGTGGATAAAGTGAAGATTCTGTGTTACAACCTAAATCCAAACGTAAACATTTCAGATAAATATGCTTTTGGACGAGGGAAACTGGTGATGTAACTTAGTTCTTAGTTCTCGCTAGACCGATAAAGTCAGTGCGCCGCTAATGCTTAGCCATTTTGCAAGTGGTCGTGTATAAAAAGGCGATAAATATGTGATGCTTTCGCCAATCCGTCATTGGAAATTCATACGCTCGACACATGTCTGCCACGATTGCAATGAGGATTCACCCCTAGAATGTCTCAAGTCAGCATTGACGATTCGTTATGCAAGCACTGTCTTATCTATCCCAAGAATCGTGTTAAGGTTATGTGATTGAGAACAATCCCGATGGAGCTTGAATGCTTACTAGCTTCTGCATGATTGGTCTTTGCCATGCTACCGGGGTGAGGACGCAATTTCGTAAAATGCTGGATGGCGCTTTGGGTTAGCATTGTAATGGTCGTAAAAGCATTCGGATGAAAACCATAGCCAAATAGGTATGTAAAGTAGTAAAAGAAACAATATTTGGGAGACGTAGATTAACAAACTACCTATATCTAAACTAAGAAAACCCAATTCATTAAATTATAAAGTAGGATGAGATGAAAATGGAAGAAAACACATGCCCTAGGTGAAACTCCTTGTGAGTAGAATGTTAAAACTAATTTATGAGCGTAAATGTAAAATAGCTACCCCTAAAAGTAAAGTAATAACAAAAAGCAACACCCCATAGATCATGTCGTGTCTAACTTATTAAAAAAAGATAAAATCAAATGGAAACAAATTTTACGGAAAATATAATAAGGTGTATGAAAAAATCTAGACGTGAATTCTAATTGAATTAAAACAAACATAACCTACGAGAAAAAGTGAAGCGAAAAGCGAAAGAATTACATAGCTGAATTGCTAACTCTTCAGTTATTTAGTTTGGAAACGTAACTAGAAAGTAAAATAGTAAAGAAATGCAGAGAATGAATGAGAGAGCGAGAATAGCAAAAATAGATTGTTAACCTTTATGGAAATCAGAGGTGTGAGATAGCATGAGAAAGAAAAAGAACTTGCAACAAGAAAAGTCTTTGATCAGACTTAGAAAAAAAAAATAGTTGGTGCAAAACTCTTCATTCCCATTTTGAATCGCTCATTCATTTTCCTCGCTAACATCTTGTTTTCCTCGTATATGATTCGATTCTTTGTCGCCTCGGCAATCCGCTGGATGGAAAGGACACTAAACGTCCGGTTGTTGAAAAAGAAAAACTTTTATTCTAACCTGTTGACTGTTTTTAAAACGATTCTATTTTTTTCTATTTTATTATTTTGAATAATATCTTTTCCCTTTGATTTGTTATGGTTAATTTGAATGTCCAAGACCTTATATTTACATACTCAGAGCAATTTATTTATGGGATCATTGTACATAGAATGTGTCAGAGTCTGCACTATGAAGATTATATTATATATTGCTTTTGATTTACCAAAGTAATACAAAAAAAAAATAATTCACTCACGCGAATCGAAACTACCTATATTGGTAATAAGCTTATTTTAATGTACGTTAAGTAGCCAATACCTTAGTTTAATTATATAAATAAAATAAATTTTTTTTCACTTGTAAGTTGAAGACGATGCATGATATGAAAAAAAAATCGAAAACGATAAAAATCTACATCAAATTTAGCCACACATTTTCAATTTCCATATACAAGTGGCAACGTAGTAATTGTAATTGAGGAAATTAAAAATAAGTAAAAGAAACAAAAAAAAAAATAAGAATTAACGTAAACAATGAAAATGAAACAAATAATTTAAAATATTGGTAGATGCGAATAAGAAAAAGAAGAACAATGAAAAATTGATATCAATTAAAAAAATATTTACATGATAAGTGAAAAGGATTAAATGATAATGATAAAATATGAAATGATTCTGTGACGAGAATATTCGCTATGTAAATGTGCAATGATATGTGATTTTTGCTAACTTTAATAATTATACACATACAACATTACATACAATATTATAAATAATTATATACACATCTTAAATATATACATATATTTACAAAACATCGATAAGGAAAAAAAGAGAAACTGTATGGCATAAGAAATCAAAATAGAAAACAACATGAATTGCTAACGAAAAAATAGACTTTCCTTTCCAGTGGTTCTGCTTTTCAGCGGGAAATGAGGTGTAGGGTAAGTATGCCGTCGCGAGGGTAGGATTTGAGAAAATCCGCTGAGGTCGGTTTCGCGTTGCGCGCGGTACGCGGTACCTTTGTTGTTTTGCCGTTTTATTAGAGTAGCTTTCGTCGGGATGAGTTAACGTAGTATACTTTTCGGTACCGCGTCGAAATTTCGGGAACGCGAAGTAAAAATTAGATTTTGTTCTTTGACTGATAAATGACGAAATACGGAGTAACGTAGAATAGGTTTCCTCTCCGTATGGTTTTGTTTTGTAATGCGTTTGAAAACGGGCGTGTATAGGTGGCTGAAATATGTAAATGAGCGCAACCCATTCGGAGACCCGCGACCGAAATCCTCTCCGATCTAGCTGGCCGACAAGCAGCCACCGCGTGAATGGGTTACGGTGCACGGATTGGTTGACCGGTTGGTACCATCTGTTGGCACTACTCAGATTTAACGTCTAGAACCGATGAGAGGTCGGTTCCGCGTTCGCACGTAGACATAAAATCATTACAGCAGAACTGAAAAAATGTTTTATTTGCGAGCTGTATTCTTTGACGTCTCTTTCATTACCGATTTTCGTCATTTTAGCGCCTAGATACACAAATTTGCTCACATTTTCGATACTTTACTCGCCAAGTGTGATATTTTGTGTACTTGAGGTATTTTTCCTCAATGAGCTTTGTTTTATTTTCATTAATTAGTAGCCCTAATAGTTTTGCTTTGCTGTCGAGTTTCAGGAAGAGTTTTTTTCGCAGTTGTTAATGACCACGACAAAATGTTAATGTCGTCCGCGTAGGCTACTACTTGGCTCGGCTTGTATAGTAATGTACCTCGTGTATCGACAGGTAGCTTCCTTATGACGTACTCCAGAGCCAAATTCAATAGCAGTGGGGCTAGCCCATTTCCCTGTTTTTGTGCGATATTTGTGTCAAAGACATCGGTGAGTTGACTATTGGTGCGGACTTGAGAGGTCGTTGACGTCATTGTCATTTTGGTAAGACGGACTAATTTGGCTGGGATGCCAAAACCAAGCATTATTTGGTACAGTAAGTTACGATCAATACTATCGTATGCTTGCTTAAAGTCAACGAAAATTTGATGTACGTCTATGTTGAACTCCCAGCATTTTTCCAGTACCTGCTTAATAGTGAACAATTGGTCTATCGTCGATCTACCTGCTCTAAGACCACCTTGATAATCTCCAATAAAACTTTTGGCGTATGATCCGGTTTTATTTTCGAAGATCTTTGAAAATATTTTGTACGCCGTACAAAGTAGTCATATGCCTCTATAATTTTCGCACTGCAGCTTGTCACCTTTTTTTGCAGATAGGGAATATAATTGATATACTCCACTGTTTCGGCATATGTTCTTGTTGCCAAATGTGCTGGATGGCTTTGTGAATAGCTTTATGAACACTGCTGCCACCATATTTGACGAGATCCAGTGGAATCTCATCGATGCACGGCGCTTTATTATTCTTTTGGGCCTTGATGATGGAACCCACTTCATCCAGAGTTGATTGGGCCAATGGAAGCTCTCCGCAGACATCTATAGGCTCCGATACTATGGAGCTGTGCGGAGGATTAAGAAGGTTCTTGAAATATGAACGGTTAGTATTGAATAAAGCGCCTTTGACTTGACTTGAGTGATGGAGAGAGTGGTAAGGAATGAAGGTATTACAAAAATAAACAAAATTCACTTTGTGGTGCGAAGCCACAAAAGTTGAGTGTTGTGCAACGGAGAAAGTGTAAGGAATGGAGGTACTTAAAAAAGGGCAGTATCTAAAAGTCAGAATGTTTATGAAAACCGGTTAATAAAATACGCAATTAGAAGAATAAGTAAGATTTACAAAATTCTTCTTTATATTATGCAAAAAATCAACCCATATAATGCGAGGAATGCAGATCAATCCGTAATAACTTTTGCCAGTACGGATCGTCTAAAGAACGATGCGATGAATGATGCTCTGCGTGTATATGATAATCTACCAGAAATGTTTAAGAAATCACTCTCTTTTGGTATTTAAGAAAAGACTAAGGGAGCAATTAATGGGCACAGATGTAAGCGTGGACCTATAGTTCTGCTTTTATGAGCTCAGTATCTTCGGCCATTTTTGACCCTATCGGCGAGATACTGAAGAGACAGTTTTTTTTGAATGCGTCGTATTATATTGAATTTTTTTTAATCTCTGAGAGCTGATCATGATTTTTGGACTAGATGTTCCTGAAAAGGAATAGTTCACATTATTTTGTGTGCCACCTTATACCGATGTATTAAACATTGTCTGGGTGGCACAAAGGACGAAGCGACGTAATGTGAATGCAAATCGCCCGAGCGTTGTGCGACGAAGAAAGAGTGATGGAGAGAGTGGTAGGGAATGGAGGTACTAAAAAACGGCAAAAACAACTGCAAAAACTAAAAATAAACGATAGAAATGAATTAAAAAAACTTTTGTCATTTAGCGTCATGATATAAGTACTCTCTTACCGTCTTTTCTTTCTCAACGGACTTGATTTTCCAACGCTGCTGCCTTTGAGATCATCCCTAATAATTTCAAATGATTGCATTAAATTGTTTGTAGCCTCAATTATAATTTGCAAACATTACTTATAGTCACTTTCACCATCAGGATAATCATTGATAATTGGAGTTGGCTTATCGTCGCTTATATCCACTTCATAGCAATTGTCATTCACCTTCAACAGAGCACGGAAGCCATCACTATCATTATGATCTTTCGACTCCTTACGAATGACGCACGGTATTTCAACGATTGAACTATTTGAGGGAGTTCTTTCCCCCGTCGAAGGCGTTGATGGTGTTTCAGGAGAATTGCTTGAACTAGAGTTCTCTTCATCGCTTTTTCGTCTTCTTGGCTGAATTAGTAATCGGACATTTTCTCGTGGGGTTGCGAATTTCAATGATTTCGTTTTCATCATGAGGCCAATATATCATTTGTATGGTTCACAGTGACCTACTGAAAAGTGGGACAATAGGTATTGCGAAACGGAAGAAGTCGGAAACTTTTCCGCAAAATCAGTATTTATTAGAATAGGATGATTGAAGAAGTGAAGAGGAAAGCCTCAACACACTTAAATCAGCCTGAAAAAATATTATTATTACTCTCCACAAGCACTTACAAAAGTAAATTTGTCATAAAAATGAGCTAAAACCACAAAAAATTTCAATTATACTATTGACGGGACTCAATTTTCCATCCATTTGAGAAAACTGATTAGTAGGCAGAGCCTCCTTAACTGCATTGTTGAGACACGGGCGCTTTTCGACACACTATGAATTTAATTTTGTGACTTATCATCATGGAAATTCTTCAATTATCCTTACTATGGATAAGGATTATATCACAGAGATGATTAAACCACAAGGCACAACACTATAGGACTTACTCGTACAGGTGCAACTGTTCAGGTGCCATGCAACACTATTTCGGCAGTTATCACGTAAGCCATGAAAGTTGACTAGTTGTAAGACAAAAACTTATGTCGTCAGCCAATTGACCTGAAGACGACATGCATGCTACATGGAAATTCAAAGCATTTAAATTTGCAGTGCCGTAACAAGACCCTTTCACATACGGCATAAGTGTCTCCACCTCGTCAGCCTCAAAAGTCGCGAGGACTTCTAAGTAGCATTCAAACGTTGCACATACTCATATACCTTACATGTCTTTTCCTGTTTTATTGATTTCAAAGTGTAATAACACCGGACCCCATCTCCAACATTACAGTCCAAAAATATTCCAACCCGTACAATTTGATGACTCTATTTCTGTAACAGTTAAGGAAGCAAAAAGAAAGAAGTTGGTAAAAAGACAATGGGCTTCTTCAGACGCAGCGTTAAAAGTGAGCGTTAAACAGGTTATATGGACAAGAAGAGTGAGAGGCATTGAGGGAACCTGATGGTAAAAACAAGCCAACATTTTGTAGGGTGAACGAGCGTAACGCACATACACAAATGCATTTTGTTGATCATTTGGTGGGGGAAATTTTATACAAACGCCGGTAATCATTCCGAATTAAACATTCGGTGAAGAAGGAAGTCTTCATGAAACGATTGCCTTTCTTTAATTTGCGTGCAAAAATGGATGCGTGGATGCGAGAAGCTACGCGTTATTTAATAAATATATAAAAGCTGAGGCCATGTTCAATTTCAGGAAACAACACGACGAATATCACGATTTCAATAAAGTTAAATTGCCTATTGTAAATCCATAGAAAATTCACAGTACGCATAATCTTCATAGAATCACATTATAATAAGTCAGTTGACAACACAACAAGAAAAATTTGCGACTAAAAAGGATATTCAAATTTGGAATATATTTTTCAGAAAGCGGAAAAGCACGGAGGTTCTAATAAATCCAATAGAAGTTTGAATCGACAAACTTTAGCAATCATAAAATACAATTTTCATTCCAGTTTTTGCTACCCCGTGCGCAATTCAAGGCTAAAACATCAATTCTCACTCGCTTATCTCTCCGTCTTCGCTATCATGTTGTCCGCACGACGTTTAACGATCAAATGATCCTTTTGACACATACACTCGCAAGACGTGTATCGTATACAAAAATAGGTTGGCTGAACTATGCAACGTGTAAACATAAGGGCGTAAGCGCGAAACCTGTTTGGATATGGGTTTTTACCATTCCCGTGTGAAAGTGCCCAATGAATGAAGGTGAAAACTGGGTTAATGCTCGCAGGCGAAGTATAAAGTTGTAAATTTCACATTTCGGGCAGGTGGTAAAGTGAAAGTTTATTTATGGCCTTCAAGGATAATAACTTTAATATTACTCGTAGAATGCGTAGTAAGGAGCTAGTTAAAGCAAAGCCAATGACTGATTAAGCTTAACTAACGCAGCCTAGAATTGAGATTTGTTACACAATATCCCTGTATGGTAAGTGGTATATTTAATTCATATAGCTATGAAGTTTTTTTATTGAATCAAAGATACATAGAAGGGCGGTTCGATAAGTCCTTAGCGTACAAAAGAAAAACAAAAATTTTCGGAAAGTGGAAATTTTTTTCTCAACATAATCTCTTCTTAGCTCGATACACATGACCCATGACACACGTGAGTGATGCTCCAACTTCTTTAACTCGTCCGAAAGATACATTTTCTCGAGGTCTGCATAGTAAGCCCCCGTGGCAGCGATGACCTTCTGATTTGACTAAAATTTCTGCCCCGTGAGTGACTTGTTCATGATTGGAAACAAAAAAAAGTCGCACGGGGTCAAATCTGAAGAATGCGGTGAATGGGGTAGCAGTTCATAGCTCAATTTGGCCTTGGCGACGGCGGTGGTGTAAGCCGGTGCGTTGTCATGGTATGAGAGCATTTTTTTCTTCGCCAAATGGGGCTTTTTTCTGATTGGCCCAACAATTCGGCATAGTAGAGCCCTGTGACCGTTTTGTCCTCCCCCAGGTAGTCGATGCAGATCACACCTTGTGGAGCTCCGAAAGCGGTGGTCATCACCTTTCCGGCCGATAGGACAGTCTTCGCCTTCTTCAGAGCACGTTCGCCGGATGAAGTCCACTCTTTTGACTGCTCCTTGGTGTCTGGTGAGTACCAGTTGAGTCATGTTTTGTCGACAGTCAAGGAACGTTGCAGAAACTCCTTCGGATTGCACTTAAACTACGTCAAACAATGCTCTGAAGTGGTCTCACGGTTGCGTTTGTTATCAATCGGTGCTTTGCCAATACGAGCTTTGTCACGTTATCCTCCGTGGTAGCCATTTTCGAGGCACTCGAGCGTGGTTCATCTAAAACTAACGTGCGGCTACGCTAAAACTCGTTAAACCAATCCCAATCCCGCAGGGGGAATGCTGGCTGAAGGGAATACTCCTGGAGGCTATCATTCTTTGGGGAGTTCCGCCCGGCGTACCCGAGGAAATTCCCGCAGGGGGGATGCCGGTCCACAAGAGCACCCTTGGAGGTTAGCATTCTTTGAGGAGCGCTGCCCCCACGGATCCGAGAATATGGAGGGCACTGTAAGGCTCCCTCCTGGGACGACAGGTAACGACCCTGACTGGATATGGACTGCGCTTTGGACAATGAACTGGAATTCATGCTTTGGGCTGGCGGATATGATGGTTTGGACCTAGTTGCTTTGCACGGTAGCGCCGAGGTGACACTCGTGTGTGAACGGCTCCAATTCAACTCTCATACTGTCTCCGTCCCGGTAAAACCTTAGCAGACCTCGGAGTACGTTCGAAGTTCGCACCATTGGGTTGGTGGTGTAGGTACGGTTGAGACGGACTCCAAATTAGCGCTGGTCTAGCTCTGAGCACTTGTCCCCATAAGGACTCTTGCCAACCCTCGCATGACCTCCCTGCTCTGCGAAGATAACCATGGGACCAAAAAGGCGACTACACATACGAACGGAGATAGCGGCTCCGAGGGGGACCCAAAAAAATGGAGCAACCAAAAACCCTTAAAAAAAATCCAACAAACCCAAAAGCAAAAATACAAAAATAACAATAACAACGACGCAACCAGTGGCTGCAGACACGATGTTAACAGCACTTCAGGAGCGCTACTAACGATGATGATAAAAACGACGATTAATACAATGACAGTGTAGACGGACGAAAACCGGAGATTAAGAGATAGTCTGGTCCAGACTGAGATTCCGGCGGCATTCGGGCGTCCTATAAAGGAAAAGCGGTCAACTCTGCAGGATGCGCCAGATGTTCGGGCGGTGGAGGAATTATGAAGAAATTCGAGAATTCGATGGTCACTGCTGCGCTCACTACCGAAGTGATTGAAGCAAGAGTCGTAAATCCTGAAATAATAAAGAACTAGCCTTACGTCAACAAGGAGATTATGGCAGGAAAAGAAACGAGTGACCAGGCAAATAAAGCAACAATGTGTGATTTCATCGCCAACGTCAAAAAAGTGGCGGGAGTACTGTATTCAGAAACAGAAGCCGGTAACTTCTCCCAAGGACGATGGCCGCAAAGTACAATTGGCGCCCAGCAACATGAAGAAGACAGGCTATTCCGAAAAGCGGGAGTTGTTCTAAAAAGAATCTGCATGCGACTCGCCAAAAATCACCAAAGCAGTAAAGATTCGGCTCCTTGAACTAGAGGAGCTTCTAGACTGCATTGGGCATTATCGGAAGAGCAGTTTAAAAGTCAAAGAGGACCAGCAAGCCGAAGAAGAGCAAAAGGCTAAAGGAGCGCTTGGGGTGAGTTCTAAAGGGAACGTGCAGGTAGCTCCACAATCAAAAATCAATAACGAATGGCGCCTAGTCCAATCAAAGGAGATCAGGATAAAAGAAGCAAGGAAGAGGCACTTGATGGGCGTGGAATACCAGATCAAAGATTCCAGACAGTGTTTACAAAAGGAGCGAAGAAAACCGCCAAGTAGCTTCTTCAAAAAGTGCCAGAAAGTAAAGTTCGCACGGACGCTCAACAAGAAAAAAGACTCGATGCAAAACAGGAGAAAAAGAAGCCACAACGAAGACCCCGGCAACAGGCACTGCTCGTGAAACCCCAACATGGTCGATCCTACACGGAGGTGCTGCGAGACATCAGGGGAAACGTAAGGCCTAAAGAAACTAACACTGCCATTAAAGTAGTACGGCCAACGTGGTCGGAGAACATACTGGTCGAATTTAGAGCGAAGGCTGACAATAAAGAAGCATTCTGAGACGCAGTAAAGAAAGTCCTCGGCAAAAGCGCAGCTATAGCCTCTCTCGAGCCGATGGCAACGATCAAAATAAGAGACATTGACTGCGTCACAGATCTTGCTGAGGTAGAAAAGGCCATCATAGGGAGTTCCCGAGCGTGGGCAGGATTAAAGCGAGGCTGACACCAGAAAACAACAGGGGACAACGCATGGCCATAATTGACTTGACCGAAAAGGACGCCGAACAATTTCTGAATGTAGACAAAGTACGAACAGGGCGGGTTGTCTGTAGGATACGGCGAAGAGCAACGCCTCTTTAATGTTTCAAATGCCTTTGCTATGGTCACACCGCACAAGTATGCAAAGGACCCGATAGGAGTTCCCTATGTTACAAATGCGGTGAAATGGGACATAAAAGAAAAGAGTGTACGAAGGAGGCACACTGTATTCTTTGCAAGGATGCTGATCCAAAACCTGATTTCGGGCACGTCTTGGGATCAGGAAAATGCCGGGTGTTCCAGGAAGCCCTAGCCAAGGCAAAATCAGAGCTTCGATGACCCGCATCCTGCAGCTAAACCTACACCGCAGTCCAACTGCCCAAAATCTGCTTGAGTAGTTTGCGAGGGACATGAAAGCCGACTTCTTGCTGCTGAGTGAGCAACACCATGATAAAAGTCCTGCATCATGGTATCGTGACGAAACTGGTACTGCCGCTATCTGGGTTCGGAACAGTGATTTCAAAGCGGAGAGTTGTGGATGGGGGAATGGTTTCGTGTGGGTTCGGTACTCAGGGACCACCTTCTTTAGTGTGTACCTAACGCCGAACGAATCGATATCATCTTTCTAAGCCAAGCTTAATGCTCTGGAGAGGACTGCGTTGAACACAGAGGGCAACATGCTCATTGAGGGAGATTTCAACGCTAAAGCAATCGAAAGGGGGATGCCTCACGGGGAAAACGAATCTTGGGAATGGCGGCCAGGACGACCAGGATGACCAGGACGGCGCTCTTCGTACAAAACACCGGAAATACGCCAACATTTCGCTGTATTGGCTGTGAGGGAACCATACCGGACGTGACATTTGCCTCGGAGTTCTTGGTATGGAGGATACACAATGAGAAAGTATTAGAGGACTACTCAGCCAGTGGTCATGATTGCATTCTGCTTGAGATCAGTGATGTTATCTGCCGACGTCCGTGCTCTCGGCTTTGTCTAACTGGATGGAACATCGGAAGGATGGACATCTAGAGGTTCATCGAGGTGCTCACAGCAGGTGAGCCACTGTAGGGAGCTTCGGAGGGGACGGAAGAATTGGCAGCTCAAAACGTGGTGAACTCAACTATGAGCATCATTACGACTGCTTTCTTTGCTTCTATGTCCCGTCGAAAATCCCGGCACGGCAAGCCCCCAGTGTACTGGTGGTCAACTGAAATCGCTGAAAAGCGAAGTGAGTGTCACAAGCTTCGACGTGAGGCTCAACGGGCATCGAACCGTGACGAGGCATGCAACCTGGTGGCAGTATATAAGTCGACCAAGATATGCCTTCGAAAATTGATTAACAATAGCAAGGCTCACTGCTGGCAAGACCTAGTGCACAATGTGAACAAGGATCCGTGGGGCCTTGGCTACAAGCTAGTTATGCGCAAGCTTGGCGCCCTATGGAAGCCTTGCATAAATGATGCGGAAAAGATGGATGAGATAGTGCGGGGACTCTTCTCCGCCCATCCCGTCTGTGTTGAAACTGTCCATGATGAAACAGCAGTCAAGTGTCCACTCTTCACACAGGAGGAACTGGAGGAGGTAGACCTTTCATTGAAAGCAAGGAAGGCTCCAGGTCCAGATGGCGTTCCGGCTGACGTGTTGCAATTTATCTATCACCATTGTTCTGACTTGGTGCTCAGCACATTCAACTCTTGCCTACAGGACGGGGTTATCCCGGTACGATGAAAGGTGGCGAGGCTCAGCTGATCAGCAAGAGGAAGGGAAATCCCGAATCTCCGTCTGCATACCGCCCGTTATGTATGCTAGACACGGCTGGGAAAGTGCTAGAGAAACTCATCAAGGGAAGACTCACTGACGCTTTGTGCTGCTGGGGACCTATCTCCTCGGCCATATGGCTTTAGAGCAGGATTTTCCACTATCGATCCGGTTGCAGAGTTGGTGAGCGCGGTCCAAAAGGCAGAGGTACATAGACACACCAAGCGACGGATCGTCCTGTTGGTGACACTCGACGTCAGAAACGCCTTCAACTCCGCTAGATGGGTGGATATTCTGGATACGCTGGAAAACTCTTTTCAAGGTCCAGAATATCTAATGCAGCTTTTAAGGGACTACCTAAAAGCCTGCTCTGCGATACGAAGCAGGGTCAACGAAAGATGGAAGTTACATCGGGTGTTGTCCAGGGATCTATCCTTGGTCCAGACCTGTGGAACGTGTCTTACGACTGGCTACTGAGACTGGAGATGCCAAATATGTCGGCTATGTGGATGATGTTGTGGCTCTGGACACACTGTTGAACAAGCGCAACTTAGGCTAGGTATGCTAATGCGCCGAATGAGAGACTTGATGAGTGCTCGCGGGCTCAGTTTAGCACTGGAGAAAACCGAAGTGGTCATCTTGACAAAAAAGAGAATCCCTAGAGTAAGAATGATCAGTATTGGAGACATACGAATCGAATCAAAGCCAGTGGTGAAGAATCTGGGGCTTCTGATCGACCCGAATATGATTTTCTCTGAGCAAATCAGGGCAGCGGCTAAGAAGGTTGCTTCGGGAGTATCGGATCTGAGTCGACTTATGGCCAACGTAGGGGGACCCTCTTGATGAGTGTTGTAGGGTCAGTGCTACTGTAGGGAGCAGAGGTATAGGGTGACGCTCTCAGTAAGGAGGTTTACCGAAAACGACTGGCATAGGTACAGAGAAGAGGAGCGCTGAGGATTGCATCTTCGTATCCGACAGTTTTGGGTGAATTGCACGAAAGGAAGGTGGACTGCGCGCCTCATTCCAGATGTGAGACCAAGGCGGCACATTATGTTCGGGCAATCCTTAAAGATAAAAGAGACTCACAGCAGTTAGGGGTGTTGGGGCTGGCGGATCGCTTGTCTGGCTTGTCTCCCGCTAGGAAAGGGATCCCCCAGCTTGAAGGCGCCTCATGACGTAACAAAACGAGACCTGGCCCGAAGTAAAGTGTCAAACGGTTCCAGGCTAGGTTGACAAGGGATGTGTTTAGTGGGTAGTCCAGTAGCCTTCTTGCAAGCAAGGGAGTCTCACACTCTGTGCGTAAATGAGCATTCACCTCCCTACCACAAAAAAAATGATAATAATGTGTCGCTATTGTCAAATGTAAAATAATATGTAGTGCAGAGTGTTAATGTGCAAAAGTCTCTTCGCTTAAATTAATAAACGAGATGTGTAAACAGAACTTCGCTCATGTCACGAGAGTTTGGTACTTAACCTTCAATATGCAGATATATAGAATGATTTCATTCAAGAAAAACGTTAAACACATGCACAAGAAATATATTTTTGCTTTACAAGTAAAACAAGTATGATTCCATTTTAACTGGCAAAAATTATGTTGCAATATTGCAAAAATTATTGACTAAGCCGAAATTTTGTTGCATTATATATTTGAAGGAAATACAATCAAAAGTGTAGTGTCTGGTTTGATAGAAAACACATGTAGTAGAAAAACCGTGTATGATTTTTGTAATCGGAGTAAATTCAACCAGCAATCACTTCTGCACATTCTATAAAAACTTATAGAATCTAAGAACTTTTTAAAGGACTACTTAAATAACTACTTTCATCCAATTTGACCATGCTAGTACAGTTTTACTGGTGAAAATATTAAATTTAAAAATCCTACTATTATTAGCAAAGTTCAACGAATTTCAACCTTCAAGTTATTTGTTAGAGGATCTACCTCCATGATTTTTTTGCCTATTATTTTTAACTGCTTATCTTCAACAATTCATTAATGAATTCAATCAAATTTTAGAAGCACGTACTTTAAATGTGGAAGTTCGCGAAAAATAACTCAATTTTATCCAATATTCTCATTTAAAACGGCCGCCACTTTGTTTTACGATTACAGATGTCACCCATTGAACAAATTCTCAAAGATATTCATTATGAATATAATTCCTGAAACTTTCATTTAAGCCCCAGCAAACCCGTAGCGTCTGAGTTGATTCGAAGTGCATATTGCTCCATAGCCATGTACATACAGTGCGCTTAGTTGCTGTTGTAATACAGCTACATTTAAACCATCATAACTTTGTTAAATACGATTCGATCTTTCTGAAATTTTCAGTACTGATTAAAATTGTAAATTGACATTTGCATATCATTGAATTTAAGGATGCCCTTACGGTTTTATTCAAGGAAGTGTAAAATTCATAAAGCATACTATTACTAACAATGTTGAGTGAATTTTGTCGTTTGACATATTTGTTGTTGTTGTGCTCATAAAAATCTACGCTCATGATTTTTTTCAGATTTTTGGACGCAAAAATTTCGTGCATTTCCGCTTCTCGATACTGGTAAAGTAATTTTAAGACCCGTTTTGAAAAGATTGAATTGAAAACTTTCATATGCTACCCCAGTTGACCACCTTTGACAACATTTTTTTTTCAAGGTCACACTTCTATATGGTGTGACCCCCTTAAAACTCATTGAAATTTTTTTTCACGCCACATCTTTCTAGAAGCCATAACTTCTGACCTTTTCATAAAGTTTCATGGCAGTAGCTTCTATAGTTTCCAAGAAAAACTGCTGTGACAGACAGAGTCAGACGGACCGACGGACTGAGAGACGGATAGATGGACACAGGTACAGATGTCAATAGAATTTTGTATTTTAGTACAAACCCCTAAAAAAACGCACTCACTCTAAGAAATTTGACCTCTAATGCTATTTGCAGACTTAGTTCAGCCATTAGTCTTAATATTTTTTATGAATAAAACCACGTTATTATACCAAGATTTGATAACACTCAGAACTTCCTGTGCATTTCTGCAGGCAGTGCATCAACATATATTCTTGTATATGATGGCCTCTGCATGTGCAAAAAAATTAAGACATGCATTTGTCGGAAATGGGGGGATGATGAGCTGAAACTTTTAGGGTTGGAAAAATCATCCTTCCCTGCTTTTGTAACGAAAGAAACTCTGACAAGTTGCCAAGTAATTGGAATATAATAACGCAGCTTCAAGATATTTTATCATATACGTAGATGCATCCCAATTCTTTTAATGCATATTGGATGCACCAAAGGTTCCTGAATGCATACTACATGCGTCTTTGTACGCAATCTACAAGGGCGGTTCAAATATGATGGAGACAAACGCTGTAGTTGGCGCGCATGTACGTTTTGATGGTCATGGCTTGAGTGTGTGATAGCTGGATCCCTTACGAGTAGTATGGCATAGTTTATATCAAGAGTGTATGTTTACGCGCGTGCTACGACCATGAGTGAACGTCAAGTACCGACCGCCGTTGCGCAATGTAATGTCATTCGTTATTTAAGTGTGGAAATGCGTTAAAAACACGGATATTTTTCTGTGTTTGCGAAGTCAGTCCAGTAGTGGTAGTCACAGGGTAATAAATTCAGACTGTGGTGGGGTGCTCCAGTACCTCCCACCCCAATTCCGGAGAATGCTCCTCCGTTTCGAGCGATAAGCGGGTTTTACGTGTGTTTGCAGAAGGTTAGAGTAGTATGCAGCATTGATGGAACGTTGGATGTGCAGAAAATTGACGTACAGCACGCCCCGCCGGTACACATAACCTTACCCGCGGACCTGGTTGTCTTCGTCCTCCACTCTTTAGACGACACTTTGCTTTCGGGAGTGTAATAGTGTAACCATGTCTCATTTGTAGTGAAGATTCGCGTTAAAAAAACCGTCCCCCTCCACCTCGAATCGTGTCAGCAAGCGGCGACAAACTTCCAACCACGTGAATTTTTGCTCAAAGTTCAACAGTTTAGGAACCCATCGCGCCGTTATTTTGCGATATTGAAGGTCGTTGATGACAGACTCTACACTACCAATACTGATGCTGAGTTCGCCCAAAATGTCTCGAACATTCATCCTACGGTCCTCGAAAATGAGTTGTCCTACGCAGCTAATGTTATCTGGTGTGATGCTGGTTCGCGTTCGACGATCATGCAGCTCATTCTCGCTGGTTTCGTGACCATCCTTGAATGCTTTCGCCCATTTAAATACAGCGGCCCTACTCAGGTACTCACTACCGTACTGATTTCGTAAACGCAGAAAAATTTCCGTGTTTTTAAGGCCTTCCCTTACTTAAAAACGAATGACAATACGTTACGCAACGGCGTTCGGCACTAGACGTTCACTAATAGTCGTAGCACGCGCGTGAAACATGCTCTCCCGACGAAAACTATGCCACACTGTTCATGAGGGACTCAGCTATCACATACTCAAGCCACAATCTTCAAAACATGCATGCGCGCCATCTACAGCGTTTGTCTCCATCATATTTGAACCACCCTCGTATTATGTTGACTAACTATTTAGCCGCTAGCAGGAATAGAGTGTCGCAAACCAATCTGAAAAAATATCATATCCATATTAATTGATGTGCGCTGTTGAAAAAGATATTTACTATCAGCCATAACTTCACGATAGCCACAAAGCTTTTGTGTTCGTTACATAGCACTGAAGTTTCTGAATATTTGTATTTCTACGAACCACCTTACTTAAAGCACGATCCTATGTAACCCGGCGTATTATAACACCAACTTTTGGTGCAATTAATTCAGCTTACTGACCCCCCCTTAACTGCAGAAGCTTCAGCATGATTACTAGAACCAGCTGGTACCTCAGTTGATTTCTTTACTTTTTGCCTCTTTGTTGTTTTGGAAAAAAGTGTAAAGGTTCGTGCCCTAACACATCCTTTCCGCCTGTTCATATTTTATTGCTAAACAAGACATATCCACCAGCAAACACGCTGGATGAGCGCATTGTGGTAGGGCCAACAATTTTTATGATTGGTGATGGCTGAACCTCCCTTCAATTTTCTTCTTTTTCTTAGCTCGACGCATGTATGTTGCGAAAGAGGAGGCCTCCCTCTTTTGAACTTCACTCTTCAGATAGTGCCACCAGATGAAGAAACTGATACTTGGGGAATCTGCGCCTAACTTGGCTGTCATATGGATGGGTTGCCTTTTCGATAAAGTTGGTGCTTCCAATACATCGACATTTGAAGTTTGCTGCCGATTGCTTCAGGTGCAGGGTTGCTGGAAAAGCAGCATCACAATACATTTTACCAGCGTTCCGCTCCTGTCTAAAAAGCCTGTCCGTAGGCGACTACAACCTTGAAAGTTTGGAAAACTTTATTTACCTTAGGGCTTACCTGAATAGAAGAGGCGGCGAAAAGGACGAGATTGGACGCCATGTAAATGCTGCAAATTAAGCCTTTTACTTCGTATCTCCCATTTAAGACCCAGACCTGTGCGCAGGCAAAATAAGCTCCGCATTTACAAAACACTAGCCAAACCTGTGCTGTTATATGGAAGTGAAACATGGACCCTAATGAGCGAATCAAAAAAGGCAGTCGAACGCAAAGTGCCCCGGAAAATGAAACAGGAAACACTTGATGCATCTTCATATCCTGCAAGTCTTTCTGTTGACTGTTTATCACTAAAGCTCCTTCTTTATGAAGTGGAGTTACAGGAAAAACTCTTCCAGAGTCAGCTTTGAATGAACCTGTAATGAACCATTCGACGACGCGGCGACCAATACCAATACACCTTGCTGCCATGTGGCTTGCCATCTCATGTTGGTCGTGACGGTTTCACATCTCACGTTCATTTTGTCGTGGGATGTCAAAGTGAATTGACAACCACATGGTAGCAGAGTGTGGGAGTCCACCGCTTTGACACTACAAGTCGCGCTCGTGTTAATCGAAGGGAATCTTCTGGAATTGATGCCTATTCGTTTTTTGGAAATGTTTCGCAGTCGGGAAGTGCAGCAAAGGTACATTTCTTCAGTGTTTACTACGATTATCGCTATATTAACTTGCATTCAGTAGGTATTTCATCTTAAGCCTGAACTGGCTCCATGTAACTGACCGGGGGCGTGTGTGTACCTATTTGCATTGCGGTGTATTTAATGAGCACGTGTAATGATTTTCAACCTTTTAAGTTCGAACGCGGAACCGACCTCTCATCGGTTCTAGACGTTAAGTCTGAGTAGTGCCAACGGATGGTACCAATAGGTCAACCAATCCGTGCACCGTAACCCATTCACGCGGTGACTGCTTGTCGGCCAGCTAGTTCGGAGAGGATTTCGGTCGCGGGTCTCCGAATGAGTTACGCTCAATTACAATATTTCAGTCACCTGGACTTGCCCGTTTTCCAAACGCGTCAACAACTACTCATCCAGAACGGGAAACCTACGTTACGTTAATTCTGGATGTGATCTATCCACAGATCTCAAATCAAAAACGCTACAAAATCCCATAGGCGCGTTACCGAATCACCGACGCGGTACCGAAAAATATGCTACTCGAAATTAAACCGACGAAAACTACTCTAATGAAATGACAAAACAATCAAAGGTACCGCGTACCGCGCGCGACGCGAAACCGACTTCAGCGGATTTGTCGAAACCCTACCCTCGCGACGGCATACTTACCCTACACTCTCTGTTCCCACTGAAAAAGAAGAGTCACTGAAAAGGAAAGTCGTGGTTAACGTTTTAGCAATTCATATTATTCATTATTAAACGATTTCAATTTGCAATGAGACGTTAAGCGTCATTTTAATGAAATTTTCACATGAATTTCTCTTTCAAAGTGGTGTTACTATATGTTCAGTGGTCGACTCCTCCAACGGGAAAAGAGAGTGCGTGGTAATCTGTCGAAGAAAGGATGCTTTCGGTCGATTTACGAAATTTATCCCCTAAACCCACATACATTACAAAAAAAACCGTCTCTAAACTACGTTAAAGTGACTCGACGAGACAAGTGGTAGAGCTACCGTACCGATTTTAGTACGCGGTCTAAATTCCCGACGCGTGGAAGCATTCCGGGCTTCGCAACTCCAGCATACGCCACCGAACGTTGAACCGATACCACTCGTCTAACACGCATAAGAAATAGTTAGAATCCTTCCGCGACATAAAGGCAAGATAGCCTTCTATTTTCTTGAGAGTCCATGCTGATAGGTAAACCCATCAGACTGGCAGTTCCATCAAGAAAATAGAAGGTCCTTACAGGGGTTAACCTGGGACAACACATCGGAAGGAATCTGTCGCGAAAAAAAAAATCAATCAAAGGAGAGCGGAAGCTACGACTCACGTGAAGCGACTCCTAATGTGTATCACACAACTCCACTGCTCCTGATAGTGGGACTCGAGTACCAAAGTACCTTACATCCTCCGTAAAGGACCAACTCGTCAGAAGACGCGAAGTTCTTTCCCCCTTAGGATGTTTTAGGCCCCACGTTGGGCGCCATTTGTAATGATTTTCAACCTTTTAAGTTCGAACGCGGAACCGACCTCTCATCGGTTCTAGACGTTAAGTCTGAGTAGTGCCAACGGATGGTACCAATAGGTCAACCAATCCGTGCACCGTAACCCATTCACGCGGTGACTGCTTGTCGGCCAGCTAGTTCGGAGAGGATTTCGGTCGCGGGTCTCCGAATGAGTTACGCTCAATTACAATATTTCAGTCACCTGGACATGCCCGTTTTCCAAACGCGTCAACAACTACT
The DNA here is from genome assembly GCA_963969285.1 of Odontomyia ornata. Classification (NCBI taxonomy): domain Eukaryota; kingdom Metazoa; phylum Arthropoda; class Insecta; order Diptera; family Stratiomyidae; genus Odontomyia; species Odontomyia ornata. The sequence goes on along the minus strand of OZ017738.1, from coordinate 135,690,918 downwards.
CATCCAGAACGGGAAACCTACGTTACGTTAATTCTGGATGTGATCTATCCACAGATCTCAAATCAAAAACGCTACAAAATCCCATAGGCGCGTTACCGAATCACCGACGCGGTACCGAAAAATATGCTACTCGAAATTAAACCGACGAAAACTACTCTAATGAAATGACAAAACAATCAAAGGTACCGCGTACCGCGCGCGACGCGAAACCGACTTCAGCGGATTTGTCGAAACCCTACCCTCGCGACGGCATACTTACCCTACACTCTCTGTTCCCACTGAAAAAGAAGAGTCACTGAAAAGGAAAGTCGTGGTTAACGTTTTAGCAATTCATATTATTCATTATTAAACGATTTCAATTTGCAATGAGACGTTAAGCGTCATTTTAATGAAATTTTCACATGAATTTCTCTTTCAAAGTGGTGTTACTATATGTCTTTCTTAATGGTAATTACAACTATTATTACTGTTAAATATTAGAATAGTATATTGGGTTAAATTTACAGTACATCAGTCACTTCTTCATTGAATTAACTTCTATTGTTACACTCTTTCTCTGTTATCAAAACAGATCTTTTAAGAATTGTGCTTTGCTTCTTTTTCTCCATGCATGTTAGTGGGTATTTGGTGTTACATTTCTACGAAAATTACTCTTGGGATAGGGCGTGGTTTGAATAAATCTAATTTTGTTTTTACCACTGTATCGTAAATTTACTTTATCACATGACGAGATTAAGGTTTTTTAAACTAACTACGGTGGTGAGAATATAAAGCATCTGTCAAAGCGGTGATAAACTGAATAAAAAAAAAAATACTTGATTTTGTTAGTTGTAAATGTAATTAACTATTACGTTTGCCTTCTTTATGTAGAACTGGAGCGTCTTTGGTGGAGACTAGTGGGGTCTGCACAAAAAAATGATTTGTATATTTGCTTTTCAAATCGATTTTGCATACAAACAACTAAACCACTCCAATTATAAATAATTGTAAACAAACAAAATGAACAAATTATTACTTAAATTATTTCTATAAAGAACCAAGATGGACGGTTTTGGAGTTAAAAAATATTGTTTAACAACATAAGGTAAAATTAATTTGATTTGGAATATTTCTAAAATTTCAAAGTGAATCCAGAATTAAAACAAAAACAAAAAAAAACGAATCATAGGATTCAGTTTCGGGTTTTATTGAGTTGTATTAAATCCATCTTGGTATCCTTTGTACACTTTGTACATCGCGATATTTAGGTAGTCAGGATTTGATTGCTAGAAGAATGCATGCCCTTGGTCACCGATAGCAAAACAAATTGTTTTTAACTATACACATTCTCACGTTTCATCAAACTAGTGAGGCGGAAATCAGTTAACTATTTTATAAATTTATATATTTTTTTTTTCCCTAGTATTGCGATTAAAATTATGTTTATTAAACTACGTTTGCTATATTAATGTTATGTTTTTTTTTTTTTATTATATTACAGGGCATATATACTATACAGTTTTATTGGTGGTCAATTTTGGCACCTTTCTTGATGCAATGGCTCGAAATGGAGCAACAATTCTGAAGTAATTTTCAAGGGAATGGCAACATATTTTAATTGATCACAAGTTTACGGGTGGTACATAAAACAGTCCTATGTGTACAGCTTAGGACAAATTTCAGGATTACCCTGAAGCCTTGATCTGGAATGGGATACAGCGCTCCACTGAAGGAGTCAGATTCAACAGGTTCAAATTCCTTTTAAACTCAAAAGCACATAGCCAATATTGCTGGAGATTAAAACTTGTAAACTTAATCAAAACATTGTAAATAAATCACTTTTCACAAGCTGTTTACATAAGGATTAATTTTTGATCAAAACATATGAAAAAGATTATATAGCGCAATATATCGTAACAAGTGATACACCTTTTGATTTGATAGTTTGCACATAAGGTCACACAGCATCAAGTAAGTCGCGTCTCAATTGAATAAGAAAAATGTATACTAAACTTTATATACTATCAATGCTGCACCATCCCGAGCCAGTCGAAAAGTTGCTAGTGAGACTTGAATAATACCCTACTAATTTCAAAATCCCTAAAAGAAATAGTCTTATACTAATGTTGAATTATATTAACAAAATATTCCGATATTTTTACAATTAAACTTCGAAGTCCGTGTAAAACAGTGCATCGCAGGCTTCAACGTTGAAAATCTCAACTTAAATACAAAAATATTACTTTCGACTCCGTTCATTATTTCAAATTTGATATAGTCGCCAAAGTTAATCCATATATTCATCTGATTTCATTCTCCTATTAATCATCTGGTTCATATTGATACAACAATCAATTGAATGTTTCTTTTAAATCAAACAGGCACTTTGCTCACCTCAATACATCTGCAATTTGTTGGCAACGTATCCTTCAGACAGAGACAATACCAAATGCCAAATCCATGCCACAATTAGGCAAATTTCCTCATACAAGAGTCGATCAGTATCTATTATCGCCATCCACTAACAATTCTAGACGACAGGAAGATCAAATGTCAATGGTAGTCTCGGTACTTGACTGTTGGTTGCAGATGGAGTTTCTACGTTTCGAATTATGCTACAAACATGAAAAATTACAAATTTTACATATCGTGGATACGAATTGTTTCATCATCCCTACCGTCACGATCTGCTCTAGCCTGAGGCAATGTTCCGTCTTCAAGTAGTTTACGAACGCCTGTATCAGATTTGTCCTTGCATACATAACCTGTTAAACTTAAATAGTATCCAATGTCCAAATATTTAGGTGCTTCCTCAGTGGTGCCCATGAATCCTCTAATAACAACGTACGTTATGTTTGGATATTTTCTTAATATCTCCAAGACATCTTCTTGCGCTGATCGTTCGTGTATTAAAACTGGTTTGGCTAGACTACAAGCGAGATGCAATTGCTTCTCGAAAATCTCCTTCGCCGCCATGTGGCTGTCAAAATCCCAGGTTGTCACCTCGGACAAAACATCTGTGTGTGGAATGGCACGCCATATGGCGGCAATGTGCCTCTCCAGTTGTCGCCAGTGGCATAGTTTTCTCGATGGCCACGGTGGAGGGGCATTTCCAGATGGCTATGTCTCGAAATGTGCCGGTGTTTGGATTAATTCTATATTTCGAATATTTATATCCACAGATCTAAATATTTGGACAGAAAAAAATATATTTTCTGCACAACGATATCCGCACGACGGATGAAGTCCGCTGGCACTTCGAGGACATATCCATCTGGCCGGTTGCAAGGGTTCGGGATCGGAATCACTTCGATTCCCGGGCGTAGGCGTCACATTACACACGCTAAGGATCATACCATCATACAAAATCTTATTTGCGGAGAGTTTTGCCGCGTTAAAAACTTGTCGTTGAGCGAAAAAAGAAAAAAACCCTGAAGCATTTCACGAATTTATTTGTCGTCTAATGGCCCAATCTAGCTGACAAAACAGGAAAAATCAATCGAAGGGAAAAATCCTGCAAGCACTAAGTCCACCTGAAGGTCCAAATAGTTCAGTGAAAGGTTTCGCTGGTCCTATTGCCGGAACGACAATTGGCTTTTGGCTTTCTTGGTAACAAAAAACCTTCGTCAACTTATTGGACGTTATTGGTACTACGCAAGCATTCTGGCCATTCTCGGGAATAACGATAGTGGGCGTTTTCTTTGAACTCTTTGCTAGACCTGAAACTAAAGGTAAGCCACTTGCTGAAATCCAAGCAATTCCCGGTGAACGAGAAAACCGAAAAGAAGAGGCGAAATTGTAAATTGTTGTTGAGACTGTTAAAAAGAAGAAGAAGGATGAGCTGAATGGAAAATGGACTGAATTTTTTTCAAAAGATAACTTACTAAGAAAAGAAAAAACTGTTTTGCTATAAGATTTAGTTGTGTTTAAACACATATTAATTTTCTTTTAATCGCGACACTTGGGTTCAGCATCATCACAATATGTTTTATTGGTTTTCTTTTGGTTTTAAAGAAATTGTTTAGCTCGATTAGGAACAAAATAACGCTTGACTAGAGTTATTATATAAGCAAAACAACTGGCTCCCTTAAAAAGATAAGCAATGATAAGCAAAACAAAATACTTAATGATTAAAAAAGAAAATACTAGTAAAAAGTTGCTGAAATATTATGCGCACTTTTGTAATTTAGCGATTTTTGGTTAAATCTAGACGATAGGATTAGTTGTAAATTGTATAATTTATTTAAAAGCAAATTCTTTTTAATAAGTTTTATTGAAAAAAGAAACAGATGAGATTCGTGACAGGATATCAAATTAGGATTTTTTTGTAAGCAAAACAATACAATACCTTAAGAAGAGAAACGAAATCTTCTATTCAAGTGAGCACACACACACAAATAACGCAAAAACAAAAAAAAGGTTTCGTTTTTAAATATTTTTAAATCAACAACAATTTGTATGTTCTAGCACCAGAACGAAGAAAAATCTTTAATACACGTACTAACATTTTTAACTTTATATTAACAATTTTACCACTCAGCAAAAACATGTGCACACATGTTTTTTTTATGAAATTTGTCGTTTAAGGCAGCGGTCCCACTGATAGAACAACCATATTTTGTTTTAAACTTTATACTATCCAGAATATTTTACCCTTAAACGTTTTATGTAGATTCCTTCCAGGAAATTTATCTATCCTAACATCACATTAAAAATAAAAACAATCTCATCCTCTCTCTCTCTCTATAATAGTCCCAGAATACTATTTCCATGAAAATTTCTTCTAATTTTTAAAAGTTAGTCTTAAGAATCAGTTGCATCAAGCATTAGACTGATTCATTAGTTTTAAAGATTAGAAAAAAAAATTATTTAAGGCATGCTTTTAGGCAAAATGAAAGCCGTAACAGAAAATTTAAATCATTGAATAGCGCGTATATATTGACTGAATCCAAACTGTATCAAAATTTTAAATATTTCAAGAGGTACAAATTATGTGTGCATGTTGAATAGGAATATTAACTACATATTATTCCTCCTCTTCTAAGAAAAAAAAGGAAAAATCTGAACGCAATTTTCAAATCGACAAAGTCAGATGGTCGAGAAGAAAAAGAAAAGACTTAAATTAAAAAGATTAAAGGAAAAAGTGCGAAAACTCTTTTATTAATGCATTTCGTTTCTTTTTTTGTATAAACTGTAGTTTTTTTATATACATATGTAACTAACAAAAAAAAGGAATTAATCATACATTACAACAAAATACATAATAACATGCATTGATAAGCTTAACAACGACTTTCCTTTCCAGTGGTCCTTCGTTTCTTTCCGGCGGGAAGTAGAGTGCATGGTAAGTATGCCGTCGCAAGGGTAGGGTTTCAAAAAATCCGCTGAGGTCGGTTTTGCGTCGCGCGCGGTACGCGGTACCTTTGTTGATTTTGCTTTTTCTTTAGCGTAGCTTACTTCGGTTTCCCGTTAACGTAGTATATTTTTCGGGACCACGTCGGTAAAATTCGGGAACGCGAAATGGAAATTAGATTTGTTTGGTACTTTGACTGGATGAATGAAGAATTACGGAGTAGCGTAAAATAGGTTTCTTCTCCGTATGGTTGTATTTTTGACGCGTTTGAAACGGGCGTTTAATGGTGGCTGAAATATTGTAAATGAGCGTAATCCATTTGGAGGCCCGCGACCGAAATCCTCTCCGATCTAGCTGACTGACAAGCAGCCACCGCGAAAATGGATTACGGTGCACGGATTGGTTGACCTGTTGGTACCATTCGTTGGCGCGACTCAGACTTAACGTTTAGAACCGATGAGAGGTCGGTTCCTTGTTCGTGACATTAGACTTAAAAATCATTACAAACCTTAGCATTGTAGTCAATAATTTTGTTTATTTGATATCCGCGCTCCAATTCTCTTTTTTTTAAAGCCGTCGGGCCTTGCTTTGTTGTGAGCAAACGCGTTTCTACTACTTCGAGTCACACTGAAGTTGACTCGAAGTAGTCGAAACGCGTCTGCTTACACAACAAAGCAAGTCCCGATGGCTTTTAAAGAAAAAAGCTTAGCATTGTAGCTCAAGTCACTTCACCACATTAAGGCAACAAGCTCGGAGGGAATACTACTGGAGCTAACACAATGGTTTTCTTGCTTTATCTCCTTCTAACTCTTATTGTTTCTGATTCGCCTCCTTCAGACCTTATATTATATGTTGTTTTCCTCTTATTCTGCTCCAGAACAAAGTTGAAAGCTTTAGCATATTTTACGCAATAAAGCAATCACAAAATAGTTGTCATTATGTTTTTTCTGCTTGATTACTTTTGTACGACTTTCTATTTGTTTACATACTTTTGTATGCTTTGTAATTTTGTTATTTCTAACTAATATTTAATAGCTTGTATAATTTGTAATTATTTATAATGTCTTTTAATGCGGATTATGCTTCAATGGCCACTTTAAAAAGGTTGCTCCCATCAATAGCAACATTCCATGATGAAGAGAAGTCAATTACATCTTTCGAATCATGGCTTGTGTGTAACGCTTTAGTTGAACCTGCAGAAATGTTACGTCTAGTGGCATTACAAACAGTAAGAACAGAAGCAAATGGAATTTTCTTGAGGTCTCTATTGAAAATAACTAATCATCCAAAAACCTTCGTTGAAACTCCATTCGATTCTAATCCTGAAAATGTCATTGATTTTATTTTGTCGTTGGAATATTATCTAAGGCTTTGCTTGCGTGAAGTTTGGGGAATTAAATCTTGCGGAATATTTATTGAATTAGTTGGCAATTTGAAGAAAATCATAATCGGAAAACAAAAAGCAGGAGGTGTGATAACTAAAATTCAAGAAGTGAATTTAATGAAACAAAATCTGGAGGCCTCACATCAATCTTATCTGAGTTTGAAGTTTTATTTGAAATTATTGGAATCATCCGCGGAGGTTGGTACTATATAATTTTATTGTTAAAAACTTTTCTCGTTACCCATTTAAAAGTAAAACGCATAACTTGATGTTTTTTTTATTTAAATACCTCCACTCCCTACCACTCTCTCCATCACTCTTTCTTCGTCGCACAACACTCGTGCGATCTGTATACACATTACTTCGCTTCGTGATAATTTGTGCTCTTTTCACAAGCTGTCACAAAATTAGTGCTGCAATTGCTTCCATTTCAGTGCGAATTGTAGTAATCGAGAAGTTGCTGAAGTAAACTGCCCGAAAACCGGCATAACACTGATCTGAATTTTAATTGCAGATTTGAAAAAATTTAATTATTCCAATTTGTAGTTTTATAAATCATATAATATTTTTAATTATAAATACAAATTTTATATTATCTTTTCTCCCTCTATTAAATTTAAATTTATCTTTAAAATTATATTCCTTATGATATTTATCTTTTTCTATTATTTTAATTTTTCTATACAATTATTTTTTTATTAATTTAATAATTCAAATCTACGATTAAAACTCGGCATGGCAACACCTTTTCCAGCTGCACAGGCACGTATTGCAGTGGCGAAAGCAAGTTGTGCAGCATAGTATACTCAAATAGTAGCCACACCTTTCATTTACCCTGTGTTGCACACTTTTTGAATTTTCCCAGGGGCACGTCAGCTGATCCGGGGCATGACAGCTGATCCCATGTTTCGCGCGCTCAAGAAACAAAGCAAAATGCAAAGAAAATTTCCGACGCACGTGTTCTTTTACGCATTTCAGAACATAGGAGTGCTGCCACATCCTAACAAAAAACTAAAAGATTGCATGGAACGAATTTGTTTTTCTGCAATGTTATTGATTTTTTAGCTCTGGTAGCCCTGAAATCTCTCATCGAAGCATATGTTTATATTCGCGCCATTCCTCGCATCAGCGTTTACCATCTACCTGCTACCGAAGATTTATGGCTCGCTGTTCGGCTTGTGTTCGAATTTTTCCGGAGGGTTGATGGAGTGTGGTTACTAGTTGAGTATTCTATGTTGTGCAGCTGAATGGACGGTTGCTCGTCGCGTCCCTGTGCGACACATACAGCAAGGGACGCCTGACAGCCAAACGGGGGAGTCGAGTTTAAGACGTCGAGGAGAGGCCGTCGTTGTCCAGTGGCATATTTGGTTTTCTACCCAAGTCCGAAAAGCTGGATCATTTTGTATTGCCGTGTGGAATATTTTCACTTCGAATGTTCATAGTTCGGTTATCTAAAGCATTGTATTATTGATACTTTGCGAAAGTTACCCATAAAGAAAGTGTGAACTTGCAATGGTCTCCTTGACTGTCGTACGCAATCTCTGCATCTAAATGTGAAAGTTGGATTTTTAGATGTGTTTTAATCGTTAGTTATACGCAACTGCATGATTTTATTCAATAAAGCCCATAGCAGGATATAACCATTCGTTTGCTCGCTTTGTGGTCGCTGGTTTATGCGTGGCGAACATTTAACTCAAAACAAAGAGTTCAGGCATTCCGGCGGATTGTGTAATGCAAAAACAGAATTTTGTCATATTTGAAACAAAGGATTTACAACAGCGAAATATTCATCGATTCATATGAGGATTCATTCTGAACGCAAATCGAAGTGTAAATTTTGCCCAGAAACGTTTGATACGAAAGCTTTCTCGACACAACATTCTAAAACATATGTGCATGAAAAACAATACCTCTGCTCAATTTGTGGCTTTGCGTTCGTACGAAATGATCGTTTAGTCATTCATATGCATCGTCACAAAGTTGAAAAGCCGTATAAATGTAAATTCTCCGGAAAAGGATTTCCGCGAGGCACAGATTTAAATGTTCATGACAGTTATCATACGGGTGAAAAATCACATTTGTGTACTGTGTGCGGGAAAGGATTCCAACGTGCCTACAATTTATTAGTACACCTGCGGGTGCATACTGAAGAACGACCTTACAAGTGTCCGTCTTGTAGGAAATCGTTTGCTCAAGGCAACGATTTAAAATCATATATGTATATGTCGTCATACTGGCGAGCGCATCAAATGCGAAATTTGCGATGTAGGTTTTATCCATTTAGCATACGGGGAGAAGATTCATTCACGATTAATTTGAATTCTGTGTTTGTGGTAGAAATACTTTATCGAAAAAAAAGAAATTACATATATAGTGTACGCACGATTTTAAAAATGTTATATTTTATAAATTTTATATTATAAAAATTGTTTAATTATTTAACAAAAAAGAAGATAATATGAGAAATGCAAGCAGTAGATTTTCTCTTATTTGTATTAGTCTTATTATCGTTGTATTTTAGTGCAGTTTCAAATCGACCCCGAAAATACGTGAAACTGTTCACAAAACAAGGGTCTAATTTTTTCAAATATGTGGTAATTTAAATACATACAAATGTAGAAAAAACATATGGCTCCAAATGCGCGGATCTGCTCGAATTGAGGAAGAATTTAAAACCCAAAGAAACTAGTTACTGTAATGTATTTGGCATAAATATATATTCGGTCTTATATTTTATTAAGGAACAAAATCAGATAGTAGTCCTGTTTTTTCTCTAAAGCAATCGACTGCGGCATGTCTCAAACAGATCCGCGGGGAAAATGAATCCTAGGAATAGCGGCCAGGAGGGCGCTCATCGTACTAAACACCGGAAATACGCCAACTTTCCGCCGTATTGGCTATGAAGGAACCATACTGGACATGATATTCGCCTCGGAGTCAGTAAAGAGGATACACAATTGGGGAGTAGTAGGGAACTACTCATCTGGTGATCATCAGTGCATTCTACTTGAAATAAGCGATGTTGTCTCCTGACGTTCGTACTCTCCACTCTGTATAATTAGGTGGAGTATCGGAAGGATGGACGTCGAGAGGTTCGTCGATGTGCTCACAGCAGGTGCTCCACTGCAGGGAGATTCGCAAGGGACGGAAGAACGGGCAGCTCAAAATGTGGTGAACTCAATTATAAGCATTATCACGACTGCTTGCAACGCTTCAATGCCCCGTCGAAAACCCCGATATGGCAAGCCCCAGTGTACTGGTGGTCGACTCAAATCGCTAAAAAGCGAAGGGAGTATCATAAGCTTCGGCGTGAGGCTCAATGGGCATGGAATCATGACGAGGCATGCAACCGGGTAGCAGCATATAAGTCAGCCAGGAAATGGCTTCACAAATTGATTGACAATAGCATGGCTCGCTGCTGGCAAAATCGAGTGGACAATGTGGACAGTGATCCGTGGGGCCTTGACTACAAGCTAGCTATGCGGGACCTTGCTGCTCTACGGAAACCTTGCATTAATGATGCGGAAAAAATGGACGAGCTTTAGAGCAGGACGTTACACCATTAATGCGATTGCAGAGGTGTTGAGCGCGGTCCAAAAGGCAGAGGCATATTGCCATGCCAAGTGACGGACCGTCCTGTTGGTGACACAACGTTAGGAATGCCTTCAACTCCGCAAGATGGGTAGATATTCTGGATACGCTGGAAACCCCTTTTCAAGTTCCAGAATATCTAATGCGACTTCTGGGGACTTCCTGAAGGACCGAAGCCTGCTTTACGACATGACACAGCGCCAACAAAGGATAGAAGTTACATCGGGTGTTGGCCAGGAATCTATCCTTGGTCCAGACCTGTGGAACGTGTTTTACGACGGGCTACTGAGACTGTAGATACCAGATGAGTTACGCTTAGTTGGCTATGCGGAAGATGTTGCATTTCTGGTCGCTAGACGCACCATTAATCAATCGCAACTTAGGCTACGTATGCTAATGCGCTGAGTGAGAGACTGGATGACTGCTCGTAGGTTCAGTTTAGCTCTGGAGAATACCGAAGTGGTCATCTTGACAAAAAAGAGAATCCGTAGAGTAAAGATGATCAATATTCGAGACATACTAGTCGAATCGAAGCCAGCGGTGAAGTGCCTGGGGCTACTGAATTACTGGAAGATTGTGGTAAACCCGAACTGCTTCAATCAACATCTCTTAAAGCTCGTTTTATGTACAATCTTTCTTTACTCTGACTGCTCGATCTAACTGCTCTTAAAGCTCGGAGGATTCCTATCTTTCTTCTACACGGACTGTCGAGCTTAGCTTGGCCGCGCGATTTTGGAACGGTCAAACCGGATCGGGGTTCATCGGGTTGGTTGCAGCAATCACGAATATTATATTTAGTTAAGTGTTATCAACAATTAATATTAAAAGACTGTAGTGAAATAAAACAGAATTGTAAACCTCTTCTTTGAATACATCAACCTACGGTTTACAACATTGGCGACGAGTAATTACGAAAACACGTGTGTCTAACCTCAAAATGGACTCAAACCAATTCAAAGTTTTCTGCGACTTATTTCAAGAGCAAATGGCTCTACAAAATCAGCAAATGCAACAATTGCTTTGACAACAGAACACGGCGGCTGCACCAGGCCAAGCGCCAGCACAAGATTCAACAGCTTTCAAGTGAAATGTCTTGCCGATTCCATGGTGCAGTTCGATTACGATCCGGACAACAATCAAACATTCGAAGCGTACTACAAACGCTACGAGTCGCTGTTTACAACACAAGCAATCGACCTCGACGAACCAACAAAGATCCATCTTCTTCTTCAAAAATGTCCACAAGCGCAGTACAAACGCTACGCAGACTCAATTCTACCACAGAATCCTAAAGACCGGACACTCGCTGACATAGTGAGAACTCTCAAGCGACTCTTCGGTTACAAAGAAGCAAAGTTCGCAATCTGGTACAAGTGCTTCAAGCTTGAAAAATTCGACAGTGAAGATTTTAGTGAGTATACAGCGCGCATTAACAAAAATGCTGAGAAATTCGAAATCGCTCGATGCTCGCCTGACGACTTCAAGGTTTTGTTATTTGTGAGTGGTCTCACGTCATCACAAGACTCGCTGATCCTTGAAAAACTTCTCACAAAAGTCGACAATCAACACATCGAACTCGAGAAAGCAGCCAACGATGCGGCAAAGGCTCTAATCCACAAGTTGAACCTTCAGGACTTAGTGAATGAGGCTGAACGTATCACCTGTTTGAAGATCGATAAAGGAAAAGTGGGTGAATCGTCGGGTTTTTTGAAGTTCATGCTGTCCATCATTTCAAGGGTCAAAGTGGTAAGCCAGGTAAGAGCCATTGGGGTGATAAAACCGGTCATCCACCGTATGCTTGCCCCGGCTGTGGTGAAAGGCATTGGTTGGCAGATTGCCCCTTCAAGGAGAAGACCTGCAGCAGATGCAACGGGAAGTCACATAAGGCAGGTTACTGTAACATTTACAAGGATTTCCGAGAGAAACGCAACACAAAGTACAACAAGAAGGGCGACAACAAGCCGCAAGTGAACCAAGTACAATCAGAAGTCAACTTGATTTCAAGCAGGAAGTTTCTCAAGCCGATTGTCAACGGTGCTCAGCTAAAGATGCAGTTTGATACAGGTTCAGACATGACAATCATCTCTGAGGCAAATTGGGAGACGTTGGGACGTCCGAAACTGACTGCATCAAATCGAACGAACGCAACAAGTGCTTCAGGAGACGTGATTCCATTACTGGGATACTTCTGGTGCAACATTACTCTGAATGGCATTCAAAAGCAGGGATGCTGTTTCATTACACCGCTAAATCTCAACCTTTTCGGCATTCCCTGGATCAATGTGTTCAATTTGTGGAATGTTCCAATCAACAACGTCTGCAATCAAGTCAGGTCAACATCTTGCGATGACCTGACCACAGAAGTACAATCAGAGTTCATGAACTCTTCTCAAATGGCCTTGGTTGTTATAACAAAGCTAAAGTCTCACTCAAACTAAAACCGGAAGCTCAACCAGTCTTCCGAAAAGCTCGTCCGGTTCCACAAGCAGCTCGTTCTACTATTGTCACTGAGCTAGAACGTTTGCAGCACTTGGGCATTATCAGCCCTATCAAATATTCTCAGTGGGCAGCACCCATTGTCGTAGTCAAACGTAAGGATTGAAGAGTTCGAATTTGTGCTGATTATTCGACGGGTCTTAACGAAGCACTTGAGTCAAACAAGTATCCTTTGCCATCACCCGATCAAATTTTCGCAAGTTTCGCAGGAAAAAAAGTTTTCAGCACAATCGACTTATCAGACGCTTTCTTTCAAGTGGAAGTCGACGATATATCCAAAAAGGCGATGGCCATCAACACCCACATCGTATTGTTTCAGGTCAATCGCCTCCAGCAAGGCGTTAAAATAGCCCCAGGAGAATTTCAAGCAATTGTCGACATGATGCTCAGTGGAATCTCAACGTTCGGTTTCATCGACGACATGGTTACTAGCGGTGAGAATGCTGATGACCACAAGCAAGAGTTAAAGAAAACACTGCAACGCCTGCAGGAATTCGGGTTCAAACTCAACATCAACAAGTGTAAGTTCGGTGAGAAATCTGTGCAATTCTGTAGACATGTCATCGACGACAAAGGCATCCGACCATAGCCTGAAAAAATTTGGGAAGTCACATCAGCACCTCCACCAGCTAATCTCAGTCAGAATTCTCCGTTCATTCTTAGGTTCAATCAATTACTATGGCAAGTATATCAAGTCAATGAAGACGCTGAGGGACGAACTTCTCAAGAAAGATGTGAAGTATGAATGGCAAGATGTTCACCAGGAAACTTTTGACAATCTCAAAAAGATCCTGGGATCAGATCTGGTACTTACGCACTTTGATCCCAACAAGGCCATCGTATAAATATATTTATAATATATTTATTTATTTACTTTTTCCTTGAGTGGGCTGGCTCAGCTGGCTTCGATTCTGATGCAAATTGTGCGGGAATATTTACTTCTTTTGAAATTTCTCTTACTTCTACCAGCATTTTTTTCGAATTTGAAATTACTTCTACAGCTCTGGAGAAGTTTTTATGTTTTAAAGAAAGAATTTGTAGCGGCATCAAGATCAAATTCCTTTGATGGAAAAAGTTTGTTTATCAAATTAATTTTAAACAAGTTATTGTACCATACAATCCATAATAACTTAAGCGATAGGCTGAGCCTCAATTCGCATATGAATTCCAGATCATGCACTTCAACTAGTCGGAAGACTTTCCAATCTTATATTGCTCAGTGGGCTAGAGCAGAAAAATGTAATGAAAAATATGCGTATATATTTTGCATATATGTAGCTGCCAGACAATATTTAGTGGTATAATTCATGACAATATTTAGTGTATGTGAACTACAGGATACGAAAAAGCGCATGAATTTATATCCAAAATACTTCGCTGAACACCATTGTGGTTACCTTACATGTTACTCTGATCGAAAAAAATCTCAGTTCTTGTCCATATATATCACCATTTAGTTGCTGATATTACTATAACTCCATCTCGGTATCAGTTATCTCAAGCACTGAATAATAGTACGAGTATATTGAATTTATATTGAAAATTTTGGTCAACCTCTAATTTAATGTTGAACGTATTTACGAATTCAATACTTATAAAGCAGTGAAATTGGAAATGTGGGCCGAGAGACTTGGCTCTCTATATCGAATACCATACTACCTTGTTCGATCTTACTAGCATAGCTCCAGTGGTGGTTTTATGTTTTCCCCATTTAATGAAAGCTGACAAATATCACAATTGCTACCGACTTTATTTTGTACCACGTCCATACCATGCTTAGTTAAGTGTTTTATTAAGTTTCCTATTATTCACTGCTATCAACACAAAAACCACTTTTTTGTCATTACAGAATTCACTTTACAATGAGCGGGTTAAATATATTTTGACTCATAAAAATTACGAAAGCAAAGTTAGAAATGCTGAAGACAAAACCTGGCTCAAGGAAAAGCAATATGAAGATCAACTCCAGCATTATCGTCTGCTCATGAAACAAGAGAAAGATTTTAAATCTTATTTGGAAGCATGTGCTCATAAGGTCAGTTTTCTAGAAAATGAATCAGATTACTGGGCAGCAAAATATGAAAATGAAATGGAGAAAATAGAACACAGAAGACATTCAGTTGAAGTAGCTATAAAGAACATGGATGAGGGAATAAAATTTTATAAGGAGGCTATCAAAGTGGCCCATGAAACACACGAGAAAGAGACGGCGAATCGTATTAACAAGGTATTTTTGATTAATGCATCAAATGTTGTTTACAACAAGAATAAATATTTTCCGCACTAACTGCTTATCTTTATGCAATTTTTTCAGCGCTTGGAAAACGAAGCTTTGAATGCTAAGAAAAAGGCTGACGAGGAGCAAGCATTAGCCAAAACTAAAGGTAAAAAGCAAAAGAGCAAAACAAAACGCAAGTTAAAGTAAAGACTTCTTTAAAGAAATAAACGTTTATTTATCATGTTTTTTGCTTTTTATTTATATCATCCGATGTGGCAGCATCCATTTCATCATCAGAAGTTTCTGAAAGGACGGAGTAAAATTTACTCTTGAGAATGATTATCTAAACGTCGGTACTTACCTATTTCAGCATGTTTTCTATTTTTGTCATCCTTATCTTGTAGAACTAAGCTCGTTAAGAATTCATTGGAAATGTTTTTGGCTGTTTTGAGGGCATCCAAAAGGTTTTCTATGCTATCACCTTCAATGGATGTGATTGATTCATTCAAGGTTTTGTCACCTTTTGTCACAGTTATCGATATACCGCTCATCTAGAATTAACAAATAAATGAATTTTTTAGATTTACGGTAACAAACATTTTTTTTTACTTTAACACTACAGCCCCTTACGAGCATTCGCTTAGAGATGGAATATTTCATTATCTTGATCATATGTATTGGCACTCGAGCACAAACATTAGATGTGAATAAAACGTACAAGGTTTTGTGCTCGTATTATATGTAATTTTAACTTGTTAACCGGAGAATAAATTTTTATGTGAGTTATCTAGCGCTTATTAGGTTGAGACGGCGCAATCCAGGTATTGGTGGCTGAATGACAATGTCTAAATTTTTCGTGTTTGTTTTCAGTTTTGGTGTTCTTCGTTATTTAGTTTTTGAGTTTCAGCTCATTATTGCTACATTTAGTATTGTTATATATTTTTGTTAAAATCAGGTATAGGTTAGGTATATGTAATGTTTACTATATTCCGTTAGAGATAAGATTAAACACTTAGGTTAGGAACATTGTTATAGTATTTTTAGTATAAGATAAAGTTTTTTTGATTGTATTTTATTAGAAATAAGTTACAACATATTAGGTGTAGGATCAAAGTTTCACTGTTGTGTATTATTTATAAATAATTTTTGGATAGTGTTGGTTGGTTTTTTCTCCTTTTTCCAATTGAATTGTAAAAATATGTAATAATCGTAATTAATTGCATTTGCTATAGTTTTTTTTTTTTTGATGAAATGAGTTTATGATAACGTACAAATTTAGAGAGCCATTTGGGCCATTAAGTTTTTTGATTGTTATTATTTGGAATTTGCTTTATATTCTTTTAAAATTTATAACGATGAGTATTAAATAAAGCGCTTTTGACTTTGACTTTGACTTTGTGGAAGATCATCGGAAACACTATTTATCGAATAGAACAATTTAAAATTGAATACAGGTGCAATCTATATGGGTCGGAGTTCCCAACATACCCTAGGACTAATTCATATTTGGACCTCTGCATTGCAGACGCAAGACTTGAATTCAGCTTTAATAGTCCTCAACGGAAATTGCCGGTGCTTCCTTATGATAGCGACCATAACGCAATCGTAATGGAAATCAATCATCAAAGGGATGATTTCTTGAATTCTACGTCTAGCACTCGTTGCGTGTAGGCGTGTTTTTAATTCGCTCCTGTCAAGAATTTTTAAATTAAAATAATTTTTAAAAACGTCAATTACAAAGTAATTTTATAAAGAAACTTATTACGTCGACGAACTATTCGAACAATTTATCGAGTATCTTGACTTTACCTACGAGAAAGTTTCAAGAAAGGAAAAATGTTTTTTTCACCGGGGGGATGGAGGAGCCCGACGGCTTCCCACCACCGGGGGACCCAGAGCCAGGCATTTTGAAAATTACAAATGATAAAATAAACAAGCGGAAAAATGAACAAGACAATTGTGAGCATGGAAAGCGAATTACGATTTCAAGCGAAGATTATGAAAAAGTAACCATGGAGAATACAAGGGTTACGAAACAAAATGACGAATTAAAACTCCGTATACAGAGTTTAGAAGATATGGTCCGGACGTTGTCAAATGGGAACAAACAAAAAGCGAAGCCACAGAATACGTCCGGCCAAGAAGAGCCAATACTAACTAAGAAGAATGAAAAACAGGACACAACAAGCAAGACCAACGGGAAAGGAGTACCAACATATAAAACGAAATCGCAAGATATGAGCAAGACAATCCATGATGCGGAAAATATCCTGAGCGCAAGAGGAGCGAACGACAGCGCCAATTATTATGCGGTGCTGTCTGCAATGCACGAAGAAATGGACGTCGAGATAGAGAGCAACGATAAGATAGAGAGCAACGATAAGATAGGTAATATTGATAGCGATAATAATTTCATTAAATATTTAAAATTAAAAAATAAGCAAAAGGAGACGAAGCCAACCGGTGTGTCTGCTGGTCCTCCTAATAAAATTAATGTGATAAATGAAAAATTCCTCCAATAAACGTTTTTGGGCAGCGTGGAGATATGGTTCGGTTATTGGCAGCCGAACATAAAATCGAAAACTTTGAAATTAAGAGAGTGACCGGTGATAAGCTCTCGATCAAGACAAAGACACTGGCTGACTTCAAACAGGCGAAAGATGCTCAATCAATCAATCAAAAGCGCTTTATTTAATACTAATCGTTATAAATTTTAAAAGAATATAAAGCAAATTCCAAACAATAACAATAAAAAACTTAATGGCCCAAATGGCTCTCTAAATTTGTACGTTATCATTACACATTTAAAAAAAAAAAACTATAGCAAATTCAAATCAATGAAGATTATTACATATTTTTTAAATTTAATTGGAAAAAGGAGAAAAAACCAACCAACACTATCCTAAAATTATTTATAATCTTAACACTACAGTGAACTTTGATCCTACACCTAATATGTTTTAACTTAATTCTAATAAATGCTATCAAAAACTTTATCTTATACTTAAAAAAATCTATAACAATGTTCCTAACCTAAGCGTTTTACCTTATCTCTAACCTAATATAATAAACATAATATAAACCTAACCTATACCTAATTTTTAACAAAAATAAACAAAAACACTAAATGTAGCAATAATGAGCTGAAACTCAAAAACTAAATAACGAAAAACACCAAAACTGAAAATATACACGAATAATTTAGACATTGTCATTCAGCCACCAATACCTAGATTGCCCCGTCTCAACTCGATCAGCCTCAACGAATCTAGCAAATGAGTACCTCCATTGGAACTGTTGGTCTCGAGAACTCAAATTAGGAGGATATTTTATCTTCTTATCGGTGGCCCGTCGATATATGTGATATATGACTGGGACGCCGTCAGAATCAAAAACATATCGATTCATGTCCAAATACACGAATGCTTCTGGAGGAATGAAGCCAGTAGCGAGGCAAGTCGCAATATACCCGTCTGTAGGGTGGAACGGTTGTGAAATCCAAGGGTTTTCACTCACAGTCACAGATCTTGCGATATGATTCCGAAGAAGTTTCAATATGAAAATATCGAGTCTAGTCACTTCAGCAGTTTGATAAATTCTTCTATTCGATATATAATGTTTCCAATCCGTCTCAGGCTTTCTGTACAAACCAGTACATGCACGAAGACATTTCCTTTCGAAAACTCTTAATTTTTCCATAGTACTAGCACTCTGGTTGTACCAGATCTGACATCCATATGTCAAAACTGGTCTAACCAGTGTCTTGTAACAGATAATTTTGACCTTTTGATCAATGTATCTGGAATGAAAGAGCTTTCGAAGGGCCATGACTACTTTAAGTGCCTTACTGAGCATGATTTTCACATGTTCAGTATAGTACAGATACTGATCGAGATAAACACCGAGGTATCGAACACAGGATTTATGTGGAACCCGCTCAAGACTACCCTCAGCAGCCATGATGTGGAAATCTTTCCAATTACGTTTCAGGTCTTGACTGACCCCCTGCAGCGTTGTCCTAAACAAGATTGTTTCACACTTTTGCGCATTGATTTTCATTCGCCAATTGTCAGTGTACAGCTGTACATCATTGAACATTTTTTGGAGATTGCTCTGAACTATTGTAGCTTTTCGGTCTGCCGTATAGATGATCAGATCATCAGCAAACGCTACCAATGATCGCGTTGGCGAGACGTTAAAATCAAAGCCGTTCAATAGCTTGCGAATGAAGATTGAAAAGAGCAGAGGCGCAGTAACTGTTCCCTGCTGTAGACCATTCAAGACCTTGAACTCGCGCATTGTTGTCAGATTTCCATCAGTTACAACAAACGATTTCCCGTATAACATATTGCACATCATGGCGACAAGGTGTCTGGGGAACTTGTCCTCAAGGAGTTTAAAAATAAGTCCATCTAACCATACCGTATCGAAGGCTTTCTCCATATCAATGAGACATGCTCCAACACATTGTCTATCATTTAGTTTCCAACAGATGTCTGAGGTTACTTTCGTTATTGCATGTGTGGTCGAATGCCTGGCACGAAAACCAAATTGGCAATTCGGCATCAACTCATTTTCCTCAATGTGGGCGTTTAATGCTCTGTTGAGTATCACTTCAAACACCTTGCTGATGTTAGGCAGCAAGCTAGTTGGGCGATAGCTTTTGGGGCATGAAGATTCTTTTCCTTTCTTCAAGATCGGAAATACCTTAGCCTTTTCCACTCATTTGGGAAATATGAATTGCTCAACATGTTGTTGAACAATATGCAATAGTTCCTAATAGCAACCTCAGGCAAATGTCGGAGAACTACATTTGGAATACCATCAGTACCACATGATTTCTTATTGTTTATCTTGCGAAATATGAAACACAAGTCTTCATAGCTGACAAAATAATCAATAAGATTCAAGCTCGGTATGAGGTCAGATGTTAATGTTTCATTGAAATGAAGAATTGATTGGCCGTTCAGGCTTGATTTGAAGTCGGAAACTTTTGCTTCAACGACCTCTGAAAAAATTTCGTTCCCTCTCTCAGGGTTTGGTAGATGAACCAATTCAAAATGTGTTCCAATCAGGGCAAGTTTATCCAATCCTTCACAAATAATCCTGTTTCCATTTCTATCCGGAGTCGTACTATCAATTTCGATACCAGCCCTATCGAGAAGATTTATCTCATCACTAGTGACTTCAAAATTCGATACCTTCACTCGAGACTTCTTGTGGAATATGCTATTCACTTTCGCAAACACGCCATCTGGGTCCTGTGGGCTAATACCCCTCAATTTTTCCGCCCATTGATTGCTGACCTCACTCCTGAAGTATGACCGGATTAAGTTCCGGACATTCTTCAGATGTAATTTCAACAAAGCCAACGAGGGATGGTTGTAATCCAAAAATCGTCGATAAATATTGTTGACGCGTGTGAGAAGAATGCTTTTCAATCTTTTCAACCTTGCGATGGTTGGTGTTTCATATCCTTCCATATTATTTCGAAGTTTAATCTTGGGAACTACTTTCTCAATCGTTTCCAACGTCAGCTTCTCTAACTTCGACAAATAGACATCTATTTCATCGTTAGTTAGATTCCTGTCATTCGGAACCATTGAGCAAGAGTTGCCACCATCAGAAGGGGGACATTGCTTCTGGTAATCCCGATTAAACTTCTTTTGAAACTTTCCCCAGTCTGTTTTTTTGAAGTTCAACCGATGATTTTCGTGTTGAACTGGAATGAGGAAGAAATCATCCCTGTGATGATTGATTTCCATTACGATTGCGTTATGGTCGCTATCATAAGGAAGCACCTGCAGTTTCCGTTGAGGACTATTAAAGTTGAATTCGAGTCTTGCGTCAGCAATGCAAAGGTCCAAATATGAATTTGTCCTAGGGTATGTTGGGAACTCCGACCCATAAAGATTGCACCTGTATTCAATTTGGTTCTCTGTTATCCATGATTTCAGGAATACACCTCTTGGATTATTGGTGGCGTTCAGCCATGATGTATGCGTGGCGTTCAGGTCACCAGCAAGAATATAATAGTTATGCAGCCTGTTCAATTCGAGTATTTCAAACAAGGAATTGAGTTCCTCCTTGAGCTTGAGAGCAGTTCCACCAGTTGCATAGGCAGAGATAACGAAGAGGTTATCCCCACCTGGCAGTGAGATTTTGATAACGGACACTTCAAGAGATTCAAAGCTTTTGAATTCGACTTTTTCAATATTTTGGAAACGATAGGGTCTTCGTACCAATATCCCGGTGCCACCTCCCCCTATCGTTTCTT
Organism: Odontomyia ornata; assembly: GCA_963969285.1. NCBI lineage: Eukaryota > Metazoa > Arthropoda > Insecta > Diptera > Stratiomyidae > Odontomyia > Odontomyia ornata. The sequence goes on along the minus strand of OZ017738.1, from coordinate 135,669,620 downwards.
ACGAATTCAAAATCCTTGAATGTCATGGAGTGCCATGAATTGAGGTGGGTTTCGGTTAGAAGCAGGATGTCAGGCTTTTGTCTGGCAATGAATTCAAGGAGATAATCACGCCGATGTAAAGTAACAATGGAGTTGACGTTGATCGAGATGAGACGAATCCTATCCGTGGGAATGTGGCTGGATGACAACTTATTTTGAGGCATTTGAAAGTCCTAAACGCTGAAAAACAATGTTAATTTTCGAATCTTGTTTATCGATTCGCTCTGATAAGGAATTTAGTTGCTGATAAATTTTAAGAAGCAGCTCATTATTGCCACTTACATTATTTACACTATTTTCCGCATTTTCTGCTGGTCCTCTAGCGGCTTGTGCAAATGATACTCCGGGCTTGACGAAGTTCGGAGCTAAGACACTGCGGTGTATTTGTGTTTGCTTTGGGGCAGATTTCAATCTTGCATCCTGATATCGGGAGCATCCTCGATATGATGCCGGTTGACCAAAAACACCGCAGTTCACACAATATAACTTCTCTTTTGGCTCCGTCTGAGCCAATTTGCACTCACCGGGAGCATGCACGTCTTTGCATTTAACGCATCGGTAATGCATGGCGCAGTTGGCAGCCGAATGCCCAAATCGTTGGCAGCGATAGCACTGGTTGATTTCTCGTTTCTGGAGGCGTTCCCACCTCACCACTCGAAAATTTAAATACCTGATTTGCTGAAGAGCGCTTGGCCTGCTCTTATTTGTTATTTGTACCAAATAAACTGGTAAATTCCGAGTGCCCTCCAACAGGTAAGGTACTTAAACTTTAGAGTTGTGAGGTGGGAACGCCTCCAAAAAACTGAGGTCAACCAGTGTTACAGGTGTCAACGATTCGGTCATTCGGCTGCCAATTGTGCAATGCACTATCGCTGTGTTAAGTGCAAAGATATCCACGCCCGCGGTGAATGCAAATTGGCTCAGGTGGAGCCAAAAGAAAAATTGTATTGTGTTAATTGCGGTACATTTGGTCATCCAGCATCATACCGAGGATGCCCTCGGTATCAAGATGCAAGAGCTAAATTTTCCCCAAAGCAAACCAAAGTAAATCACAATCTGTTACCTCCCAACTTCATCAAACCCGGGGTATCATTTGCACTTGCTGCCAGAGGACCAGCAGACAACAATATAAATAAAATAAATAATGTAAGTGGCAATAATGAGCTGCTTCTTAAAATCTACCAGCAACTTGAATCGCTTTCAGATAGAATTAGTAAGCAAGACCAAAAAATCAATTTCGTTTTTCAAAGTTTAGGTCAACATGCTCCAAAATAGTTTGTCATCCAGTCACATTCCCATGGATAGGATTCGTCTCATCTCGATCAACGTCAACTCCATTGTAACTATACATCGGCGTGATTATCTCCTTGAATTCATTGTTAAGCAAAAGCCTGACATCATGCTTCTCACCGAAACCCACCTCAATTCATGGCACTCCATGACATTCAAGGATTTTGAATTCGTAAGAAACGATAGGGTAATAGGTGATGGGGGAGGTGGCACCGGGATATTGGTTCGAAGACCCTATCGTTTCCAAAATATTGAAAAAGTCGAATTCAAAAGCTTTGAATCTCTTGAAGTGTCCGTTATCAAAATCTCACTGCCAGGTGGGGATAACCTCTTCGTTATCTCTGCCTATGCAACTGGTGGAACTGTTCTCAAGCTCAAGGAGGAACTCAATTCCTTGTTTGAAATACTCGAATTGAACAGGCTTCATAATTATTATATTATTGCTGGTGACCTGAACGCCAAGCATACATCATGGCTGAACGCCACCAATAGTCCAAGAGGTGTATTCCTGAAATCGTGGATAACAGAGAACCAGATTGAATACAGGTGCAATCTATATGGGTCGGAGTTCCCAACATACCCTAGGACAAATTCATATTTGGACCTCTGCATTGCTGACGCAAGACTCGAATTCAACTTTAATTGTCCTCAACGGAAACTACAGGTGCTTCCTTATGATAGCGACCATAACGCAATCGTAATGGAAATCAATCATCACAGGGATGATTTCTTCCTCATTCCAGTTCAACACGAAAATCATCGGTTGAACTTCAAAAAAACAGACTGGGGAAAGTTTCAAAAGAAGTTTAATCGGGATTACCAGAAGCAATGTCCCCGTTCTGATGGTGGCAACTCTTGCTCAATGGTTCCTAATGACAGGAATCTAACTAACGATGAAATAGATGCCTATTTGTCGAAGTTAGAGAAGCTGACGTTGGAAACGATTGAGAAAGTAGTTCCCAAGATTAAACTTCGAAACAATATGGAAGGATATGAAACACCAACCATCGCAAGGTTGAAAAGATTGAAAAGCCTTCTTCTCACACGCGTCAACAATATTTATCGACGATTTTTGGACTACAACCATCCCTCGTTGTCTTTGTTGAAATTACATCTGAAGAATGTCCGGAACTTAATCCGGTCATACTTCAGGAGTGACGTCAGCAATCAATGGGCGGAAAAATTGAGGGGTATTAGCCCACAGGACCCAGACGGCGTGTTCGCGAAAGTGAATAGCATATTCCGCAAGAAGTCTCGAGTGAAGGTATCGAATCTTGAAGTCACTGGTGATGAGATAAATCTTCTCGATAGGGCTGGTATCAAAATTAATAGTACGACTCCGGATAGAAATGGAAACAGGATCATTTGTGAAGGATTGGATAAACTTGCCCTGATTGGAACACATTTTGAATTGGTTCATCTGCCAAACCCTGAGAGAGGGAATGAAATAGTTTTAGTGATCGTTGAAGCAAAAGTTTCCGACTTCAAATCAAGCCTGAACGGCCAATCAATTCTTCATTTCAATGAAACATTAACATCTGACCTCATACCGAGCTTGAATCTTATTGATTATTTTGTCAGCTATGAAGACTTGTGTTTCATATTTCGCAGGATAAACAACAAGAAATCATGTGGTACTGATGGTATTCCAAATGTAGTTCTCCGACATTTGCCGGAGGTTGCTATTAGGAACTATTGCATATTGTTCAATGTTGAGCAATTCATATTTCCCAAATGAGTGGAAAAAGGCTAAGGTATTTCCGATCTTGAAGAAAGGAAAAGAATCTTCATGCCCTAAAAGCTATCGCCCAATCAGCTTGCTGCCTAACATCAGCAAGGTGTTTGAAGTGATACTCAACAGAGCATTAAACGCCCACATTGAGGAAAATGAGTTGATGCCGAATTGCTGATTTGGTTTTCGTGCCAGGCATTCGACCACACATGCAATAACGAAAGTAACCTCAGACATTGTTGGAAACTAAATGATAGACAATGCGTTGGAGCATGTCTCATTGATATGGAGAAAGCCTTCGATACGGTGTGGTTAGATGGACTACTTTTTAAACTCCTTGAGGACAAGTTTCCCAGACACCTTGTCGCCATGATGTGCAATATGTTATACGGGAAATCGTTTGTGGTAACTGATGGAAATCTGACAACAATGCGCGAATTCAAGGTCTTGAATGGTCTACAGCAAGGAACAGTTACTGCGCCTCTGCTTTGATTTTAACGTCTCGCCAACGCGATCATTGGTAGCGTTTGCTGATGATCTGATCATCTATACGGCAGACCGAAAAGCTACAATAGTTCAGAGCAATCTCCAAAAAATGTTCAATGATGTGCAGCTGTACAATGACAATTGGCGAATGAAAATCAATGCGCAGAAGTGTGAAACAATCTTGTTTCGGACAACGCTGCAGGGAGTCAGTTAAGACCTGAAACATAATTGGAAAAATTTTCACATCATGGCTGGCGAGGGTAGTTCAGAACGAGATCCACATAAATCCTGTGTTCGATACCTCGGTGTTCATCTCGATCAGTATCTGTACTATACTGAACATGTCAAAATCATGCTCAGTAAGGCACTAAAAGTAGTCATGGCCCTACGAAAACTCTTTCATTCCAAATACATTGATCAAAAGGTCAAAATTATCTGTTACAAGACACTGGTTCCAGTTTTGACAAATGAATGTCAGATCTGGCACAACCAGAGTGCTAGTACTATGGAAAAATTAAGAGTTTTCGAAAGGAAATGTCTTCGTGCATGTACTGGTTTGTACAGAAAGCCTGAAACGGATTAGAAACATTATACATCGAATAGAAGAATTTATCAAACTGCTGAAGTGACGAGGGTCGATATCTTCATATTGAAACTTCTTCGGAATCATATCGCAAGATCTGTGACTGTGAGTGAAAACCCTTGGATTTCACAGCCGTTCCACCCTACCGACGGGTATATTGCGACTTGCCTCGCTACTGGCTTCATTCCTCCAGAAGCATTCGTGTATTTGGACATGAATCGATATGTTTTTGATTCTGACGGCGTCCCAGTCATATATCACATATATCGACGGGCCACCGATAAGAAGATAAAATATCCTCCTAATTTGAGTTCACGAGACCAACAGTTCCAATGGAGGTACTCATTTGCTAGATTCGTTGAGGCTGATCGAGTTGAGACGGGGCAATCTAGGTATTGGTGGCTGAATGACAATGTCTAAATTATTCGTCTTTATTTTCAGTTATGGCGTTTTTTGTTATTTAGTTTTTGAGTTTCAGCTCATTATTGCTACATTTAGTGTTGTTGTTTATTGTTGTTAAAAATTAGGTATAGGTTAGGTATATATTATGTTTATTATATTAGGTTAGAGATAAGTTTAAACGCTTAGGTTAGCAACATTGTTATAGAATTTTTTAGTATAAGATAAAGTTTTTGATTGCATTTCATTAGAATTAAGTTAAAACATATTAGGTGTAGGATCAAAGTTCACTATTGTGTTAAGATTATAAATAATTTTAGGATAGTGTAGGTTGGTTTTTTCTCCTTTTTCCAATTGAATGAAATAACATGTAATAATCTTTAAATATGATTAATGATAACGTGTACATTTAGAGAGCCATTTGGGCCATTAAGTTTTTGTATGTTTATTGTTTGGAGTTTGCTTTATATTCTTTTAAAATTTGTAACGATTAGTATTAAATAAAGCGCTTTTGACTTTGACTTTGATCAGAAGTTTTACCTGGATCCTCTTTAATACTTATCGTATCTTCAAATCCAGCTAGCGCTGCATAATAATTCCTGCTGTCGTTTGCTCCGCCTGCGCTGAGGACATCTACTTGATCAGCTTCTTGTATGGTTTCTTAGCTGGCTTATCTGCAGTAATTTTTGAATTTGCTTCTTTTCCTTTCTTGCTTTCTTGAGATTTGTTGAATGTCAATATTCCAACGAGTGCTTCTAGTGATTTTATTCTAAGCTTGAGCTCTCCATTTTCTTTCTCAATCTTGTCAGTTTTCTCCTTATCTTTAATCAGCTGCTCGATCTCGATGACCGATAAAATTTGCGGTTTTTCTTCTTTATTATCGTATCTTCTTTTGAGCTTTTTTTCGCCCGTCATCGTTGGCGATAGACACGATCGTTCTGGTTGATGGCTGAAGCAATCGGGGTCCTCCATCTCGTTGCTTTTGCAGCGAGACTAGAGGGAATGTTCTCAAACCGGGACTTCCTTTGAATGTATTTCCACTTTTGATACATCTTCAGGAAATGAATTTCAGGTATTAGATAAATACTCGAATAATTCGACTGTGATGGTTTTCAATTAAAAAAAATTATTTTCAACTGACTTTTGTGAAAAATTAATTAATTTTTAAAATTAATGACAGAAGCGATTAAAAACACGTCTACACGCAACGAGTGCTAGACGAACACAGTTACTGCGCCTCTGCTCTTCTCAATATTCATTCGAAAGCTATTGAACGGCTTTGATTTTAACGTCTCGCCAACGCGATCATTGGTAGCGTTTGCTGATGATCTGATCATCTATACACCAGCCCGAAAAGCTACAATAGTTCAGAGCAATCTCCAAAAAATTTCAATGATGTGCAGCGGTACAATGACAATTGGCGAACGAAAATCAATGTGTAGAAGTGCGAAACATTTTTGTTTCGGACAACGCTGCAGGGGGTCAGTCTAGACCTGAAAAGTAATTGAAAGGATTTCCACATCATGGCTGGCGAGGGTAGTTCAGAACGGGTTCCACATAAATCCTGTGTTCGATAACTCGGTATTCATCTCGATCAGTATTTGTACTGTACTGAACATGTCAAAATCATGCTCAGTAAGGCACTAAAAGTAGTCATGACTACGAAGACTCTTTCATTCCAAATACATTCATAAAAAAATCGAAATTATCTGTTACAAGACCCTGGTTAGACTAGTTTTGACATATGGATGTCAGATCTGGTACACCCAGAGTGCTAGTACTATGGGAAAATTAAGAGTTTTCGAAAGGAAATGGCTTCGGGCATGTACTGGTTTGTACAGAAAGCCTGAGGCAGATCGGAAGAATTATATATCGAATAGAAGAATTTATCAAACTGCCGAAGTGACGAGAGTCGATATTTTTATATTGAAACTTCTTCGGAATCATATCGCAAGATCTGTAACTGTGAGTGAAAACCCTTGGATTTCACAGCCGTTCCACCCTACAGACGGGTATATTGCGACTTGCCTCGCTACTGGCTTCATTCCTCCAGAAGCATTCGTGTATTTGGACATGAATCGATATGTTTTTGATTCTGACGGCGTCCCAGTCATATATCACATATATCGACGGGCCACCGATAAGAAGATAAAATATCCTCCTAATTTGAGTTCACGAGACCAACAGTTCCAATGGAGGTACTCATTTGCTAGATTCGTTGAGGCTGATCGAGTTGAGACGGGGCAATCTAGGTATTGGTGGCTGAATGACAATGTCTAAATTATTCGTGTATATTTTCAGTTTTGGTGTTTTTCGTTATTTAGTTTTTGAGTTTCAGCTCATTATTGCTACATTTAGTGTTGTTTATTTTTGTTAAAAATTAGGTATAGGTTAGGTTTATATTATGTTTATTATATTAGGTTAGAGATAAGGTAAAACGCTTAGGTTAGGAACATTGTTATAGATTTTTTTTAAGTATAAGATAAAGTTTTTGATAGCATTTATTAGAATTAAGTTAAAACATATTAGGTGTAGGATCAAAGTTCACTGTAGTGTTAAGATTATAAATACGGGTATATTGCGACTTGCCTCGCTACTGGCTTCGTTCCTTGGTGCACAACTGGTGCACTGTCCGTTGATTGTGGAGAAACTTTATTTGTTCCAAGAATATAATTGCCATCGTTGGTTCGAATAAATTCTAAACCTGATGGAGACACGAATGTGCCCCATTCTGTCTCGGTTAATTTTAAATCAGCCATTTTCTTTTGTTGACTTGCACTTTCTAATTATAAAAGTGCGTTAGCGGCTTCTGAAGTAGTGTTTTTTTTCATCAGTTAAAGACTCGTCGAGTCCAAATTTCGTCCTTACACGATCATTTCAAAAGAACTAATCTGCACTTAGTACAAAACTGATGTTCAACTACAAACACTAAAGGAACGACTTAAAACGTTTTTATCCTCGTCGCCAGTTGTAATATATTGACACCTTGGCAGAATTGTAGTATATTAAATAAGGATAAAAGGTAATCAATAATAATTACAACTTGTAATTATTAGAATACTTTATTACATTAAGACTACCTTATTACACGTGAATACACGAACCAGTCGCCTTGACTGTTCGGTTTGATCTGAGCTTTAGCTCGCACAGCTTACAAATGATTAATTTAAGTGGAACGATCATCGCTAGATGTTGCTAGCATGCAGACATGTTTCATAAAATCATACTATATTACATCAACGACCTCCGAAAATTTTTCATTCCCTCTCAGGGTTTGGTAGATGAGCGAATTCAAAATGTGTTCCAATCAGGGCAAGTTTATGCAATCCGTCACATATAATCCTGTTTCCATAATTAAATTAAATCTTATATTATTTATTTGATTAGCTTTTGATTGATAATGTATAAATTTAGAGAGCCATTTGGGCCACTAAGTTTTAGTATTTTTATTGTTTGGAATTTTTCATTATATTCTATGAAAATTTATAGCGATTAATATTGAATAAATTGCTTTTTACAAGAAAGAAGTGATCCAACTTTTTAACCTTTTATGAGAATTGCATTTGCAAATTGCCAAATTTGTTCAATAACAAAGAATTGCCTTCACTTAGTCTAGGAATCTTTCCTGCGACTAAATTCTTAGCTGCCGGTTGCTTATATTTAATTGCCTTTGCAGCAGAGGTTTTTTACTAGGAGGAAACAAATAATGCTAAAAAGCGACCGTCGTTTAATTTTATTTTACAGATGCTAGGAGTATAAATTTCATTTTTGAATGAAGCTTCTTTCATTTATTATTTATTTCTCAAAAAGTTTCATGGCTTTGCGATCTTAATTTCTACGTCAGAGCCAAGCATATTAGATATTAAAATATTAATAATTGCAAATATTACTAACCTTCTCCTGCACAAATCCTTTCCTATGTAGATTAAATCCTTACTAAACTCACACGAGATTGACAGCTACTTTCATCATCTGAAACTGCGCATAACCTAAAATCGTAGATTTACTCAAATTGTAAATCAACAACAAATATCAAACGGAAATTATGTTGAAGAAAAAGCCTTCGGTGGCGGCTTTTGGGAGCAAATATACAACAAAATTCATTGAAAACGATCGTTTCGAATAGTAATTTGAAGATTTATTCACCATCGTGTCAAGTTATAAAATACATGAAGACATTAAATTGATACTTTAAACATTTCCACTACTTTCAACCTATTCTACATGTACAAAATCGGACGATACATTATAATTTACTTAAAAAGTTATTCGACGCTATTTGGACGGAATGTAGACGATTACCATTACTCTACATCGATATGTAGATTGCGACAACCTCATCATAAATTTAATTAAATCTAAAAACACAATCATCGGATTAACATGGGGTGTTAGTTAAATATCCGTATGTACTCCCCCAGCGCTACTAGGTCCTCGATATTTTCTGCTACCATCGTCATGACTGTAAGCACTTGCCTCTCTCGTTCCGATTTCATTCAATCGTTTGTATCTTTCACGTCGAGCCTCAACCATGAAGAGGACCCCAGAAGGTATCAGTAGCACAACTCCAACAACGGCAAGTGCAAAAGACCACCCCATATTATTGTGGATCCAATCCGGCATCCAATCACGTCCATCTCCACGGGCTCCAAATATTATGACAGCTATGAGGCCAGATAGTGCTGCAAAAATATTCATAGATCATTTTGTAATAATGGATTAAAAGAAACTCCTTACCAGCCCATATCTGAATTGAGCCGTTCGACAAAAGTAAAATAACGTATCGGTCATCATCACGCGAGCATCCCAAAAACGCCAGAGTCATTAGCAGAGCGATTAGTAATAACGTGAAGCATAATGTGAAGAAAAATTGTGTTGCTACGTAGAAGCCAGGCAGCAGATAATCGTGAATAATGTAGTACTCTTCCTCGAACACCCACATGCAGCCCGTAAATCGCGTGTCGTAAAATCTGTGCACATCCTGGAAATTGTTCAAACAAACTTCCCACAATCCTGAAATAATATGGGGTTTAGAATTATACTGCCAGAAGCGAGTTATTTTGATTGGTTGTGCTATTACTCACCCAAGTTCAAGAATTTAGGCCGTTCCAATTGGCCATCGGTTACAAGCCAGTAGGGGGTAACGAAAGCAACGAATATGAAAATGAATGCAATGCTGAAAATTGCCACCGCTGCACGGCCATTTTTCGTGCTAGCCCCCATGTTTTACCAAATAATTGAATAGGGCTCCACGATAATCACGAAAACAACAACGCGAATTGTCACACCCAAATCAGTGATGATTGACAGTTTGTTTGCATTTCAAAGAGATGCGTTCCGAATACATTGAATGTGTCACCAGCGCTAGCTTGTGAGTAACCTATGAACTTTTTCGAAATGAGGTAATTTTCAAAAACTGAACACATCTAGTAGAAATTTAGTCATATGATCGACATGCTTCCCATATCGACGAATCCAAAAATCTATGTTATATAAGAACTTTGGAATCATCCAGATTGACTATCGTAAGACGCCCACTTCAGGCATTATGTTGTACAGGACATTTCTGCCGATATTTTCGAATGCTTGATTGAAGTCTGCAAAGTGCTGGTACAAATCGATATTATTATATATTCCCAGCCTTTTTCGCGCACCAATTTCGCTGAGTATCTGGTTAGTCGTCGACTGTCCTCTCTAACAACTACCTTGGTATTCTTCAATGATATTTTCATAAGACCAGATTTCGTTCATTGACTTTTGATAGCACTTGGTAGGATATGCATAACAACAATTTCTCTGTAATTTTCACAGCGTAACCTGTCTCCCTTTTTATGTATTCTATCAGTCTGTTGGCGGCTGCTCCTATGTCTATGTCTTCCATGTCAACCGAAGAAAGAAGCTATGCGGATTTCCTCGATTTGGAATAGCTCTGCAAGCTTTGTTCTTCTTGAAGTTCTTCAATTGCCACGTGTATGTTGTCTGCTGTTGGTAACGTGACTGGGACATCTTCCTCAGTCCTTCTTTGTCAAGGGCTATGCCTCGTGTGTATCACTTCCGAAGTTATTTGATTTAGGCATAAGTTTATGTGTCTTCAAAGTCAAAGTCAAAAGCGCTTTATTCAATAATAATCGTTACAAATTTCATAAGAGTATAAAGCAAATTCCAAACAAAAATACAAAAACCTAATGTCCCTAATGGCTCTATAAATTTATACAATATCAGTCAAACACATTTGATCTAAAAACCATAGCAAATTCAAATTAATTAAGATTGTTAAATATTTTATGATTCGATTGGAAAAAGGAGAAGAAGACAACCAAAACTATTCCAAAATTATTTATAATTTTATCACAACAGAGAACTTTTATCCTACACCTAATAAGTTATAACCTAATTCCAATAAAATTCAATCAAAAAATGTATCTTATACTAAAAATTGCTATCTCTAAACCTACTATGATAAACATAACATATGCTTATCAATCCCTTATGTTTAACACAAATAAACATCAACACTAAATGTAGCAATAATGAGCTGAAACTCAAAAACTAAGTAACGAAAAACACAAGAAGTGAAAATAAACACGAATAATTTAGACATTGTCATTCAACCACCAATACCGGGATTGCTCAGCTCGATCAGCTTCAACGAATCTAGCAAATGAGTATCTCTATTGGAATTGTTGGTCTTGTGAACTCGAACTCAGACTGGGACGCCGTCAGAATCAAAAACATATCGATTTATGTCCAAATACACGAATGCTTCTGGAGGAATGACGCCAGTAGTGAGGCAAGTCGCAATATACCCTTCTGTAGGGTAGAACGGCTGTGAAATCCAAGGGTTTTCACTCACAGTCACAGATTTTGCGATATGATTCCGAAGAAGTTTCAATATAAAGATATCGACTCTCGTCACTTCAGCCGTTTGATAAATTCTTCTATTCGATACATAATGTTTCCAATCCGTCTCAGGCTTTCTGTACAAACCAGTACATGCACGAAGACATTTCCTTTCGAAAACTCTTAATTTTTCCATAGTACTCGCACTCTGGTTGTACCAGATCTGACATCCATATGTCAAAACTGGTCCAACCAGTGTCTTGTAACCGATAATTTTGACCTTTTGATCAATGTATCTGGAATGAAAGAGTCTTCGTAGGGCCATGACTACTTTAAGTGCCTTACTGAGCATGATTTTCACATGTTCAGTATAGTACAGATACTGATCGAGATGAACATCGAGATATCGAACACAGGATTTATGTGGAACTCGTTCTGAACTACCCTCGCCAGCCATGATGTGAAAATCTTTCCAATTACGTTTTAGGTCTTGACTGACCCCCTGCCGTGTTGTCCGAAACAAGATTGTTTCACACTTCTGCGCATTGATTTTCATTCGCCAATTGTCAGTGTACAGCTGTACATCATTGAACATTTTTTGGAGATTGCTCTGAACTATTGTAGCTTTTTGGTCTGCCGTATAGATGATCAGACCATCAGCAAACGCTACAAATGATCACGTTGGCGAGACGTTAAAATCAAAGCCGTTCAATAGCTTGCGAATGATTGAGAAGAGCAGAGGCGCAATAACTGTTCCCTGCTGTGGACCATTCAAGACCTTGAACTCGCGCATTGTTGTCAGATTTCCACCAGTTACCACAAACGATTTCCCGTATAACATATTGCACATCATGGCGACAAGGTGTCTGGGAAACATGTCCTAAAGGAGTTTAAAAATTAGTCCATCTAACCACACCGTATCGAAGGCTTTCTCCATATCAATGAGACATGCTCCAACACATTGTCTATCATTTAGTTTCCAAGAGATGTCTGAGGTTACTTTCGTTATTGCATGTGTGGTCGAGTGCCTGGCACGAAAACCAAATTGGCAATTCGGCATCAACTCATATTCCTCAATGTGGGCGTTTAATGCTCTGTTGAGTATCACTTCAAACACCTTGCTGATGTTAGGCAGCAAGCTGATTGGGCGAAAGCTTTTAGGGCATGAAGATTCTTTTCCTTTCTTCAAGACTGGAAATACCTTAGCCTTTTTCCACTCATTTGGGAAATATGAATTGCTCAACATGTTGTTGAACAATATGCAATAGTTCCTAATAGCAACCTCAGGCAAATATTGGAGAACTACATTCGGAATACCATCAGTACCACATGATTTCTTGTTGTTTATCCTGCGAAATATGAAACACAAGTCTTCATAGCTGACAAAATAATCAATAAGATTCAAGCTCGGTATGAGGTCAGATGTTAATGTTTCATTGAAATGAAGAATTGATTGGCCGTTCAGGCTTGATTTGACTACTACTATCAATTTCGATACCAGCCCTATCGAGAAGATTTATCTCATCACTAGTGACTTCCAGATTCGATACCTTCACTCGAGACTTCTTGCGGAATATGCTATTCACTTTCACGAACACGCCATCTGGGTCCTGTGGGCTAATACCCCTCAATTTTTCCACCCATTGATTGCTGACCTCAGTCCTGAAGTATGACCGGATTAAGTTCCGGACATTCTTCAGGTGTAATTTCAACAAAGACAACGAGGGATGACTGTACTCCAAAAATCGTCGATAAATATTGTTGACGCGTGTGAGAAGAAGGCTTTTCAATCTTTTCAACCTTACAATGGTAGGTGTTTCATATCCTTCCATATTGTTTCGATGTTAAATCTTGGGAACGACTTTCTTAATTGTTTCCAACGTCAGCTTCTCTAACTTCGACAAATAGAGATCTATTTCATCGTTATTCCTCTAATTAGGAACTATCTTACGCATTTCAGAACATGGGAGTGCTGCAAAATCCTAGTAAAAAACTAAAAGACTACGTAGAACAAATTTGTTTTTTTGCACAGTTATTGATTTTTAGAGATCTGGTTATCCTGAAATCTCTCATCGGAGCACATGTTTATATTCGCGCCAATCCTCGCGTCAGCATTTACCTACCTATCTTCTACCGAAGATTTATGGTCGCTCTTCGGCTTGTGTTCGGACTTTTCTGGAGGTTATAATGAGTGTGGATACTAAGTGACTATACTATGACTAAGCATTTTTCCCACTATTTCCATCGAAACATCTGAACCGAGCGGTTAATCCACGTTCCCTTGTGAACTCCATTAAAATTGCACTTAGTGAAAACGAATGAAATACAATACGATTTGCAAGTGCAACAGCAAAGAGGAGTGGAAAGTGCGCTAATTTGCACGGCATAATTGGGATTCAGAAGGCTTTGGAAGTTGTATTATTGCATCGATGGCAACGCTGTGTGGAATGTATTGATGCAGTTTTCGAGATAGTCATAAATGTGAAATAATTAAAATTCATTCGAATCGTAAATTTATTAATTTGCTGTTTGTATTAATGCAGCGCCCGAGATAGTTGCAAATATGAAATAATTAAAATTCATTTGAATGATAAATTTATTAATTTTCTATTTGTGTTAAAAGTTGATATCCCTCTAATCGTGTCCATTAGTCCGCTAATAGAATTAATGTGTCATATTTTTTTTGTGGTAGGGAGGTGAATCTATTTATGCACAGAGTGTGGGACTCCCATGCGCGACAGGACTACCCACTAAACACCTCCCCTGTCAACCTGAGAACCCAGCCTGGAACCGTTTGACACATTACTTCGGGCCAGGTCTCGTTTTGTTACGCCTGGGGCGCCTTCAAGCTGGGGAGTCCCTTTCCTAGCGGGAGGGGAAAGGGGAAGAAGAAATGCCAGAAGAGTGATCCTCCAGCCCCAGCGCCCCCGGCTGCTGTGAGTCCCTTTTATATTTTAGGACTGCCCGAGCATAGTGTGCCACCTGGTTCCATTTGTCAACCGATTCGAGCATCACCGCAACTATATTATCCGGGGTGAGCTCTCCCGTCTCCCTGTAGAGTTCGCTTCGCAGCCTGACCCATTTTGTACACGCAAAAATGTGTGACAGGCATTGTCCTCCTCTCCTGGGCAAAACCGACAATCGGGAGACCGTGACTTACCGATCTTGTGCAGGTAAGACTGAAAACACCCGTGCCCGCTCAAAAGCCTTCGATTTCGCTACGATCTCACATCCGGGATGAGGCGCGCAGTCCACCTTCTATTCGTGCAATTCACCCAAGACTGCTGCCAATCGTTGAGTGAGCGCTGTCTCTCCTCGCGGACAACTATCTCCCTCGCATCCTCGTTTCGGCGCAGGTAAATAGCGCGGCGGTTTCTAGCAAGGAGGGCGACAGGTATCATGCCTGCAATCACTCTCACCGCCGAGTCGGAGACTGTTGGATATGAACATGCAATTCTCAGTGCTCCTCTTCTCTGTACCTGTGCCAAACGTTTTCGGTATACGTCCTTGCTGAGAGCGTCGCCCCATACGTCTACTTCGTACAGTAGCACTGACCCTACAGCACTCATCAAGAGGCGTCTTCTTAATGGGCTGGGTCCTCCTACGTTGGCCATAAGTCGACTCAGAGCCAATATTCCCGAAGCAGCCTTCTCAGCCGTTGCCCCGATTTGCTCAGAGAAACTCATCTTCGAGTTGATCAGTAGCCCCAGGTACTTGACCGCTGACTTCGATTCGATTTGTATATCTCCAATACTGATCATCCTTACTCTAGGGATTCTCTTTTTTGTCAAGATGACCACTTCGGCTTTCTCCAGTGCCAAACTCAGCCCGCGAGCAGTCATCCAGTCCCTCACTCAGCGCATTAGCATACCTAGCCTGAGTTGCGCTTGTTTAACGGTGCGACCAGCGACCAGAGCCGCAACATCATCCGCATAGCCGACAAAGCGCGACTCATTTGGCATCTCAAGTCTCAGTAGCCCGTCGTAAGACATGTTCCACAGGTCCGGACCAAGGATAGATCCCTGGGCAACACCCGATGTCATTTCCATCCTTCGTTGGCCCTGTGTCCAGCTTGTAGCCAAGGCCCCACGGATCCTTGTTCACATTGTCCACTAGGTCTTGCCAGCAGCGAGCTTTGCTACTCTTGATCAGTTTGCGAAGGCATTTCCTGGCCGACTTATATGCTGCCACCTGGTTGCATGCCTTGTCACAGTTCCGCGCCCGTTGAGCCTCACGTCGAAGCTTGTGACACCCCCTCCGCTTTTCAGTGATTTCAGTTGACCACCAGTGCACTGGGAGCTTGCCGTGCCGGGGTCTTCGACGGGGCATAGAAGTGCAGCAAGCAGTCGTAATAATGCTCATAGTAGAGTTCACCACGTCTTGAGCTGCCAGTTCTTCCGTCCCCTACGAAGCTCCTTGCAGCGGCTCACCTGCTGTGAAAACCTTGACGAACCTCTCGACGTCCATCCTTCCGATGTTCCATCCAGTTGTAGAAGGCTGAGAGCACGGACGTCGGGAGACAGCATCACTTGCCTCAAGTAGAATGCACTGATAATCACTGGCTGAGTATTCCTCTAATACTTTCCAGTTGTGTATCCTCCGTACTAAGGACTCCGAGGCGAATGCCACGTCTGGTATGGTTCCCTCACAGCCAATACGGCGGAAAGTCGGCATGTTTCCGGAGTTTAGTACGACGAGGGCTGTCCTGGCCGCCATTTCCAGGACTCGTTTCCCCGCGGATCCGTCTGAGGCATGCCCCATTCGATTGCTTTAGCATTGAAGTCGCCCCCAACGAGCACTTTGCCCTCTGCGTTCGAGACAGTGCCCTCCAAAGCATTAAGCTTGGCTTGGAAAGATGATATCGACTCGTTAAGCGTTAGGTGCACACTAAAGAAGGTGATCCCTGAGCACCGAACTCACACGAAACCATCCCCCCGTTCACAACTCTCCGCTTGAAAGTCACTGTTCCGAACCCAGATGGCGGCAGTACCAGTTTCATCAGAATACCATAATGCAGGACTTATATCCTGGTGTTGCTCCCTCAGCAGCAAGAAGTCGGCTTTCATGTCCCTCGCAAACTGCTCAAGCAGATTTTGGGCGGTTGAACTGTGGTGTAGGTTTAGCTGCAGGATGCGGGTCATCGAAGATCTGATTTTGCCTTGGCTAGGGCTTCCTGGAACACCCGGCATTTTTCTGATCCCAAGACGTGTCCAAAATCAGGTTTTGGATCAGCACCCTTGCAAAGAATACAGTGTGCCTCCTTCGTACACTTTTTTCTTTTATGTCCCATTTCACCGCATTTGTAACATAGGGAACTCCTATCATGTCCTTTGCATACTTGTGTGGTGTGACCATAACCAAGGCATTTGAAACATTGAAGAGGCGTTGCTCTTCACCGTGTCCTACAGGCAACCCACCCAATTCGTACTTTGCCCTTGTTCAGAAATTATTCGGCGTCCTTTTCGGTCAAGTCAACTATGGCCATGCGTTGTCCCCTGTTGTTTTCTGGTGTCAGTCTCGCTTTGATCCTGCCTACGCTAGGGAACACCTTTTTGATGGCCTCTTCTTCCTCTGCCAGATCCGTCACGCAGTCTATGTCTCGTATTTCGATCGTTGCCATCGGCTCGAGCGGGGCTATAGTTGCGCTTTTGCCGAGGACTTTCTTTACTGCGTCACAGAATGCTTCTTTATTGCCGGCCTCTGCTCCGAATTCGACCAGTATGTAGCCCAACCGCGCTGGTCGTACTACTTTAATGATAGTATTGGTGTCTTCGGGCCTTACGTTTCCCGTGATGTCCCGCAGTACCTCCGCGTAGGATCGGCCATCTTGGGGCTTTACAAGCAGTGCCTGCTGCCGGAGTCTTCGTCGGGGCTTCTGCCTCTCCTGTTTTGCATCAGGTCCTTTTTGTAATTGGGTGTCCGTATTAACTTTACTTTCTGGCTTTTTTTGAAGGAGTTTTTTTGCGGCTTTCTTCGCTCCTTTTGTAAGCACTGTTTGGAACCCCTGATCTGGTGCTCCACGCCCGTCAAGTGCCTCTTCCTTCCTTCTTCTATCCCGATCTCCTTTGATTGGGTTAGAACGTCTCCCACTTTTTGAAGTAGTCCTTCTTCTTCGTATCGCTGGGCCGCAATTGTACCTTGCATCCATCCTTGGGAGAGGTTATCGCGTTCCGTTTCCGAGTGCCGTACTTCTGCCACATTTTCAACTTTGGCGGTGCATTCACGCGGTGTCTGGTCACTCGTTGCTTTTCGTGCCGTAATCTCCTCGTTGGCTTCAGGATGTTTCATTGCTATGTCGGGATTTGCGACCCTTGCATCGGTCGCTTCCGTAACGATCGCAGCAGTGACAATTGAATTTTCGGTGCTCTTTATGTTATCTCCCACCGCTCGAACACCTGAAGTGTTCTGCAGAGTTTCCCGCTTCTCCTTAATAGGACGCTCGGGCGTTCACATAATTTTTTTGCTGCGCCCGAACGCCACAGGAATCTCAGTCTGTATTCTCCGTTTTTCGTCCGTCTTCACTGTCGTTGTGTTAGTCTTCGTTTTTGTCGTTGTTAGTACCGCTCGCGATGTACTGTTGACATCGTGGCTGCAACCGCTGGTTGCGTCATCGCTATTATTTTTTGTTTCTTTTTCTGGGTATTTGTGGTCTTTTGATTTTGTTTGCTGCAGTTTTGTTGGCCCCCCCCTCGGAGCCGCTATCTCCGTTCGTGTTAGTAGTCGCCTTTTTGGTCCTTTGGTTATCTTTGCAGAGCAGGGAGGCCATGCGATGGTTGGCACAAGTGCTCAGAGCCAGACCAGCGCTAATCGGCAGTCCGTCTCAACCGAACCTACACCACCAACCCAATGGTGCGAACTTCGAACGTACTCCGAGGCCTGCCAAGGTTTTACCGGGACGGAGACGGTATGATAGTTGAATTGGAGCCGTTCACACACGAGTTTCACCTCGGCGCTACTGTGCAAAGCAACTAGGTCCAAACCATCACATCCGCCAGCCCAAAGCGTCATTTCCAGTTCGTTGTCCAAAGCGTAGTCCAGATCCAATCAGAGTCGTTATCTGTTATCTCAGGAGGGAACCTCACGGCGCCCCCCATATCCTCGGGTCCATGGGGGCGGCGCTCCCCAAAGAATGCTAGCCTCCAAGAGTGCTCTTGTCGACCGGCATTCTCCCTGCGGGAATGTGTCATATTGACCGTGATATTTTCAGCTTTAATTGTAAAGTTTCAGGCATTCTTACCCACCACCAATCACGAGCGCTCATCGAGGGAGTGGGTAAGTACCTTTGCTTTTTCTCTTTTGCATCTTAAAAGAAACGAAAAATATGTAACGAATTTTAAAGAAACAAATATTAATTGGATTGGGAAATTTTTGTTTGTGATGTTGTTGTAAAGGAGAGATGTTTATTGGCTGTATATGACTTTTTTGCTGAATTTAGACAGTTTTTTGATAATATTAAAGGAAAATTTAGACAAATTTATTGAATTTAGAAAAATCTTTTAGTTGGTATGTTGATATAAGGAAAGGAAGAATATTTATTGAATTTTAACGAATACTATTATAACTTAAAACAATATTTAATGAATTTCAACGAAACAAAAAAAAAAAGAAAGAATAAAAAAATAAACAGTTAAAAGAAGAAAAAGTTCGGTTTTCTATTTAGAACCACGAACAGGTATTGGACCCACCACGTTGGCTGGCCCCTCCGCTCATGAGCTAGCCATCCGGTGAGCTCTTTCCCTTTTTTTAATTGTTATAGGTGCTCTTGCAGGGCTGCCTGTTCTTCCACAACCGATATGGGTCAAGGCAGCATTTTTTGGAATTCGATCTGGTTGGGAGGGGAGCGTGGGGCACCGCCACCACCTGGATGCCCCACCCTTATTTGTGGGCCGTGATAGCCCTATCGCGCGAGGTTATTAGTCGTCGTTTTCCGTATGTAGTCCCACTCAGTAGGTTGCTTCAGCCATTGGCACCTCCGACACCAGCCAATCGGTTCCGTGTTTGACTAAGGAGACTTTTTTTATTCGTGAATGCAAAAATAATTTGTAGTGGGCCTTCGCACAGTGGGAAAAGAACCCGCCCCACGGCACCGAAACGCTAGCTTGCCGGCGATATCACGCGGCCCCAGGCGAGGCCAATCCAGCTGAGCACTGGTTCCGGTCGCTGAGGCAGCAGAACACCACTGCAGTCCTTAACAGACATATATCATCCATTCAAGCACTACAAGATCTCTGTCGGGTATCCCTCCGAAATATCGGAGGATATTACATACTCAAAATAGGAATCATCAAAAAACGTTGCGGGCCTTAGCTGTTTTCAATCTGTAATGCAAATTTTGTGTCTCAATTGAACTATCCGAAGCGATTCTCGCATAAAATGTATGCAAGATGCTAATGACTTTCCCTAAATTTATAAGAGTTTTATGTTCAAGCAGCTATGCAGTCACTACTATTAGCTTTTTGTGAAAAAAGGAAAACAAAATTACTAATGGAGTAGTCTTCTCGGTATCTGACAAGTTCGTGTGGAGCAGTGGGTTAGGGCATATTCCGCTTGCGCAGCAGCTCCCAAGTTCAAATCTTGATTGCAGCATCGAGTTTGGGCTTCTGACGCTGCTGTTGGACTATCAGCTCACGCAGCTGTGATAGATACTAATTGAAAAATACAGTTGAGCGTGATATCGACCATATCACCTCGAATTCCGTTGCGATCATGGAATGAGATACCCTAACAATAAATCTCAACGCCAAGGCTTAAATTTGGGCTGTTGTGCGATGCATTATAATTATCTGGGAACACAAGATTCCACCTACACACTTCATGGGAATACAATTTATAGATGTTGTCTCACTTGTGTGAATGATTAAAATCACTGCATTTAGAACATTATATAAATGCATTGTAGTGAATAGTGAGTTCCATAAATGTCCGTGAAGGACTGCAGCGATGTTCTGCTGCCTCGGCAGAGGAAGGTGTTGATTCCTGCCGAGAATGCCCTCGTCCGGAGACGCGTGAATGCGCTGGCAGGCTAGCATTGCGGTGTCGTGGGGCGGGTTCGTTTCCCCGGCACGAGGACTCACTACAAAACATTTCGCATTCACGAATTGCTTGCAGAGTTCGAGAGGACGACCGAAGTCGCAAATCTGTAGATAACCTCCACGAAGGAATTACGACTTGTTGCGAGAACAAGAGAAACCTGAGAAGAAAGGCGAACTTGGGGTAACCTCGTCTTTACCCAAGTAAATTCAGGGCCCACAAATGAAAGAGGGGCAACCGGGTGGTGGTGGAGCCCCTTCATGCCCACCCAACCGGAATAAATCCAATGTTAAACTGTTGAAGTGGCCAGGTATTCCTCTTCTGAGTGGAAAACTCATATAACTTGAATCATATGAACTTTCCCATCAGAAGGGGAGTACCCCGGTGACCAATTTATGTCATAGAATTATACAATTGAATTGCATAACTTTATGCCATAAAAGGGCACTTGGCTTGGGCCACTCAACCCATAAAGTCTCCTGAAACAAAAAAATTTTTAAGTACCCGGTGGCTGGCTCATATTTTGGGGTGGAAGCCTGCCACCGTACCGGGTCCTATACCCGATTGGAAAAGACCGGAAGGAAAAGACCGATTTTCCATTTAATCCATCATTTTTTTTGTTTTTATTCGAACAACGTTAAAGCAATTTATGTTTATAATTATTAGGCGTAATTAAGGCGGAAATAAATCGAAAAAATAGGACAGGCACGCGTTAATTACCCACAAACAAAACAATTTTTAATTAATATTATGGTTGGAAAGGGTAAAATTTGACAAATTTTGTGGGGTTTAAATGATACAATGATTTTATCGTTCCTATAATTTAAGGGGTTAACCGTTTCGTTCTAAGCATTTGCATACCGCATTACACCCAATTAGTTAAATTATGTTCAAAAGATATTGTAATAAAATCACTACACATTAAAACAGTTTTAGAATTTTGTTTCCCGGGTGTTAAGTACAAAAGAAATTTTTCCCTTTAATTATTTTTCATGCGAGAGAAAAAAAAAACGAGTGTCGCGATGAGGAAGGTGACTGAAGGGTTACTCCTTGTTGAATTGAGTTGGTGCTGTGTGCCTGTGTCAGCGCTGCTTTTAGAGCCATAGCTCCTAGATTACTACAGGGCAGCTAATTTTCTCGTGATCCCGAGGCAATGCGGATTGCGAAAAAGGAGCTGAAGGATATTTCTGTGCATCATGGGTTGGCTTCGGCGTCGGGACTAGAGATGACGGACAATAAAAGAAAAACACAATTGATAGACGGACGGACTGACTTATGTTAATGTTTGCCCGGAAATATACAACCCTTGTGCGTTTGTTGAAAATATATGCGGACGGACAAACAGACGTGACTAATTATCTATCGACGCAGGTCCTTCGCGTGGTATATTCCCACTTCTTTTCCCGATGGATCCGTTATCAAGTAACGGTTAGGTCCCATTACCTTCTTTATGCGGCTTTTCAGGAATTGCCTATCCAGCTTGGCGTTGTAATGCCCCGCGGCGTCACTTTGGCGGAAGTTTCGCCGGAAAACTTCATCTCCTTCTTTGAAATTAGCAGATCGTGACCGGAGATTGTACTGCGCTTCATTTGCACTACCTGCGGCCTTAATCTTCCGTCCGATTTGTTGGCGGAGGTCTCCTAGACGTTCGTGGGGCTCCAGCGCAACGACGGGGTCTCCCAAACACTTTAATTGCTGTAACAGTCGGTATGATTTACCATGGCAAATCATGTGCTGTCCAAAGGTGGCAAAGTAAGGGGCGACACCGGTGACAGAATGATATGAGGATCGCAGGGCGCATGTGATGGCGGACAATCGACGATCCCAATCCTTTTGAGATGGGTGAACGTAGGAACGGATCGCAGCCAATAGGGTGCGGTTCAAACGTTCTGATGCGTAGGACTGAGGAGAGTATATGGGCGTCAGTTGGTGTTCAACGCCATACTGCTCAAGTAGGCTCTTAAACTGCCGAGACCGGAACTGTACTCCATTATCTGAGTACACACTCTCTGGAACACCGAACACATGGAATACCCGGTTCTCTAAGAATTTCACGATCGATGGAGTTGTGAATTTACGGATAGGTTCCACCATTGGGAATTTTGAGAGCTGATCTAGAACGACTATAGCTCCGATGTGTCCCATTGAAGACCGAGGATATGGACCGAGTAGATCGATGTATAGACGCTGGAACACGCGTTCTGGAACGTTGAGTTGACCCATAGGAGGTCGAAGAGGCTGGTTGGGCGCTTTGGTGCCTTTACAGGTCTCACAGGCGCTCACGTAGTCTTTGACCTGGGATGCCATTTTAGGCCAAAAGAAGTATTTCTTGAGTCGCCGTAGTGTCCGACCGTACCCTCCGTGGGCACTTAAAGGATGGTCATGTGCGCGGAAGATCAGACGTTGTGTCATTTCCTCCGGTACCCAGAGTTTTCAAGACTCTTCTTCCTGCCATGGATCACCAGTGGCGTATTCATTTCGTCTATACACATAGCCGTCTATTACCTTCAAATCAGGCAGCTGTGTTTGTTGGGTCGCTATGGTTTGCCTCAACTCTTTGTAGCTATCTGATTCGAAATGTGGGCTGTCCAAATCTATTTCGATGGGGTCCTCGTCAGTTATTGTTAATTCGGCTCCCTCTGGGGAAAACATCCGTGAGAGAGTGTCGGGTACGATGTTCTGGGTTCCTTTCCGATGTTTGATGGAGAACTTAAACCCTTGCAGTTTAAGAGCCCATCTGGCTAGGCGTCCACTTAAATCTGCTTGGTTCATCAACCATTGTAGTGACGCGTGGTCCGTGATGATCTCGAATTGGTGGCCCTCGATATAAGCTCGAAACTTCTTCACAGCCATTACCGCTGCCAAACATTCTTGCTCGGAAACAGTATAGTTTCTTTGGGCCGAATTTAGCTTATTAGACATGAAGGCGATGGGAGCTTCCTCTCCTTCGTCGGTCAATTGCACCAGCACGGCTCCTACTCCATGTTGACTTGCGTCGCAATGAATGGAAAAGGGCTTCGTGAAGTCGGGGCTGTGCAAGACAGGAGCTGATGTGAGGGCTTGTTTAAGCTCTTCAAATGCCTTTCGGCTGATTCCGGTCCAAACGAACTTCCCCTTCCGCAACATGTCTGACAGGGGCGCTGAGACTGTTGCATAATTCCGAACAAACCTTCGGTACCAACCGCACACACCAAGGAAACGTCGTAGCTGCTTCACAGTTTTTGGTAAGGGGAACTCATCAATCGCACGAGTTTTGTCTGGATCCGTTTTGATAGTGCCATGTCCTATGACATGTCCGAGGTATCGGACTTCTTTCATGACAAACTTACTTTTCTGTACGTTGATGGTGAGTCCCGCCTTACTGATGTGCAGGGCTACTTCTTGTAGGAGTAGGAGGTGTTGATCGAACGTTTCCGTGATGAGTAACAGATCATCAAGGTACACGAACACTTGGTGTTTTAGGTGAGGTGGGATGACCTTGTCCATCAACCGAGTCATCGTTTGCGGCGCGTTACACAGGCCAAAGGGCATTGTGACGAACTGATATAATGGTCGTCCAGGCACTGTGAAGGCGGTCTTGTCCCTTGACCCCTCATCGAGTGGAATTTGCCAGAAGGCGTCTTTTAGGTCGAGACTGGTGATATAATTGGCTTTCGGTAGTCTCCCTAGTATTCCATCGATGAGTGGAAGAGGGTACGCGTCCTTGATGGTAACCGCGTTTACCTTACGGGCATCAAGACAGAGGCGGACTTTACCTGGCTTCACCACCAAGGTTACCGGTGATGACCAGGCGCTTTGGGACTCTTCTATGACCCCCAACTCGAGCATCCTATCTAATTCCGCATACACCAATTTCTCCATGGCTGGCGAGATGGCGTAGTGTCTCTGTTTAATCGGTTTACTATCGCCAACGTCGATGGCGTGTGAGACTAGGGTGGTGCGGCCAAGGCCTTGGGTAGCGTAAGATGGGAAAGCAGCAATGGATGCTTCCAGGCGTTGCCGTTGGTTAGGCGTCAGGTCATGCCTATCGGGAGTAGAAGTGATTTCGTTGACATTTCTGGTTTTTAAAGACAAATCGGTGAATAAATCGGAGGCCAGTCCAAAACGAAGGACGAAATCGACACCAAGGTATACATTCTGAGTCAAAGACGGGATAATGTAGAAGGTAATATCCTTCGTCTGACCCCTGAACGTCACGGGTGTTGTTAGTTTACCTCGTATAGGGTGTTTGGTGCCATCAGCTGTACTGATTTCAGTGCGCCAGGATTTAATCAAGTTCGGGTATTCTTGGAGCACCTTCGAGCCAAAGCTCGAGGCAAGACAACTGATACTGGCACCCGTGTCGATCAATGCAAACACGGTCTCGCCCAACACTTTAATTGGATGATAAGGTCTGATCTCATTCTCAGCAACCTCCGAGATGTTACAAGAGTGTAAGGTTCGACGGCAGGTGCGCACTCTCTTGCGGAAATTCCGCCAACGACGGGTTGACCATTTTGTGGTGCACGAACGGGAAGTGACGACTTCGGAAGCAAATATTCGCTCTCGAGCCACCCGATATTCCTGCAGTCTAACATGATAAGGTTTTAGCGTGCGTACCTGAGGCTGCCGCGGTTCTTCTGGCAGTGACTGCGATGGTCGTTTTAATATTGTCGTTGGTGAGGTCTCCGGAAGAGAGTGAACATCCGCAGTCGTAATGGTCATGGCTGGTGGGTTAACGTCATGTTGGTTGGGGTGAGCCACTGATTGAGGAGCTACTGTTGGGGTTTCGAGTACCGCTGAGGTGGTCGGGTACTCTTTTGGCCGTTTTTTCGTGCGGCACATTCAGAACAGTCCGGGAAGTAAGTGTCCGGCTTGCCGCAACCGTAGCAGAAAACCTTACGTTCTGCGCGGCATGAAATAAACCGGTGTCCGGTTTGGTGACAATTCCAGCAGGTCGTAAGACTTCCCACTGCCGCTACAGCAAGCTGGTCTGGGTCCAAATCATCCTCCAGATCTAGGGTGGTATAATCTGGGGCCAATTCCGCGATTCCTCGTCGAGGACCCGTCCTGGTTAGTAAGTATGGCCGGTCCCGTAGGTCTTCCTCAAACCCTTCTATGCGACGCACATTTCTCAGCAGGGCCTCCATACTCTGTGGATCGGAGTTCACGATATGCCGACGAATCTCCGGTCTCAGATTTCGCTTTAGCAGGCGCAGAATTTGGGTAGAAGACAATGGCTCTGACAGCTGGTCATTCAACCGAAGGATATCGGCTCGATATTTATGGAAGGACTCGTCCGGACGCTGCCATCTAGCATTCATCTTATCCAGGACTAATTCGTCCATGTCGACCGTAGGGTATTCCATGCGGAGTACCTCCTTCAGCCGTGACCAGCGTATGGATGGTGGAGCTGAATGTATTCTCCAATATGTCTCCAGGGCTGCTCCCCTAAGCAGCATAGGCAAGTACCCTGCGAGCGCTGTGCGGTCTCCTGCTAGCATCTGCTCAATCAGTGACTCCACCCGACTTATGAAAACCTCTACCGTTATCGTGTTGGGTTCCCCACTGAAATGTAGATTCCATCCCTGGATGATGCTGGGGATCTGTGTCGGCTTCAGCCGATACATGTCGTGTGGATGGAAGCGTTGGTCCGGCGGAATCACGGGAGCCTGATTTGGTGGCGGTGCTTGGCTCAATCGGGGCCGGTAAACTGGAGCCAACGGATTCATGGCTGTACCTGGCCGGATCCATTCGGGATCACGCCGCGAGTCTACTGGGAAATCCCACGGATTTGGGTCCGAATCCCACATAGGAGGAGTTCTTGGCCGGGATGGTGCGGGGTTCTCTCTCTGGCTCTCTAGAGAGGCGAGCCGGGTGGACATGTCCTGTACGAGCGCCATTAGATCTCTTAGAACTGTGGTTTCCACAGCCACCGGTGGACTCGCTTCTTCTGCAGGCGGAACTGCTTCAGCCCTGTAGTCATCGTCTCGTGCACTCCTTGTCGTGGATGGAAGGGGTCCGCTTTTGGGGACAGCTCCACTTGCACTGGAGGACTGAGGTCGTTCTGTTGCTGGCTGTGCGATTTCCAAAGGCTGACGACAGAGCGGGCAAGTGGATGAGGTTTGCCGCAGTTGTGCCAAACACAGCTGATGTAGCCTGTGTCCGCACTGCAACCTCTGGCTTGTAGTTTCGTCCATGTCCTCGTGACAGATGGAACACAATAGAGCTGGTCCGGCATCCGACCGCAACTTTCTCCTTTCGGGAGTTCTTTTTGTAGGCATTTTAAATCCAAATGGTTTTCCTAATTAAATACCTAGATAAATAAATAATGAAGAATATGGGTATATAAGATTAGCTATATGAATAATGACAATAATGAAGAAAAGGTGAGAAAAAGTTACTAAAATTCTTATGTGGCCGTCAGTGGCGAACTATCTCAGAACCTCACAAAAAAAAGTATGAAAAAATTTAAGTGGTGATTGAACTATCAAAAAAAAATATAATAACCGGTCTTTCCCTTCCGTCCATCCTCCCAAGTATGGACACCATGGCACAATCCTTCCAAAACGTTTCAGGGACACTCTCTTGTGGCACCATGAAAATCAGGGTTCAGAAGTGATCCCTCATTAGCAAACTTCTCAAGTTACAGCTTGTCAGCCCAGGGTGGGATTCTAATCCACAAGCAGCGCGTGTCTTGTCATGGATAGTCATGGATTAGCTAATCAGCCAATCACATGAAATCAAAATCCATGTAATTTAAGACACTTAGGCACCGCTGGTTTGGGGAGTGGATCAGAATCCTCCGCAAAATAGATGTTGGGATAATAACTTCCGAACACAAAAAGGGACTCTAATATCATTTGGCCTTACTAGTTATACAATGGTGGTAAACCACCAAAGTATAAGTCAAAAGCAGGACCAAACGACATTGATGTCCAGGGACTACACACGTTCGAAAGGTATTAGGCTGCTGGGGCACGATTAGTGCAAAAACCCTCGGGAGTTATCTACCCGCCAAAATTTCTAACACCTAGTGGGGACACCTAGAGACGATGGACTGTCTCGTGCTCACGACTGATGATACAGCCGGGCTTTTCGGGCCCCACGTTGGGCGCCATTTGTAGTGAATAGTGAGTTCCATAAATGTCCGTGAAGGACTGCAGCGATGTTCTGCTGCCTCGGCAGAGGAAGGTGTTGATTCCTGCCGAGAATGCCCTCGTCTGGAGACGCGTGAATGCGCTGGCAGGCTAGCATTGCGGTGTCGTGGGGCGGGTTCGTTTCCCCGGCACGAGGACTCACTACAAAACATTTCGCATTCACGAATTGCTCGCAGAGTTCGAGAGGACGACCGAAGTCGCAAATCTGTAGATAACCTCCACGAAGGAATTACGACTTGTTGCGAGAACAAGAGAAACCTGAGAAGAAAGGCGAACTTGGGGTAACCTCGTCTTTACCCAAGTAAATTCAGGGCCCACAAATGAAAGAGGGGCAACCGGGTGGTGGTGGAGCCCCTTCATGCCCACCAAACCGGAATAAATCCAATGTTAAACTGTTGAAGTGGCCAGGTATTCCTCTTCTGAGTGGAAAACTCATATAACTTGAATCATATGAACTTTCCCATCAGAAGGGGAGTACCCCGGTGACCAATTTATGTCATAGAATTATACAATTGAATTGCATAACTTTATGCCATAAAAGGGCACTTGGCTTGGGCCACTCAACCCATAAAGTCTCCTGAAACAAAAAAATTTTTAAGTACCCGGTGGCTGGCTCATATTTTGGGGTGGAAGCCTGCCACCGTACTGGGTCCTATACCCGATTGGAAAAGACCGGAAGGAAAAGACCGATTTTCCATTTAATCCATCATTTTTTTTGTTTTTATTCGAACAACGTTAAAGCAATTTATGTTTATAATTATTAGGCGTAATTAAGGCGGAAATAAATCGAAAGAATAGGACAGGCACGCGTTAATTACCCACAAACAAAACAATTTTTAATTAATATTATGGTTGGAAAGGGTAAAATTTGACAAATTTTGTGGGGTTTAAATGATACAATGATTTTATCGTTCCTATAATTTAAGGGGTTAACCGTTTCGTTCTAAGCATTTGCATACCGCATTACACCCAATTAGTTAAATTATGTTCAAAAGATATTGTAATAAAATCACTACACATTAAAACAGTTTTAGAATTTTGTTTCCCGGGTGTTAAGTACAAAAGAAATTTTTCCCTTTAATTATTTTTCATGCGAGAGAAAAAAAAAACGAGTGTCGCGATGAGGAAGGTGACTGAAGGGTTACTCCTTGTTGAATTGAGTTGGTGCTGTGTGCCTGTGTCAGCGCTGCTTTTAGAGCCATAGCTCCTAGATTACTACAGCATGTCAATGTCAAAGAATAATTTGAAAATCATCAAAAAGTATCATATAATAGGTTAATTCGTTCGTTTTTTTTTTTTGAAAATTGAAGCTTTATTGTGAAAAATTGCTTTTAGACGATCGAAAATAGTTTGTTGAGCGGCGCCAAGTGATTTTGCAAGTTTGAGATGGATCTTGGTCAAGCAATGTCTCCAATTCGTGATCTTCAAACTTTTTTGGCTGTCCGGGCCGTTCATCGTCCTCCAAGTTAAAATTGCCACTTTTAAACCGTGCAAACCACTTCTGGCACATACGCTCAGCTAGAGCATACACACCATACACTTCCACCAAAATACGATGACTTTCGACAGCCTTTTTCTTCGATGAAGAAGTACTCCCCGCAAAACACTTTATTCAGCACAAAATTCGACATTTTCAGAGTAAAAAAAAGTATTGTTGTTTACGCTTCAGCTAAATGACACATACTGATTCTAAAACTATATGACAATAGCTTCCCAACACATATTTGGAAAGGTGAATCACTGGAATAAAAATCAAGTTACACCATCTGATAGATAATCCCTATTATAATTTTTTTAGTAGTAGCTTTTCATTATGTTTTAATCCCATAGATTCAAGTATTTTACATATTACCCATAGATTTGCCTTGAAAATAGCTAACTATCACTCACTTAACAAAATTGCCAAAGCCAATAGTTATTTAAACATCTAGGATATCTTCTTCAGAATTTATTCAATTTTTTTACGCTAGATGTTAGTTCGTTAGACTATCTGTATGAGGTAAGAAAAACGTTTTACTTATTAAATATAATCGTGATTATTTGTCAATTATCATCAGTTAATACAAAGTCCGTTCAAACATTGTAAAATTGTACGCTTCCTTTGCTATTGATTGCTGAAATAATGAATTGATAAACAGCTAAGTTTCAATTTTCTCATTTTGCAATTTACGCGATGAGACCCAAATTGTTGGTTTGTTTCTAAAATATTCACTCAACCATCGGGCTGTAGTTTCATTTTGAGTTACACGGGCTCTCACAGGGATGGAGAATCGTTGCACGTAGACTTGCGCCATCAAAACAATTCCAATGGGATATTCACCTTTTTTTGGGCCATAACTTCCCTTGTCAAGGAGGTAGTCACTCCTTATCACGCGCAGTGAGAAGACAATAGGACATATATTATTTACATTGCTAATTCCCTGAGTTCCGGCCTTGTATTTTATACCTTGTTTCCATCAACTCAAAATCACAAGATTTCATTGAGGAGATTTGTGTGCGTTTCCATATAGCTAACAGATCTTACTTGTCATCATAAAAAGGTGAAAATGTCACTTTTGACAGTTTGATTTACGTTTATTTTTACAAAACCATATAAATGTTAATAGTACAAATAAATTTATGTTTGCTAATATTGCCATGGGTTTTACGGTGTCATATAATATTTTACAGTGTCATATAATTTGACTGCAACTTTGATAGTTGCATTTGCTGTCTGTTTGACAAATGCTGAATATCTGAATAAAAATTACTTGAGGTATGCCATATGTAACGATGAGATTTTAAGTAGATTTCCGGCAAATCTTCTAGATTTCATAATCTTCTGGATTTGAATTTTATATGGCAAATCTACAGGATTCGAAGTAGATTTGAAAAATTGGCCAATCCTGAGATGAAAAATAGGGTATTAGTTGATGGAAATAGGGTATTAGTTGAGATCTGAAATTCATGCGTGTGAAATTATTTTTGTGATGGATTTTGTGCTAGGGGAAAGGACCCAACTCGTGACGCCACAGATAGCTAGCAACCAGTACCTGCACATGTTCCCAGGCAAAGTCATTTCTAGCTGAGCTCAGTGTCATAGCTCGCTTAGGTGGCTGTTTATCACTGCTGTCCTTTGTGGAACCTTTTGAATATCTCTTTAAACACTACACTTTGTAGAGTAAGCAAAATAGAAAGCCGTGTTACCAATCTTTATCCTTTTGTTTTCTTCTTGCAAGCAGACAAAATGAAACAATGCTAATTTACTTTTTACTGTCACTACTTTATAAGAGATATTTCCATTTTATGATTCCGTGGGCTCCTTTAGTAT
Organism: Odontomyia ornata; assembly: GCA_963969285.1. Lineage (NCBI taxonomy): Eukaryota > Metazoa > Arthropoda > Insecta > Diptera > Stratiomyidae > Odontomyia > Odontomyia ornata. The sequence continues at coordinate 135,638,772 of OZ017738.1, read as the reverse complement.
TCCTGAATTAACCTCAAATATTCTATTCTGTTCATATAACTTTTTATTGAATGCCACCAATTTAATTATCGTAGCAGATGAGGACTAATCTTTTAGGATGTTTTACCTGAACAGTTTTTATAACTTTTGCAACTGATCTACAGACGTTAGATATAGATACTCCTAGGTAAAGGTTCCAAGGGATAACTGAACACTTCAATCATATTACTTCTATTAAGCTACTAATATTACGCCCTTTATTGATTGAACGGTGTACCTGTTATGCCTCGAATTACATTTTCCGAAGTTTTTTAAGCATCTGATCTAAACTATATAGTAATGGATCAAATTGAAAGTAATTTATCACACTATAGCTTTTATTCTCAAATGTAAAAAATATTTCGAGAAAACCGTTAAAATGTTTTTTCAATAAAAAATTAACTTCTTTAATGACTAATTAATAATTCATTTTTCCGAAATAATGAATTTAACTTAAAATTTGAAGCTCGCATCTAGAGCTATAGTGTAGTAAAAATAGTAATGAAATCTCGCGTTACAAATGATTTTTTAAAACTCAACATTTGCCAGCTTTGCCTTCCATTCTTCTTAGCTACCGCCATGAGATAGCAATCATGCTTTTTAGACATCTTTATTAACGTTTCTTAGTGTAGTGAAAAGGAAACTTAGCACCCCTAATATTTTCTTAGTTCATGGGCTGGCTGGCCCATAGACTGTAGGATCTAAGCTCGATACTACATTTCATCCAACTGAGAATATTAAAATCTCAGCTACCGAACTGATAACATGCCCTGAAATGACATTTTCCGGTATACGTTGCTTGTGAAGTTTTATGTTTATACTTAACTGCTCTATCCTTGTTTCATTTTTGCCTATTTGGCTTCAGCTTTTATTCTTAGCAAATGTACAATTATAGTATCGAACAAGGTAAGCTCTATGAAAATTTTAATTTTTTGCTGAAATTCGGCCCAACATTTATTGAATTTTTTTTCATAAGTTCCACAGCTCGGTGACTTGCAACGTATAATTGCCAAATATGTGATTAGAAATGCAATTGAGAAACTTTTGCTAATCAATTTAGGAAGGAAAAAGTATTTGTTAGATAATATTGATCACATGAGAAAGAATCAATATTTGGTTGGTACTGAAATTGATATTGAGAGCAACATGTAAGCAATCATTAAGTATTATTCCTTGGTGCCGTTAAATTTTTTTTGACATTGCAGCGATCGAGTCAAAACAATATTGATTGAAATTTGCCGGGAAGTAGAGTATGATGGTACTTTTGATAAATTGAAGGCTTTCATTATGGAAAACGAAAGCCAAGACTCTTTAGAACAAGGTTTTTTGAGAGAATATGCAATGAATAAATCAACAGTTGAGTACTACGAGAATAAATTGCCAGTAGAGCAGAAAACTATAAAAGCAGCGGAGGAGCAGATGGGTGTGAATGATTGGACCTTACAACAAACAAATTTGGTAAGTATTCAAAGACAAAAAAATTAATTTCCGAATAAACTTCACCTTGAACCTAGTGTTTAACTACCCGAGAGAAAGTTAAAAAAAAAAAAAAAAAAAAAAAAATATATATATATATATATATATATATATATATATATATATATATTTTTTTTTTTTTCTTAATATCCGTTCCCTACCACTCTCTCCATCACTGTTTCGCTCGTGCGATCTACACATGGCACGTCGTCTGATTTATAGAATGTTCTCCTATTTTATTACAAACCCGTATTGAAATCACAACAATTGTCCGTGTGTCTGTCCACTTAATTATCCATATCTCTGTGTTTCACAGCAGTTTTCTATAAAATCTGTAAAATCTAGTCATCAAACTTTGTGGAAGAGTCAGAAATGATGATATTTTTAAAGTTCTAGGATAAATTTCGGAGAAATTTAAGATGGTTTTCTCATGTGGGATTGAACTTCAAAAAACATTTTTAAGCACATCCATTCCCTACCACTCGCTCCATCACATTTTCTTCGTGACACAACGCTCGTGTGATCTGCATTTCACATTTCATCGTTTTGTTAAGTGTACCCCCAAGATAATGTTCAGAACTATGTAACAAAAAACACAAATAAAAAAAATAACCACGTATAATTTAGACTGTCATTCAGCCACGAATGCCTAGATTGATCAAAGTCAAAAGCTCTTTATTCAATACTAATCGTTATAAATTGTAAAATAATAGAAAGAAAATTCCAAACAACAATAATAATACAAAAACTTTATGGCCCAAATGGCTCTCTAAACTTATACATTATCAATTAAACACATTTAATCAAGAAAACAATATCAAATTCAAATTAATTAAAATGATTACATATTTTATGATTTAATCGGAAAAAGGAGAAAAAACCAACCTACAATATTCAAAAATTATTTATAGTTTCAATACAACAATGACTTTTATCCTACACCTAATATAACCTAATTCTAGTAAAATTCAACCAAAAACTTTATATTATATTAAAAAAAAGCTATCACTTTATTCCTGACCAAAACTTTAAACCTTATCCCTAAACTTCCTATTATAAATATAACATATCCCTATCCTAAATATTGAAACCTATCCCTAATTTTAACACAAATAAACAACTCTAAATGTAGCAATAATAAGCCTCAGCAAATCTAGCAAATGAGTATCTCCATTGGAATTGTTGGTCTCATAAACTCAAATTCGGAGGATATTTTATCTTTTTATCGTTGGCCCGTTTATATACTCGTATGTAATATATGATTGGGACACCGTTAGAATCAAAAACATATCGATTCTTGTCCAAATACATGAATGCTTCTAGAGGAACGACGCTAGTAGCGAGAAAAGTCTCAATATACCCGTTTGTAGGGTGGAACGGCTGTGCAATCTAGGAGTATTTGCTCACAGTTATAGATTTTGCGATATGATTTCGAAGAAGTCTCAATATGAAGATATCGATTCTCATCACTTTAGCAGTTTGATAAATTCTTCTAATCGATATATAGTGTTTCCTATCTGTCTCAGGCTTTCTGTGTACATGCACAGACATCTCCTTTCGAAAACTCTTAATCTTTCCAAAGTATTAGCACTCTGGTTGTACCAGATCTGACATCCATATGTCAAAACTGGTCCAACCAGGGTCTTGTAACAGATAACTTTGATCTTTTGATCAATGTATCTGGAATCAAAGAGTCGTCGAAGGGCCATGACTGCTTTTTGTACTTTACTGAGCATGATTTTGACATGTTCAGTATAGTACAGATACTGATCGAGATGAACACCGAGGTATCGGACGCAGGATTTATGTGGAACCCTTTCTGAACTATGCTCACCGGCCATAATGTGGAAATCCTTCTAATTAAGTTTTAGAGTTTGCACCCCTGCAGCATTGTCCGAAACAAAATTGTTGTTGAATATTGAGAAAAGCAGAGGCGCAGTAACTGTTCCCTATTGTAGACCATTCAAGACCTTGAAGTCGCGCATTGTCAGATTTCCATCAGTTACAACAAACGATTTCCCGTATAACATATTGCACATCATGGTGACAAGGTGTCTGGGGGAACCCGTAGGAGTTTAAAAATTAGTCCATCTAACCACACCGTATCGAAGGCTTTCTCCATATCAATGAGACACGCTCCAATACATTCTCTATCATTTGGTTTCGAGCAGTATCGCATATATGCCTGGCACGAAAACCAAATTGGCGATTCCTCATCAACTCATATTTCTCATTGTGGGCGTTTAATGCTTTGTTGATTATCACTTCAAACCCCTTGCAGATGTTACTCTGCAAGCTAATTGGGCGATAGCCCAATTAGCTTGTTCTTTGACTGGTTGAATGAAGAAATACGGAGTAACGTAAAGTAGGTTTCTTCTCCGTATGATTGTGTTTTGTGACGCGTTTGGAAACTGGCATTTATTGGTGGCTGAAAATTGTAGATGAGCGTAATCCATTTGGAGACCCGCGACCAAAATCCTCTCCGATCTAGCTGGCCGACAAGCAGCCACCGCGTAAATGGATTACGGTGCACGGATTGGTTGACCGGTTGGTAGCATTCGTTGGCACTACTCAGACTTAACGTCTAGAACCGATGAGAGGTCGGTTCCTCGTTCGGACTTAGACTTAAAATCATTACAGGTTTGTCAAATAGTCTGCTTTAACGTTATCATTTTCACGTAGTTTTCACTTTGTTTCTTGTGTCACTGGGCTGTAGATTTTTGGACAAATTTGCATTCAAATATGTCCACTATCTTTTTGAATTTGCTCGTTAGGGCCCTTGTTTCACTTGCATATAACATCACAGGTTTGACGGGTCATCTGTAAATATGAAGCTTATTTTTTCTGTACCCGACTCTGGACCTTAGAATACGAGGTGTGACAATTAAGTAATGAGACTGATTTTATTGCCGCGCTTGTGGTAAACCTGCGATCTTGAAATTCCTTTCCCCTTCTTTGGCATCTTTTTCCTTTCCATTAATATATTTATCATTGCTCTAGCTTGTTTAGTTCGCCTGCTGTGTCATGTTGAGTAGACATGTGTTGGTGGTGCTCGTCACGAAAATGGAGAAACGAAATCAAGAGCAACGCATCGCGATAAAATTTTGCGCCAGATTGGGCGAAACAGCTTCGAAAACGTACGCTAAAATTGTAAAAGTGCATGGTGATAGTGCTCTTAGTCGTGCCCAGGTGTTTCGATGGCATAAAGAGTTTAAGAAGGGGCGTGAAAGCGTGGAAGACGAGGCGCGGAACGGGAGACCAGTCGAGGTGCAGACTGATGCGAATGATAACCGTGGAATCGTCCACAAAGAATTTGTTCCATCGGGCAAACCGTAAATCAAGTTTACTATCGCCAAGTTTTCGAAAGATTGCGAAAATGAGCCAACAGGGTTCGCCCAGACATCGCTCGGAACTGGATCCTTCATCATGACAACGCGCCGTGTCACACCGCCCTCAGCGTGTCCCAGTATTTGGCCTCGAAGGGGATCGCTGTGTTGCAACAGCTGCCTTATTCGCCCGGTATGTCACCCTGTGACTTTTTTTTTGTTCCCTAGAACAAAATCGGTGGTCAAAGGAATCCATTTTGAGTCAATTACGGACATCCAGGCGTTCGTGACAAGGGTACTCGCGAATGTCGCAGTCGAAGCGTTCCAGAAATGTTACGAAGCATGGAAAAAGCGCTGGAATCATTGTATAGCTGCCCAAGGGGATTAATTTGAAGGGGATGGTAGAGTTGCACAATATTTTTTAAATCTACGGTTTTCATGAATCAGTCTCATTACTTAATTGTTACACCTCGTAGGAAGTATGGAGGCATGTATTCGGCGTCAAATCTCATCCTTTTTAGCGCCTCTTCTACTCAGATTGGCTCCAAGGTGGACAAAGTTATCCGCCATTTCAAGGGTATAGCATAGCATACAAACTCTGCCGTAGGCGATCCCAATCCCGGTGGAGAAAGGAGGGGTCCCCTTGTTTTCTCCACCCCCAGCTTCCATGAGGGACCAAATGGTAATGAATGGTATCGGGGTCACACACTTGGTTTACTGGTTCCCAAATGAAGCGACACTAAATGCCGAGAAATGCCAATAACTGCAAATACACCTGCAGTTCTGCTATTAAATCCTACTTACACGTCCAGTGTGGTGACGTAACAGGGTGAAGACTAGTCTTCCGCGCCTTCTAACGGAATTGAAAGCAATCAACATGCCACTGGAATGGAGGTTGGGCAATATGCTAACTCCCCGCCCCTCAAAAATCCTACATTATTTCGAAGCCTGCAACAGAACCTCGGAATTGATTAGATCTACGACAACATCCTCACTACCGAAAAAAGGAATATGGTATTGAATCCTGGAACGTCAGATCACTGAACTACCCTGGTACAGTTAAAGATCTTTTACAACAGGCCAGTCAATATAAATTCAACTTACTGGCAATCCAGGAAACGAATTGGACTAGAAGTGATATTCAAGATGCGAGATCACACACATTATTCAAACGTGGGAAGCCTGCTGGAAACGAGAGCTTGGAGTGGCCTTCATTGTGGACAGGGAGTTCAAATCGAGCGTTATTGATTTTAAGGCAACCAGTGAATAGTTGTGTGCGATCCGTATAAAAGCGAAATTCTTCAAAATTTGGCTGATAAATGCACCCGCACCGACTGAAGAAAAGGACGAAGAAATGAAGGAAACGTTCTACAATCGCCTGAAAAGACTAGTCGACTAATTGCCTACAAACGATACAAAACCAACTCTGGATGATTTCAACGCTAAGGTTAGCAATGAGCTATCTCATCGAGGAATGACTGGAGGAACGGCCAGCACCTGATTGAATTTGCATATAGCAGAAATCTAGTCATACGTTCGACTTGCTCCCTACATTGACCCATACACAAAATGACCTGGGTATCACTGGATAGCAACACGCAAAATTAGATCCACCATGTTTTGATCCAACAACGTTGTGCCACGAGTATACTTGACATCCGTGCATTCTGAGGATCATCACTTGATCAAATTAACCTATCAATGTCGTATGTCAAAGGCGTATTGGGCGAAGACCAGCCCTCTACAGAAATTCGACATCGAAAGGCTCAAAATGTCGACCAGCTAGCTCTAGCTAGCACGCATCCTATCAGATACATCACCGAAAACAAGCAATGAGACCCTTGACAACCAGTTGGCTGCTATCTTATCAGACGCATCGTTAAAGACGAGCAACGAGCTCTGGATGGAAGTGAAAGCGGCAATTAATACTCTAACAGAACAGAAGATCGAATATCAAGCCCGGCGCAAAAGAAATGATTGGTTCGATGATGAGGGTCACAATGCGTTAGACAAAAAGAGTCAGACGTACAAAGAAGATAGATAGATAGATAGGAAAAACAGAACGAATAGAGAACATTATGAATATCTCAGAAGAATAGCGAATAAGATCATTAGAATTAAGAATAGAAAATACTATGACGACCAATTGAGATGTATCGATGTAAATCTAGCAAGCAACAACACAAGCCATGCAAACAAAGTAGTAAAAAGCCTGAAACGTGGTTATCAGCCAAAGACCATACTCTACCGCGATGACATTGGCAACATCATCGCTGATGAAAACAGGAGTAAGGAAAGATGGGCAGAGTGTCCATTGGCTCCACCTACTTTGAACAAAATTTGTTCCACCTTCAAGGCCCAAAAGAATAGTTAAGCGCCGGACATCGATGAGATTTCAGTCATCATCATCATACATGGCACGACAACCCAAGCCGGGCCTTGGTCTCTAGGATTAATCTCTTGCAATCATAATGGTTCCAGGACCGTGTCCGCCAGTTGGTTACTCCCAGCAAAGATCTGCTGTCGGCTTCAATCACATCTTCCCATCGAGTCCTCGGTCTTCCCGTAGGACGTCTACCTTGTGCTCCGCCCTTTAATGTACTTTTGGGTAGCCGATTTTCTTCCATTCTTTCTGCATGCCCCGCCCATTGTAATTTACGTAGCTTTATGCAAGAAGAAACATGTGGATCGCCAAATAGTTCATACAACTCATCGTTGTAACGTAGTCTCCACTCTGTTCCTTGTTTCACTGGACGTAAGATTTTCCGGAATACTTTGCGTTCAAGTACGTCCACTGCTTTTTCGGATTCGCTCGTCAGGGTCCATGTTTTACTACCGTATAATAACACAGTTTTGACTAGTGTTTTATAAATACGGAGCTTATTTTAAAATGAAAAGTACGTAAAAATAGGCTTTATTTGCAGCGATTATCGGACGTCCAATCTCGTCCTATTCAACGCCTCTTCTATTCAGGTTGGCTCCAAGATAAACAAAATTATCCATGCTTCAGGGTTGTAGTCGCCTACGGTCAGGTTTTGTCCAACTGAAGTTTTATTCCTCGTTTGAGTTATCAATTTTGTTTTCGTTTCATTAAATAGACGGCCAATTCGGTTTGCTTCAGATTCAAGGCTCAAAAATGCTCCTTTGGCATCTAACATTGAACGTGACATAACATCGACTTCATCAGCATATGCTAAAAATGGCTTTAGAATAGGTAGATCAACGATATACCAATTGTTCACCGTCAAATAGGTACTTGAAAAATGCTGGGAGTTCAATAAAGACGTGCACCAAATTTTCGTTGGTTTTAAGCAAGCATACGACGGTATTGATCGTAACGTATTGTACCAAATAACGCTTTGCTTTTGTATCCTAGCCAAATTAGTCCATTTTAACCAAAAGGACGATGATGTTGACAACCTCCCAAGTCTGCATCAATAACCAACTCACCGACGCCTTTGACAAAAATATCGGAATAAAGCAGGGAGATGGGCTGACCTTACTGCTGTTCAGTTTGGCTCTGGAATCTGTCATAAGAAAGCTACATGTTGGTACAAGAGGTACGTTACTATACAAGTCGGGCAAGTGGTAGCCTATGTGAAAGACAGCAATATTTTGTTACGGTCGTTAACAACTGCCAAAGCACCTTTTTAAAACTCGACAGCGAAGCAAAACTAGTAGGGCTACAAATCAATAAGAATATAACGAAGCTCATGACGCAGTCGAGAAAAAATATCTCAAATGGCCAAAATATCACACTTGAAAATATGGGCAAATTTGTATATCTAGGCGACAAAATAACGTGAACCGGCAATGAAAGAAATGAAATACACTGAAGAATACAGTTCGCAAATAAATTATTTTTCGCAGTTTTGACAATATTGAAGACCAGCAGCATACACAGGAAAACAAAGTTCCAAGTATGCAAATCTATGATATGACCTGTGTTATGCTATGGGTGTGAAACATAGACCCCAACCCAAGCATACACAAACAAATTGAACACCTTCAAAAGACGGGTCCTGGGGACCGAATTTAGACGGGCACCAATGACGAATTTGATACAACTATGAGCTGTATGAAGTTTTTGACGAGCTGCAGGTCAAAACAATTGTAAGGCTGCGGAAGCTGCAATGGGCTGGCCATGCGAATCATATGGACGAACAACGGGTACCCAAAAAAGTATTCGTTGTTTGAGCTGAGGGGTGGAGACCAGTGCGGAAACCGAGGAAACGTTTGTCTGACTGGATGGACAGAGACAGCTCATCGCTACTCGGATTTCAAAATTGGAGGACATGATCAATGGACCGAGACAGTTTGAGGCGCTTGCTACAGGAGGCGAGGGCCCGAGAGGGGCAGCAGCACTACGAAGAAGAAGCACATCATACATATATAATAGTATTTTATGCAATGTATTCGTCTAAACGTTTCTGGCGCTGTTGCAATTAATATTTAGATGTGTACTATAGGGATGGCGGTTTTCGGTAAAAAAAAGACAGGTTTTTCGGGTTTCCGGGCATTATCATCTTCGGTTAAACCGGCCGGTTTTTTACAACCCAAAACCCGGTATTTTGCAAGAATCGGTTTTTCGGTTTTTTTAGCAAATTTTTTAAATAAAAAAAATCAAATTAAAATTAAATGTATATTTTTATGTGCGTTGATTAACTTTTGGGTATGAATAATTTTATATTTAATATATTACACACTAAATTATTTAAATCAAAATTAACAGAAGGATATTTCATACTTGTACTAAAAATGAGAGAATAACGTATTGAAATCCAAACCGATGGCTTACTGTTAAGTTGAATCATTCATTTACAGTATAAAGATGAAAGTCCCAGCGGTATTCCCCAAGCATTTTGCATTTATTGTGTGTCGTGTGCTAGCTTCACTTCGCACCCTACGCAGAGTCCTCCACATAACACAAAAACCCAAAAAAAAAAATATAAATTACTAATACCAAGAACCTATCAAACATAGAAATTTACTTTTCTCTGGTGATTGTGGTGATTAATGTTGCTAGGGATGGCAAAAAAACTGTTCCGGATTTTTTGTCTTCGGTATTTTTCTATTCCGTATCCGGGTTTTTATCCGATTCTTGAATTCAAAAGAAAAAACGGGTTTAAACAGGAAGGAAAAAACCTCCGCAAAAAGCCAAACCAGGAAAAACGGCTTTCCGTTAAACCGGCGCGTTTCTCCCATCTCTAGTGTACTATTATCCTTAGATATTCGTACATATGATTTAGTATGCTGTATGGAGAAACGAAGACAAAACATAGGACCAAAGAGAAAGAAATATAAAATTTTTCCGTTCAATCGTTGAGGTGCAGACAGTTCTCGGTATCAGAAAGTGTTCGATATTACATACATGCTTGCAAATTTATTGAGCCTTTATTCATACATGAATATATAAGAAACACATACATGAATATACAAGAAACACGAAACAAGAAAAGAAATGCGCTGTACAAAATAATGTTTGACTTTGGCGTCCCAACAAAACTTGTCCACATGGTCAAGGTCACGATCCTAAAGACAGAGCCCCAGATCAAGGTAAACAATGAACTAACAGACAGCTTTACAATGGAATCAGGTTTAAAACAAGGAGATGGACCCAATGGTACAATGCCCTTTAATATTGGGCTGGAACATATCATCAGGAAGACATCAGCTAAAACCTCTGGTACACTAATATTCAAGTAGCATTGTTAGCATATGCTGATGACGTCGATGTTGTCACGTTCAATGTTAGATGCCAAAGGAGCATTTTGAGCCTTGAATCTGAAGCAAACCGAATATGCCATCAATTTAATGAAACGAAAACAAAATTCATAACTCAAACGAGGAATAAAACTTCAGTTTGACAAAACCTGACCGTAGGCGACTACAACCCTGAAAGCGTGGATAATTTTGTTTATCTTGGAGCCAACCTGAATAGAAGAGGCGTTGAATAGGACGAGATTGGACGTCCGATAATCGCTGCAAATAAAGCCTATTTTTACGTACTTTTTATATTAAAAATAATGTCGCGTGTTTTTGGTTCGCGGCCAATAATTTAATGTACCAGGAAAGTGAAAACGCAATGTCTTTTAAATTAAATTAAAAAAGTTTATTTAATTACAAAAATGCACAATAAACAATTTAGCACATTCACTAATTTTAATTTTCACTATTAAAAAAATCTAACACTTGTCCATAAATTTCTTATCGCAATTGTCTTCTAAATCACTTCACTATTACGAGAATCACTTCCCCCACACTATCGCAGTTCTTATCGCGGTCGAATGAATGATCCCCCCATTCATTCAGCTCGCCTTTATATAGGTTCTCTACCTATTCACCCATTTCTCGTACATTGGCGAATGTTCTACCGAGAGGTACCTGGTAGATTCGAGCAAATCAATGAATGGAGTGACGTCACTTGCAGATGTTGATCATGCTTGTTGGGTTCTCGTGGGTTCGAGTAAATTCATTTGTTGACGTTCTTAATGATTATGAAAACAATTGCGACAGTAGCTCGCAGAATTATTTGTACATGTTATTATTTGTACATGTAACAATAAGCTCCGCATTTACAAAACACAAGTCAAACCTGTGCTGTTATATGGAAGCAAAACATGGACCCTGACGATCGAATCCGAAAAGGCAGTGGGCGTTTTTGAATGCAAAGTACTGCGGAAAATCTACGGTCCAGTTTAAGAAGGAACAGAGTGGAGACTACGTTACAATGATGATTTTTATGAACTTTTTAACGATCCACCAGTTTCCCTTTGCGTAAAGCTACGTAAATTGCAATGGGCGAGTCATGTAGAAAGAATGAATGAAAACCGGCCACACCGAATAAAATAGAAGAGCACAAGGTAGACGTTCAGTGGGAAGACCGAGGACTCGATGGGAAGACACTCTAGAGACCAAAACCCCGCTTTATAATAGTAAAATGGAACAAAAGTTTACTGACTAGCCTGAAAAAAAAATTTTCAAGCTTGATATAAGGATAATCCAAAAATTTAGTAAATTGATGGAAATTTACCATTGCGATTAAAAATAACGTGTGATTATGTTTACATGTGTATGGGCATTCATGTAAATGATCAAAATTAAAATATTGGTATCCGATAGAGAAAAATAATAGCTTATGAAGATCAAGTATTGAGGGCGTAAGCAGAAGATAATTATGGATACACAAAGATTTATTGGAAGAAACATATCTGTGTTTTTTTTTTATATTCTGATCAGAATGAGAAACCCTACTGAAAAAATGTTTCATACTCAATTTGATTCTGGTCTGGTTGTAAAGAGAGTTGTTGCTATAATATTTTTTGTTTGGTCGTCCATACTTAAAAAAGCTCCTAAGTTCTCGATAACAAACTGTTCACGCTATCTCATAGTTTGAAACGTGATGAAAAGTAGTCAAAATATATGTAGTGAATTGAAGAAATATCAACTGTCCGTTCAGCACAGCAGCGATGGTCTGCTGCCTCGGCAACCGAAGATGTTGTTGCTTGCCGAAATTGGCCATGTCTGAGGACGCGTGATTGCGCTGGCCGGCTAGCATTGCAGTATTGTGGGGCGGGTTCTTTTCCCCAGTACAAGGGCCCACTTCAAAAGAATTTCGCATTCACGCCTCGACGGTATCGAGGCCGAGGTAATCTACTAAAGGGATAGATTGCCAAAGCAAAACGAACGACTGGGCTTGGCGAAAGCGAGCGAGATTCGAGAGGATCTCGTCTTTACAAGGTATACTTACGGTCCCCAAACAAGAGTGGGGCATCTAGGTGGAAGCGGCGTTTTTTTTGGATAAATAGAAAGAATAATAATAACATAAGGTACTTACCAAATCTTCCTCCGACGAGTACTCGTTGACGCGCTGGGTAAGGCCTGTGGACAACTTATTAAAAAGGGAAGAAGAAGAGAACGCTCAACCTCAACAATATTTACTATTCAAAGAATTGGCTTTGCATTATAAAGAGCAAAGAAAAAGAAATCAAGTAAATCTGAGTAAATTTTAGCAATTTACAGGCGCAAAATTACTTAGACTATAATGGAACACATAAACAGAATAATTTTTCACTAAAGTCGGCAGCTGCCGCAAGAAACTCCGCTCCACAACTAAATGGAAAAATTTCGACAAATTACGGTATGTTGTTATGAAAACAGTAACGAAAATAGTTCTCCGCCGTACTGCACCTCATGCCTGTCTTCCTCCTCTGCGTTTACTGACGACACTAGAAGTTGTTGCTTTCTTTACAGTTGTCAAACAGCAAATGCAAGCAGCATTCTCGGTAATATTTTCTCGCAATTTACGCACACCACTTGACACTATACACCCAGTTCTTGCATATCGCTGAATGGAATGCTACAATTACAATTCTACTTTGACTCGATGGATTTGAGTTTTTACATTGAACATTGTCTAGATTGAGAACGCGACATCATTCGGAAAGGGATTTTAGGGGCTAGTGTTTGAACAATTCACTTCGAGTTTTGGAGACAACAATCGTTCAATCCTTTGACGAACGCCTCATAACAGAATCTGCACGTCGGGTTTTCCATTCAATAAACTAACCGAACGTACACACGACAAGGGAACCGTTCTTGCTAGCCAATTACGTAGAGGCTGATTCTCTGTCTGCCCAAGGCGATTCAAAATTCCGAGTTCGCGTAAAACAATCACAAAACTCCGTTAGTCCACGTAAAACTTAAAACGAGTCATGCTTATGCAAGTAATTTGTGGTATGGTCAAAATGTAAATAGGATAGTTCCCGTGGTTTTGCTATCGCGATTCCTTCTGCCGCACTCACGACTAACCGCCTTGCTTGTTTCCACCAGACTCCCCATTCCGCAACGGTGGTTTTCTTGCCGAGCCCTTTGCTTGCCAGCAACGGTGGTTTCTTTTCCTCGAAATAAGAACGCAATTCATTTTCTGAATCGCGTTGCAAAGGGGGTTGCCGTCATCAAATTTTTGGTTGTAGTTTTTTTATTTAATATTTTTATATAGAAAAATTACAAATAAAATTAGATGATATTTAAAGATTTTTTTGAGTATCAAACCAAAAATGGTGTTTTCGCTCAGGAATGTTTTTCGAGCAGTTTGCCTAGGCGACTGCTCGATTCCTACATATATTTTTGTCAATTATTTTGTTTATTTGATATCCGCAGGCCAATTCACTTTTTTCTTGAAATGCCGTCGGGCCATGCTTTATTTAGTAAGCAGACGCATTTCGGCTCCTTTGAATCATATTCATTGTCTGAAGGACGTGTCGCGGGAAATGACTTTATATAGATGCCGGATTGGTTAGCAGGTACAGTCTTCCACAAAAGTCAAGGTACAGAGAATCGGTAACTGAAAATTGTATCACTGAATCAATATTTTTATTTGAAAACCAAAAGTTATGAAATGGTAATAATACGAGTTCTGTTTGATTTAAGTTTTCATAAATTTAAAGGGATTCGGCAATAATGATCATTGAAGACAATAATTTTTTGTTGGCAATGTCTCTTTTCTACTCCACAAAAGTCTTGGTACAGTTGCAGAAAATGCCCTGTTATTTGTAAAAAGGGGAATCCCCCAAGTTCATATTATCAGAGTGAGTTAACAACCGTAGGCCGCTGTCTTTAATATCGCGTCCGTATTCGTGGTGTATCTTTTAATTAATAAAATTTTTAAAAAATTAGTCGAAAGGAGTTGAGTATTAAGGAGCGTGAAATAATTATTAATCTGCATTCAAATCAGAGCAAATCATAATCTGAAATAGCTGAACTAGTGTTGCGAAGTCGGTCAACCATTCAAAAAGTGATAAATTGATTTAAGAAGGAAAATAGAGTGGAAAATGTGCCCCGAACAGGTCGTCCATCTAAACTAAGTGCAAAGGACAAGAGCAAAATTTCGCGAATGGTAAAACAAGATCCATTTCTAAGCTGTAGAAAAATCTGCGATGTTCTTGGAATTAATGATAAGAAGGAGGTTAGCGCAGAAAATGTGCGTAGAGCTGTCGTAGAAGCTGGATTTTCATCTCGTACGCCTAGAAGAAAACCTCTTGTAAGTTCCATAAACAAACAAAAAAGAATAACATTTGCAAAAGCATATATTGCCAAACCAATAACGTTTTGGGATAATGTTTTATTTTTGGATGAGCCTAAATTTTGTATATTTGGTGTAAATGGGCATAAGAGGGTCTGGCGAAAAGTAGGAGAAGCATTTAATCCCAAGAACACTATTAAAACAGTAAAAATGGAGGCGGTGGTGTTATGGTTTGGGGTTGCATGGCTGCTGCTGGAGTTGGAAATCTGACATTCATCGAAAATACTATGGATCAGAACTCTTATTTAGAGATTCTACGAAACAACATAAACAAAGTGCAGCCAAATTAGGTATGCGAGAAGATTTCTTGTTTCAACAGGACAATGACCCTAAGCACACTGCGCATAAAGTTCGAATGTGGCTATTGGACAATACTCGCATGCTTGCTACACCGCCTCAAAGCCCTGATTTGAACCCTATAGAGCATCTTTGGAATGAGCTTGAGACAAAAATCCGAAAAAAGAGTGATATTAAGCAAGACGCAGCTTAAGGATGTTATATTGGAGGAGTGGGCCAGAATCAGCAGCGAATTTACTAAAAAATTGGTATATTCTATGCCTAAAAGACTAAGGTCAGTAATTCAGATGAAAGGATATCCGACAAAATATTAAGAAAAGTATAATTCAAATAACTATGCAAGACTATAATTACAATTTGTATCATTTTTCTTTAGGTGTACCATGACTTTTGTGGACTTCATTCATTGACTTTCCAACACATCATATGTAATAATATATTAAAACGACAGAATTTCCGTTTTGTTTTACATGAATTTAAAGTGTAATGATTATAGTTGAAGTAATACCAAAAAAATTTTATCACTATAGGTTTTTTAAATAAAAATATCAAACAATTTTCATGATATTTATCACTGTACCTTGACTTTTGTGGAAGACTGTAGATCTTAGGTTAGGCCAGGCAGAGCGATATTTTTTTGTTCTGATTCGTCTCGTCTCCGTTTTCATCGAAGGATGTGTTCTAGTACTGAGAAAATTGCGCCAAAGTTTGTATAAGTTGTTCGCTAATAATGTTACCGTCGGTTTTTCTATGTTTATATAGTTCAAACTTTTCAAGGATGTCAAGTCTAATTCCTTTGCTGTGTTTGTATAGCAATGTCATAGAGTTTGTTAAAGCATCAGGCTCGTGTGCGTGGTATTGTAGGTGCGTCGTATAATTAGATTCTGCCTTGTTGCGTAAGAAAGATCGTAAGTGCTCTTTGTATCTTGTCGTTAGTTTCCGTGTTTTCCTTCCTATGTATATCATGTCAGAGTCCTTGCATGTCAGTTTGTATATGCCACTGTTCTTGTATATTGATTCATTCAGTTTTGCTTTCAGTTTGTTTCCAATCTTGTTGTTAGTTTTGAAGGCAGTCAGCAGTTTGTATTTCTTAAGGAAGTGAATGAAATATATTGCATACTTTTAAATGACCCTTTAAATACAATGGTTTTTCATTAAATTTTTAAAGATATATAGAACTTAAAAGCTATTCAAAGCCATCAACAAAATTGTTACAGAACAAAATCAAAGAAAATCAAATTACAATACGTTATAATAATAGTTGGGAATCGGCAAAATTAGATCAATTGAAATATGAAATTGAAAATGAGGAACGGCAAAGTTACATGCACTATGATCGCTATAAAATGCTTTTAGCAAGAGAAGAAGAAGCAGCTAAGAATTTGATAGGTAAGGTGTTTTTTTTTCCTTAAAAGTTTTATTGTCATCAAATAGAATAGAAAAATAGTTCTTATCAACATTCTGCCTTCTACTTTTAGATTGCTACCAATCAAAAATTAGTTTCCTTGAAGATAATCTAGAGTATTGGACAGGAGAGTATGAGCGTCAGATGGAAAATATTGCAACTGATATACATCTTACTCAGGATTGGATAAGTGAATTAGAAAAGAAGATTTCTGGACAAGAGAAAACTTACTTTGATTATAAAAAGAATATCGAAACATTTGCTAGAAAGCGAAAGAGAATTCACAGCGCCCGGATAATACAAAGCTGGTGGCGACAAGTAATGGAGAAAAAACGCTTGGAGAAACCGATCCTTATAAATTCTAAATCAAAATCTCCACGACGCAAAAGGAAAAAGCAACCGCCAAGTCCTAAAAATCTCGACAATCCAATAGAAGCTAATGAAAGTGCTTTGCCTGTTAAACAAATAAAAAAGAAATCAAAACGTAGCCAAGGAAAATCAAAGAAATATAAAAAATCGGGTTCAAAGTTTTAAAATAAAACTACTCAAATCTATCTACAAAAACTCTATATTTAGCGTATCGAACCATCACTCCATATATCGTCAATACTATCTAGCACTAATTTTTGATCAGACATTTTGTGCAACATAAAAAATCCTTGTATTTGTGCTGGACTTGAAGATTTCTTTCGTGATATAACTTTTTCCGCGAAAATTGACGCATTTTGTACGGATTCTGGTCCAGCGAAAAATCGTTTGTACATTTCTTCTAGTTGATATGCTGTACAATGGCCTATATATTCTTTCATATCAACACGTCCTGGTCGTATAAGGGCTGGGTCAAGTCTATAATGAAGAAAACATAAATATTTAGTTACACGCCAACTGTTTTTAGCTATTTGACGAAAAAAATAAAGCTTAATTTTATTTGTCATTACATGAACAGATTGGGAAATAAAATCGATATGTATAAACCATCTCGGGGATATTTTTTACCTTTCAAGATAATTTGTTGTCATAAATACTATTCTTGCTTCAGTCGACGCAACTCCGTCAAGGCAATTTAATAGCCCACTGAACGTTACTCTATTTAAACCTTCGTAGGCAGCCTTTTGCTGTAGGGTATCTTCCCTCGAGACAAAAGCCGCATCAATATCTTCTAAGAGAATTATCGTCTGCTCTGGAGCGACGCTGTAAATGAAAAATGGACACAAGTGAGGTACGTAAAAAAATTTGTTTACTAATTTAATATTAAGTATGTATGTAAAACTTGTAAAAGCATTTCAATTTTTTTCCAAGCTAATGTTTTACAGAAGATTTTACTGAAGTTTAAGTATTTTACAATGTATATTTAGCTTTTCTATTCAGGCGAATATGATCAAAAATAAGAAGCTTCAAAGAATGTTTATACTATATATACCTACTTCATCAAATGATTCAATCGATCATCAGTTAATCCACGCTCCGACAAATTTAATAAACAAATACCGTACTCCAATTCACCAGCAAGAGCTGTAATATAGCTTGACTTCCCACATCCTGGTGGGCCGTATAATAAATAGCCTCGTCTGTAAGGAATGCCACGATCAGCATACCACTTGGGGTTTTCGATGAAGTCTCTGCAATCGTTTAATACTCGCTGTGAAACGCCTCGATCAAGTACTACCGATTCAATTGGGCGTCGCTTTCGAGGATGACCGAAGGGTCGCCAATCTGCCCCCATTGCTGTATACATAATTGTCTTTCCTTCTGTTTCCTTTAAAGCTAAAAACCTGGCTGAGGAAATATCATTTGTTAAGAAAACATGTACTGTGGATAATTCTTGCTATCTATACCTTCTTCGAGAATATCAAAGTACATTTCTTTATTTCTCCCAAAGGCTGTCAGCGTCACTGTTTCCCAGGGGACACCCATGTGTAGATCTAGTGTTTGTTGTTCTCTTGTCCGTTCAACTTTAATCCACATTCCCTTATATCGCATTATATGTGTTCCGATACTAGGAATAAAATCATATTTTGTCTTCACATGGCCGGTATCCTTTTGGACAAACGACGTCTCAACACTAAGATGTTGTGTTTTTCGAGCACCTTTTTGAGTGATCCATTGGAGAAGCCATTGATAAGATTTATCTCGACACGGAACTTCCAACGTGATCATATAATGCCGGCGGAAAAGTATTAAAGCACCTTGAAGGCCTTTACGTAATATCGCGGCACCAGCACCGAGTCCGAACAGTCCGAACCCGGCGCCAAAATATGGATTGTCAGATAAACCTGACACATAGTCTGTGATCGTCATTGTTTTATTTATTAATTGTTACGTCTTAAAGTTTTAACATCGAATACTCTAAAAAATGGTTGTGTTTAGTGGGGTTAGAACTTAAAACTTGTATATTCACCTTACTTTTACTTTAACTGCATATTCTCCACTTATAGTTTTGTAACTAAATAATCGTTTCTTATTTTATCAACGCATAACAATTCCCATTGTAATTTCTTTTTTCATTGTAAACAACATCGAATCTCCGAATTCAGCAGACGACATAAAACTTGTAGCAACAGCTGGTGATGACACATGCGTGGGATGTTACGATATATTTCGCGATTTCTACGATATTGCATTTCCATGGCAACATTAGAAATCGCCGGTTGTAATTTGTTGTCACGTAACCGGCTGTCAATTGTTGTTTATGCCGCTTGGTATAAAGAATTGTTTGGCAATGTGGGCTTTTGTTCTCATTGTATCGTTTTTAATATTAGTGCATAATTCTACTCTACAGGAGTATTGTAGCGCGGATGGTACTTGTGCGGAAGTAGAACATGATAGATATTTTGAAGGTAAGCATATAGGCCTTAAATTTATTTATATTATTTGAATTCCTGCATAACTATGTTAAGCTAGCCTCCAATGTAATCTTTGTAAAGAAACAGTGTATACATATGTATAGTATATTGAAAAGGCCTTAAATGATTGTTGGCTAACTAAGTTTTCGGAAGCAAAGCACATATCTGTTTATTCTGAATTAGTCCTCGCGCATATTAGAAAATGTAAAGCGCCTTTCTTGTATGAATCCTCGCACAAATTTTCAAGCTTGCATAGCATAAAGAAATTAATCAAGGTAGCATTTAGTAGTAAATTCTCATATAAGTGGAAACCTAAAATAGTACTCTAAATACTAAGCTGCCTTAAGTGAGTTCTTTAATAGACATTCATGGTTTGAAATCAGATTGAAGATTGGGGAATGGAATTTGAAGAAAAATAGGATATCATAAGTCCAAAGGACCTACATCAATGGCGTGTGCGCTCAAGGCATAACCAATGTTTTACCTAATCTATGATTAGGCTGAGATAAAAAAAAGAAAAAAATGATCCAATGTGGATTTAATAAAAAACAGAATAATAAATGTATCTAGACTAATTTTCTATGTTTGTTGGTTAAGAGAAAACTAGTGGAAGTCTACCTTCGTCCAACCTTTCAGTCTTTAATCTGCAATCGGTTATTGGTATTCTTTTGTTGTTCCTACCCATTTCCAAGATGTCAATATGGTTTCAAACCATGCACGTAAATTCACTACTTGGTGTTTTCGATTAGACACGTGTTATGACATGATTGATCAATTGATTAATTTTCTTTATCAACACTATTGAGTATAAAGCGAATTTAAAACGTATAGATACATATAATAACACTGAATGAACTAAAGGAGTGAGGGATCGTAGTAGTCTTTGCGTATAGACGTCTTTTAAATCGCTCCTGTCAAAAGTTTTCAAAAATTAAATTAATTTTTTAAAAACGTTAGTCCGAAGTTAATTTTTATCGGAAAAAATCTTATATTGTCGAAGTAATCGACTCAGGAAATTTCTATCGAATATTTTTACTTCGATTGGTAACGAAAAACAAATTCACAAAAAAAAATTCGCCGCTGGTATGGAGGAGCCCGACGGCTTCCCACCGTTGGGGCAACCTGGGGAAACGACGAATACGAAACTGGCGACAATCACTAAAAGAAAACATAACGAAGAAAACTCCGTAGATGAAGGGTGCAAGATGCAAATAATAGCGGATAATCAACAAATGGCCAAATTGCAGAAAGAAAATGATGAACTAAGGCAAGAGATACAGTCTCTCAAGGATCTTTTCAAGCAAGGGATGAAGCCTCAAAAGACGCAGCCACAAAATCAATGGCAACAGGTAACAAAGCCGAAGAAAAGTGCAAAGCAAGTAAATCCAGAGGAAGTTCTAAGTGCTGGTGGCACCAACGAGAGCCAAAATTATTTTGCAGCGCTGGAGGGATTAACCGAAGATATGGAAATCGAAGAAAACATCAGAGGTAATTTTAATCAAGATAAAGACGTTAATTTCATTCAATATTTAAAGAACAAAAATAAGGAGAAAAAACCAGCCCGCAGTTCTGCTGGTTCCTCTGAAAAAGCTTCCAACAAGACAGAAAAAGTTCCGCCAATCAACGTGTTCGGACAAAGCGGGAAAGATATGGTTCGGCTATTGGCAGCCGAAAATAAACTGGCCAATTTCGAAATCAAAAGAGTTAATGCCGAAAAATTAACTATAAGGACGAAATCACTGGTTGATTTCAAGTCAGCCAAAGATGCGCTGATTTCTGGGGAGGTTCCACACTTCACCTATACCCCAAAAAGTGAAAAGAATCAGACCTTCTTGTTGAAGGGTTTGGACAGCGGAGAGGATACGGTCGATCTTCTTCAGGTGCTCAAGGAGGCTGCACCAGATATTGATTTTGTTTCAGTCAAAGCCTTTGCGACAAGAAGGTCGACCATAGAAAGGAAGAATTTACCACTTTACCTGGTACAAATTGCAAATAAGAGCAGTCCAAGTGCCCTTCAACAAATAAGGTACTTAAATTTCAGAGTGGTGAGGTGGGAACGCCTCCAGAAAAGAGAAGTCAACCAGTGTTACCGGTGTCAAAGATTTGGACATTCGGCTGCCAATTGTGCCATGCACTATCGTTGCGTTAAATGCAAAGACGTTCATGCTCCCGGTGAGTGCAAATTGGCTCAGACGGAGCCTAAACAAAAATTATACTGCGTTAACTGCGGTGTTTTTGGTCACCCAGCATCATATCGAGGATGCTCCCGATATCAAGATGCAAAAGTTAAATTTGCTCCAAAGCAAACACAAGTACACCGTAATATCATACCTTCCAACTTCGTCAAGCCCGGAGTATCATATGCACTCGCCGCTAGAGGACCAGCAGAAAATGCTGGAAATAATGTAAATAATGTAAGTGGCAATAATGAGCTGCTTCTCAAAATTTACCAGCAACTTAATTCTTTATCGGAGAGAATCGACAAACAAGATTCAAAAATTAACTTTGCTTTTCAGCGTTTAGGTCATTCAAATGCCTAATAATAACTTGTCATCCAGTCATATTCCCATGGATAGGCTTCGCCTCATATCGATCAACGTCAACTCCATCGTTGCTATACATCGACGTGATTATCTCCATGAATTTGTTGTTAAGCAAAAGCCTGACATCATACTTCTCACTGAAACCCACCTCAATTCATGGCATTCCATGGAATTCAAAGATTTTGCATTCGTAAGAAACGATAGGGTAATAGGTGATGGGGGAGGTGGCACCGGGATAT
This sequence comes from Odontomyia ornata, assembly GCA_963969285.1. Lineage (NCBI taxonomy): Eukaryota > Metazoa > Arthropoda > Insecta > Diptera > Stratiomyidae > Odontomyia > Odontomyia ornata. The sequence continues at coordinate 135,616,541 of OZ017738.1, read as the reverse complement.
TGGTTAGAAGACCCTATTGTTTCCAAAATATTGAAAAAGTCGAATTCAAAAACTTTGAATTTCTTGAAGTGTCCGTCATCAAAATTTCACTCCCAGGTGGGGATAACCTCTTCGTTATCTCTGCCTATGCAACTGGTAAAATGTTCTCAAGTTCAAGGAGGAACTCAATTCCTTGTTTGAAATACTCGAATTGAACAGGCTGCATAGTTATTATATTTTTGCCGGTGACCTGAATGCCAAGCATACATCATGGCTAAACGCCACCAATAATCCAAGAGGTGTATTCCTGAAATCATGGATAACAGAGAACCAAATTGAATACAGGTGCAACCTATATGGGTCGGAGTTCCCAACATACCCTAGGACAAATTCATATTTGGACCTCTGCATTGCTGACGCAAGACTTGAATTCAGCTTTAATAGTCCTCAACGGAAACTGCAGGTGCTTCCTTACGATAGCGACCATAACGCAATCGTAATGGAAATCAATCATCAAAGGGATGATTTCTTCCTCATTCCAGTTCAACATGAAAACCATCGGTTGAATTTCAAAAAAACAGACTGGGGAAACTTTCAAAAGAAGTTTAATCGGGAGTACCAGAAGCAATGTCCTCCTTCTGATGATGGCAACGCTTGCTCAATGGTTCCTAATGACAGGAATCTAACTAACGATGAAATAGATGTCTATTTGTCGAAGTTAGAGAAGCTGACGTTGGAAACGATTGAGAAAGTAGTTCCCAAGATTAAACATCGAAACAATATGGAAGGATATGAAACACCAACCATCGCAAGATTGAAAAGCCTTCTTCTCACACGCGTCAACAATATTTATCGACGATTTTTGGACTACAACCATCCCTCGTTGGCTTTGTTGAAATTACACCTGAAGAATGTCCGGAACTTAATCCGTTCATACTTCAGGAGTGAGGTCAGCAATCAATGGGCGGAAAAACTGAGGGGTATTAGCCCACAGGACCCAGATGGCGTTTTCGCGAAAGTGAATAGCTTATTCCGCAGGAAGTCTCGAGTGAAGGTATCGAATCTTGAAGTCACTAGTGATGAGATAAATCTTCTCGATAGAGCTGGTATCGAAATTGATAGTACGACTCCGGATAGAAATGGAAATAGGATTATATGTGATGGATTGCAGAAACTTGCCCTGATTGGAACATATTTAGAATTGGTTCATCTGCTCCGGATAGAAATGAAAACAGGATCATTGGTGATAGTTTGCCGAAACTTGCCCTGATTGGAACTCATTTTGAGTTGGTTCATCTACCAAATCCTGAGAAAGGGAATGAAATATTTTCGGAGGTCGTTGAAGCAAAAGTTTCCGACTTCAAATCAAGCCTGAACGGCCAATCAATTCTTCATTTCGATGAAACATTCACATCTGACCTCATACCGAGCTTGAATCTTATTGATTATTTTGTCAGCTATGAAGACTTGTGTTTCATATTTCGCAGAATAAACAACAAAAAATCATGTGGTACTGACGGTATTCCAAATATAGTTCTCCGACATTTGCCTGAGGTTGCTATTAGGAATTATTGCATATTGTTCAACAACATGTTGAACAATTCATATTTCCCAAATGAGTGGAAAAAGGCTAAGGTATTTCCGATCTTGAAGAAAGGAAAAGAATCTTCATGCCCTAAAAGCTATCGCCCAATCAGCTTGCTGCCTAACATCAGCAAGGTGTTTGAAGTGATACTCAACAGAGCATTAAACGCCCACATTGAGAAATATGAGTTGATGCCGATTTGCCAATTTGGTTTTCGTGCCAGGCATTCGACCATACATGCAATAACGAAAGTAACCTCAGACATCTGTTGGAAACTAAACAACAAAGAATGTGTTGGAACATGTCTCATTGATATGGAGAAAGCCTTCGATACGGTGTTGTTAGATGGACTAGTTTTCAAACTTCTTCAGGACAGGTTCCCCAGACACCTTGTCGCCATGATGTGTAATATGTTATACGGGAAATCGTTTGTTGTAACTGATGGAAATCTGACAACAATGCGCGAATTCAAGGTCTTGAATGGTCTACAGCAGGGAACAGTTACTGCGCCCCTGCTTTTCTCAATATTCATTCGCAAGCTATTGAACAGCTTTGATTTTAATGTCTCGCCAACGCGATCATTGGTAGCGTTTGCTGATGATCTGATCATCTATACGGCAGACCGAAAAGCTACAATAGTTCAGAGCAATCTTCAAAAAATGTTTAATGATGTGCAGCTCTACACCGACAATTGGCGAATGAAAATCAATGCGCAGAAGTGCGAAACAATCTTGTTTCGGACAACGCTGCAGGGGGCCAGTCAAGACCTGAAACGTAATTGGAAGGATTTCCACATCATGGCTGCTGAGGGTAGTTCAGAACGGGTTCCACATAAATCCTGTGTTCGATACCTCGGTGTTTATCTCGATCAGTATCTGTACTATACTGAACATGTGAAAATCATGCTCAGTAAGGCACTAAAAGTAGTCATGGCCCTTCGGCGACTCTTTCATTCCAGATACATTGATCAAAAAGTCAAAGTTATTTGTTACAAGACCCTGGTTAGGCCAGTTTTGACATACGGATGCCAGATCTGGTACAACCAGAGTGCTAGTACAATGGAAAGATTAAGAGTTTTCGAAAGGAAATGTCTTCGTGCATGTACTGGTTTGTACAGAAAGCCTGAGACGGATTGGAAGCACTATATATCGAATAGAAAAATTTATCAAACCGCTCAAGTGACAAGAGTCGATATCTTCATATTGAAATTTCTTCGGAATCATATCGCAAGATCTGTGACTGTGAGTGAAAACCCTTGGATTTCACAGCCGTTCCACCCTACAGACGGGTATATTGTGACTTGCCTCACTACTGGCTTCGTTCCTCCAGAAGCATTCGTGTATTTGGACATGAATCGATATATTTTTGATTCTGACGGCGTCCCAATCATATATCACATATACCGACGGGCCACCGATAAGAAGATAAAATATCCTCCGAATTTGAGTTCACGAGACCAACAATTCCAATGGAGATACTCATTTGCTAGATTCGTTGAGGCTGGTCGAGCTGAGATGGAGCAATCTAGGTATTGGTGGCTGAATGACAATGTCTAAATTATTCGTGTTTATTTTCTGTGTTTGTGCTTTTTCTCGTTACTTAGTTTTTTAGATTTATCTCATTATTGCTACATCTAGTGTTGTTGTTTATTTGTATTATAATTTAGGTATAGGTTTCCATATAAGGTAACGTTTTTTTTGTTTTTTTTTTTTGATTGAACTTATTTAGAATTAGGGTGTAACATATTAGGTATAGGATATAAGTTCATTGTTGTGTTAGTAATATAAGTAATTTTTGAATAATGCTGGTTGGTTTTTTCTCCTTTTTCCAATTGAATCAAAAAATATGAAATAATCTTAATTAATTTAAATTTGCTAGTGTATTTTTTTCATTAAATGTGTTTAACTGATAACGTATAAATTTAGAGAGCCATTCGGGCCATTAAGTTTTTAATAGTTTTATTGTTTGGAATTTGCTTTATGTTCTTTTAAAAATTTATAACGATTAGTATTAAATAAAGCGCTTTTGACTTTGACTTTGAAATGAACTAAAGGACATCGTTTCTGCATAATATACATTCCACAAAAAATAGAGAACTAAGTTATTTATCATATATTATCTAACTGTCTCGGTCCATTGACCGCGTCCTCCAATTTCGAAATCCGAGCAGCGATGAACTGTCTTCGTCGACCGAGTCAGGCCAGCGTTTCCTCGGTTTCCCCCCTAGTCACCGGCCTGCAGTTCTCCCAACGAATCCCTTTTGGGGTGTCCGCTGATCGTCCATACGATTCATGTAGCTTCCACAGTCTTACAATCGTTGAGACCTCCTGCTCGTCAAAAATTTCATAAAGCTCATGGTTCTATCGAATTCGCCATTGATCCCCGTCTAGTTTTGCTCCCATTATTCGCCTCAGGACCCGTCCCTCAACATATTTGCGGATGCTTGGGTTAGGGTGCATGTTTCACATTCATAGCATAACACTGGTCGACTCACTTCTTGTTTATCTTCGACTACTTGAGTCTTACGCCCACCATCTGTGGAGTCCTGGGTAGTAGAAGACAAACAAGAAGTGATTCGCTGCAAGCTGAAATACAAGAATTGAAATTACGACTGAAAACGTTCGAAGATTGTACGAGAGAACGAAGACAGTTCAAGATGCAGAACCGGTACGATAAACAAATACGAAAGCTAAGCAGAAGAAAGCTGTCAAACAAGTCATCCCAGAAGAAGTACTAAAAGCTGGAGGTGCTAACGACAGCCAGAACTACTATGCAGCGCTGGACGGACTCCAACAAGAGGAGATTGACGAAGGTATTGAAGGTAATGTTAGTCAAGATAATGATAATCTTATCCTGTATTTAAAAAATAAAACTAAGGAGAAGAAACCAGCCCGTAGTTCTGCTGGTCCTCCTCAAAAAGTTACCAAGAATACAGAGAAAGTTCCGTCAATTAATGTGTTCGGTCAAAGCGGAAAGGACATGGTTTGGCTATTGGCAGCCGAAAATAAATGAACAAATTTCGAGATTAAAAGAATCAATGCCGAAAAGTTGACAATCAGAACGAAATCACTGGTTGATTTCAAGTCAGCAAAAAATGCTTTAAATTCTGGGGAGGTTCCACACTTCACATATACCCCGAAAAGTGAGAAGAACCAGACCTTCTTGTTGGAGGGCTTAGACTGCGGAGAAGATACCGTCGATCTTCTTCAGGTGCTAAAGGAAGCAGCACCAGAAATTGAATTTATCTCCGTTAAAACGTTCGCGACAAGAAGGTCAACGGTAGAAAAAAAAATTACCACTTTATTTAGTGCAGATATCAAATAAGAGCAGTCCAAATGCTCTTCAACAAATAAGATACTTGTCCTTCCGAGTGGTGAGGTGGGAATGTCTCCAAAAGAGAGAAGTCAACCAATGTTATCGCTGTCAATGATTTGGGCGTCAAATACAAGGACGTGCATGCTCCCGATGAGTGCAAATTGGCTTAGACGGAGCCAAAAGAGAAATTATACTGTGCTAACTGCGGTGTTTTTGGTCACCCGGCATCATATCGAGAATGCTCCCGATATCAAGATTCGAGACACAACTACACCGCAGTGTCTTAGCTCCGAACTTCGCCAAGCCCGGAGTATCATTTGCACAAGCCACTAGAGGACCAGCAGAAAATGCGGTAAATAATGTAAATAATGTAAGTAGCAATAATGAACTGCTTCTCAAAATTTACCAGCAATTAAATTCTTTATCGGGGAGAATCGATCAACAAAATATGAAAATTGATCTTGTTTTTCATCATTTAGGAGTTTCAAATGCCTCAAAATAATTTGTCATCCAGTCACTTTCCCATGGATAGGATTCGTCTCATCTCGATCAACGTCAACTCCATTGTTACTATACATTGGCGTGATTATCTCCTTGAATTTATTGTTAAGCAAAAGCCTGATATCATGCTTCTCACTGAAACCCATCTCAATTCATGCCACTCCATGACATTCAAGGATTTTGAATTCGTAAGAAACAATAGGGTAATAGGTGATGTGGGAGGTCGCACCGGGATATTGGTTCGAAGACCCTATTGTTACCAAAATATTGAAAAATTCGAATTCGAAAGCTTTGAATCTCTTGGTGGTCGTTATCAAAATCGCACTGCCAGGTGGGGATAACCTCTTCGTTATCTCTGCCTATGGAACTGGTGGAACAGTTCTCAAGCTCAAGGAGGAGCTCAATTCCTTGTTTGAAATAATCGAATTGAACAGGCTGCATATTATTATATTCTTGCTGGTGACCTGAACGTCAAGCATACATCATGGCTGAACGCCGCCAATAATCCAATAGTTGTATTCTTGAAATCGAGAGAGAACCAAATTGAATACAGGTGCAATCTATATGGTCGGAGTTCCCAACATACTCTAGGACAAATTTATATTTGGACCTCTGCATTGCTGACGCAAGACTGGAATTCAGTTTTAATAGTCCTCAACGGAAACTGCGACCATAACGCAATCGTAATGGAAATCAATCATCAAAGGGATGATTTCTTCCTCATTCCAGTTCAACATGAAGATCATCGGTTGCATTTCAAAAAAACAGACTGGGGAAAGTTTCAAAAGAAGTTTAATCGGGAGTGACAGAAGCAATGTTTTCCTTCTGATGATGGCAACTCTTGCTCAATGGTTCCTAATGCCAGGAATCGAACTAACGATAAAATAGATCACTATTTGTCGAAGTTAGAGAAGCTGACGTTGGAAACGATTGAGAAAGTAGTTCCCAAGATTAAACATCACAACAATATGGAAGGATATGAAACACCAACCATCGCAAGGTTGAAAAGATTGAAAAGCCTTCTCACAAGCGTCAACAATATTTATCGACGATTTTTGGACTACAACCATCCCTCGTTGGCTTTGTTGAAATTACACCTGAAGAATGTCCGGAACTGAATCCGTTCATACTTCAAGGGTGAGGTCAAGAATCAATGGGCGATAAAATTAAGGGGTATTAACCCACAGGACCCAGATGGCGTTTTCGTGAAAGTGAATAGCATATTCCGTAAGAAGTCTCGAGTGAAGGTATCGAATCTTGCAGTCACTAGTGATGAGATAAATCTTCTCGATAGGGCTGGTATCAAAATTGATAGTACGACTCCGGATAGAAATGGAAACAGGATTATATGTGAAGGATTGCATAAACTTGCCCTGATTGGAACACGTTTTGAATTGGTTCATCTACCAAACCCTGAGAGAGGGAATGAAATATTTTTAGAGGCCGTTGAAGCAAAAGTTTCCGACTTCAAATCAAGCCTGAACGGCCAATCAATTCTTCATTTTAATGAAACATTAACATCTGACCTCATACCGAGCTTGAATCTTATTGATTATTTTGTCAGCTATGAAGACTTGTGTTTCATATTTCGCAGGATACACAATAAGAAATCATGTTGTACTGATGGTATTCCAAATGTAGTTCTCCGACATTTGCCGGAGGTTTCTATTAGGAATTATTGCATATTGTTCAAGGACATGTTGAGCAATTCATATTTCGCAAATGAGTGGAAAAAGGCTAAGGTATTTCCGATCTTGAAGAAAGGAAAAGAATCTTCATGCCCTAAAAGCTATCGCCCAATCAGCTTGCTGCCTAATATCAGCAAGGTGTTTGGAGTGATACTCAACAGAGAATTAAACGCCCACATTTAGGAATATTAGTTGATGCCGAATCGCCAATTTGGTTTTCGTGCCAGGCATTCGACCACACATGCAATAACGAAAGTAACCTCAGACATCTGTTGGAAACTAAATGATAGACAATGTGTTGGAGCATGTCTCATTGATATGGAGAAAGCCGTCGATACGGTGTGGTTAGATGGACTATTTTTAAACTCATTCAGGACAAGTCCCCCTGACACCTTGTCGCCATGATGTGCAATATGTTATACGAGAAATCATTTGTTGTAACTGATGGAAATCTGACAACAATGCGCGAATTCAAGGTCTTGAATGTTCTACAGCAGGGAACGGTTGCCGCGCCCCTGCTCTTCGCAAGCTATTGAACGGCTTTCATTTTAAGCCTCGCCAACGCGATTATTGGTAGCGTTTGCTGATGATCTTATCATCTATATGGCAGACCGAAAGGCTACAATAGTTCAGAGCAATCTCCAAAAAATGTTCAACGATGTGCAGCTCTACACTGACAATTGGCGAATGAAAATCAATGCGCAGAAGTGCGAAACAATTTTGTTTCGGACAACGCTGCAGGGGGTCAGTCAAGACCTGAAACGTAATTGGAAGGATTTCCACATCATGGCTGCTGAGGGTAGTTCAGAAAGGGTTCCACATAAATCCTGTGTTCGATAGCTCGGTGTTCATCTCGGTCAGTATCTGTACTATACTGAACACGTCAAAATCATGCTCAGTAAGGCACTAAAAGAAGTCATGACCCTACGAAGACTCTTTCATTCCAAATACATTGATCAAAATGTCAAAATTATCTGTTACAAGACCCTGGTTGGACCAGTTTTGACATATGGATGTCAGATCTGGTACAACCACAGTGCGAGTACTATGGAAAAATTAAGAGTTTTCTAAAGGAAATGTCTTCGTGCATGTACTGGTTTTTACAGTAAGCCCGAGAAGGATTGGAAACACTTTATATCAAATAGAAAAATTTATCAAACTGCTGAAGTGACGAGAGTCGATATCTTTATATTGAAACTTCTTTGGAATCATATCGCAAGATCTGTACCTGTGAGTGAAAACGCTTGGATTTCACAGCCGTTCCACCCTACACACAGGTATATTGCGACGTGCCTCGCTACTGGCTTCGTTCCTCCAGAAGCAGTCGTGTATTTGGACATGAATCGATATGTTTTTGATTCTGACGGCGTCCCAGTTATATATCACATATATAGACGGGCCACCGATAAGAAGATAAAATATCCTCCGAATTTGAGTTCACGAGACCAACAACTCCAATGGAGATACTCATTTGCTAGATTCGTTGAAGCTGATCGAGCTGAGACGGAGCAATCTAGGTATTGGTGGCTGAATGACAATGTCTAAATTATTCGTGTTTATTTTCAGTTGTTGCTTATTTGTGTTAATAATTGGGGATACGTTAGGTATATTTTATGTTTATTATATTCGGTTTAGAGATAAGGTTAAACGCTTAGGTTAGGAACATTGTGATAGCAGTTTTTTAAATATTAGATAAAGTTTTTGATTGAATTTTATTAGAATTAGGTTATAACATATTAGGTGTAGGATAAAAGTTCACTGTTGTAATATAATTATAAATAATTTTAAAATAGAGTTGGTTGGTTTTTTCTCCTTTTTCCAGTTGAATCATAAAACATGTAATAATCTTAATTAATTTGAATTTGCTATGGTTTTTTTGATCAAATGTGTTCAATTGATAACGTATAAATTTAGAGAGCCATTTGGGCCATTATTTTTTAAAATTTATAACGATTAAAATTGATAAAGCGCTTTTGACTTTGACTTTGAGATTTGGCTCGAGTGATGATTGTTCGGATGGACCACAAGCCCATTCAGTTGCAAAATCAGAACGTATCGGAGCTGGGTGGACGGACATACTCGTACAGCCTAAGCGTGGTACTGCCCATATCACCTCAAGTGCCGATACATTCGATCAAGATAATGAAATACTCTTAACTCCCTTGGAGAGGGAAAGCCCGAAGGGGGCTGTAGTACTAAGGCAAAAAAATCAATTACAATTACCGTTACATAACGTGAGTATCGGTTAGGATTCCAATTGATGCGCCTCGTCGTTAAAATAACAAACTATTGTCATAAACCAAACAAAAAACTAAAAACAACAAGAAACATTGATTGTCTTTATGTATTACCACTTATGTCGAGATGACTGTGTCTCAGTTGATAATGTGAAATGGAATGTAGTAGAGCCAATTTTTCTATAGCTTTGTTTAAATTTCATTTATCTTATTTTTTAAAATTAATTTTTTTTATTTTGGTTTAGCACTTCTGCCCCTTTCGATATAATTAGAGTATCTCATTATTTTGAGCGAATGTATTGGCACTTGAGAAGGTGATATGGTCAGCATCACGCTTTGGTCGTTGATCTGTCCACCCAGCTGCGGTACGTTTTGTTTTTAAACCATTACATATCATAACTGAACGGGATTAAAGTCCGTCCGAAGAATTACTCGAAGCAAATCTCGTTGCCACCAACGGAGTTCGAACCAGGGACCTTCGGCCTACGCAGCGAGCATTCTAACTACTACACTCCGCGGACTTAACTTTCTAATTTAAGCATATAAAATTGTAGTCCTGGGATTGAGAATAATTTTCAAGTACACTCAACTGCTGCATTAACGTAACTTCGATCAAAAGAAAGGCTAATTTAGTTTTTTTGTTTGCAATCTTGTCTGAAATAAATTGAACTCGAACTATAACAACTAATAGAAACATTTTTATTTAAGAATTCCCTTTAGTTTGTTTAACACGTGGTCGCACTCTAATAAAACAACCGCACAATGGGGGTCTCTCAGGATCCTACATAAAAAATTTTTTTTTCATAACTTAAAATTTTGTCTCGAACCTGGAGTCATTTAGAATCAATAATTTATTACCATCAATCTGTATTGATTCTCCAAGTAAATCGTAAATAGTTTTGATTACATATAATTTAGTACAAAGATTCTATCTTGAACGATGTTTCAAAAGTATTGAAAGTCAACATTAAATAACTTGTACAACATTTTATTTTTCTAATGTTTACTTCTTCTATCGCCTTAAAATTTCTGTAAATGCTGCGCTTAAGAATACAATCAAATTTCCTATTAATGAATGTTTTGTAATTTTTTAGAATCAAATCGATTGGCTGGGGAAGTGAATGTTGCGGTACGAACTTTTAAACCATGTGTAGCCCAAAACTGCTCCTGTTACTTTGACGTTATCAAACGAGACCTCAAACCATTTCGCGAAGGCATCACAAAAGAAACTATTGAATCAATACGTTCTTATGGCACTAAGTATCAAATCATCGATCATGAACTCTATCGACAAAAAGAATGCAATTTCCCCTCACGCTGCGCCGGTATTGAATATTTCATAAAACGAATATTGAACAAATTACCTGATATGGAAATGATAATAAATTGTAGGGATTGGCCCCAAGTTGGGCATAATTATCCTAATCAAGGACCAGTATTCTCATTTAGTAAGACATCACATTACACAGATGTAATGTATCCGGCTTGGTCGTTTTGGGAAGGGGGTCCGGCAATTAAACTATATCCTAAGGGAATTGGTAGATGGGATAAGCATCGAAAGTCGCTACGTGAAGCATCAAAAAAGTGGCCCTGGAATGAAAAGATTCCTAAAGCTTTTTTCCGTGGATCACGGACTTCAGAAGAAAGAGATTCATTGGTTTTATTATCACGAGAAACCCCAAATTTGGTGGATGCTCAGTATACAAAGAATCAGGCATGGAAATCGCCTAAAGATACACTTGGTGCCGAGCCTGCAGAGGAAGTCTCCCTTGAAGAACATTGTAAATACAAATATTTGTTTAACTTTCGTGGCGTTACAGCCAGTTTTCGCTTTAAACATTTATTCTTATGCAAGTCCCTAGTATTTCATGTTGGCGATGAATGGAAAGAATTCTTTTATGATGCTCTAAAACCCTGGGTTCATTATATACCATTAAAGTCAAATCCTTCAAAAGAAGATATTCGACACGTATTGCAATTTTTACAAGAGAACGACGACATGGCAGAAGAAATTGCTGCAAGAGGCTACAAATTGATCCAGAAGATATTAAAGTTATCAGATGTTGAATGTTACTGGTTGAAATTGCTTTCAGAGTATGCAAAATTGATAACATATAAAGTTGAATTGGATAATGAATTGATAAAAGTCTAAAGTGCTCTTTATTCAGTCACTATTTGTGAACAAACTTACTTATACAATTTATTGTAAAATTTCAAATAACTACATTCCATTTTTATTAAATAAAATAAAATAGCTTTAAGCAAACACAGTTGTTTTATTTATTCCCTTTCTTGCCTCCTTTCTTTCCTTTCTTTTTGCGTCGATATGGCCCCAAATGTCTACGAACCATAACACCTCTCCACCATGCTTGGATCCTTATAGCTGACTGGATTCGATTTTGCTCGATTTGATATTCTCTTTGCTCTCTTTCTTTTCGCTCCAAATATTCATCCATAAATTGTTGGCGTTTTGTAGAAATGTCTTGGTGGCGCTCGTGGTTCTTAGTTACTTTAAGGATAGCCAATGATAAGTTTTTAATTTTCTCGTTGAGTTCCTTTATCTCGGTATTGTATTTATTTTGCCAGTATTCAATTTGTGACTCAAATTCTTTGATTTGGATATTGTTATAGGCTGTGGACGAGAAGTTATAAATTAAGCCACAAATATAACATATTTAATAAAATATCAGATTGCAAATTTTCGCTAACCTAGATAAACAACAATTCAAATTTAATTTGAAAAGCAAAAAGTTACTTACTTTCAATATCATAAATGAGCCTTTGTTCATTTGAATGCTTGTAATCGAATACCTTATGCTCATTCAAAAGCCTTCTTTCGTCTTGTTCATGCAGTAACTTCACCTGTTCTAGACGAGTTTTCTCCCATTTCTGAACTAAAGCTAATTCAATTTCGTTGATTTGTTTTATGTTCTATGATGTGAATTATTAAAACATTTTACTTGGTGAAAATATTGTACAGAAACCTTCATTTCCTCTTTAACATCGGCAAACATTTCATCGGCAACTCTTAAACGCATATCGAATTTCGTTAATTTTTTCCCCAGTCGTTTTTTGCATCCATCTAATGTAATACTGTTACACCTATTACGACAAATCAACTCTTTTTCTTCTTTATAATTGTTTTCTTCTTTTGACGATATAACCACTAAAAACTCCCATGAATTGGAAATACGGATTTCGTAAAGTGTTTTGCAAAGCACAATTTCCAAAAAATTTCTGTTTTTATGCATCCAAATTCGGTAAATGCAATAAAGAAAGAATATTAAGTTTATACTTACATATCTTTTTGCAATTTAATATCATTTAGTGCTGCCGTGGCAACTTTGAAAGGGTCTAATTCCTTGTAAACAGATTCATGAACTTTTTCTTTGAAACGATTTTGTATAGATGATTTTGTGAGATTTGTGCAACGTATGTGACGACCTCGGTTTGCTATAGTTATTTTATCGAGGGCTTCTTGTAGAACAACCGCCACCAACGATTTCTCCAACGTATTCATTGCTCTCTGACAATATCTCAAATTTACTGACTGAGTTGTAAGTTAATTATAAATCATAGAAATATCAATTGTTTGTTACTTTGTGACCGAGGCAATAAGCAAGGGAGTTGATAAGTACCATAGAAACGGTAAACAGGTTTGTAAAGCAAATTGAAGCTCTGTGAAAAAAAAATACAATTCCCTATTAAAATTGGTACCTGTCTGTCCGTCCATCAGTACGTCACAGCAAGTTTTTTTTCCCTTTCCTGTTTTTGAAACAGGTTCCTCAGTTTTTTTAAACTGTGGATGAGTTGGTATGTCCTTCAGGCACTTAACCAGCGCTTTTCGATATAGTCCTCTTCTGGAACCAATGGAGCAGATTGTGTCTTTCTTTTGCTGATTTAATTTGTTAGGGGTATGTAAAATAATTTTACAAAACCCTACTAAAATCCGTGCGTGTGTACAGCACTTTTTCTCGCAAACTACTTAAGCTAGAAACATCAAATTTTGTATGCAGGTGTAAAATGGAGCTTTCTTCAAAGTTCAACTACAAAAAAAATTTATAAGGTATTTAAGGGGGCCTCCCCGTATAGAGGAGTGGCGCCTGAAAAAAAAATTCATCAAAGGTAGTCGATATGGGTATCATATGAAAGGTCTTGATGAGGACTTTTCAAAACAGGTCTTAATTTAACACTTTTTCTTCGAGGGTCGCACAGGAAGGGGAAATACACGAAAAATTTGTGTCCCTCCCTCTCGCGATTGGACACCTGTGATCCGAAAAATCTGAAATGGAGGTAGATGTTTATGAGTACAACAGCAACAAATACCTTAGAAGTCAAAATTCACTCAACTTTGTTAATAATACTATAATATTCGAATTTCACATTTTCGCTAGTAAAATCGTATAGGTACTCTTAATTTAAACGAAATTCGATATTAAAATAGTCCTACCAAAGGTCCTTAAACTTTGTAAGTTTGATGAAAATCGAATGATATACACGGAAGCTATAGCCATTTGAAATTTCTCGAATTACAATAACAATACATGATTTTGTTTTTCTATGGACTTTTCATCGAATCAGTCACTGCAGTTTTGATTTGATCTTCTTGAAATTTTCAAATAAGGTCAATAACATTAATATTCTTGGGAATTCGTTTTTTGAGTGATTTTTGTTGGTTTGCAACAAAATGGCGACCGTTGAAAACAGAAAACAATAGATTTTCTTCTAAACGTGCACACCACTTTGACATATTTCTTGACTTTATTCGTTGCTGGTGACTGCATTTCTGAGAAGTTGAGTACAAAACCCTTCTGAAATGAGCGTAGGTCTGTCTACCCAACTTGTTTTTAATTTTATTTGTTATTTGTTTATGATGTTTATGATGACACCTGGATGTGTTATCACCTAAGAGAAGATATTTTTCTCTTTGTTGATCAAATTTGGTGCAGTTTGAAATCTGGTGTTCAAAGTAGTCTGTATAGTTGCACCGTCTGCAAGCGCCCGTGGTGTACATATTGGCTCGTCTGAGTTTGTAACCGTTGTATGCTCTGTTTGTTAAAATTCGGTTAATTTATTTTATTGTGTTTCTCTTTAGATTGATTTTATGAAACCATGGTTTGTTTAGATACTGTAAGTCCCTGACTTCCCAACGAGAGAAGGATAGATTCATGACTTTATCGTTATACTTAAGGACCCAGTCGTTTTCTAGGAATTTTTTAATAATGTCAAGGTTGTCATCCCGTTCGTGATAGATATCGGTGTTGTTACCATTAGTTATTGCATCCTTCGCGTTTTCATCTGCTATAGAGAAGGCCTTCCACTTGCTAATTTTGGTTATCCAGATCAGTATTACTTGAATTTTGTTGTTTTCTTGTATAAAGCTTCTGATTTTAGACGGTACGTATTTAGTGTTGTGATTGTGTATTGTTTCAGTGATACTGTTTATTTTTGAATCTGTAAAGATGACTATGTTTTTTGTGTTGTTTGTGGGGATGTCTAGTATGGCTGGCTTAATGGTTGTCTTCGCAGCGTTTGTAATGATGTTCAAATCTCTTTCGGGAGATTTTCTGAAGGAAATCCAAGCCGACTTCTGATCGATTCTAGACGTGAAGTCTTGGAACGAGACAACGGACTGTACCCATCAGGTCGATAAGTCCGGACACTCTTAGTCTACTCCAAGGTGGCTACTGGCTAACAAGCTAGTTCGGAGAGGAGTTTCGGTCGCGGGACTTACGCGAGCAGACTAAGTCCGAAATATAAAAACTCAACCACCGGTTTACATGCCCGATCTAAAACGCGTTCAACACCTTCCAACGACTCTACTTCAAATTACTTTAACTTCTCTCCGAGGAAAAGGACCAAAGACAATCGCAGAAAAATACACGCTCCCGAATATTACCGACGTGGTGCTCGAAATAATCTACTCGAATTCAAAACCGAAAAAATCTACTTTAACAAAAAAAACGCAAAACTCAAGATATGGCACCGCGTATCGACCGCATCACGAAACCGACCATTCGCGGATTACTGGGACCCTACCCTCTCGGCGGCATACTCACCTTTCGCCTGCAATAACCTGCTGAAGAGGAACGGGTTAACTAGAGCAGAAAGACGGTTATTTAGTTAGCAATTCATTTTAATCCAAAAAACAATGGTATATACGAGTATAACATAGTAGAAGGAAGGTTGTACTATTGCTATCGGAATTGGTATTGGATACAAAATGTTTATCCTATTTTATTGAAATTATTCGAGCCAATAATAGTCAAGATTATATTCCCTGTTGTTTTTGTTCTCACGTATAACCTTAGTCCAACCAACTTTCAGTTGAAGACATGGGAGACAACAATAACCTGATTGGACTGGCTAAGAAAATCTACCTGTAGCGGCGAATTCGTTTTCCAAAAACAGGTTAGTAATACAAAATTTAAGGAGGTACCACTGGACCCAGGGCATATTTTTCTTACTTCAATGGTGTTAATAAAATCTATACATAATTGAGTATTAAGGAGGTTGGTCACATATCTTACTAAATTTTCAATAATTCGCTGTACTATCGATTTATTTCCTGCATATGTTAAACCTATTCTAATTGAAGGAACATAATGACCACTAAAAATAATGGATTTCAGTACTAAATAGTAGAAAAATCGAATTAATGTTTTTCGCAATGTTCGATGAAGATCTGATTGTTCTTAGTTACATTGTAAATACTTTCTTAATAAATGTTTCAATCAACGATTTGCGTGCGAATGAAATGATTATAGTTCAATTTATAGCTGTGGGCGTTGTTAAAGAATTTCTCATAACTAAAATATATACATAATTAAATTTAATCCAGCATGGAGGTTGCGAAGATATATAACTAGCAAGCGCATCTCTAATTGCGATTCCATCTTCGTTGTCATCTTCGTTTACTTTAACTATATGCGTGTTAACTTCATTGTTTGCTTGGTCTTCTAATTCACTTAGCCCGGATCCCATTACGAAATCGCATTCTTCATTCAAAAAATTACATAATATACAACACGTTTAAATGATGGTATGACGATTTGTCTCGCGAACCTCAAGACCTGGACTAAGTAGCAAATCTAGCTTTTATACAAACGAATTTGTCTAATATAATACCTTGACATTGCGACAAGATATTATTAAACATATCAGCTTCTTCAGACAAGGAATCGCTGTTTTTGTAAGGTTTCGTTAGGTGTTATGATAAGCGAAAATTTGAACTAACTAAACAAATCGGAACCTGATTTTCTCCAATGACTTTTGATTTCGTTATCAGTAGCTCATTTGTTTTCAGATCTTGTTTCAAACCACTTTTTTCGTACACCAGTGAATCACTGATGCTTCCATTTGCGCCTGCTTCCATAGAGGTGAACGATCCCCTATGGTCGACTGTCGCTAACAGTATCACAGAATACCATCCATCCGAGTTTAGATATTTTTTTGAGTAGGAGCGATTTGAAGATATTTTTAAATGGCAAGCATCGAGAATGCCATAACACTGTGGGATTCTCTTCCGCTCGGCACCAAAGTTTCCCACTGTTAGTGCGCCGGACACCTGCAGGGTAAAAAATCCGAAAATCATGTTTTTCGCGTATCTGCGACACTTACTAGTCTTGTTGCTCCGCAACTTGCAATAATCTTCAATGATCAATACGTATAAGAATTGATTGCTTTAAAACAGTTTGTCATCCAGTCACATTTCCATGGATAAGCTTCGTCTCATCTCGACCAACGTCAACTCCATTGTTATTATACATCGACGTGACTATCTCCTTGAATTCATTGCTAAGCAACTCCATGACATTCATGGATTTTGAATTCGTAAGAAACGATAGGGTAAACGGTGATGGGGGAAGTGGCACCGGAATATTAGTGAGAAGACCGTATTGTTCCAAAATATTGAAAAAGTCGAATTCAAAAGCTTTGAATCTCTTGAAGTGTCCGTTATCAAGATTTTACTGCCAGGTGGGGATAACCTCTTCGTTATCTCTGCCTATGCAACTGGTCGAAATGTTCTCAAGTTCAAGGAGGAGCTCAATTCCTTGTTTGAAATACTCGAATTGAACAGGCTGCATAGTTATTATACTCTTGCTGGTGACCTGAATGCCAAGTATACATCATGGCTGAACGCCAACAATAATCCCAGCTGTGTATTCCTGAAATCGTAGATAAAGGAGAACCAAATTGAATACACGTGCAATTTATATGGGTCGGAGTTCCCAACATACCCTAGGACAAATTCGAATTTGGACGCTAGTGATGATATGAACCTTCTCGATAGGGCTGGTATCGAAATTGATAGTACAACTCCGGATAGAAATGAAAACAGGATCATTGGTGATAGTTTGCCGAAACTTGCCCTGATTGGAACTCATTTTGAGTTGGTTCATCTACCAAATCCTGAGAAAGGGAATCAAATACTTTCAGAGGCCGCTGAAGCAAAAGTTCCCGACTTCAAATCAAGCCTGAACGGCGAATCTCTTCTTAATTTCAACGAAAAATTAACAACTGACCTCATACCAAGCTTGAATCTTATTGATTATTTTGTCAGCTCTGAAAAATTGTGCTTCATGTTTGGCAAGATAAACAACAAGTAATCATGTGGTATCGACGGTATTCCAAATGTAGTTCTCCGGCATTTGCCTGAGGTTGCTATTAGGAATTAATGCATATTGTTCAACTACATGTTGAGCGATTCATATTTCCCCAATGGGTGGAAAAAAGCTAAGGTATTTCCGATCTTGAAGAAAGGAAAATAATCTTCATGCCCTAAAAGCTATCGCCCAATCAGCTTGCTGTCTAACATCAGCAAGGTGTTTGAAGTGATATTCAACAAAGCATTAAACGCCCAGATTGAGAAATATAATTTTGATGCCGAATTGCCAATTTGGTTTTCGTGCCAGGCATTCGACAGCAACGAAAGTAACCTCAGACATCTGTTGGAAACTAAATGGTAGAGAATGTGTTGGAGCGTGTCTCATTGATCTGGGGAAAGCCTTCGATACGGTGTGGTTAGATGGACTAATTTTCAAATTCCTTCAGGACAAGTTCCCCAGACACCTTGTTATGACGTGCAATATGTTATACGGGAAATCATTTGTTGTTACTGATGCATATCTCACGACAATGCGCGACTTTGAGGTCTTGAATGATTTAAAGCTTTTGTGATCAAAAGGTCAAAATTATCTGTTACAAGACACTGGTTAGACAAGTTTTGACATATGGATGTCAGATCTGGTACAACCAGAGTGCTAGTTCTATGGAAAAATTAAGAGTTTTCGAAAGGAAATGTCTTCGTGCATGTACTGGTTTGTACAGAAAGCCTGAGACGTATTGGAAACATTATATATCAAATAGAAGAATTTATCAAACTGCTGAAGTGATTAGACTCGATATTTTCATATTGAAACTTCTTCGGAATCATATCGCAAGATCTGTGACTGTGAGTGTATTTGGACATGAATCGATATATTTTTGATTCTGACGGCGTCCCAGTCATATATCACATATATCGACGGGCCACCGATAAGAAGATAAAATATCCTCCTAATTTGAGTTCACGAGACCAACAGTTCCAATGGAGGTACTCATTTGCTAGATTCGTTGAGGCTGATCGAGTTGAGACGGGGCAATCTAGGTATTGGGGCTGAATGACAATGTCTAAATTATTCGTGTATATTTTCAGTTTTGGTGTTTTTCGTTATTCAGTTTTTGAGTTTCAGCTCATTATTGCTACATTTAGTGTTGTTGTTTATTTTTGTTAAAAATTAGGTATAGGTTAGGTTTATATTATGTTTATTATATTAGGTTAGAGATAAGGTAAAACGCTTAGGTTAGGAACATTGTTATAGATTTTTTTTAAGTGTAAGATAAAGTTTTTGATAGCATTTATTAGAATTAAGTTAAAACATATTAGGTGTAGGATCAAAGTTCACTGTAGTGTTAAGATTATAAATAATTTTAGAATAGTGTTGGTTGGTTTTTTCTCCTTTTTCCAATTAAATTTAAAAAATATGTAATAATCTTCATTGATTTGAATTTGCTATAGTTTTTTTTTTTTAAATGTGTAATGATAACGTACAAATTTAGAGAGCCATTTGGGCCATTAAGTTTTTTTATTGTTATTGTTTGGAATTTGCTTTATATTCTTTTAAAATTTATAACGATTAGTATTAAATAAAGCGCTTTTGAATGATTGATTGATTGGTGCTTAGTAGAATGGGGACATCAACTCTCTCATAGGTATTAGCTATGTCACAATTGATAGCCATAGTTGAATCAGTGTTAGTAGACTTTTTAGTGAGACTGAGGACAGCATTAATGCACATGTTGGCTGATTTACCACTCCTGTACGCGTAGCAGTAAAAGTTGAGTTGATTTCTGTGATTCTATTTTTGATAAGGTTGTTTGTTATCTTTATGCAGATATTAATCAAGGAAATAGGTCTTTAGTTTTCATAAACGTGGAGGGGTTTGTCTTACGTTTAGGTTAGGAATATTGTGATAGCATTTTTTTAGTATAAGCTAAAGTTTTTGATTGAATTTTACTAGAATTAGGTTATAACGTATTAGGTGTAGGATAAAAGTTCACTATTGTGTTGAAATTATAGATAATTTTTGAATAGTGTTGGTTGGTTTTTCCTCCTTTTTCTAATCAAATCATAAAATATGTAATAATCTTAATTAATTTGAATTTGCTACGGTTTTTTTTGATAAAATGTGTTTAACTGAGAGCCATTTTGGCCATTAAGTTTTTTTTTGTATTATTGTTTGGAATTTGCTTTATATTCTTTTTATAATTTATAACGATTAATATTGAATAAAGCGCTTTTGACTTTGACTTTGCATCGTTTTATTTAATGTACACTGCACCAAAAGTTTAATGAAATGGATACACTTACTAGGCAACTGTAAACGTTCGTTAAGGTTTTTGGAGGTTAAGCTTTGCTTCATATTATAGCACACTCTCCTTCCTCCACATTCAAGGTTTGGGAGAGGTCTAACAGCAAGTTTGAGGCTCGACACATTGACTTGAGATTTTTTGCGAAACAAAAACATTTGTGAAAATGCTATCTCGGTGCTGTGGGCGAATGCCTCAGTTTCTCTACCCATTATCTGTTGATTTCATTCCTGCAAGATACAATTTCAACATGTCCAACGTGGGATCATTTTTGGTCCAGAAATCGCCGACAAATATTGTTGATGCGTGAGAGGCTTTTCAATTTTTTCATCTTTTGTGTGGTTGGTGTCGCATATTCTTCCATATTGTTTCCGAGTTTAATTTTATTTTCTCTAGATGACAAGATTTGAAGCAGAATTCGCATAAAAATGCATGGATTGAATGGAACTAAAAAAATGTTAGTAACAAAATAAATTTATTCTCATTGTCCGAAAAAATAAAACATAAAAGCACTTCAAATTATAGCCATATTTACAAAAACATTATGGACTAAAAAATTCGATTTGCATATAAAAATAGCAACAATATAAGTTACATATTACAAATATATCGGAAGATATTCAAAATCTATTCGGATTATATATGAAAATTCTTTTTTTGATTTTTATATATAGTTTAATGTGTATAAAATTTTCAAATTTTTATTACAAAAATGAACTGTATATTCCACTATAATTTGCACTTGTCTACTTGTGTTGGGTTTTAAAAATATATATGTATATAAAACGTAGTTTATTTCCTATATAACCTAGATCCTAAGACAAATAAAAAACAGCATCATAATTTTTTACTAGACTAGCATCTTTTCCGATTTTTTGATTTTTTCACCCGGGACGAAAATGTTCCGTTCTGAATGATTTGCTCTTTCTAATTCTTTGCGAAAATATTCAATTGTCTTTTCCAAGCCCACTTTTAGTGGCACCTATAAATAATTATTTTGACTGATTAATAAAACTGAAAAACATTTTTTGTTGGTAAGAACTAACTCTGGGTTCCCAGTTTATGTATTTTTTAGCTCGAGTAATATCAGGTTTACGCCTTTGTGGATCATCTTCTACAGGTGCTCCTTGCGAAATTATACTTGTTCCTCCGACGAGTTCTTTTATTATAACGGCAAACTCTGTCAAGAAATCAAACGATTTTAATAGCTTTAATAAGATTAGATTGTAGCTTTTATGGATTGTTCTGATTGATGTGAATTAGACTAAAACTTAAAATAAAATGCTTCGCCTACCTTCTATAGTATGCTCAACAGGATTTCCAATGTTGACCGGTTGTGTATAATTGGACTCCATTAGAGCCACAAGTCCATCGACTAAATCTGAAACATACTGAAAGGAACGAGTTTGCTTGCCGTTGCCATACACTGTTATGGTATCATTGCGTAAGGCTTGCAGAATGAAATTGGAGACTACACGACCATCATTCATATGCATCCGAGGACCATAAGTGTTAAATATTCTCGCGACTCTTACTTTAACATTTTCCTGTTTGGCATATGCATAGCTCAACGTTTCTGATACACGCTTGCCTTCATCATAACACGCCCTAGGTCCTGAAAACAGCATCTAAAATCATACAAACTAATTGTATGGACCTACTTTTTTACCGATTGGATTAACATGACCCCAATAAGTTTCAGGTTGAGGATGAACGGTTGGATCGCCATACACTTCAGATGTACTTGCAATTAGTACCTTAGCTCCTACTCTTTTTGCTAGTCCCAAAACATTTATTGTTCCTGAAAATAATAATAATTAAATCGGTCTATATCCCATCAATTTGAGTCCTATTACCCATCGTATTGGTTTTAATTGTTTTCACAGGATTGTACATGTAATGTGGAGGCGAAGCAGGACTTGCTAAATGATATATTTCCTCCACTTCAATAAATAATGCATTGACAATATCATGATGAATTAATTCGAAATT
This sequence comes from Odontomyia ornata, assembly GCA_963969285.1. Taxonomy (NCBI): domain Eukaryota; kingdom Metazoa; phylum Arthropoda; class Insecta; order Diptera; family Stratiomyidae; genus Odontomyia; species Odontomyia ornata. The sequence continues at coordinate 135,594,333 of OZ017738.1, read as the reverse complement.
TTCATGACCAAGCCAGTGTTCGACGTTACGTTTACGTCCCGTGAAAAAATTATCTGCGACAATAACTTCATGTCCCTGCATCATTAGATAATCTACTAGATGAGATCCAACAAACCCAGCTCCTCCTGTAATCTGAAAATGAAAATATAATACTAGCTATGAAACATTGAGCTAGTTTTTTGTATCGATTTTTTATTGAAATTCATCCCAAAAGTTTATATTTCTCAGCAAGAAACGGGAGAGGTATTGATGATAAATCAAATGAGTATTGCCGAAATGCTTGGATCTATTTGAATTCATGCAAACATGAAAACAGTCAACTGATTTGTCTGCGTGTTTGTTAGGCTTTGAAGACATTTTGATGCGGCATTTATAAATTAACCCGCAATTTGGATTTGCATTGAAAACGAGATTTTAACTCCAGAATATTAACGCCCCTTTTCAGTTCAGACAGATAAAATGAAACTAGCATGTAAATATTTGAAAGGCAATTAGATTAATTTTTAACACCGCTTTGTGCTATCTCGCTTTACCAAATATTTGAAGATGCACGTCACTCAACAATAGTTACGGTTGAGTTGTATGTGTCTGCTTATCAGTCTAACAACTTAATTCCAGAAGAATGTAAACAATCTGATTTTCAAGATAAGCTCAACGAGACAATATTTACAGACTTTGCTGTATTTTGAAATCAAATTTAAGATTTGTTAAATGATAAGTGAATTGGGTAAAAAAGAAAACTAAAAATTTATTTTACCAATATTCTTTTCCGATTTTTATAGTTGAGAAATCGAACATCTGGATACTTGCGCGGTGTATTTGCTTCTAACCGGCTAAGTTTATCCTCGATTTCACGTATCCTTGCTTTTGCATCAGCGAGCTCCTTTCTTTGCTGTTCGATTATCGTTTGGGGATTTGTGTGCTCATCCACTGCATGTTGGGAAATTTTATTCCTCCCGATTTCCGAAAGCAATAAACTATCATTGTGTATATCCTCTGATGTTGCCAAGGATTTGTACAGCACAAAAACTGATAGTGCGCGTTTATCGAAAAAGTATGAAACAAAAACAGGTGGAAAGGTTAGGGAATGAAACACTTGAAAGACATTTTAAATTAGCCTATTGACATTTACCGAGGATTGTGACGAAACCGAAGATGCAAAACTGTTTCATCTTGCGCCGCGTAAGAGGCATCGTCGGTTATATAAAATGAAGCAGTCGCTTCATCTTCGAACAGTCGCAATCGAGATTACCATCATAACAACTTTGACATTTAAAACAGTACAACTAAAGAGCACGTTCAATGCTATAGCTTTGGAAAGTCATCTCCAATGTGTGGGCCCTATTGTGGGATGAAATAATAGAAAACATAAACAGGTGTCGCCTTGTTCGATTTTGCATTATGTTTCCAGGAAGGGAACCTGTTAAGCGTTAGACAAATGGTTTAAAGTTTTAATTTTTTTGTTTATTTGATATCCGCAAGACAATTCTCTTTGTTCTTCTTAAAAAGCCATCGGGGTTTGCTTTATTGTGTAAGCAAATGCGTTTCGATTCCTTTGAGTCTTTTTCAGTGTCTAGAAGATGGTGGAAGGAAATGACTTTAAATAAGTATAGGATGAGTTAAGCAGGTAGGTTCTTGGTTTGGTCAAGTAGAGAGCAATGAGGTTTTCGTGTTTTTGGGTTGTTGGATGTCTGTTTGTTCTGTTTCGTCTTGCTTCGGTTTTCGTCGAGGGGAGTACTGCAGTCTAGTACTGAGAAAATTGCATCAGATTTTGTAATAAGTTGTTCGTCGTCGTCTGTCTTTCTACATTTATATATTTCAAGTTTTTTTGGATGTCAAGTCTCTGTCCTTTCCTTTTTTATGTAACGATGTCATAGAGTTTTTCATAGGGTCAGGCTCGTGTGTGAGGTTTTGTAGGTGCGTCGCATGGTTGGAGTCTGCCTTGTTGTGTAAGAAAGATTGTAAGTATATACCATGTTGCAGTCCCTACATGTCAGTTTGTAAATACGGCTGCTCTTATATATTGATGTGTCATTCAGTTTTGGTTTCAATTTGTTTCCAATACTGTCGTTAGTTTTGAATGCAGTTTCTAGGTTGTCTTTTTTAAAGAGATTTGATAGTGTCATAACCTCCGATATATGGGAGCGATACTCAACAGAAATCTTTCATCTCTACACAATTTCTTAACCAGCTGACAACTGTTAGATGAACTGCCACTCATCGAGCTACTGAAATATGGGATAATTGGATAGTTCCCCGTCCCCACGTAGTCTGGTTGGTAGTCCGCAAGCAATGCGTGCAGTGTTCTGCAAATTTTTCGCGCACCTTCTGCCTCGCAGTGGAATGTTCGCTGTGTCGCTCCACAGATTGTAGTGAGCACCGCTTCAAGCAGGGTTAAAGTACTTATCATTGCCGCGTTGTATCAGAATACCAGCGACAGCACATATGGACCCACGTAAGTGACACCATTCTTATATCTACCTATATTGGGTCTTTGTTCGAAACAGTCTTACAAATGCTAAAAAATGCTTTTCCCACTGAATAAGTTCAATAAATAATTAATTGAGATCATAAGTTGAAAGCAATAAGGAGCTGATCATGACCTCGTTTGATTATTTTGCGAATTGAATGATTCATGTCCTTCTTGGAGAGGAGCCGACAATCGAAGACTTTATTATACTAGCAGGAACATTAGTAGCTTTTGTGACATTCATTCTATGGTGCTGATTTTCCATTCAGCCAAAGGGTATCCTGAATTGATCACAAGAGTATGAAGAAATTGCCATCAAATTAGGCACTGATTGTGAATATCTAAAAGCAATGCATGCTAAAGTTTGGGAAGCATGTGTTGAAAGTCCTATCTTCGATTGCTAACAGTATGGCAAAGAACTGGAGAAGTTATTCAACAAAATCTGGGAACGATTTTCACGATGCAATCAACCAGTTCGTTTTTCTGCGAGCTCTAGTTGTTGTTTTAAAGTATTATTTTGATCTAGATGCAAGCGTCATACCTTCTGTGTGTATTTTTTAAAAGGAGGATAATTCTTTGTCAAACTGATTTTTATAGAAGCAGAAAGAAAGATATTCAATTTGGATTGAGTCCTTTTTTTAAAATTGAAGAATAAATTGAATCGGCTTTTTATGATGAACGTAACTGGAAAATTTTCCTTTTTTTGATGCTTTATATTATAATTTCAATAAGTGATATTATAATTGGGTATTATGTGTGAAAACGGACAGACCGATTGAAATAATAACGAGAAGTACTAGGTCTAGGGAAGTCGCCCGTCTTGATGAATTTTTCACTATTTAAAACGCCTTATCTGATAAAAGAAATCGAGAATGAAGCGCATGATCGATTTCAGAAGATTGTGCATATTAAATTGATATCTGAATGAAGACTTAGATTTGTTAACAATACACTCAACAGGCATAATAAAATAATTTGAGAGATTCTCTCGCAAGTATAAATCTAAGTGGTAAAAAATGAATTGGTTTTAGAATTCGCCTAATCAAATAAATCTCTTCAACAATTTCTCATGATAGATGTTGGCCTGTTCCCAATGTTTATCACTGGGCAGTCAACATGATTGAACTTTTACCAAGTTTAGTATCTCCTTTTCTTCTGATTCCAAATTTGAAGTTAAACAAAAAAGTTCAAAAAACCATTCTCTTGAAATGATATCAACATATTTATTGTAGAGGCCTTTCTCCTTTTGTAAATAGTTCAGAAGCCAATTACTTGTTCCAAAATAGTAACCAGATGATTTTGCACGAATAAAGGTCAATATAGCAGCAAAAAAGAGAGAAAATACTAAATGCTGTTAATTTTATTAATTTATTTTTAAGCTGACTGAATTAATTATTAAAATGTTTAACTGTTTCAGTAGATATCGAGGTTTTGATTTAGTAGATTAGACATTTTTGTTCGAAAAATTCCAATGAAATGGAGTTGAGAGCGTTAAAAAATAATTAAGAATTCGTTGAAGATAACAATTCAGTATTTTTTCTAGAGCTATTCATATTTGCATGCAAAGAATGAGTAATAATTAAATAGCGTCAACTTTGAGAATATAGAACAACAAACACATGCACACACAGTAGGAATTTAATATAGGTTCTCCTGATTTTTCGCTTACTACATTACAATAAATGCTCTAAAGAGATGTAATCGAATAAGAATTGTATATGTTGAAAAAAATGTGCAAATACTTATGAAAAAACTAGAAAATAATATTCAGGCTTCAGATAGTATCACAATATGAAATTTAAGAAGTTGATTCATTTTGAAAATATTTTTTTTAATCAGTGAATTACTAACCCTTAGTATATTAATTAAATCATTCTTTTTGTAAGTAGAAGATTTATTTTATGCGGCAATTCTTATTGGAACCTTGTTTAATGATAATGGAAATAGATTCATCAGTTGTAATTATTTGCATTTTAATAAGTAAAGAAAAATATTGCGTAATTAACAAACACAATGAATTGCTAATTTAACACTGTCTTTCCTTTTCAGCGAACTGTTCCCTTTCAGAGGGGGTAGGATTATAATCCGCGAATGGTCGATTTCGTGTTGCGGTTTGGTATGCGGTGCCGCAATTCGGCTTTGCATTTTTAATTAAAGTAGATTAATTCGGTTTTGGATTCGACTAGCTAAACATACTACGCGTTGGTGAATAATTGGAAACGCATGATTTTGATGGAATTTGTCTTTTTCGGATTTCTCTCTTTTAGACTGAGCGTACGGTCGGAAAGAGATGGAATTGAAATAAAGTAAAGTAGGCTAAACTTAAATTGTTGGAAGTTGATAAACGCGTTTGAAACCAGGCAATTGAATCGGGGCTGATCCTTGTATTATGGGCTTAGTCTACTCGCAGAAGAACTGCGATCGAAATTCCTCTCCAAACTAGCTAGCCTGCCAGCGGCCATCTCGGAGCAGACTAAGGGTCTTTAGACTTGTTAGCCCGATGGATACAGTCCATTGAAATGTTCCCAGACTTTTCTATTGCCGATGAGAAGTCGGTTTGGATTTCTTTTGGGAGATCTCTAATTTTAAAAATCATTTCAATAGTTTGGAAGTCTCTTTGCCTACGAATGTTAAAGGAATCCACTGTTGGTCGTTTTTGTGTGTATACAGTCATTTCCTACCACACTTCCTTTAGACTCTGAAGCTGACTCAAAAGTGTCAAAACACACCTGCTAGTTATGCTGAGTTTAGTTACTCAATCAATAAATTTTAATTAGATATTTCAAAAACTTTAATTCTTGCATTACTGCTCATAACTCCAAAAGATCGGCTTCAAGAAGAGTTCTCCTTGAATGCTCTCATTTATTCTCACTCGCAAATATTAATGATATCTTTTAATTACTTTCAAAGTTCCATGAAGAATATCTCATGGAAGACTTCTTTCTTCTTTATTATGTTGAATAGATTCCAATTTCGATTAGCTTTAGGATTTTTAGCCACGTAACCCTAATAGCTTCTGTTCTACTGTATAATATAATATCTTTATATACAGGAACAAGAGACATTAAAAATAATAAAAATCATTCAGCTGAAGGACAAATATTCAGAAAGGAACAGTATTCCTTCATCCTACCGATCATGAATTCTGCAGTCTAAATTGATATGTTGTTAGTCAATAATTTATCGCATTTTCTCATAGAAAGGGTTGTTTCAACCACCTATTATCGTTACGCAATAAAACTCATGAGGATAGAACATTTCAAATGAAAGTATACTAAAATTCGATTTAAATTTAACTTTTAATGTCTCCAAAGTCCTTAAATGGATTACAATTCTGTTTCAAAACCATTTTAGTCCAATAAATTCTTTAGCATATGATACATTAATAATTGAAATCAAGACATGTGTCGGTCAGTTATGTAAATAAATTGGCGCGAAAGTGGATTATTTTCATATCTTTCCAATTGGGCCTTATAGAAACAAAACTAAATAATTTATCGATAAAAGAACTCATTTACCTATCGCTGTTCAAAATTTTCACGTGGTCATACATAAAGCAAGTTAAGTAAGCAGGAGATTGTTCCTACCAGCAGGTCTTTGTAACCATCTTAGAGTTCAAAGCAAGTTTTCTAATAGCATGAATTACAGGTGTTATATGTAGCTGGAACTTGCAATCGGGGCCCGCATCTGCGTATTCCGGGATCCTTGACAAAAATGGTTGCATCAATTAAAGTCTTTTCGAGATTTTAACCCTCCAGAACTTTACCCGGTGTACTTAACACCTTCTATTTTTGTTTGCAAATGATCAAGAGGCGCCTCTGTTCGCGTTAAGCTCAATCTAATTTTCCCATTATAGGGATTGAATCTGTAAACAAAAGTCTCCCCACATAAGATTCGACTGGACTGGATTGAGAACACCAACAACACAAAATTGAAGCTTTTATAAATGCGACTTCCTACTTAAGGCAACGTAAACAACATTTATTAATGAGATGGAAAACATTATGAATATGCATCAGAAATGATCGACAAATTACTTTACGTAAGGAAAAGAAAGAAAGGCTGAAAATTTGTTATTCACGACAGAATTTATATCTTTCTGTCGTGTTTTTTTTAAGTTATAGAAATTTATTTTGGCAACACTTTTTAATGTTATATATAGCACTATAGTCGCCATGCGTTTTATGGTTAGTTTGATTTGCCATTTTATCATCAATAGAATGGAATGGAAGACAACATTCGCCGAGATATTGTGCCAATTATTAGTTAGTGTAGTCGAAAATTGGACCTCTCGTTTGGACTTCCTCTACGTCAGTCGTGGCGCCCACCTGCCAAAAAACATAATCAAATAAAAATGGCAGAGAATTATCTTTCCAATAAAATCAATTTCATGGCAATCAAAATAATTTATCCGTATTTTATTTCGTTTCAATGTTCTATGCCTCTAAAAAAAAAACCCTATTTTTTTGTATACTTATGTTTTCTATTTGTTGGTTGATCCGTCTCTTCTTGTCCAATGAATATGTTCCTCGATTATCAATAATACCTTAAAAGATTGATCACCATTTGTTTTCAAAAATTAGTAATCCTTGTTATATTTGTCATTAGAATTCGGTAAAAGGTTGTTGTCGGTTTCCCGTTATTTTTTTTTCTTCTCTATAGTTTCAGAAACAACAAGTATTGTGGTGGTGGTGTGTGCGTGTAACTAGATTTTCTTTCACTCCCCTTTATTTATTCTTATAATACAATCATTTAAAGAAAGCTTAGAAAGACGAATAATTCAATTAAAAGAAGATAAAGGTGAAACATAAAGTCTAATTGGTAATATTTTACGTTAAAGGATTTTTGTTTTTTATGTATATATATATTATATATATATATATATATATATATATATATATATATATATATATATATATATATATATTGTCGCGTGTTATTGGTTCGCGGCCTATAATTTTAACGTTCCGGGAAAGTGAAAACGCAATGTCTTTTAATTTAAGTTAAGAGTTTATTTAATTCAAGAAAGTGCACAATAATCAGTTTAACACTTTCACTAATTTTAATTTTCACTATTAAAATAAAATCTAACACTTGTCCATAAATTTCTTATCGCAATTGTCTTCTAAATCACTTCACTATTACGAAACACACTTCCTACACACTTTCGCAGTTCTTATCGCGGTCGAATGAATGATGATCCCCCATTCATTCAGCTCGCCTTTATATAGGGTCTCTACCTATTCACCCATTTCTCGTTTATTGGCGAATGTTCTACCGAGAAAATTAATGAATGGAGTGACGTCACTTGCAGATGTTGATCATGCTTGTTGGGTTCTCGGGGTTTCGAGTGAATTCGTGTTCTTCATTGTTGTGAAAACAATTGCGACAGTAGCTCGCAGAATTATTTGTACATGTAACACTGCCCCCACCTCAGTTCTTTTCGCCCCGAAAAGATGTGTCGCCAGTTGTAGTCAATTCTCCCTGGGTGTAATATGGGGCAAGACGGTCCAGATGCACGATTTTCATTTTAGCTCTCGGCTTACGATGTTCCTGTATTCGGTATACGACGTCGTTGATTCGCTTTGTGACTCGGTATGGTCCCTCCCAGTTATGTTGCAACTTTGGAGACCTACCCTTTCGCCGTTGCGGGTTATATAGCCACACCAAGTCATCCTGCTGGAAGCCAGTAGAATTAGCCTTTAGATCATACCTGGTCTTCATGCGGTCAGTAGCCGATTCGAGGTATTTTCGCACTGTCTGATGTATCTGGTTCAACCGTTGTCTTAGATCACTTGCGTACTCCGAGATCGTTTGGGGTTTCTCGGGGGGTGTTCCAAACTTTATATCAGCTGGCAGACGAATAGTCTTTCCAAAAATGACTTTGGCTGGGGCTTGGCCCGTTGATGCATGTTCGGCAGCTCTGTACGCCATCAAAAATAGTGGGATATGTCGGTCCCAGTCCCTTTGGTTCTCGTCAACCATCTTGGCAAGGTGTTTATTGAGCGTGCCGTTGAAACGTTCGACCATTCCATCGGATTGGGGATGCAGCGGTGTTGTCCTCGTTTTCCGTATTCCGAGCAGCTCACACATTTCGCCAAAAACTAGTGACTCAAAGTTTCGGCCTTGATCCGAATGTAATTCGCAGGGTACGCCGTACCTACTGACCCAATTTAACACTAGCTGTTCAGCTACGGTAGTTGCTTCCTGGTTGGGAATGGGGTAGACCTCGGGCCACTTGCTGAAATAATCGGCTACAACCAGCGTATATCGATTTCCCCAATCGGATTCAGGAAAGGGTCCTGCGATGTCAACAGCAATCCTTTCGAATGGCACGCCTACGTTATAGGTTTGCATTTGTCCTCTCAGTCGTCGCTTTGGGCCTTTGACGGAAGCGCAAATTGTGCATCTGCGACACCAGTCCTCTACGTCTTCTCGAGCGTGGAGCCAGTAGAACCGTTCCCGCAATTTCGCTAAGGTCTTGTTAACACCAAGGTGGCCTCCCGAGGATCCTTCATGCATTTCCTTAACCACATCGTGGATTCGGCTTTTGGGAAGTATAGTTTGCATCCTATAGGAGCTACCATCCGCCGTTTCCCATTTCCGCTTGAGTACGCCACCCTCCACCTGAAGAGAGTTCCATTGTGCCCAATAGCTTTTCAGGGTTGCGCCATGCATTGAAACGTCTTTCCACTCAGGTCGCCCAGTCGTCTCCTTCCATACGAGCAATGGTCCGATGTCTTCATCGGCTAACTGGGCGTTTCGAATCTCCTCCGATGACCAACCTTCATCGAATTCCGCCGTTATCAATCGCAGATCAACGAGCGGTTCCTTTTCCTCAATCCGTCGGCAATGCTTGCAGTTAGCGGGACATGGACGGCGGGATAGGGCGTCAGCATTTCCATGAACTCCGCCCTTCCGATGAACAATTTCGTAGTCGTATGACTGCAATCTTTCGATCCATCTCGCAACTTGTCCCTCGGGGTTTTTGAAGTTGAGCAACCATCTCAGTGATGCATGGTCCGTGCGAAGAACAAATTTCTGGCCATATAGATACTTGTGGAACTGCTTGGTGGCCTCTATTATAGCCAATAGCTCCTTCCTGGTCACGCAGTAATTCCTCTCACTTTTTGAGAGAACTCGACTGTAATAAGAGAGGACTCTTTCTTCGCCATTGATCTGCTGGGAGAGTACAGCTCCAATACCGCCGTTGCTTGCATCGGTGTCAACTACAAACATTTTTCCGGGTTTCGGATACGCCAGCACGGGTGATTCACATAGCTTTTCCTTCAGGGTCTCAAAGGCTGTCTGGCATTGTTCATTCCAGACATACGGACGATTTTTCTCGGTTAGCTGATGGAGACACTTAGCTATTTTGGCAAAGTCTTTGACGAATCTTCGATAGTAGGTCGCCAGACCCAGAAAACTTCGTAGTTGGCGCTTGTTGTTTGGTGTTGGCCAGCTTTTCACGGCTTCAATTTTCTCAGGGTCTGTTTTGACCCCTTCTGCTGATACGACGTGTCCCAGGTATTTTACTTCATCTGCGAAAAGAGTACACTTCTCGGGACTAAGTTTCAAATTTGCCAGTCGTAATCGGGAGAAAACCTCTTCTAAGTTCCGCACATGCTCTTCGAACGTTCTACCGATGACGATGATGTCATCTAGGTATACCAAGCAGGTTTTCCAGGTTAGACCACGTAGCACATATTCCATCAAGCGTTCGAAAGTGGCTGGAGCATTGCAAAGCCCAAACGGCATCACAACAAATTGCCACAATCCGGTCCCAACTGAAAATGCGGTCTTCTCTCGGTCCTTCTTGTCAATTTCTACCTGCCAGTAGCCACTCTTGAGATCGAGTGTAGAAAACCATTTTGCGTCGGCTAAAGTGTCCATGATGTCATCGATGCGTGGGAGTGGGTAACTATCTTTCTTAGTGACGTCGTTAAGCTGCCTATAGTCGACACAAAAGCGAGTGCCACCATCCTTTTTCTTGACTAGAACTACAGGCGCGGCCCATGGACTGACAGAAGGTTCAATAACGCCTTGTTTTTCCATGTCCGAGATCAGCGCGCTCACTTCTCCTTGTTTGGCTATAGGGAGACGTCTCGGTGCTTGTCGAATCGGCTTGGCTCCCTGTGTATCTATGACGTGAGTGACCATACTCGTTCGGCCTTGGTCATCCGGGCTTGTTGAGAAGATGTCACTGTACTTGGTGACCAGATCAGAGGCTCGCTTGAATAGCTGCACCGGCAATTTGACTTGCTTCAATATTTCAGACGTGGATTCCCGGGCTTTGTCTGTGCCTTGCCTCCTTTTCCAATGATGGTTGTGAGTAGCTTCCAAAGACGTGATGGTGGAAACAGGCTGGCAGCTGCCGATGACTTCTCCCGCTTTGATGCTCGTGGTTGAATCTGCGGTGTTAAGGACTCTAACCGGCACATATCCGTTCCTTAAAGATCTTACAAGGCTACGTCCTACAATCAAACTGCGCAATCCGGACGTCTTCGTTGGCTCTATCAGATAAGATCGGTGGTCTCCTGAATCACCATCAAGCTTGGCCCATACAATGCTTTCGGAAGAATTCGGTACATCAGTGTCAGTACATACCACTACATTCATCTTGGAAATTTGGACGCTGGGATCCTCCATCAGTACTTCGACATTCTGCCATTTCAAGACACGTTTTCCCAAGTCCAACGTGATTCCATGTGGTCGCAGAAAATCCATTCCGAGAATGCAGTCATCCATAATGTTCGCGACCAGAAAATTATGTCGGAACACAAGGTCTCCCAACTGTATCTGGAGGTTGACCTCTCCATGAACAGGTGCAGTTTCTCCCGTAGCTGTCCGTAGTGAGAAAATTCTGCCCTTGTGAAGTTGTTGCTGTCTAACTAGGTCTGGTCGGATAATCGATCGGGTTGCACCAGTGTCGATTGTTATGGTGCAGTGTTCTCCGTCAACTTGACCCGGAAGGCATAAGTCCGCTTCTCCACGATGTAGTCTTGACACGGTGATGGTGGTGCTGGGGACGTCGATCCTCCTAGCCAACCTCTGCCCCACGAAGTTGGCTCTTACATGTTTCCCGACCCCTCTGTTTGAAGGGCTTCCATTCTGGGCTCCTGACTCGGTCTGGATCTCCTCCTAGCTGCACACCCTGGACAATAGCTCGGTTTTCTTCGCTTCTTGCAGTCTCTTTGCAGGTGCCCCTTCTCTCCGCAATTCCAGCATCTAGGCGCACCATTTACATGCCGGTCTCGCTCAATTTCCACGCGCTCACACCTGCACTCGTCTGTCACTACCTCACGAACCCGGGCAGTGGTACGAGTCACATTTTTCGCTGCCTCAAAGTTCAGACTATAAGCCAATGCGTCCTTAACCGTTTGCTTTTGAGCTAAACGCACGGCTTGTTGCAATTCCGGGTCTTTTAGTGCGCTGATGAATGCCTCTGTCGCTGCATCATCTCGATGTTCTGGGTCGTAGGCTGGATAAGCCAAAAGTGCCAGTCGCTCAATATCTTGGGCTAGCTGCTGTAGGGTTTCACCAGACTTCTGCATTCGATGCCTTAGCTGTGACCGATAAATCTGCTTTAGATGATCGTCTCCATAACGCATGTCGAGCGCATTCATTATAGCATTCGGGTTTGAGTGCAATTCAACGGGGATCGTCTGCAACAGCTCGGCAGCTGGGCCTCTTAGAGCAAGAATCAATGCAGTTGCTCGTTCCTGTTCATTCCAGTGATTTATGCGAGCGGCTGCTTCGAACTGGGTTTTGTAAATAGTCCAGACCGTTTGCCCATCGAATATTGGTGCTTGCACATTTCTAGATGAGCTTTGCGCTGCTGTTATAATTGGGGCTGGTGAGGCGGTTACTATTGCCTTCGCTGCTTCCAAATCCTTTTTCACTTTTTCCATCTCATGGTTGACCTGGCTGATCTCAAGGTTGATTCTCTCCTCGACCTGGTATACCTTCTCCTCGACGCATTTAATTTGGCTGTTGAGACTACTGAGCTCCGCTTTTATTTCGGTTGACTGTTTTTCCAGCTTCTGTGCGATGTCCACCTTGATTTCGGACGCTTGTTGGTCTAGCTTCGCTGATTGTTCATATAGCTGCGCTGATTGTTCATTTAGCTTCGCAGCTAAACTGGATGTCTGTTCATTTAGCTGCGCTGATTGCTCATTTAACTTCGCTGTTAAATTGGATGACTGTTGTCGCTGCTCTTGCTGCATCAGCATCAACATCTGCATCAGCGCATTTTCTGGTTCCTTTGGTTTTGGTGTTCCGGCTTCACCACCTTCTGCGCCTTTTTCTGCATCTGAGAGCTCACCCAAATCCAGATTCACGCCTTCCGACTCGATCGCATCACGCAAGCGTGCAATCAGTATGGCCTTTGTACCTTGTGTAGCCAGATTTCGTTGTTCCAACTCCTCTTTGAGCTCCGATATGCTCAATTGATTAATTTTAAGATGTAAATTTCCTGGCATTTTTTATTGTTTCGGCTATTTTTTAAGTTACTTTTCACAATTGTGCACTTTAAAATTGTTTAAACGTTTTCACTTCAAAATTTCAATCGCACTTCTCGACACCACTGTCGCGTGTTATTGGTTCGCGGCCTATAATTTTAACGTTCCGGGAAAGTGAAAACGCAATGTCTTTTAATTTAAGTTAAGAGTTTATTTAATTCAAGAAAGTGCACAATAATCAGTTTAACACTTTCACTAATTTTAATTTTCACTATTAAAATAAAATCTAACACTTGTCCATAAATTTCTTATCGCAATTGTCTTCTAAATCACTTCACTATTACGAAACACACTTCCTACACACTTTCGCAGTTCTTATCGCGGTCGAATGAATGATGATCCCCCATTCATTCAGCTCGCCTTTATATAGGGTCTCTACCTATTCACCCATTTCTCGTTTATTGGCGAATGTTCTACCGAGAAAATTAATGAATGGAGTGACGTCACTTGCAGATGTTGATCATGCTTGTTGGGTTCTCGGGGTTTCGAGTGAATTCGTGTTCTTCATTGTTGTGAAAACAATTGCGACAGTAGCTCGCAGAATTATTTGTACATGTAACAATATATATATATATATATATATATATATATATATATATATATATATATATATATATATATATATATATATATATATATCTATATTATTTCTCCTGAATTACGAACTAGCAAGCGGCCACAGAATTGAAGCTATATTCATTCCTCTTAACCAATCACAATTGCAAAAATTGTAAGAATACCAACTCAATAATTATTGTTGCTTTCAATGTTATCCGTATACGGTGCTGTCGACCTTTGACAATGGCATAATGATTGACGTAAAAATCTGCGCACACTTTCCTTCAATTGACATGGCTCGACTCTGATATTAAATCTTCATCAATAAGCCTAACCTGATCCGATTATTGATCCAACCATCGTACTGACAACGAAGGATAATCCAACATTTCAATATTTGAATCTGGGTCCCATTCGTCTATGTCGATACCGTCCTGACCTCAACCGTATGCTTCTATATATTTGAAAAAGCCTTTTGGCAGCAACGCGTTCACCTTCGCGATACCTTCCTTTCGGCATTCCCCTTTGTCCAGTCTATGCAATACACCCATCCATTTTAACACTTCCAAATCATCGTGAATCTCGAATTTGTCATTGAATTTGAAGTAATACTCTGGTTTATCGGTCGTTACTCTGCAATTGATTTTCGTCGTTTTGTGGGTATTTACAACGATAAATGGCAATTGTATAGACGAATCCTTTTCACCAGAGATTGAAATGAAATTTTTTGTTACATTAATCCCTTTATTTCTTGTGTAATAAACATAAGTAGTCGAGCAGCCCTTTGGTGATCAGGACTAGCTGCTCCTGAGGAGAGAAACTGGTCACTCCGTCGAAACTGCTTACTTTGTTGCTTTATTAGTTTTAAATTAACCACACCCATCAAGTTTCCATCCTTTAGGTAGAGATGAGTGGTTTATTTCAGCCACTTTAACAACATAAGCTTTGACATTTCGCTCGTAATGTATTACAAAATTTATTTCGTAACCACCGTTTTTTTGGGGGTTTAACTCTCCTCGCCACGAAGGAACCTGCGGACCCGGTCAACTCGTCCGGAGACGGACGTGGGTGGCGCCACTCGTTTTGTCCTGGCCCCCAATTAGCCGCCAAACGAGAATGCGGCTGCGTAGCGCACTTCCCCAATCTACCAGCGTTTCCCTACTTTGAAAAAACAAATCTCGCTTCTATTTTTCACCCTCGCTTCTATTTTTCACCAGACTTCGTAATTCTCCCCACAACGCTAATCGGGATTCCGCTCCGACCAGCAGAAAGCAGAATCTAGCTCTTATTTCAGCTCGACCTTGCAATTACTCGTAATTTTCGACACAATTATATTCGGAATTCCGCTCCGACCGAAATAAGCGGAATCCTACCGCGAGCCAAGTTTTACAACCTTCACAGATAAGACACTCACGATGGAAACAACACTCGTATGCTTCAAATATATAATTCACTACTACTGTTCAATTATCCAATTTCTAGTTTCTCATTAAATCTACTGGCCAATATTTACTTTATCACTTAAAATTATACCTTATTTTTGGGGATCCCCGAAGACGATTGGTAATTTCGTGCCGTCAGCTGGTCTCAATGTCGTACAACCCTTCTTTTGTCTCCTGTAACCGCCACTCGATTTTGATGAATCCCTCGCGAATATCCTCCCAATCGCCAATTCCCCCTTGCGTAGCTTGATCTCGCCGTCTGATCTCCCGCACCGTCGTCCGCCAAAAAAAAAAACAAGAGCCCCGTTCCTCCATTCTCCCCTCCAGCAAACCTCCTATCCGTAGTCCGCGGCCGTTAAATTCCCAGTTGAGGAAATTGAACCCTCTCGCATGCGAGTGGTTTTACGTGTTCCATGCGAGGAACTTCCTGCACTGCGAGTTACATTGGAACGGGGATAATGCAGTGCGGCGTCCACTTGTCACTGGATGTTGTGGATGTTCCAGCTGACGTGACCCAGTTTCCAGTGATCGTGACCTACATCACTGCGGAGTGACAGGTCTTGACAATGGCTTCGCGGGTGATCATTCATGATCATATGTCGCGAATGAGGCCGTGTTAACATCGCCGGTGTTATGTGTTTTTCGTTTGGAGTTTTTTTCGCTGGGTGGAAAGAGTAATTGTGCTGCCGAAATGAAGTTCCCAACTGCTAATTTCAAGAATGCAAGTGATACATAATGTCATAAAATTTCCGTAGGCGCACACACTGGATCTTCAAGGCATCAAGAGTCTCACGAAGGATTGTGTTGGCCGCCTAAACAAATTCGTCAAAGTGTACGATGTGAATTCGAACGAATATTTAAATTGCATCGAACTGAAGGAGTCTCCGGTTGTTGGGCTGTGCAGGAATGCGAGCAGGATAGTTGCCGGTTTTGGTTCTGGCAATGTCCATAGTCGTTGTTGTTCGGTGTTTTCATTCTTGTTGCGAGCTAATTTCCGGGCGAGCATTTGATAAGGGATACGGAGTCGGTGAATCTGGGAACATCGTGGTCGATGTCGTCAGGTAAATATCCGCGTTTTTTTCTCGAAGCATGTGATACTTTGTGATCATTTTCAGATGTTTCGTCAGGTGTAGGCGGGCGAATAGATAAGCCGGCGGCGACCTTGGAGTGATGCGTCAGATCCGCAGCGAGTGGTAAGTATCCTCATCGAAAATGTGTTAATGTCCTTATCTAGCTGATCCAGCAAAGCTATCGATTGAATGGTCATGTTGTCGGAACGATGTACGTTGAACTTTACTTTAGCGCGAGAGTAGCTATGCCCCAAGCCGAGTTGAGTGACTCCAGCGCTCTTGTCAGTGAATCCTTTAATCAATTTATGAAAATGAAAGCGTATGCCTCTCAAAATCTCCGGAACTACTCCAATATGTGAACAAGACACTTCAAGCGTTTCTGTTATAGCAGCACCTAGCTTTGCATCCGAAACTCCAATCGTACATTTTTTTCTTCTTTACGTTACTGAATATGCCGTCCAAGAATGGCAATAAGTCTTGTGGACAAATACCTTCGGAAATCGCATTAACATTTTCCAAGGCCGCGACTGCTGTCTGGAAGGGCGAAAAGCCACCCAGTTTTACGAGTGAATTGAACTTGGATAAATCAGTGAGGGATGATTCGACTTGAGGTAGAAACATCGCCACTTCTTCGAACTCCGAAACTCTGAACAGCGCGTAGCCTGCCGCATGCTCGTAAAGGACGTAGAGATGTTTCATCGTCCTTTGTTTTTGTTAAAGCCTATTTTCAAATCTTTTATTCCGGCACCATGCACCACCACGTGTGAACGCGACAATTACAAATCAGTGATCATTTTTGGACATGGCCCAGCATCGAGGACATCTTTCACGATCCGATCCGAACATCATAGAGTAGAGTATGCGTGATAAATATTTTGTGGTGTAGCTTCCTGGCGCGACAAGAACCTTATATGATCGTGTAAATAATTGTCATCAAGCACGTGTACGCGATTGAAGCTAATCAGTTTAGCTCGGTCTCCTTTATAGCTCGCTGTTATTTGTGCCAGACAATCGGCACCCCTGTCCTGCAAGGACGAGCCTGACGAAGAAAAATCTTTACACTTGCTTTTCCCTTTCGATTCGTTCCCGCTTCTTTTGGTTTTCTTTTTTTCTATAGTCGATTGGCTGCACTGAACTGGTTGGTAGGCCTATCCAACGGATTTCCTTTTTATCTTTTAATATAGTATTCATCGACATCATATACAAGACGATGAACATTTTTCTGATCACAATCATCTGTTTCAGTTATTTGATTTCAACAGCCACTTCATTATCAGTCAGGAGTAATTGGTTTCTTGGAGCCAGTGTGATTTAGCTCTTTCGCTCCATTCTTGTCTGTGAGCGTTCCTGCACTCACTATAATCTGGGGCCTTTCACTAGTGATTGTCTAATTAGTAATTGATCTGATGGATGGATATGTAAGTTTTTGCCTTATTTCTGGGATTTTGAGAAATTCCATGGTTTTGTTAGGGTGTCTGTCTACTTGGTCAAAGAGTTTCAGTGTTCTGTCACGTATGTATTTTTCTATTGTGTCTATCATGTCCACGTTTCTGATATACCATGGAGGCAATGCTGTCTTTTTTGTCGTACATATATGCTGATTCCATGTTAGGCGTCGGTCGATTGTTAGTTCTAAGTATTTTTCTGTCTCGTTCCATTATATTTGTTCGTCGTACAGTTTTAGTAAGGGAGGACGTTGTTGTCTCCATCTGGTGATGAACAGTGCCTGGGTTTTGTCCTGTTTTATTTTCCATTTACGGAAGTACTCTAGGAGAATATCGATGGGGCTTTGCAGTTTTGTTGTGATGACTTCTGCTTGTCGGGCTGTGTAGAATATACACGTATCATCAGCGTATAAGGATAAATGTACATTATTTGGCAGGCTAGGCAAATGCGCAGTGTACAAACTATATAGAATTGGAGAGATAGGTGACCCTTGAGGAACTCCGGCTTCGATTGATCGAAAGCTTGAGTGATGGTTGTCAATTATGACACGGAAGGTTCTGCTCTTAAGAAATGAATGGGTAATTTGTAAAATTGGAGGAGGAATATGAGTTTCGTGCATTTTGAAAATAAGTCCTGTATGCCAGACTTTCTCGAAGGCTTTTGCTATGTCAAACATAACTAGTCCTGTCGATTTGGCGTGATTCATCCCGTTACGTATATGGTGGACTACCCTGATGAGCTGGAGTTCTGTGGAATGGTCGTTATGGAAACCAAATTGTTCATCGGGGATTAGATGTTTATCATCGACCATCTCTTGTAGTCTGTATGGGATCGCTCTTTCGGCTATTTTGGAGGTGGTAGATAGAAGGCTTATACGTCTCCAATTCGTCGGGAATGCATAATGTTTGCTTGGTCTAGGGATGACAATTATGGTTGCTTGTTTCCACGCATTTGGATACTTTCGTAGTTGGAAAGCTTTGTTTATTATATTCGTTATTGTCATTAGTAAGTTATTAGGAAAACATTTAAGCATCGTGTTAGTAATTATGCCAGGACCAGGCGTCTTCCGTTCATTTAGTCCTTGTACAATATAATGTTCTTTATCTCGTGGAGGTCCATTGGTCGTATAACGTACTGCTCTTGTTGCTGGGGGATATTATTTCTTCGACTTTTGTCAGGATTGCTTCTTCCTCATCAAGATCCTCCTCCGGGAAGGTATTTTCGCGAAATTGTTGCTCTAAAGTGTCAGCAAAAGCTGCCGCCTTCCCTCAGCTGTCGTACTGGAGTTCGTTTAGGCCGTGGATGGGTGGCACAACTGTCTTGTTTTTAATTCGGAAGTATTTGTACATCCTCCAGAAGGCATTCTCGCCAGGCTCTAAGCTTTGCAGGAACTCCTCGCATTGCTCATTTCAAAACTCTAGGATGCGTTTTCGGACTTTGTTGATCAACCGGCTGGCTTTTGTTAGTAGTCTAGGATCACCCGTGTTCCTAGTTCTTCCCTGGGCTTGATTCTTCCTCCTCATCAGAGTTTTTATATCTTGGGGGTGTTTGTAGGGACTTTGCTCCCTGGCCGGAGTTGTGGCTGTGTGTCTCTCCTTTGTCTGTTTGATCTTTCCTGTTAATTCTTCTATTATATTGTCAACATCCCTAGCTGTTATCAATTCATGGGTGAAATTTTCATTTGCTAGAGGGTCTTGGAAAGCCTTCCAGTTTGTTGTTTTCTATTCTTTTAGTGGTTCGTCTATGAAGACATCCTCTATAAGAAAACGGACCGGTTGATGACCAGAGGAGAGCTCATTAAGAACTCTGATTCTAATATTTTGATGAGATTCCCGGGAAATCCCGAAATCCAAGTTGGTTGCTGAGTTTCGACCGTGGTAAGTTGGCTCGTTGAGTAGGTGAAGGGTACTCTGTGTGCAAGTGATGAACCTGTTTAGCTCTTCTCACTGCTCCCTAGTCTCGGTGGTATGCGTTGAAATCTCATATGATTAACAGTGGACCTTCGAGGGTTAAGAGAGTTTCCAAGTCTCGTGTAAGTACCTGGCTGCTTAGAGAGTTGTGCAGAGAAATCATTGAGAACTCGAAGGAGGTCAATTGCGCCTTGATAGCTGTGAGTTCTGTTTTTGCAAGTTGGGGCGTTATGATCTGATGGTGACACACATTTTGCCTTACGAGTATGGCTGTACCACCTACTCTACCACTAGACAGCCTGTCATTTCTATACAGAGTGTAGTTAGGGAAGAGGAGACGGATTCCAGCTTTCAGAAAGGTGTCAAATTTATAGTCCAGTATAAATTGCTTAAACTCACCAGTCTTCTGAAACAAGGAATTTGCGTTCCATGTAATTATGGGAATGTGGTCCACCAGATCCATTAGAATTTGTTCACATTGATTTTATTATTTGTGGCTGAGAACATGCCCTGTAATATCTTCGACATCATGTCTTACATCATCAGTTGAAACTGATTCTGTATAGATACGAAAAGTTTGTTCCATGTCTGGTGTGTGGGAGAGAAGTGTTGTTGTGGTTTGTTCATGGGTTTGGCAGTAGATGGGGTATTTGTTTGGGTATTTGTGCTATTTGGGCAAACGTCTTCTTAACGTTCTTTGGATTTTTTGGGCAACCCCCGTAAGTAGCCGGATGCTCACCCTTGCAGTTGACACATTTTGGCACTTGCTCTCTTGGCTTTTGGCACTCTTTATGATAGTGAAGCCCATCACATTTTACGCATCTTGCTTGGGCACTGCAGTTGCCTGAGGAGTGTCCAAACTGTTGGAAGTTGTGGCATATCGATAAGCTGTTGCAGGGCTTCAGAGCCTCAACCTGACAGATCAGGTGGCAGACTACGATTATGTTGATGATCGAGGTTTCTAACTTCGGGAGAAGAATCTTGACCAATTTGGAAGGTCCCGACTGAAGTTTAATGAAGAAGATTTCAATGGGATGGAAGCCCTGAGCCACTAAATTGTCTTTGATTTCCTTGCAGCTGAGGCCGTAAAGTTCTCGTAGAACAACGTTCAATTTTTTATCTTCGGGGAGGTAATAAGTATGGTATTGAAGTTTAAGGTTTGTCATTAATTTCTGCAAGCAGACAACTGGCGTAGTAGGCGAGAGGGGAGGGAACTCCTCCCCATCCAGTTCTTCCTCAGCCTCCTCTTCCTGGGTCTCTTCTTCTTCCTGGGTCTCTTCTTCTTCCTGCATTTCTTCGTCAGAATTGACGCGCTCATCTTTTTCGTCACAAGAGGAGGAGGCTGACTCAGCCGGTGGTGATGGGGAGTTCCCCAGCTTTCGTTTTTTGCTTGTCATTTGTGGCTTTTTGATTTTTAAAACGATATTGATCAATTCCTCGTTTTCCCTCTTTTGCACATGATTTTCTTCGTGGGTCTTTTGTAACTGCAATTATACATTTTGGAGTTGCCCCCGTCTGAACTGAAGTTCTTTGAGCACTTGGTGTAGCTAGATTTGCATTTGGTGGAGTTGGTGGGCCTGATCTTTTAAAATTGTCACGTTTGTCTGGGTCATGTCCCGGTCCCTTCGTCCCTTCCATTGGGCAGAGTAAGGCTCAAGATTTTAAGTTTAGGATTAATATTAACTGTATCCACTCAGATCAAATTATATAAAATCTTGAATATTTGTCTGTCCGTCTGTCACTAGTGAAAATAAGTCACAGTGATAGCAAAAACTCGACTCACCCAGAATATTTCGACGGATCTCATCCGTTCTTCTTGCTTCTCAACGTTGACCTCTGACGACTGTTCTTCTTGATTCTCACTGTCCGTCTGTCCGTGTGTCACACCACTTTTTCTCGCAAACTACCAAAGCTTGAAACATAAAATTTTGTATGCAGATGTAAAATGGTGCCCTCTTCAAATTTCAACTAAAAATTTTTTTTATAAGGCATTTAAGGAGGGTCTCCCGATATAGGCGATTGGCACCCTAAAAAAAATGTTCATCAAAGGTAGCCGATATGGGTATCAAATGAAAGGTCTTGATAAGAACTTTTCAAAACAGGTCTTAAATTGACACTTTTTGCTTCGAGGGGCGCACAGGGAGAGGAAATACATGAAAAATGTGTGCCCCCCCTCGCGATTGGACACCTGTGATCCGAAAACTTTGTTGATAGTAGCATGATATTCGAATTTCACATTTTCCCCAATAAAATCGTATAAGTACCCTTAAACTCAACAAAATTCGATACTTCCGTAGTCCTATAAAGGGTCCTTCAACTTTGTAAGTTTGATGAAAATCGAATGATATACACGGAAGTTATGGCCATTTAAAATTTCTCCAATTTCAACAACAATATCACATGATTTTGGTATTTTATGGACTTTCCATCGAATCAGTTTTGACTTGATCTTCTTGAAATTTTCAAATAAGGTCAATACCATTAATATTTCTGGGAATTCATGATTTGAGTGATTACTACTGGTTTGCAACAAAATGGCGACGTTTGAAAATAGAAAAACAATGGATTTTCTTTTAAACATGCACATCTCTTTGACATATTTCTTGACTTTATTCGTTGCTGGTGACTGCATTTCTGAGAAGTTGGGTACAAAACCCTTCTGACATGAGCGTAGGTCTGTCTGACCAACTTCTTTTACCTACAAATGCACTTCACTATTTGTTCGCTCTCACTTTGATCTTATGATTTCCAATATCCGCACTGGTGCACTACATCCACTATTTATCTTTGTCTAACTCGTATCTGTGTTCACTCACTAATTGACGACTTTGACTTTGAATGTCCGCAACGATGCAAGGCTTCCACAAGACTGGTCCCACTTCATTGTACGTTGTTGAGCCTTTTTCTTTGACTTTTTCATAAACCTTCATGGAAAAAATTCGCAAACTTTTGCCAACTTTTTCGACTATTCGTTGGCGTGATATTGAGCTTTACACTGCATGTGCATGTGTGCTTGCGTATCCTGTTGCTTTTTGCGGGCCACTGTATTGCTGTATGAAGAATTTTCCTTCCGATGCATCTTCACGTTTTACTGACACATCCTGAGTTGAATAACGTTGCGAGTTTCGCCGTGTTCCGCACGCTGGCTTATGCACTTGATTTTATGTAAAATATGACGAACTAGGTGTGACATTAACTGTCTTGGACTTTACTTTGTGACATAAGCCAATTGAATACGCATTTGACTATGGATGTATCCCGGGACTTTTTGATCTTTCTTTTTTTTAATACATTGTGTAACTGGCCAGACGAATCTCCGTATAGGTAATCGCACTCGTTCGTCATATGTGACTGGGCTCACATTGAATTCATATATAGAAAGGCCTCAGACGCTATATCCTGATCCGGCCAACGGGTCTAGAATACGCAAAAACCATCAAAATTCTTCCAGGGAAATCACTTGACACCGCAGCATTAACTCAAAGTGGCGAGTTTGGAATGGCCTTGCAAGCCGTCTGCGAGTCCTGTTTTGGTGATGATTTTATCGTTTTTCCCACAAAGTAAATTCCAATAAAACTTAAACACTCGCCGCACAAACGTCCTAGCTTTTATATGTTCTAATTTCTTCTTCTTCTGCTTTTTAGCGCTACAGCCCCTCTCGGGCCTTCGCTTAGAGATAGTTAGAGTATCTCATTTTCATGACCGTATTGATTTTTCCGGAAGTTGGTTTGGTCAGTACTATGCTCCCGTATGTCTGCTCAGCTATGATATGATCTGATTAAATCAGTAAATATCACCAATGAGGGAACACTCGTAGCCCGAAAAATCCCCTGAACTAAATCACGTTGTTCACCGACGAGATTTGAACCTGGGAGCTTCGGTTTATGCGTCTCATGCTCTAACCACTAGACCACACAGACTATGTTCTAATTTACAGACCGGTAAGTATACGCGCTTAGAAATACCAGCCACTTAAATTTGGAGCATTTAATACAAAATTGTCGATTTTAGTTAATGCTGATCGAGAAACCCTTACCTGTATCCTTGCCATGACCAGGGTAGTCGGAGGTAGAAGGTTGGCTGACGTTCCTTTAACGGCTTAACCTCGTTCTGAACTTGCCGCCGTGCCACCCACGTGTTCAGCTTTAGGGAAAAAGAAAATTTTGGAATACTAACTTTGTATTGTCAGGAACTTACCAATTACTTGTCCGTGAACATGACTTCACACAAAAAAAAAACTTCGATTTGCCGGTCACGAATTGGTTATGTTCGTTGATGACAGCCACGAGGAATGAAGTCGCAAAGTCACGCCTAGTTCCCGGTTAGAATTCTATGACTCCGGGATTTGTTGAGCTGATTGGGGTTGCCAGAGTACCGAGTGCCAGATCTCTCTCCGGGACAAAGCCGCAAACTATTGCGCCCCTCAAGAATTTAATATTTTCGACACCTACACTTTCAAGAGGCAATTTTTTCTGATAAATCGACCTGCAAACAGCCGGATAGAGGGGCGGGCAGACGAACAAGCAGGTCGCGATTTCTATAGGATTTTGTAAGTTAGTAGAAAACACTTAAAAATGTATTATAACCTCTACAAATAATTAAATAGCTGCAGAATAATTGAATAACTTGATTTTACTGCCCATGAAAAATCCTGTGACCTAATTATACGATGAAGGATACAAAACAATATTCAAATAAATAGGTATAAGAGTCAAAATTAACATAATATACGTTTTATTTTGATATCACACTAATAAGCAATAAATTAGAAATTTAAACTCTACTTAAAAAATTAAGTTTATTTCTTTCTATACAAAATGTTATTGTTACAAGAGACTAGGAACTGCAAATTCGAGAAGAATATTCTTGAAAAAATCTCATAAACAAATAAACGAATCAAATATTATCATATGACTTTATTGTTCAATCACATTATTACATGCACATAAGCATCTAATAGAGCGTCTGTTTCTGGCTCTTAGTTCCAGCCATCGTTTTTGATTTGGTACAAACATTTCAGGAGGTAATTTAGCTTTTTCTTCTGGATCCTCATCTATTTGCGAATCATTTAACAGTAGATAATTC
This sequence comes from Odontomyia ornata, assembly GCA_963969285.1. Classification (NCBI taxonomy): domain Eukaryota; kingdom Metazoa; phylum Arthropoda; class Insecta; order Diptera; family Stratiomyidae; genus Odontomyia; species Odontomyia ornata. The sequence goes on along the minus strand of OZ017738.1, from coordinate 135,569,832 downwards.
ATCAAGTATGTTTTGGAAGCTTACCTTCATTTTGTTTCCTATATTTTGGTGTCGGCAAAATTGGTACAATTTCATCTGGTTTCCGTAAAAGAATTCTTCCTACACCTTCACACATCCTTAAGACCTCATGCTTAGCCAGTTTATCTAAATGATCTGGAGAAACTGCACCACAGTTTGTGATCCATTTGGAGACACCATCGAAATCTTTGAGCAAGTTTAACGCTCCATTTCGACTAAATTTAACTCTTTTTAAATAAATATGATCAAGCCAAGATTCGCAAACTATTTTTAGAGTAAGGCTTAATATTTCTACATCTTGTGTCGCTTCCAATATGGGCAAATATATTTGTTTCATGAAATATGCAACATATTCTCCTGGAGATTCTTTTTCAATGTCACTTTGCCAAACTTTTTCAGGTGGGAAGCACAGACTAAGAGTAGCAAGTGTATACGTTCGACATGTTGTAGATAGGATTTCTATGCATTCCGCACATGTGTTCTATAAGATAAAATAATTCACGAGTTGTTAGGCTTTCACCATATTGCAATTTAAATTATAAACTAATAATTACCTTGAGCTTTAAAATATTCGTTTTTATTTCGGAAACCAATTTTGCTCTCAATTTAACACAAACTTCAATTAAAACTTCTAAAGGATTGACTGGAACTAGTTCTGGTACTCGTAAGTAGTGTAAATGAACCAAGCAGTTGCAAATATCATTGTGTACAACTTTAAAGAACATGTTCATATTCCATTCAGAGCAAAAGGATTTCGCTTTAGACAGCGCCCAAAGTCGCATGCAGTGAACGGAATGATCTGAAATTATTTTTTTGGGTAGAGGCTAGATTCTGGTTGGTATAGAATTTAAAATTCACCTAATCTGTGTAAAATAGGTATTTGTTCGACTATTGGTAATTGGTTAGGTATTGTTCCGTTGTGATCGCAGCTGTTGCATAAGGTTGTTAATGTATTGAGAAGATCACACCATAAAGTTCCTGTTGATGTGCCTGCAACCTGATTAAAAGATATTATTTTTTATGCAATAGTGAATAGCCGATCTGGGTTATTAGCCTGTAATTGTTAAAATTATTCTAAAGAATAAACCCAAAATTTAACGAGCTATTGTTTGCTTTTCAATCGTATCGTAAAGTCACGGGCCCAAAAGATTGTCTTTACAGTTAAAGTGCGTGTATATATTTTTTTCGGGGTGGGGAGGTATAGGTATTTAGGCCCTGATTATGGTCCTCCTAGACCCTGTCTGGACCATAGTATACTCAAATAGTAGCCACACCTTTCATTTACCCTGTGTTGCACACTTTTTGAATTTTCCCAGGGGCATTACAGCTGATCCGGGGCATTACAGCTGATCCATTTTTGGCGCGCTCAAGAAACAAAGCAAAATGCAGATAAAATTTCCGACGCACGTGTTCTTTTACGCATTTCAGAACATAGGAGTGCTGCCAGATCCTAATAAAAAACTAAAAGATTGCATGGAACGAATTTGGTTTTCTGCAATGTTATTGATTTTTTAGCTCTGGTAGCCCTGAAATCTCTCATCGAAGCATATGTTTATTTTCGCGCCATTCCTCGCATCAGCGTTTACCATCTACCTGCTACCGAAGATTTATGGCTTGCTGTTCGGCTTATGTTCGGATTTTTCCGGAGAGTTGATGGAGTGTGGTTATTAGTTGGGTATACTATGGTCTGGACTACCCACTAAACCCTTTCCCTGTTAACTGAAACCGTTGTAAAGATTACTTCGGACTAGGCCTCGTTTTCTATGTTTCAAGGTTCCATCGGGTTACATGGATCCCTTAACAATGAAAGGAGAGGAAAGGAGAGGGAGCGCTAGAAAAGAGCTTCGTTCTGAACAGTTCCGAGCGAACTTAGGGTTCGGCCACATTGCGATTTTTCTGCCGTAACCAGCGATGTTCAGACGCAAATACGAACACACTGCGACAAGATTTGCAAAGGAACTTCAGGCATGCGCAGAACTAATATGCTCATTTGAAGGTATGTTTTTGCCAGGAGCACATGCGCTAACTCATTTGTGTGCTATGCAAGAACATTCCGTGCACGTCAGCGTCAAATGTCCAAATGATGTGCGCTTGCGCGAGTATCACAAAAACTACCTACTAAACTGGTTTTAGGAAAAATAGCAAATTCCTGCGACTGCCGACCTGGACAAAATTGTCGAAAATCGCAGTGTGCGGGCTTCCATTTAACCATGTGTAACTTGCGACAGAAGTGCGGCTAAATAGTCGTAGTCTGATGCATCCCTTAATGTGCCTCATGGTTCCATTTGTCATTCGATCTGCGCATTTCTTCAATTAGACTATCTGAAGAGGGCTCTTTTATTTCTTTCGTGAGGTTACTTGGCTGTTTTTGCCATTTATTGCATCCAAAAAATATGCAGTAGGGATCAGCTACCTCTCGTAACCGGGAGACAATGACTTACCAATTTTGGGCTAATAAAACTAAAAATATCCATACCCGGTCAAAAGCTGGGTCAGATAGAAGTCAGTCTCAATATGCCTTTCACTGAGCCATGGTCTTGAATCCACGTAGATGTAGTGGTTAGTATATTTGGCGCGTAAGCTAAAAGTCTCTGATTCAAATCCCGCTAGTGACAACAAGATTTGTTTTGAGTTATTCTTTGGTTGGTCCATAAGCCTGCTCAGTTATGATGTGCTCAGGTTTAAAATTAGGATATATCATAGTTGGAAGGATACACGGCCAGCGTGCTACTAAACATATCTTCTCCTCGAGTGCTGATACAAACCAGATAATGAGGACTCTTTTTATCTCTAAGCAAAAGTCCAAAAGGAGCTTTAGAACTAAAAAAAATGTGAATAAAAAATGTTCTCGGATCAGGGATGAGCCTTGGGGTCAATCTCATTTTTATGTCATTCATCCAGGATTGTTGCCAATCGTCGAGTGAGCGTTGCCTCTCCTCGAGAGCCACGTGCCTTCATGTCTACGTTTGCAGATTTCATGACGTTCTTAAGCAAGGAGAGCGCTGGTTAAAACTCCTACGTGGACAAGCGCTGCTGATCGGAAATTTTCTGACATGCAGTTGCAATCCTCAGTACCTCATGTCTGTACCTGTGCCATGCGTTTTCGGTACAGCTTCTTGCTGAGAGCATCGGCCTATATTTACGAACCGTACAGCAGCACAAACTGAACGACGATTTTCAAAAGTCACCTCCCTGATGAGGTATACTCCCCCACCTTGGCCATCAGCTAAGTGAGTGTCGATACATCTACTGTAACTTTATCAGATAGTACGCTGATTTGCTTAGAGAAACACATCTTTAAATATATCACCAAGCAATGGCTTTTTACTGCTTGTTTTTGTCCAAGAAGCACTTCCTTGATACTGTTTATTCTTTTCTCCAGTAGTAGGTTAAAACCGTGAATAGTCATCCACTCCCTCATTCGGCACATTAGTATTCCTAGCCTAGTTAGGTTTGTTCAACTGTGCATCCAGCGAATAGCACCACAATATCGTTTGGATAGCCGATTAAGCGTGATTTGTCCAGTATTTGCACCAAGGATGGAGTCTTATGTAATGCCTGACTTCCATTCTTTGTCGACATTGATCTAGCGGAAAGTAGGGTATTTCTGACATCAAATATCGCGAGCATAAAAACCCGTCTGGTAGATCCGCTGCGAAAATCTGCTGCCAAGATCACCGTCACAGCTTCTATAATCGCATTAATGGTGAAGGGCTCTGCTCTAAAACTATACTGTTGGAGAGGTAAGTCCCATGCAACATGGATTGCATCAGTGAGTCTTGCCTTGATAAATTTCTTGAGCACTTTTCTAGCGGTGTCTATCTATATAACAGGCGATATGCAGATGGCGACTCAGGGTTTCAAATGCCTTCATTGACCAGTACGAGGCTAACTACCTTCCAGCGCTTGCAGACACCTTTACGCAGGCAAGCGTTTAATATACTCTCAGTTAGGACAACAGCGATAGACAAGCTGCAATATCTTGGCTGGGACACCGTCTGATCCTGGTGCCTTCTTTATTATCATGGATACAACTGCCTCTTCTGGTTCGATCCAATTAGCTGTTGTTTCTTCGTGGATATCACACAGAATGTATTGGAAAAAGCGCCTGATTTATCGTATAATTTTTTCTACTTCATGGAAATAGGGCACTCGTAGGGTACCGAGCTTCCTCATCACTAGCTTATAGCCTAGGCTCCATGAGTTCCTGTTCACGTTGTCCAGGAGATTTTGCCAGCAGTGAACCTTACTGCTATTAATTAGTCTGTGAAGGCATTCACTGGCTGACTTATATGCTGGTCGTTTTTGTCAATCTCATCTCGAGTATGAAACTGCTGAGGCTCATTTTGAAACTTCCAACACTTATTTCGCTGTTCAGCAATTGCAGCTGACCACTAGTATTGAGGAGGCTTGCCATGTCTGTGTCTTCAAAGGGAAAATAGACAAAATTATTCTCATGGTTGAGTTCACAATGTCTTCAGCTGTTAATTTTCCGTCCTTCTGTGAATCTTTTAGAAGCGGTGTGCCTACCGTTAGCATGTTAACGCACTTTGCAGCGTCTATCTGCTCAATATTCCACCTAATAGTTGGAGAGCTGGCATATGTGCATCCAGAGGCATTGCCACAGATCTTCAATGCAGTATACTGGTGTTCACTGGCTGAGAAATCTTATAGAACTCACTAACTGTGCGCCCTTGGTACTAGGGTCTACAAAACAGTTGTGGTCACCATTGACAGGACTCGCTTTCCTCTCGGATCAGGTTGAAGTATGCTCTGTGCACAAAGCAAACGACATAAGTATCAAAAACTATCTTTCCCTTTATGGTATAGGTTGTTTTTTAGAAGTGTAGAGCTTTAAGTTGATATAAAACAAAGAAAAATATTTTGATTTCCTATGAAATTCACTTGTTTTGAATTATATTTTTTTGTAGTTAATTATTTTGTTTTTTTAAAAAAATATATAAGTTTTTTGTGTCATTATATTAAAAGATGATTTCAGGCATGTAGCCATCGTGGCTAGCGCGTACGTTGCCCAATCTGGAGTTCCGATTTTGACGCAATCATCGCAGTAAATCAGGATGTATTTTGGTAATAATGCGTCGAACGCTGGCCTCCAATTTTTCAATCGTTTCTGGTTTATTGGCGTAGACTATTGAATTTACATGTTCCCAAAAGAAAGTAATCTAACGGTGCCAAAACGCACGAAAGTGGTAGTCAGTTAACAGCGTCATTTCGTGAAATTAGTCGCTTGTCAAATGTGTCTTTCAGTAAATTAATTGCATCGCGTGCGGCGTGGCATGTGACACCGTCCTGCTGAAACCACATATCAGCTTCATTAATGTCTTCCAATTGACGTCCCAAAAAGTTAGTAATCATGTCTCTGTAGCACTCACCGTTGAGGGCCATCATTATTTTTGAAACCAATGGACCAATTATCCCACCCACCCCGTAAAGCGCACCAAACTGTAATAAACATAAGCAGTCAAGCAGCCCCATGTTGATCAGGAGTGGCTGATCCTGAAGAAAGAAATTGGTGACCCCGTCGAAACTGCTTACTTTGTTGTTTTACTAGGTTTAAGTTAACTACATCCGCCAAGTTTCCAACATTCAGGCAGAGATGGGTGATTTATTTCAGCCACTTCAACATCTTTACGTTTAACATTTCCCTGGTAATGCAACGACCTTCTTCAGGAAAATTAACGGTTAGTTTTTGTACAATGTTTGCGTTCATCCTAAGCCTCCGTGTCCGATAACTTAAAGAGACAAAAAAAGTTTTGAATTTCTGTAGAGTAATACAATAAGTTTGTAAACTCTGCAAAAAAACTATTTTTCAATTTCTATGGGTACCAAATTCGTATTCGTACATAGTCATGAACTATATAGCTTTGGACTATGAAATAACTGAAAATTTAACAAATAATATTTCTGCTTTGATAAAAGGCTAAGCTTCTTGGTTACATCCATAGGTGGTCAGCAAATAATTTTGAATTTGATTGAAGAGTTATTAAGAAGGATACAAAATGGGGCGGAAATCCACAGAGCTGTCAGGCAATCTAGGAAAACTAATAATGTTCTGGTGTGAAGAAGGAAAGTCTTGTGGTAAAGTAGGAAAACTAGTGCGACAGAGTCGTTTAACTATTCAAAACATAATTTAATCTTACAAAAATCATGGATTAGAGAGAAATGAAAAGAAATTGTACAAAAAAAAACATTGAAAATAAGACACTGCTTGTTCATTATAAAGGAGATTTCGAAGGACCCTTCAAGAAGGACACCGAAACTTACACATTTTTTGAAAAAGTTTGTAGAATAAAGATTTGTAGTCAAATTGTCATAAATATACTGCGCAATGTGTAACAGCAGCAATAGCAATAAGATCTACGACTGCTTAGTTCAAATCATTTAATTCTCTTTTTTATTGCAAAGCCATAGTGTGCGAGGAGACACGTTTCGACTCCTTTGAGTCATCTTTCAAGAAAAAAGAGAATTGGCCTGCGGGTATCAAATAAATAAAAAAAATGAATCATTTAATTCTATTTGACATAAATTCGTTCGTTCCGTTTCTGGAAGTTAAAAACTAATTATGCAAGCAAAAAAATTTTTCCATTTTCACTTTTGATTTGTCCGCGTACATAATATAAATGAAACATAAGTACCAATAAGAGGTGAAACAAGTTGGGTAGACAGACCTACGCTCATGTCAAAATGGTTTAGGTTTCCTTTGGGAAATTTCGCGAAACAACGACGCAGCAGGCAACATAATTACGAAATTCTTAATTATTTTGTCAGCTTTGAAGACTTGTGTCTCATATTTGGTAGGATGAACAACAAGAAATCATGTTTTATTGACGTTATTACCAATATAGTACTACGACATTTGCCTGAGATTGCTTTCAGAGAGTATTGCGAATTGTTCAACAACATGTTGAACAATTCATGTTTCCCAAATCAGTGGGAAAAGGTTAAGGTACGAATATTTCTGATCTTCAAGAAAGGCAAGGTATCTTCGTACCCTAAAAACGATCGCCCAATTAGCTTGTTGCCTAAGATCTGCAAGGTCTTTGAAGAGATTCTAAAACAAGCATTTGACGCCTACATTGAGAAATATGAGTTGACACCAAGTTGCCCGTTTGGTTTCCGTGCCAGGAATTCGACTATACCTGCGATAACAAAAGAAACCCGGAACAGTTGGCGAATGAAAGTGAATGCGCAAAAAGGCGAAATAATGCTGTGGTTGACCAGTGAAGACCTGAAACGTAGTTGGAACGATTATGGCTGGTGAGGGTAGTGCAGAATGAGTTGCACATAAATCCTTTGTTCGATACCTAGGTGCTTCCTTCGATTACTCTTTCATTGCAGATACAGGTTCATTGATGAAATGGTCAAAGTTATCGGTTAAAATGCTCTGGTTAGAATAGTTTTGACATCTGAATGTCCGATTTGTTACAATCAGAGTGCTAGTACTATATTAAGAGTTTTCATAAGGAAGTGCCTTCGCGAATTTACTGGTCTAGACACTGTCTACTAATCGAAGAATTTATCAAACTGCCAAAGTGATGAGAGTTGATACATTTACTTTTTGAAGCTTTTTAGAAATCATATCACGAAGGATGTTGCTGTAAGTGAAAGTCCGTGGATCTCGCAGCCGTTTCACCCTACCGACGGGTATATTGAGACTTGTTTCACCACTGGCTTCATTCCACCAGACGCATTCCTGTATTTGAATAATCGGTATATTTTTGATTCTAATGGTACCCCAATTAAATATCACGTATGCATGTAGGCAAGCCACCAATAAGAACATGGAATATCCTTAGCTGGCGAGATCAACAGTGTCAATATAGATACTCACTTGCGAGAGACGTTGATGCTGGTCATGCAGAGACGGAGCAGTTTAGGCTTTGGTGGCTAAATGGAAATTACTAACTTATTCGTGGTCGTTTGTGGGTTTCTGTTTATTTATTTTATTAACATACGTAGGCAAAAAAAACATAAAACTTTCTTAGGAAATACCAACTGAATTCAAAAGTAACAACAACATTCGAAACAAACTGAAACCAAAACTGAATGACACATCAATATACGAGAACAGCGGCATATACAAACTGACATGCAAGGACTGTGACATTGTATACATAGGAGGGATAACACGGATACAAAGGAAAAGATACAAAGAGCACTTACGATCTTTCTTACACAACAAGGCAGACTCCAATTATGCGATGCACTCTCAAAATCACCCACACGAGCCCGACGCTATGACAAACTCTGTGACATTGCTAAACAAACAAAGCAAAGGCCCAAGACTTGACGTCCTAGAAAGGCTTGAAATATATAAACATTCTTAAACAGACGGTAATATTATCAACGAACAACTTATTCGAAATTCCGACAAACATTTTTTCAGTAATAGACCACACTGATGGAACAGAATAAATGGACATTCAATAATCCAAAAAACAAAAACCCTCTGCCTGACCTAATTTAGTAGTACCTGCTTAACCCATCCGATGGCTTTACATATATATATATATATATATATATATATATATATATATATATATATATATATATATATATATATATACATATATAACGAAACGATGTAACGAAAGTTGTGACCGCGCTAGAGGTTGCAATTTTGCTCCAATTTTCACCAACTTTTCAGGAAAGGTGTATTGAGTAAATATCTTGACTAGGTTCGTTAACCAGCTCAACCAGTTGAACAAAAATAAAATGACGGCTATTTCGACACAAAATCGTGATTTTTGTTCTACCCGAAGTGTAGCTTAGATTTGGACGATGAATCTCACAATAAAAATCCAAAGTCAAACCGTCTGAAACAAAATGACGGTCGAAAAATGTGCAAAAATTTGTTGTTGTAGTTTTGACCAAACCTTTCAACTGATTACAATGAGACTATAAATACCTAAATAACAATGAAAAGGACTAGAGGTCAAGTCTCACAACAAAATGTCGGCATCTTAAAGCGCGAAACTTCAAAGGCTTCTAAAAGTCAGATAGAAAATGATTGTATCTAAAGATTTTGTTATTTTGGTGATCATCTACGAGCAAGTTTTGAAATAGTAGCGGTTCAAATATGCGATTTTTTCAGATTTTTGTGGCCCTTTAGCGGCCATGTTTTTCGGCAGATATAGATGAAGCTTTAGATTTTAAATAAATGTTCCGTGAAAAATTATCAAAATTTTTAATATTTTTAGCTCGCATTTTCACTAAAAATTGAATACATTCAAAATGGCAGCCCCCAAAGTTCAGAAAATGACTGCTATTCGCTATTTTCTTAGCAACTGAAATGTTAAATGCTTATAATAACCGGCGATCCCGCGGAGCGATACCCGACAGAGATCTGTCATCCCTACACAATTGCTGTCAGCTGGCACCCGTTTGATGACAGATCTCTACCACCGAACTTCCGCTTGACGTCGGCAGTGTGGTACGTTGATTAACATCTTAATTTCTGCCACTGAACCGCCACTTGACGTCGGCCGTGTAGTGAAGAAAACGCCTGGCACTTGTGTGAGCACATCTGATTTTTCCGTGAGGTTAGTGTAATTTGTTTCGAAAATTCCAGTTATTTTGTATGAAGGACTATCTACAAATTTTCCAAAGAATACATCAAAAGAAGTTTTGGATGGACGTCCACTGTACTTGGACGCACTGGCCACGACGCTGTTGGATCTATGTGTTCTAGACGCTATGTTTCCTTATTTAATGAGCTGCCATCAAAATCCGAATGCAAGAACACATGCATATGGTTGGGAACGGAAAGTGCTGTTGAAAAAGCTCGTGAACAAATAGTTGATTTTATATCAGCTAATCCTCGTGAAATAGTTTTCACATCAGGCGCTACAGAATCTAATAATCTTGCAATAAAAGGCGTCGCTTGGTTTTATAGCACGAAAAAGAAACACATTAGTACAACATTTACTGAACTTAAATGTATACTGGACTCATATCAAGCTCTAGAAGGCGAGGAATTTCAAGTAGCTTACACGTATTTGCCTGTAAATGCAATGCTATCATAAACATTCAGGATTTAAGAAGAACGGATCAAAAATCAATTGTCTTTGTTATGACTCTAAATGACGACATAGGTGTTATCCAGCCAATCGCTGAAATCAGTTGCAATTGCTTTAAGTGAATTGAAAACAAAGTTCATAAAAAAATGTATCATACGACTGAATTTGACACGCTTATCTTTTGTTAATAATGAAAAAAATAAAAAAGAAGATATTTTTACACAACTATTGAATCCTGCTTGTTTGCAAACTATGCTTTAAAAAAATATGCAAACATAGCCAGACAACAATATTCAAACGCAAATATTTAATATGTATTATATAAATACACCCAACTCCATAAAATGGATTCATTTATGTAAAAGCTAAATATTTTTTTTAGCTCTACAAAACAACAAAAACACCCACTAAATAATTTTTTAAAATCAGTTTTTTACAAGACAACAGCATTAGCCGTGAAAAATATTTTAAAATTTTTCAATCCCAATAGACATAAACAATAGCTAACCCGCGTATATAGTATTAGGCCTGAATTCAAAACCAAATTACTTAAAGGACTGTCTTACAAAGTAAAAAATAAAAAAAAAAAATAGGCACGATAAATGAATGAATAAACACAAAAGAAACAATTACTGAATAAAGATAATTATATATTTTTTAAATAGAAATATTGTTACATGTACAAATCATTCTGCGAGCTACTATCGCAATTGTTTTCACAACCATTAAGAACATCAACAAACGAACGTACTCGGAAACACGCCAAGCATGATCAACATCTAAAAGTGACGTCACTGCCCATTCATTAAGCTGCTCGAATATTCCAGTTAATTCGCCAATGTACGAGAAATGGATTGAATGACTAGAGACCCTATATAAAGGCGAGCTGAATGAATGGGGGGACACATTACAACCGCGATGGTAAAAACTGCGATAGAGTGGAGCGCGGGTTAAAGGCGATATTGATTGGTGGTTGTGAAGTGATAGACAGTAGTAATAAAAATTGATAGACTGTAATGATTTTAATGTCTAAGTCCGAACGAGGAACTGACCTCTCATCGGTTCTAGACGTTAAGTCTGAGTAGTGCCAACGGATGGTACCAACCGGTCAACCAATCCGTGCACCGTAATCCATTCTCGTGGTGGCTGCTTGTCGGCCAGCTAGATTCGAGAGGATTTCGGCCGCGGGTCTCCAAATGGATTACGCTCATTTACAATCTTCAGCCAGCAATACATGTCCGTTTTCAAACGCGTCACCAAAACAAAACCATACGGAGAGGAAACCTACTTTACGTTACTCCGTATTTCTTCATACAACCAGTCAAAGGACAAAGATCTGATCTTTACTTCGCGTTCCCTAATTTCCGACGCGGTACCGAAAAATATACTACGTTAACGTAAATCCGAAAAAAACTACGCTAAAGAAAAACCAAAATCAACTAAGGTACCACGTACCGCGCGCGACGCGAAACCGACCTCAGCGGATTTTCTCAAACCCTACCTTCGCGACGGCATACTTACCATGCACTCTTTTTCCCGCTGAAAGAAAGGACCACTGGAAAGGAAAATCGTGTTTTGAGTTAGCAATTCATATTATTCTCTTTCAAGTAAAATAAAATTTTTTCCATTACAAGTAAATTTTTTTTTCTTTCGTTTTTCACCTAATTTATAACATTCGGCATGTTAAGGGAGTGGAACAAAAACTAAAGAATTATAATAGTCTTTTCTTTTTGAAATTGGATGATGAATTTTCACCACAATTGATACGTATCAATGTCAGTGTACGTTAAACATTCGATGAAACAAAATGAATACATCGTTTTCATCAAAACCATTTAAATACCTAACTAACTACATAACATTACAAATTTACAAAAAAATTATAATGTATATATATCGTCCACTTCAAAAATAAGTTTGTTTAGTGTAAATCAACGCAATTTAATCTAGTCAATATTTCAATGGACTCTCTTTCTTTATTATACCGAAGCACTTGCAACATGCCGCGAAATATTTAACTTGTTTCTTCTATGCGCGTTTGAACGGGAGGAAGAAATAAAGTATACCGTAAAATAATTAATATTAGCTATTTCCCAAAATTTAAAAGCGCTTTAAAATAAAGGAAGATAACCTTTCGGGTATATATTCTATTATACTTAATATTAATAAACGTCATTAAATTTTTTTTTTGCTAAATATTTTCTGAGCAATAATGTTTGGTGTTTTATTTTGAAATTGAAAATATTTCATTTACGATTCTTAAACTTCTCGTCTCAATATTTGTTTTTTATATTAGATTTGAAAATTGTGCTGTGAATTTTTCTTTTTTGAATGGTATCTCGAGTCGAGCCAACAAAATATCAATCTTAAGGAAGGCGTCTGCAGAGTAGAACGAATTTTTTTTATAATCATTTCTAAATATAAACTAAGGAAGAATGGAATAGTTTTCCCAAATCGCCAAAGTGTTCTTTTCTATTCCGTTTGAATTGTTTCGAAGCAATTCAGTGCATCATTATTTGCAAATACAAAGCAAATAAAGCTTCACCACATTATAAAATGTATTAAATATTTCTGCGCCGAATTCTGCAGCCAATATTTAGTTTAGATTTGGTTTACTCATACTTGTAAATTTAAAAGGACAGGTTATGCCTTCCTATTAGATACCTCATTCGTCTAAAAACAACACACTCTTATGTCGAATATTGTGTTCTGTTTGGAAGGCTCTGATTCAAACCGGCCGTTCAAAACACATTCTAAGATTTCGCCGGAAGGAAACTCAGAAATTCTTATCCACGTTACCAATTTCATCAGGACTCTTGACAAACAGCACAACTTCAATCTTTCGCGTTTCTAATCACTACACCACGCATCCAAACCGAAGGCGCTGAACCGCATAATCTCGTATTACCTCAAATCCCGTCCGCTCACCTTCTGATCTCTTTTCATAAATTGAGCTTTTTTGAATTTCCATCAAAAGTCCATTCATCTTTGTTTGGCCTTCGCGATGAATATTACACCAAAATTCACAAATTGTTTGATCAGCTTGTCGTAGTACTGGCAAAATTAACAGTGATTGTTGTTGGTGTGATACAGCTAAGTTATGCCCGGTTATACAGACACGATCATTGAGCGCATTTAAAATAGAACCATGAAAATTTCTTCAACAGTAGTGGTTCTTCCAAACGAATATCCCAATTGGCCAAAACTAAAGCTTTTCTTGCTTGTTAGTTAGTTAAATCTGCTAGTCTTCGTCGTTTGATAATCGTTGATGAACCAACTGTCAATCGATCCTCTAATGGCACTTTGACTAGAACTGAATCGCTAACCCCATGATGCATATCAGACGGTGAATTTTCACGGGCTGCTCTTTCATCCAGCAAATGATCCTTTTCGATTGGTTCGTAAACTGATTCTTCGCGAACATGTGCAACCCGACTCTTCTTGGGTGGCGGACGTACACACCTCACTGCCATGTGGCTGTCAATTCCTCTTGACATCCCACGACAAAATTTACGTGGGATGTGCGCTCGTCACAACCAACGTGAAATGACAAGCCTCCTAGCAGCAAGGTGTGTTAGTAGTGGTCGCCAGCGGCGTCGCATGATTCATTACAAGACAAAGTGAAAAAAAAAGAATTTGGTGAAATAGTCAAAAATTAATAATTGTGCATTTTTAGTAAATAAACTCTTTTAACTTAATTTAAAAGACATTGCGTTTTCACTTTCCCGGAATATTAAAATTATTGGCCACGAACCATAACACGTGACAGTGTTGTCAGAAGTGGGATAGAAAATTTTGGAAGTGAAAACTTTTGAACATTTTTAAAGTGCACAAAAGTGAAAATTAACGTGGAAACTGGTTAAATAGCGGAAACAATAAAAATGCGAGGAACTTACAACTAAAAATTGATAAATTGACCATATCGGAGCTAAAGGAGGAGTTGGAACAGCGAAAAGGCCATACTGATTGCACGCTTGCGTGACGCGGTCGAGTCGGAAGGCGTGAATCTGGATTCGGGTGAGCCCTCAGATGCGGAACAAGGCGCAGAAGGTGGAGAAGTAGAAACACCCAAATCAAAGGAGCCAGAAAATACGATAATGCAAATGCTAATGCTGATGCAGCAAGAGCAGTGACAACAGTCCTCCAATTTAACTGCGAAGCTAAATGAACAATCAACGAAGCTAACTGAATAATCAACGAAGTTAAATGAACAATCAGCGAAGCTAGACCAACAAGCGTTCGAAATCAAGGCAAACATCGCACAGAACCTGGAGAAACAGTCAACTGATTTGAAGGCAGATTTGGAAAAACAGTCTACCGAAATAAAAGCGAAGTCGAGGAGAGAATCAATCATGAGATGGAAAACATGAAAAAGGAATTGGAAGCAGCAGAGGCAGTAGTAACCACCTCACCAGCCCCGCTTACAACCTCAGCGCAAAGCTCATCCAGAAATGTGAAAGCACCAATATTCGACGGGCAAACGGTCTGGAGCATTTACAAAACCCAGTTTGAAGCCGCCGCTAGGGCAAATCACTGGGATGAGCAGGAACGAGCCACAGCACTAATTCTTGCTCTAAGAGGCCCAGCTGCCGAGCTTTTGCAGACTGTCCCCATTGAGTCGCACTCAAATCCGGCTGCCATAATGAATGCGCTCGACATGCGTTATGGAGACGATCATCTGAAGCAGATTTATCGGTCACAGCTACGGCATCGGATGCAGAAGTCTGGCGAAACCCTACAGCAGCTAGCCCAAGGCATTGAGCGACTGGCGGTTTTGGCTTACCCAGCATATGACCCAGAACATCGAGACGACGCTGCAACAGAAGTATTCATCAATGTTTAATGCACAGGAATTGCAACAAGCTGTGCGTTTAGCTCAAAAGCAAACAGCTAAGGACGCGTTAGCTTTTAGTCTGAACTTTGAGGCAGCGAAAAATGTGAGCCGTACCACTGCCCGGGTTCGCGAGGTAGTGACAGACGAGTGCAGGTTTGAGCACGTGGAAATTGAACGAGACCCGCAGATGAATGGTGCGCCAAGATGCTGGAATTGCGGTGAGAAGGGGCACCTGCAAAGAGACTGCAAGAACCGAAGAAGCTATTGTCCAGGGTGTGCAGCTAGGAGGAGATCCAGACCGAGTCAGGAGCTTAGGATGGAAGCCCTTCAAACAGAGGGGTCAGGAAACGTGTAAGAGCCAACTTTGTGGAGCAGAGGTTGGCTAGGAGGATCGACGTCCCCAGCACCACCATCACCGTGTCAAGACTACATCGTGGAGAAGCAGACTTATGCCTTCCGGGTCAAATTGACGGAGAACATTGCACCATAACAATCGACACTAGTGCAACCCGATCGATTATCCGACCGGACCATGTAAGGCAACAACTACTTCACAAGGGCAGAATTTTCTCACTACGGACAGCTACGGACTCTGCACCTGTCCATGGACAGATTAGTCTTCAGATATAGTTGGGAGACCTTTCGTTCCAACATAATTTTCTGGTCGCGAACATTATGGATGACTGCATTCTTGGAATGGATTTTCTGCGACCACATGGAATCACATTGGACTTGGGCAAACGGGTATTGAAATGGCAGAATGTCGAAGTTTTGATGGAGGATCTCAGCGTTCAAATTCCCAAGATGAATGTGGTAGTATGTGCCGACACTGATGTAACGAATTCTTCCGAAAGCATTGTATGGGCCAAGCTTGATGGTGATTCTGGAGACCGATCTTATCTGATACAGCCAACGAAGACGTCCGCATTGCGCAGTTTGATTGTAGGACGAAGCCTTGTAAGATCTATGAAGAAGGGATACGTGCAGGTTAGAGTCCTTAACACTGCAGACTCAACCACGAGCATCAAAGCGGGAGAAGTCATCGGCAGCTGCCAGCCTGTTTCCACCATCACCTCTTTGGAAGCTACTCACGACAATCATTGGAAAAGGAGGCAAGATGCAGACAAAGCAATATTGAAGCAGGACAAATTGCCAGTACAGCTATTCTAGTGAGCCTATGATCTGGTCACCAAGTACAGTGACATCTTCTCAACGAGCCCAGATGACCAAGGCCGAACGAGTATGGTAACTCACGTCATAGATACACAGGGAGCCAAGACAATTCGACAAGTCCCGACACGTCTTCCTATAGCCAAACAAGGAGAAGTGAGCGCGCTGATATCGGACATGGAAAAACAAGGTGTTATCGAACCTTCTGTCAGTCCTTGGGCCGTGCCAGTAGTTCTAGTGAAGAAAAAGGATGGTAGCACTCGTTTTTGTGTCGACTATAGGCAGCTTAACGACGTCACTAAGAAAGATAGTTACCCGCTCCCACGCATCGATGACATCATGGACACTTTAGCCGACGCAAAATGGTTTTCTACACTTGATCTCAAGAGTAGCTGCTGGCAGGTAGAAATCGACAAGAAGGACCGAGAGAAGACCGCATTTTCCATTGGGATCGGATTGTGGCAATTTGTGGTGATGCCATTTGGACTTTGCAATGCTCCAGCCACTTTCAAACGCCTGATGGAATACGTGCTGCGTGGCTTAACCTGCAAAACCTGCAAAACCTGCCTGGTGTACCTAGATGACATAATTGTTAACGGGAAAAGGTTCCAAGAGCACGTGCGGAACTTAGAAGAGGTTTTCTCCTGATTGCGACTAGCGAATTTGAAACTTAGTCCCGACAAGCGTACCCTTTTTGCAGCTGAAGTAAAATACCTGGGACACATCGTATCAGCAGAAGGGGCCAAAACAGACCCTGAGAAAATTGAAGCCGTGAAAAGCTGGCCAACACCAAATAACAAGCGCCAACTACGAAGTTTTCTGGGTCTGGCAACCTACTATCGAAGATTCGTCAAAGATTTTGCCAAAATAGCTAAGTGTCTCCATCAGCTTACCGTATGTCTGGAATGTCTGGAATGAACAATGCCAGGTAGCCTTTGAGACCTTGAAGGAAAAGCTATGAATCGCCTGTGCTGGCGTATCCGAAACCCAGAAAAATGTTTGTAGTTGACACCGATGCAAGCAATGGCGGTATTGGAGCTGTGGATCAATGGCGACTAAAGAGTCCTCTCGTATTACAGTCGAATTCTCTCAAAAAGTGAGGAGAACTACTGCGTGACCAGGAAGGAGCTATTGGCTATAATAGAGACCACCAAGCAGTTCCACAAGTACCTACATGGCCAGAAATTTGTTCTTCAAACGGACCATGCATCGCTGAGATGGCTGCTTAACTTCGAAAACCCCGAGGGAGAAGTTGCGAGATGGATCGAAAGATTGCAGTCATACGACTACGAAATTGTTCATCGGAAGGGAGGAGTTCATGGAAATGTTGACGCCCTATCTCGTCGTCCATGTCCAGCTAATTGCAAGCATTGCCGAGAGATTAAAGTAAAGGAGCTGCCCGATGATCTGCAATTGATAACGGCCGAATTCGGAGGTTGGTCACCGGAGGAGATTCGAAATCCCCAGTTAACCGATGAAGATATCGGGCCGTTGCTCGTATGGAAGGAGACAACTGGGCGACCTTAGTGGAACGATGTTTCAATGCACGGTGCAACCCTGAAAAGCTATTGGGCACAATGGAACTCCCTTCAGGTGGAGGATCGCGTACTCAAGCAGAAATGGGAAACGGTGGATGGCAGATCCTATAGGATGCAAACTATACTTCCCAAAAGCCGAATCCACGATGTGGTTAAGGAGATGCACGAAGGATCCTCGGGAGGCCACCTTGGCGTTAACAAGACCTTAGCGAAATTGCGGGAAAGGTTCTACTGGCTCCACGCTCAAGAAGACGTAGAGGACTGGTGCCGTAGATGCACGAATTGCGCTTCCGTCAAAGGTCCAAAGCGACGGCTGATGGGACACATGCAAACCTATAACGTGGGGGTACAATTTGAAAGGATTGCTGTTGACATCGCAGGACCCTTTCCTGAATCTGAATGGGGAAATCAATACACGCTGGTTGTGGCCGATTATTTCAGCAAGTATCCCGAGGACTACCCCATTCCCAACCAGGAAGCAACTACTGTAGCCGAACAGCTAGTATTAAATTGGGTCAGTAGGTACGGCGTACATTGCGAACTACATTCGGATCAAGGCCGAAACTTTAAGTCACTAGTTTTTGGCGAAATGTGTGAGCTGCTGGGAATACGGAAAACGAGGACAACACCGCTGCATCCCCAATCCGATGGAATGGTCGAACGTTTCAACGGCACGCTCAATAAACATCTGGCCAAGATTGTTGACGAGAACCAAAGGGACTGGGACCGACATATCCCACTATTTTTAATGGCGTACAGAGCTGCCGAACATGCATCGACGGGTCAAGCCCCAGCCAAAGTCATTTTTGGAAAGACTATTCGTCTGCCATCTGATATAAAGTTCAGAACACCCCGTGAGAAACCCCAAACGATCTCAGAGTACGCAAGTGAGCTAAGTCAACGGTTGAACCAGATTCATCGGACAGTGCGAAAACACCTCGAATCGGCTACTGACCGCATGAAGACCAGGTATGATCTAAAGGCAAATTCTACTGGCTTCCCGCAAGATGACTTGGTGTGGTTAAATAACCCGCAACGGCGAAAGGGTAGGTCTCCAAAGTTGCAACATAATTGGGAGGGACCATACCGAGTTACAAAGCGAATCAACGACGTCGTATACCGAATACAGGAACACCGTAAGCCAAGAGCCAAAATGAAAATCGTGCACCTGGACCGTCTTGCCCCATATTACATCCAGGGAGAATTGACTACAACTGGCGACAAATTTTTTCAGGGCGAAAAGAACTGAGGTGGGGGCAGTGTTACATGTACAAATAATTCTGCGAGCTACTGTCGCAATTGTTTTCACAACCATTAAAAACATCAACAAACGAATGTACTCGAAAACCCGCCAAGCATGATCAACATCTAAAAGTGACGTCACTGCCCATTCATTAAGCTGCTCAAATATTCCAGTTAATTCGCCAATGTACGAGAATTGGATTGAATGACTAGAGACCCTATATAAAGGCGAGCTGAATGAATGGGAGGACTCAGTACAACCGCGATGGTAAAAACTGCGATAGAGTGGAGCGCGAGGTAAAGGCGATATTGATTGAGTGATTGTGAAGTGATAGACAGTAGTAATAAAAATTGATAGACAAAGTGAAAAAAAAGAATTTGTTGAAATAGTTAAAAATTAACAATTGTGCATTTTTAGTAAATAAACTCTTTTAACTTAATTTAAAAGACATTGCGTTTTCACTTTCCCGGAACATTAAAATTATTGGCCGCGAACCATAACATGCGACAATATATTTTATTTAGTAATGGCATTACTTTAGTTCGGACCTTTTGTAAATAATTTGTAAATAAGAAGCATTAATATTAAGATTGTAACTATTCAAAAATGCGAGTAATATGAAAACATTTGATGTAACATGTTTAAGGCCTGATTTCATTATAACCTCAATTTATGAAATTACATACATACTCATTATTTTGTAATTTCGATTTAGTTAGTTTTAAGGTCCTAAAGTGGGAAAATTAATCATACAAGATTTCTCCCAGTTATTTCATTTTTCGATTTACGTCATATTAAATCTCGTCAAAATCGTATTTGATCATTAAAAATATTTAAATATCATTTGCAAAGCAACATGAATCACCTGATTAAAATTTGGTACAAATAAACAAAAATATTTAAATATCAATTGCAAATTAACATAAATCACCTAATTAAAATTTGGTTCAAATAAAAAAAAAATATTAAACTTAAAGTGTCCTTATCAACTAGTGATAAGTGACGGCCAGGAGCATGCTTTTTTCTTTTAATTTTCCATTGAAAGAAATAAAATGAGCAAAAACCCAGAAAAATAGGTTTCGGTTTAGTAGAGATAAATATTGCCTTCGTGTAAAAATGCTGGATTTGCTAGTGTAAGTCGAACGAGTTAAAATTTAAATGAGAATAAACATATATATAAATTGCTAAGTTAACCCAGTCTTTCCGTTTCATCAAACACGTTCTTTTTCAGAGGGAAGCTACGGCGAAGGTGAGTATGCTGCCGAGGGCGTAGGGTTTGTATAATCCGCGAAGGGCAGATTTCGGGACGCGGCCGGTACGCGATGCCATAGTTTGGTTTTTGCGTGTTTGGCTGGAGTCAATTGATTCTGTTTAGGTTTGAGCAGTTTATTTCGGGCACCGCGTCGCTTCTCGAATCAAAATGGAAAGGAAACGGAAGTAAATTAAATAAAAGTCGAGTCGGTAGTTGTTCAACGCATTATAAATCGGACGTTTGAATCGCTGGCTGATTCTTGTATGCTCGTGGAAGACCTGCGATCGAAATTCCCTTCCGAACTAGCTATCCTGCCAGCAGCCACCTCGGAGTAGACTTGTTGACCCTGATGGGTACGGTCCTTTGGCACGGTCTCAGACCTCACGTCTATAACCGATGAGGCGTCGGTTTAGATTTCCTTCGAGAAATCTTTATCCAACCAACGAGAAATAAAATTCATTGCACGTTTGAAATGGCTTTCATTGGAAGTATTTATACAATGGACAATTTTACTTAAACAGTGTTTAGCTTTCAAAATGGCGGCCTATAAAATGATTATTTGCTTTTCAAGATAAGAATACCTAAGGGAAATTCGACTTTGCAATTGGTAGCGCCAACGGGATTTTTATAATAGAGTTGGTTTTTTTTCTTCTTTTTTCCAATTAATTGATAATATTTGGTAAATCTCATCTGATAGCATATGATATTGTTTTTTATGACTGATTTTATGATTGAATACTGCCGAAATTTAGGTGCCATGTGGGCTCTTAAGTTTTTGAATAACTTAATGTCTTAAAAGTTTTTTTAGTTTTTATAAAATTTATAACGGTTAATCAATACAGCGCATTTGAGAGCCTACAGCGGCTACAAGGGGCATCCTCGCCCAATTTGAGACAGACTGGTCTAGAAGTATGGCAAATTGGAATTTTAAATAGAAAAGACTTCATTATTATAGTATTTTGGCTAGTTAATGATAAACGCATTCAAGATGTCGGGAATTTAGCGATTATCTATGTTCTATCAGGAAGCGACACTTAAATAATCTAAATCATTAAAGATTCATAGCAAAATCTATGGGATAGATTCGAAGCATAAATTTACACAGAATAATAATATTTAATGGTAAAATTTAAACCCCTTAAACAAATTTCATTTTTCCCCATATGTCAGAGTTTCATTTATAATTTGTCAGGGTCCACTGCAAGGTTAAGCATAAAAATACTATAAAACTTGAATATCTACGGAGAAAAAGTGTGAATTATTGAAAATAACAGTCAACGAGAACAAAATAAAGGAAGAAATGATTAGAATAAAAGTTTAGGGGGACATTTAATCGTTGGAAAAATTGAAATTTCTGTTTACATTCGGTATTTGCATACGGTATTGGTATTAACGCTTCATCATATTTATTTCTAGTTGTATCACTTTTCTGCTTACTAATAAACGTCAAGCTTGTTTATTTATTTGATTATATTTTAGAGGGAAGATTTCCATATTATAAACAGATTTATTATGTTTTTGAATGTGCACAGAATTATTGTCTAATATTTAAAATATCTGGCAGCGGTGGGATTCGAACCCACGCCCCCGAAGAGACTGGTGCCTTAAACCAGCGCCTTAGACCGCTCGGCCACGCTACCTTGCGCTCCCTTCATGACTGTATCTTTTTGGTGGATTTTGTTTTCATTACATTCAAACTAAAAATAAGTCATATAAATAGATACTCACGTCTAATACTAAATCACTAAAAGATTGTTTTAACTTCACACCATCTGTGATATTCAATGAAGACGATACTAGAGCCAAACGAAATTGACTATCCCACATTGTACTTGTCACATGCGTGGTCAGAGTCTCGCCCAGGCCACGTAACGTTGAATAGATTGGTTCAGGTGCGTCTAAATGAATGAATAATAATTAATCCATTAAAAACATTCTTTGATTTCATAATGAGTTAGAGTAGCTTATCGGTTAAAAGCGGAATTGTGATCAATAGAAGCTAATTTTGTTTTGAGCAAATTGGACTACTGATAAGATTAATTTAGACTGATTGTGAATATAACATTTATACTCTTGGCTTACATGCATTTATGCTTTTTGATCCATACCTTCTGGTTGGACAAGAAGCAGCCAATCCCTTAACTGTTTTGCATATATTGGAGGGCGACATGCTAGAGGCGCGTCACTCCACCATAGTATCACATGGTCAAGAGTACCTCCAATTTGAGTCCATAAGGAGCGTGTCCCTCGATTAATCCACTTTTGAAAATCTGGGGTGCTTGTTGTTGATTCTGTAATAAAATTTTATATTCGCTTTGTGGGAAAAATAACTTGAATGATGTTAATTTGCTGATCAAAGTTCAAATACGTACAGGCAAAATTTTTGTGGTAAATTTTTTTTGCTGTTACATACCGAAGCAGTTTGGGCAGAGCGTATAACATTTCATTAAAATGTTTGCTATGAAATTCTCTTCTTCAAGAATAACATTTTCCAAAAGCTCATCTCGTATTGAAAGACGATCTTCTTGTGGAAGATTTTGATTTTTTGCTGATAATTCATTCACTAAATTGTCGAAAAACTTTATATTGTCAGTATCCTGCTTTAAATCATACATTTTAGAATGGTTCATTTGATGCCAGAAAAGTTTATATTTTACATGATCTTCTGCACTATGACGAAAATGAGGTCCTGTATCAGTGGGGGGTGTTAAATGTGATGTTAATGTTCTCAATATTTCTTCACTAGATGTATCTGAGTCGGCATCTCCAGGAGATAGTTCAAGTTTACAAGCGGCAAGCAAAGAAGATATTAATGTCGAGCAGCACTTTTCGCTTCGTCTTTTTGAAAGAATCTAAGGAAAATAGTTCTGATGAAAGCACTGATTATTAATCAGCAGACCTATACTTGAAGGATTATTCCAATATCAACTTTTTTCTGCTGGAGCAGAAGCGTTGGAAAGGTATTGCTGCAAATTTGAGCACCATACGTTTTTTTCTCTTGTTTTACGATTAAGTCGATTGTTTCGTTGAATAGATTGCACAAAAGAAGAGCTGCGTCTAGAAGATTGTCAGATTGGTGGTCATAATCGAGCATTGATTTGATCTAAAATAAAAATTATTTTTAAATTAGATTCTTTCCTTGACGTTTATGTTTTGTACAATTTTATTGATAACAAACATTAACTGATAGTGCCTCCGAATTAAATTTTCTGCTAATGTACGTGCTTTCTTTTGCAATAAAATTTTGTATGGGCTCCTCTGCAGTTTTTTGCATGCTGATGAGGTTATTTGGTTTCGAAGATTTAATTGATATTCTTCACTGAGGGCAAAACATTTTCTACTATCATCTATCATTTGCTGAAATTCCTGCTTATGAAGAAGAAATAATTCACTGAAGATTTATTAGTTGGATTATAATATAACTTTGCGATACAAAAACATTGATCTACAAGCACTACTAAAATTCTTTAAAAAAGCCTTTAAAGTGATTTTACACATACGTAGAAGTTTATCAAATTTAAATTTATATTTGTTGAGAACTTCCATGACAACAATCTGAGCTCGTACTCCAAAGATTTACTATTTTCAAATAATTTGGCTATATCTTCGCTATGTTTTGGAACCCATCTTGGTGTATTATTACTCATATTTAAGTAAACTTTAGGTGTAAAAGAAGTTTCTTTAACTCAAACAAGAACGAAACCGAAAAACTTGTGCTGTTTATTATGCATCGGAGATTCAACTGAATGTTCATTTCATATCCATGACTAAACCTCCACCCAAAACTACCAGCGACCTGTGAACACAGTAACCTTGCTCTATTAACGTATATCTGTATCCTGAATTTTTAACAGCGTTAACTTTCGCGTCCTTTAATTCTGCTTTTGGCAAGTTGGATTTGCTGCAATAATCAATGGCTGGGTGTTAAATTTAACCTTGCTGAAAAAGGCAAATATTTCATATTGATTTTTTTACTCGCTGAGTAGTCAAGGTAACCTCTACAAATGTTTATGGCAACACTTTCATTAGGATGTTAAATGTGATTCTTAGTTTCATTTTTGATTTTCAACTTGAATTCGGCGGCCCGGGCACTTGACTTTCGAAATATTTTACTTTTATATTCAGTTAGTCTCCACTTTGACTCAACTTTCGACGTGTCTCATTTTGATTGAACTATCCTTTTATTATTTAGCTTTGAAAAATTCAAGAAAGCCACACGTATTATGTGTCCATTTTATAATTTCAAAAAATTAGGGAAAGGGGGGGTTGAAGAGTAATAAAACGGATATTTTTATGTAATTTAAATCTTTATTAATTTTAAATTACTCCTACATAATTCATCTTTGGAAATAAGGAACTTTTCACTTATAGAAAAATTAGAAAGTGGCCAATTATGTCAAACATGTCCAACACCCTATCTTACCCTTTATGATGGATAAGACGGGGTACCCTGTGGGGCAACATGGGGTATGAGGGACACATTCTATTTTTGTGTGAAAAACTTGCAAACAAATACTGCCTCGTCATCTATGCCAGCACAGCTACAGTTTGCCCAATTCCCGCAGACAGAACAAGCGGCCCATCCTTCATTTGACTCTAAGTATTTTCCATGACAGTTAAAACAAGGGATATTATTTTCATCATTGTAACTTTCTGATGGAGAATTGAACTTTTTGTTGGTTTCCTTTCTGTTGTTTTTCTTAGGGAATTTGGTCTTATTCTTTTTTTGCGCTTTTGCGTGCCTTTTTTTCTTCTTGTTATCTTCTGACAGTTTCGTTTTTTTCATTGTTTCTTCCAATTCATTTTTAAATGGGGAAGACGTCATAATAGCCGATTTTCCTCATTTCCTTTGCACGCGCGAAATTTTGTAGGTTAAGGCATTACTTGCTGAGGGCTAACAACAGAAAACACTGGTTGCTCTAGTGGAGTAATTGGCCTGTGGTCTATTTCTATATTTCTCGTCCAAGTCGAGCATCTGGGCTCAGGATTCATAAAATTTACAAGCACAGAGCTAGCTGTTGTGATAGAGGGTGTCAAAGGGACAACAGGCACGTGAGATGGCTTTGCTTCAAGATCAGATGGTGCTATAGCACCAGTCATGGTATCTATCAGCGGTTTATCAATAGTTCCTTTATCAAAATCTCAAACTTCCAAAATTGAATTTACTGTTGTTGCCGTTACCATCTTAGGAACAACGATTGGTCTATTTAGCGCAGTAGCACGGTTGTTCGTTATCGTTGTTTCAGACAATCCTTCATTGATGAATAACCTGTCTGTTTATGGGATATCAGTCGTTAATGATGGAGCAAAGTCACTGTCGGAAAAAACTGTTGGATCGCATGGCCAAATGCCACATTTCTTGAAGCCATTCACTGCCGTTGCCATTGTAGAAGTCTGAATAAAGGCTTCATTAAAAATTTCGGCTACTTGCCGGAAAGTTACAATCATCCCTGGGTTGCTGCGAAGCCAAGCTGTGATTTGTTGGTCGTAGTATATGCTCAAGGGCCTCATGTATACTACATCCAGAACTTGAAGTCGATGAGTTGTATGAGGGGGGAAACATGAAATAATAACCCCATTGGTACGAGCTTCATTAATTAGGTCCAAGTTTTGTGTGTGGGTGCTGTGGCCATCTAACAACAACAGTACAGGTCGATCAACCGTTGCCCCACTTCTTAAACCAGCCAAGGAATAATTCAGCTGTCATCCAGCCAGAATCGCTGCAAGCACCCCAAGCTCGAGGAGCAGCATTAAGCATTAACTGTGTGTCCATTCTCTTTCATGAGAACACCAGCATTAGAGACATGTATTGACCACTCGCACTAAAACATAGTTCCACAGTTATTGTCGTACCTCTCTCGGCAGAAGTTATAGATCCCACTTGTTTTCTACCTTTTTGTGCAATTATTTTTGACTTGGTTTTTGGTACCACTCAAACTCCTGTTTCATTACAATTATAAATTCTTTCTGGCGAAAGCTTATGCTCATCATAAACGTTGCCGAGTAAGTTGAAAAGCTTGTTTATTAAACCCAGCGGCACGTGCAGCTGAAGTGCTTTCTGGTTTTCATATCGACAATTCTGGATGCCTGCTGAAATACCGCTGCACCCAATCTTTTGCAGCTTCTTTTCTTTCACAGTTGAAGAAATTTTGCTTCCCATTTTTTACTGCCAGAGTGTACATCAAAGCCCTCAAATCTTTTGTTGTGAGCCCGTAAAGGCAACTCTCCATATCCATTATATAGTTGCAAAGCTCTTTCTCTTCATCATCAGTAAATGTTCGCTTTTTTGGGCCTAAAGGAGCTTTAATTGAAGTTGCAGTAATAGTAAGATCTTCTAGGGCTGCACGAACTACTTTAACTTTTCGTTCAAGGGGCGTTTGTGGCACAAAATATGTTTTCGCTGCTAATTTGTACCCTGTTTTCCCTTCAATTACAACATCTACCGCATTTCGCATACTCGGTTCACTCCAGTTTCCCCTCTCCGACTTTCTTTAATAATTTTTCACCATCCTGAAACAAGTTTAAAAACAAAGAAGTTATGAAGAAGCATAAACTTTCATAAGGAAATAATTGAATTTCTTCGAGGGGCAACATGGGGTACTCTATACCCCATCTTGCCCTCCAATGCTTATTTGAATAAAATAACATGCCTTTAATGACCAATTCAGAATATGGACACAAACACGTTCTTACCTACTGGTGTAATCATTGAAAACAAGAATAACCTTCGGTTAGTTCTAGCAAACTAATATTGACGTACAAAACACAATCGATGTATAACGCGGAAACTACAACTAACTTGACAGAAACCGAGTTTTTGGCGCCAAAGCGATGATGCGTGCACTTATAAGCCGGTGAATACGCTGACTGATGAGCAACATGACGGCGCATCATAATAGCCAGAGCGGTTGGGATTGATCATTTGTGTAGCCGCTAAAACGCATTGCCCCGTCTTGGCCGCTACCCCATCTTGCCCCCCCTTCCCCTACTTGTAACCAGGGGTGCCGATCCTCCCATGAGCTATGGTGCAAGTTAAAACTTTCAACTTTCTTCCTGCTTACTCAATACAGATTTCTATAAGTTTACTAAATAGTAATATTTAAAATGGAAAAGATTATTTTTATAATCGTTGAAATTTATGAAAAAGAACAATTTATTCATTTAACGGGAAACTTTTATAATGAAAATAAAGAAATACATATTTCTTATGAATAAAGAAAAAGCTTTTTTCTCTGAGATGTTGTCAGAGCAAATTTATCAATGATTTTTTCATTTGGGACCGCTTCCAAAACATCCTCTTCAGAGGCTAAAATTATAAAATTTGAGAGCCACTGATCAGTCATGCTACTTCGTAATCGGTTCTTTACTATCTTTAATCTACTCATCGTTTGGTCAGGGGAGAAACTTGTAACTGCGAGTGAAAGTAGTATTCGAAACATATGGGATTCGTTTTAACGGAAACACAAGTTGATAGTATTGAGCAAAATCAGCTCTCCAGTCACGCGTGTCGTCATCTTCCTCAATCGTGTCGTTCTCATCTCTGCAGCCACATTAAAAAAATCCGCAATTCACCCCGCAACTCCTGTTTTAAGCGCCGTCCTCGGCGCTACCACTGCTATCGCCTGTATCGTTCTCAAAACATAGGTCGTCTTCTGCACCCAAATCTTGATGACTCAGATACCTCTTCATATAATCGGCTGCTGTTGTTGTTTTGCCGGACCCTCCACCGTATCCGATCCTTTCGACACCATAGCGATCGTTTGGTTTAATATATGTAAAACCTGATCCCCATCATCGTCCGCTTGAGGTTCGTTTATGTTTCTTGCACCTCAGTTCACACGCACTCCATCTTCTCAAAGATTTAATTTTCGCAAAGCCAACTATGCAGCGATTCAGCTTGAGCTGGATAATATTGACTGGAACTTATTGCTAGAGAAGCTTGATGTCAATTCAGCTTTATTTACTTTCTACGAAAATCTCAGTAGCATAATTATAAATCATGTACCTATCTGCCGTTCTCCTCGGAAAAAAGCCCCAGCTGGTTTCCGGCTGAAGTCTCAGACGCCCTTTATTTGGACAACCAGGTGCGCAAAAAATTTCAGTATTCCAACTCTGACAGTGACCTCGCCAACTACCGACTGATTCGTAAAGGAGCCAAAAAAAGTGGTTAAGAAACTAATGCGACCTTATTATTATATGATTGAAACATCACTGCAATCTAATAGTCCTCAACCCTTCTGGACATACATCCGTTCTCTGACAACAACATCCCATAACCCTAATATCTTCTCGTGGCATAACTGCCAAGCTTCTGATGGGCAAGCTATCTGTGACCTTAGTGCTCAATTTTTTTCCTCCATATTTAAGGTTTCAAACCCCACTATATACTCATTGTGTCCTTCTCCTTCCCCTATTGTGCATTCTATTGTCACCTCTCCTTTGGCAA
The DNA here is from genome assembly GCA_963969285.1 of Odontomyia ornata. Taxonomy (NCBI): domain Eukaryota; kingdom Metazoa; phylum Arthropoda; class Insecta; order Diptera; family Stratiomyidae; genus Odontomyia; species Odontomyia ornata. Next base: position 135,541,291 of record OZ017738.1, on the reverse strand, counting down.
TTAAAAGTGTACTGCTCACTTTTAACATTAATGGTGGCCAGGGTCCTGATGTAATACCAAATCTGTTCGTAAAGTCATTAACTTCTTCATTACCTACCCCACCATCAATTATTCTCAACATTAGCCTTTCTTCCTCCTGCTTTCCCGACGCCTGGAAGCATGCTAACATCTTTCCGATCCATAAACCCGGAGATCGTAGTGAAATCTCGATTTCTTTGCTGTCTTGTTTTGGCAAGCTCCTTGAGCGAATTGTGCATAACAGAACATATGACGCCATCAGTATATTGTTTGCAAATGAACAGCATGGCTTTATTAAAGGTCGTTTAACAATAAATAATTTGTTAGAACTTACGAATATCATTTCTCTTGCTTTTGACAAGAGCCAACAAGTTGATGTCATATATACAGATTTTACTAAAGCCTTTGACAGTGTTCATCATGGCCTTCTGGCTAACAAGCTCCAACCGTTCCGCGTTTCCGACTCAATCCTCTCTTGGATCGTATCCTTCTTTTCCCATCGCTTCTGCACCGTTGTATGGAATAATTTTTTTTTCGTCAGCCTCATTTAGTTCGAAATTTGGTGTTCCTCAAGGATCAATATTAGGCCCTTTGCTATTTAAACTTTTCATAAATGATCTTCCCTAATGCCTGTCCTCTAATTGTCTTCTTTATGCTGATGATTTAAAAATTTATCATTCCATTAACTCCAGCAAAGACTGCTCATACCTTCAAAATGATCTTGACAATTTCCAAAATTGGTGTCAAGGTAATTAACTTCCTCTTAACATTTCAAAATGTTGTCACATGAGATTCACCAACAAAGTTGATCCAGTATTATATGAATACCGGATTGATGGATCATTGTTCGCACATTTTGCGACAAATTTAAAGATTTGGGAGTTACCCATGTTTGAAATTTAATGTCCATATTTGATTCCACTAGAGCTTCACGTGTCGCTGGTTTTATTTAACGATCCTCCAGCAAGTCCTTTAGTATTTTAACTAGCGTCCATCTATTTGTACTCCTAGCTCGGTGAATCCTTGAGTATGCTCCCCAAGTATGGTCTCTTCACTATACCAATCTATCGGATGCTGTTGAAACTGTACAGCGTAAGCTCACACGTTTTCTATTCTATGATGAGCGCATGCAGATCCTCAACATCCCATCACTCAAACAAGGAGAGAATTCTTAGACCTGTGTTGCTAATTTAAAAGACATCACGGTATTCTTTTATCCAACAAGGCTTTATATACGTTCTACCTCAAGAACGCGTTCAACTGACAAATTCATTGTGGCCTTTTGCTCGAACCGATATTTATTTTTATTCGTTTTTAGTACGTGTTTCACGTCGCTACAATGAACTCCAACCTGGGTTCCCTGCCACATTCCTTAAACGCTTTTAAAAGCATATTGCATTATATTCCCTTTAGCTTCTAATAGTTTATTAGTATTTTATATTCTTGTTTGTTTTTTTCAATTCAAGTTGCTCACTTTGTTTTTGTTGCATGCATAATATTTCATTACGCATTTTGTAATTGGATTTATGGAATATTAAAATAGCGTAAATAAACAGTTGTGACCCGAAATGGGCCTAGGAACTTTTTGTGCACTTTCAAGCCTCTGCCACATTGCGTCCTCCGGGTAGCAACGATATCTCCGATGTAGTAAACGCTCACTAGCTTGCATTTCCGATTAAACAACTGTGTTTCAACACAACGGCTTACGGACTTTTCTCTATGATAACCTGCAAAGGGAAGTTATCCGTCAATCGCATTTTCGTTCCCATTCCAACAGTGTGGTATCAATGCTGTGACTATACGATGAGTTGACGTATTCCTGCAGCCTCTCGACATGTCTAGGCAACTCGGAGGGATTGCCAATAGAAAGTTTCGTTAGTACTGAAACAATTTCCGTTACGCCGCGGAACTCTAGTCGTCAATAAAACGTGTTCGATACCTTCGTTCTCACACTAATCGCTGAAGATATTTGAAGTAAATGCTGAACCTCGGTCTGAAATGATCCGTCGGGGGTTTCCAAAAACCGTCGCCTGGTTTTTAAGTCTAGTGATGACCTCTTCAGCTGCTGTCGAATTTGTAGGATATGCCCATAGGAATTTCTTGAAGCCGTCGGTAACTGCAAAAATATGTTTATAAATTTTCTTTGTTGAAGGTATCAGTCCTAAATTATCGATGTGGTACATGTCCAGCGGACGGTCTCCTTTATTAGTAGAACTAAGCCATCCCTTTTCTTTTCCCTTTTTCCTTTCTACCAGGATACACGGCACGCAGTTTTCAATGAGCTTCTTGATACGTGCTTGAATGTGTGGGAACCAGAATTCAGATTTCAGCCCCAAGTGACCGCGTTCGTAGGCTCGTCTGATCACGTCGTATTGCATTGCCTTGGGAACGACTAATCGCAAGGCTCCGCCGTCATTTTTGTAAATGATACCATGCTGCACTACGAAAGCGTTGTCAGTACCTCGTCCTACGATAATTTTCTCCAACTCTGGATCGTCTTTCTGTGCGTGTTGAACTCGCTCAGTTAAAGCGCATTGGCCCCGTCTTGTCAAGTAGACCGATACTGGGATACGCTTTAGAGCATCAGCGTGCTTCATTGACCGACCTGGTTTATGTTCCAACGTATGTTCGTATTTGTCAATTAAAAACCCCCATCGTGCTACTCGTACACAGGCTTCCTTCTTCGAAATTATTAGAGCCAAGGCTTGACAGTCTATCACAATCTTCACTCGGTTTCCCATAAGATACATTGGAACTTCTTGAGTGGCTTGAAAACTGTCAGTATCTCCAGTTCGTAACTCGTATATTTTTGTCTGCAGGCATCGTTTTCCAACTGGCGTAATATATCGGATGCAAGTTTCCATCCTCGTGATCGCGTCACAGAAGAATGACTTCTAGCCCGTACATGGAAGCGTCGGTATGAAGTTCTGTCTCAGCTCCAACGCGAAAGAGTTTAAAAACTGGGGCCTTGGTCAAAATGGCTTTATACTCGTTGAAGGCGCGTAATTGGGTAGTTCCAAATTCGAAAGGAACTTTGTCTTTCAATAAGTCCGATGATAGGTGAGTGATCTGAGTGAAGTCCCCGATAAACTTCCGGAAATAATCTACTAAGCCCGAAAAGCTCTGCACATCCTTCGCTGACTTCGGCTGACTAAAGTGTTCAACAGCTAGCGTCTTGTCATAATTTGGTTTCACAGTCCCGTCCTCGACAATATTTCTAAGGTACTCAACTTTTTGCATGAGCATTTTACATTTTTCCCATTTGAAATGAATGTTGTACTTATTGGCTGTCTTCATGTCTCGTCCAAGCTTTGCGCAGCCTTCAGATTCGTTTTTAGCAGGAATGATAATGTTGTCAAGGTACGCCAACATCGTCCCGACGGCCAAACGATCTCAGAACACGGCTCTTATGTGTCTTTGGAAGACCACTGGTGCATTGCAGATAACAAATGGAACCCACAAGAACTCAAACCGCCCGTTTGATGTTATAAAGGACGAATACTTGATGCTGCCCTTTTTGACCCAAACATGATAGAATCCGTTCTCCAAACTCCAATACGCTGAACACCCTTGCACGCTGCAGTTTCTACAGCAGATCGTCTATAATCGGCAGTGGGAATCGGTTTGGAACCATCTTTTAATTTAGTAACCGATAGTCGACGCACATTCTTGTACTACCATTTTTCTTTTTTGTTAACACAATAGGACTAGCATATTCAGATATGCTAGGATGAACAACGCCTTCCTTCATCAACTATTACACGGTTTTGTTGACTATCCCGCGTTGTTCAGCTTAGAACCGTCTGGGACTTTGATGAACTGGCATGTCGTCTTTCCAACGTATCTTCATTTCATCGTGCGTACGTCGGCCAATCGTCATTATGTACCTGATGTTTAGTACGCTCTTAGCGTCATTTTCTTCGTGGGTTCTCAGTCTAGAAAATACAACCTTTCGGTTTTTAATGTGATTTTTTGCCGACTTCTGACAATCCACCACCCAAAAAACGGTCATTGGCCAGATTCTCGTCTACAACGACATGGAATCGAAGAGTACCGCGATGTTCGTCAAGTGACGGCCACTTTGAAACTGCCCAATATTTGGAATCCGACAGTTCCGACTCCGTGAAATGGAACTGTTGCTGTGTCCAACTTCGGTGCTCCAAGTCAGATGTACATTGTCGCAGGCGTTAGGCTTAAGTCGCTTCCTGAGTCTATAATCGCTTCGACATCGATGCCATTGATTACAATGACTTTGTACACGTTCTTGTCCGTCGACTGTAAGGTGTTGACATGTCTTGTAGGTGGCTGCAATGGTGAATGGTTTTTGCAGGCAGGCGCAATGTGCCCGTACTCGTTGCAACGAAAACGCTTTGCCCCTTTCGACTTATTTGGGTAATTCCTGCTGATATGGGAAGACTCTCCGCAGTTGACATATTTCTGCCGGTCGCTGTTTGGTTTCGGCTGTGGTGTTGCACTTGGCACCGGTTGCTTTGCTGCCATCTTACTTCTCATCGCCTTGTACTGACTCAGGTTCCTCCTCAGCACTACAATCGTCGAAGCACCGTACAAGATAACTTTACTCGACTCGGTGTCAGGGATACCATCAATGATATACTGGGTTTTGGCCTCGACTTCAATGTCCGCATGGCTGGCAGTTTCCAACATTCGGTACACATACTCTTGGTATGATTCGTCACCTTTTTTCTTCGTCTGACTTTGCCGTCTATGAACGCCTGTTACGGGGTAATGCCAAGTATGTTAAATCACGACGACCACGAAACGATCTTGGCACGACTTTGCGCAATCAGCCGTGAATATACGCAAACCTCATGAGCAGAAAGCGTAAAGTAACGTAAATGAAAATGTATTATTTTTTATAAATTTGTATTATGTGAACTCAACATACACAAAAGAAACGCGTAAAGTGACGTACACGAAAATGTATTATGCATTATAAATTTTTATTATGTGAATTCAACATACGTAAGAGAAAATAATGAATTAATCAACTCACCATCAAGCGTCATCCTTTCCAACTACACAACCAGCCAAACTTCGATCGATCAGCATATCGGTAACAATGTTGATGACCGATTGTGGATCGGATGGCAAGACCTTTAGTACATGCAGCACCAATGTGTGGATTTCATACCAGAGCTCGTGAAGTGCACAAGTTGAAGTGTACTTGGAGTGAGAAAGCAATTGTTTGCGAGTTGTGAATGCTCATCGTTTTGGAGCTCATCTATTTCCGTTCGAAGTCAGCGTTGATTAAATGTGAAGAATTAGAAGTGTAAGAAAAATGACAGAAGATATATTCAACCAGGTATGGCAAAATTGCTGTCGTCTGTGCTTAGCCCCGGATAGTGAATGCGTTCCAATTTTGAAGAGCTTGGCTGTTGATAACGAACCCCCCCGTCGAAAATTTCAGCGTGCGTCAACGTGAAGGTTAATTAATCGGATCGTTTATCGTTACGAATATGTCACTTATGTATCAGCTTTATGAACTCATGGCAAAGCTTCAAAAATCGATGTGTAGCCGCGCAAATGAAGCAGAGGAATTAGTTTGAAATGGTTAAAAGTTCAATACGTCGACAGGTTGCTTATATACCATCAAAACAGAAGCAAATTTCATCATTTCAACCCTCGAATGAAACAACGCAAGACAAACCAATTCTAAATCGTCCACAAAATAAACCAGTATTTGGACGGCCTATGCCCATGCCGATCATTACTAAAGAAGAACAAGCTGATGCTCAGGAAGAAGCTACTATAAAATTGAATTTGACCCAACACAATTCTTAGATGAAAATATTGTGCCCAAACAGGAAGCAGAAGATAAGGAAGAATCGCTTTTGGAACCAGTCAGCAGCTGATCCTAAGCTTGGATAGGAAGCGCCAATGAGAAAATGATGAAACAACAGAAGTTCCAGTAACACAGTGTCGATTTTGTCATATGAACTTCTCATCTGCAACCACCGCTCACCGACATGAACGTAATATATATCGCGCATCAGAAGTAAATACCATACAACCACTCAAGTTATGTACCAAGCCAACAACACCATGTTCATTGCTAAAACCTCTTCATTCGCTACGATCTAACATAAAGCCAACTCTTAAAGTTACGCCGCCACCAGTCACACCGGACTGACGGGAAAAATATCGTCATCTTTTACCGACCCGAAATTGCTTTTTATACGCAAGAACGAGGATTTCCTTCAGCAATACCAAACATTAGCGTGCACATGTTATACGCCAACTTACCCATCATATAAGACATTCATGGCTCCTATGTGATGAAACTTCCCGAATTTGTCTAGAAATTTATACTTTAAATACTTGAAGCAAATCCAATCAAAATCAACTTTCGTTGCTCATTTGAAGAAAAGAAGTTATTTGAATTTATATCAGCTTTATAAGGTAGATGAACTGATAAACAAAACAAACTGATAAACTGTCAGCGAATTGTCTCACTGACATTTCCCCAAACTAGTTTAGTAGGAATGAGATTCTTGTGAACACCCAGAAGCACAAATTCTCGTGGTGAACTGCACAGCCGACTACACGTAGTGGACTTTATAAGGTCCTCGACCTACAAGAATGAGCCGTTGGTTGGAAAACTAATAAAAGGGGGACGGAAGGATGTCCCGCTCTTCTTTTGATCAGTGAAAATTATCCGGTGAAGAGTGCCGGTTGAGAAACGAAGTTAGTGGATGCACATATCGAATGGAGGATCGAGATTGGAAGAAGATTTGACAGCTAAATTAGCCGCAGTCCTGAGCAGAGTGGAGAACGCCATCAATAACCTGGCAGCGAAATAAGCGAAATCAAATTATTTGGGGAACCCCACATCAGCGGCAGCAGAATCATCGGTGTAAGTGTTGGCCAACGGTTTGCTTCTTTTTATTAATAGTCAATTTTATATTTTACTGTGAATTTTGCATTAATATTTTGAGGTAAAGCCAAATTGAATTGGATTTTCCGGTTGTTTCCTTTCCTTCTTTTGTTTCAGTTCTAGATGCTGTGAACTATCTGCTCGTGGGCGGGAAGATATTTTTTTTCCCCAAGGAGGGCTTTTACTGGTGTCGGTTTGAAGTCGCGGAATTGCCAAGTGCCCGTCGTTGTCAAGTCGCGCTTAAGGTTTTCAGGGGTTTCAAGTGTTTTTTTCAGGTGTTGTAGTGAATTTCAATTTGGTAGAGTAGAATTTCAATTCAGTAGAGTTCCGCTCATTGTTCTCCGGGGAGCCGTAACCTCGTCCGGTGGTTCCAATCAGGCTCCAAGGGTGGACAAGTGGCACGTGCGCTGTCTTTGACAGAGCTATCCGTGCCCGAAAAGAGCCTGATCGGAGCACCCCATTTAAAACGGTAATACGTCTTTACTAGTAGTTGTATTCGTAAACTCTGATAACAATGATCTTTTCAACGCCGTCCAGCATTTAGAAAGTGATTCGAAATTTACGAAGAGCTTAGCGGGGCCAAGAAGCAGCTTTTTCGCGTAAACGAATTTTTGGGAATCATTCCAACGGTAAAGACCGGCGGTCTCCTCAAACAATGTGAGCCACCCTTCGACGTTTTCTATGTCGTCTCCGCTAAATATTTCCAAAGACTCTTTGACGTCCTTAAACGAAAGCTGCAGAGTAAATGCTCTTGCAGCCGCGTACTCACTGTAAGTGCTAACATCGTCCGGCTCCTGTCCATGATAGACTTCGACTTTCGCTGACATGGTTTCTTTTAGGCGTGCTCGCAGGTCGTCCTTTGTACCTATGGTCTTCAGGCCCAACTCATGCGATCGAATCAGCAACTGAACGATTTTTAAGTCACGCGGTTCTTCTGCGACTATTATCGTTGTTTCGGTGTCACCATTCACGCTTACGTCCTTGGCCGACTTCGCCATTTCTCCACCCGTCTGCACTCCTCATCATTTGTGTGCCTCAACTTAGGAAGCGCTTGTTGTCATAAGCCGTTACCGCGCCCTACAAATAACGCGCTCCTCTTCCACATGCCGTCGACGTCTGAGCGCCCCGAAAGCAAGCGCTCCGCTTTATTCCGTTTCGTTTGTGTGCTCCAAATTGTAAGGCACATGTCGTGGCACACTATTATCGCCTATATGCCTCAAAAAAAGACGTATCACTTCCAATCGCTGTCGTCGTCTATGTGCCCCAAAATGCAAGGCGTTCCGCTTTACACCGTTGCCATCTATGCAACATAAAAGTAAGGCACTCGTCGTTCATACATCGTCCTCGCATGTGCGCCCCAAAATTTAAGGCACTCGTCGTTGATACACGGTGCCATCTTATGTGCGTGTCAGAATGAAAGGCACTCGTCGTTGATACACTGTCTCGTTGTATGTGCACTTCAGAATGAAAGACGCTCCGCAGTCTCAGACGGTCGTCATCTATGCGCCTCGAAATTCAGAAACTCGTCGTACACACCGTCGTTCGCGTGACACAAATGCAAGGTGCTCTGTATTCATGCACCGTCTTCGTCTTTCCAAATCAAACAAAAGCGTGCTGCGTGATCAGACATCTATCTCAGATTTGCACATTTAGAGAATCTAGAACTTAGATTTTCAGTTTTTTATTAAGATCTTGAATGCTTTCATCGATCGCTAGTTCATCCATAAAATGCTTTCGTCTTGCTAATCGCCGCTTTGATGTTTGCTCGACATCATTTTTATGAGCGAATCCGAGTATATCACGAGATATTTGGTCCCATTCTTGATCGGGCCACAGCTTTTGTAAATAATTTTTGGTTTCGACTATCACTTTGGTAACTATGCTGTACTCCATTAATTTAGATTGAAAACATAATGCTGCTGATGCTCATATTTTGAATGCAGCTAAAGTGACGTACATTATGGCAACTGTTTCATAATTTTCAACTTTTTAATCAGGCCTCTTGCTGTAGCTTTCGCTTCATTTGCAGATTCTTGATCATCCATTACATTGTCAAGAGTCTTTCTATTTGTGGAGTTACAAGACAATGCTGATATTAAAACCTCAGTTTTGCTGGATCATGGTGTAGTTTATACTCGTTTCAGTCACGTTTTTTTATGTTTTGGGATGCCTTGCCTTTGATTTTCAATGAAGATATTGTAGTAATCGAGGAGTAGGGCGCTAAAAGCCAGCGCTGCCACAAGCACACAGCATAAACTTAATTTAACAAGGAGGAACGATTGAGTCACCTTCCCCATCGCAACCCTCACTCTTTTTCTTTCCGGGTGAAAATAAATTAAGGAAATTTCTTTTGTACTGAACTCCCGGGAAACAAAATTCTAAACTTGTTCAAAATTTTAATGTGTAGTGATTTTATTACAATATCTTTTGAATATAATTTAACGAATTGCGGTGTAACGCGGTATACGAATGCTTAGAACGAAACGGTTAACCCCTTTAATTATATGAACGATAAAATCATTGTATCATTTAAACCCCTCAAAAATTGTCAAATTTTACCCATTCCAACCATAATCTTAATTAAAAATTGTTTTGTTTGTCGGTAATTAAAGTGTGCCTGTCTAATTCTTCCGATTTTTCTTTTTCCCTAATTACGCCTAATCATTACAAACGAAAATTGCATTCATTTGATAACTTAAGCGAATCTACAAAAGACGACGTAAATTTAAAAAAAAACCGAAACGAGTGTGCATTATCACCATCGCGGATCCACTCATAGATGTCACTATTGAACGAAACTTTTCGCGATTTTCCACTACTGTTTCGTTGCTCGTTGGTTCGGCCCGGCCATTTTTGACAACTTGGAAAAACACGAGAGAGAGTGAAAAGCGGAGGGGAGAGAGACGTCGGGATAGGGAGCATAGCTTATCAAATTTAACCTATGAATTAATTTTTATTTATTTATTACTTCATTTTATTATAAAACAAAACGCGTTAAAGGTCGCGAACGGCAGTGGAGGTGGAGTCGAAATTTGAGTGCACGAATTACGCAAATCGGCAAATATTTTCATCACACGACGCAACTTATATGATTCGGAAAAAGGTGCACCATGCCCACCAGATCCGGCGCGAAGGGAACCAAACCAGCCAAAACATTGTAAACCTGCCCCAAAACCACCAGTAGGCCCACCCGGTGGCGATTCAAAACCTCCAGGCGAAGATAAGAATTTACGATTGCTAATTGGACTATTGGCCTTGGGTGGAACTGCAGCAGCGGCATATTATTTGAGTAATCGAGGATCTAAGAGTAAGTCAGATGGCAAGAGCGGTTTAGCAGCAGGACTTCTGATGCCCGTTAAAGTACCTCCAAGCTCAGCAGACTTACCAAAAGAAGTTCCTTATTTACTAGTTAGTGGCGGAACAGCCAGTTTTTCTGCATTCCGTGCTATCAAGTCCCGGGATCCCAAAGCCAAGGTTTTAGTTATCCCAAATGAATACGAACGGCCGTATATGAGACCTCCGCTATCAAAAGAACTGTGGTAGAGAAGAACACATCAGTTGAGGATACACCAGGGTTGATCAATACACCGTGTTATGAAAAAGGCTGGTTATTCAAAGTGAAGCTCAGTGAAACTTCAGAAATTGATAAACTTATGGATGAGAAGAGTTATGAACAATTCTTGAAAACGGATTCACACTAGCGCCCGTTTCAAGTGATTTTATTACTAAATTTTGTATGGCATTCGCCCAAAGAACCTTTATAGTGATAGGTGAATTATTCGGTCTTAGATCGTTGTCGAATTACATTGTTTTGAATAATTGTTAAATGAGCATTTATTAGCCTTAAATGAACGTAGAGTACCAGCACCCATCGAGCGCTCGACGGAACATGCGGTGAGTCCTTTTGATTTAATTTATTTATATAATAATTAATTCTAATATTTTTCTTATATAATTATTCAAATTATATTAATTATTTTATTTAAATTTCATTTTATTATACTTAATGAATAAACACACTCCCTCAGATTCGGAGTTCCTTTCGGTTGAAAAAGAAAATGTCATAAACGAACAAAACCTAATAAAAAGTGCACATTAGAACTTTTGAATATATTTGAGTTGAAATAGATAATGGAAGTATTAAAAAGCTCGCTCCATGTTAACATATAGCCACGACTTAAATGCACCGAGAAGATCGTTTGCTTAATTAAAGTATATCCGATATACGAGTATCTTATCAGCAATAATTTACTTATTACTTTCAATCTTTCTATCTTTGTTAAATTTGGATCGATGAGTCTATTATCCACCGTGTATTCTACTTGGTATTGCTCTAGTTTCCTATCAAGTTTTAAACTTAATTACTTCGATACAAAGTTTGTACTTCAAAAACAAGAAAAAAAAAATTAAAATTTATTGTAGGTAGATATGATCGCATTTTAGTCCGGTGCGAATTTAAAAATTTAGTGAAGGAAAAAAAAACGTTTTATTAAATATTATAGATTTATTTAGACTTAGTTTTAATTTGTATGGAAATGAATTTGATCTTTGGAAAGATAATTTTTCGGAAATATGGTTCCTTTGGTTCATCGTGGAGAAGCTTATATTAATTATGATAAACAAAGGGAAAGAAAAATAAAAATGATGAATTAAACGTAAAATCGGTCTTTCCCTTCCGTTCTATCTAACCGCGTATAGGACCCGGTACGGTGGCAGGCTTCAACCACAAAACATGAGCCAGCCACCGGGTAATTAATAATCCTTTCTGTTTCAGGAGACGTCATGGGTTGAGTGGCCCAAGCAGAGTGCCTTTTTATGGCATAGATTTATGCAATCCAATTGTATAATTCTATGACATAAATTGGTTACCGGGGTACTCCCCTTCTGATGGGAAGGTTCATACAATTCAAGTTGTATGAGTTTTCCACTCAGAAGAGGAATACCTGGCCACTTCAACAAGCTATCTTTGGATTTATTCCAGTTGGGTGGGTATGAAGAGGCTCCACCACCACCCGGTTGCCCCTCTTTCATTTGTGGGCCATGAACTTCGTAGGGTAACGATGATGTCACCCCGAGTTCGCCTTTCTTCTCAGGTTTCACTTGTTCTTGTAACAAGTACATCTCCTTCGGTGAGGTTATCTACAGTTTTTGCGACTTCAGTCGCCTCGTGAGCTATCGACAAATTCGTGAATGCGAAATTGTTTTGTAGTGAGTCCTCGTGCCGGGGAAACGAACCCGCCCCACGACACCGCAATGCTAGCCTGCCAGCGCATTCACGCGTCTCCGGACGAGGGCATTCTCGGCAGATACTGACACCTTCCTCTGCCGAGGCAGCAGAACATCGCTGCAGTCCTTCACGGACTTTATTGGAAACTCATAATTCACTACAAATGGCGCCCAACGTGGGGCCCGAAAAGCCCGGCTGTATCATCAGTCGTGAGCACGAGACAGTCCATCGTCTCTAGGTGTCCCCACAAGGTGTTAGATTATTGGCGGGTAGATAACTCCCGAGGGTAATTGCACTGATCGTGCCCCAGCAATTAGTAACTTTCGAACTTGTGTTGTCTTCGGACATCAATATCGTTTGGTCCTGCTTTTGATTTATACTTTGGTGGTTTACCACCATTGTATAACTAGTAAGGCCAAATGATATTAGAGTCCCTTTTTGTGTTCGGAGGTTATTATCCCAACAACTTTTTGCGGAGGATTCTGATCCGCTCCCCAAACCAGCGGTGCCTAGGTGTCTTAAATTACATGGATTTTGATTTCATGCGATTGGCTGATTAGCTAATCCATGACTATCCATGACAAGACACGCGCTGCTTGTGGATTAGAATCCAACCCTGGGCTGACAAGTTGCAACTTGAGAAATTTGCTAATGAGGGATCACTTCTGAACCCTGATTTTCATGGTGCCACAAGAGAGTGTCCCTGAAACGCTTTAAAAGGATTGTGCCATTGGTGTCCATACTTGGGAGGAAGGACGGAAAGGAAAGACCGAGCATTTTTTTTTTGATAACGTAAACCTAATTTTGATAACCAATTTAACTTTTTCATACCTTTTGTTTTTTTTGAGGAGTTGTTATAGTTCGCCACTTTCGGCCACTTGTGATTGTGTGTCTTGGTAATAATCAAATTTATTTCTATTTCTATTATTTTATGCAGTATTTATTAGAGCCCAAATTTTAGCTTTCTCTACAATGGATTTTCTAAACACATGTAGACTTTGCCTACAGAGCAGCGAAGAAATGTATCCGCTGGGTGATAGTTTGGCCAACGAAGCGAGGAGGATTTTTGTTGTCGACTTCCTGAAGAAGTCCATCAACATGAACATCACTTTTGGAGATGATTCACCAGACCAAATCTGTGGTGATTGTTACACTGAAGTGGATCGGATATACTCCTTCATACGTCGCTGCAAAGAGACAGAAACGACGCTACAACGGTTCAGATCGGCACGACGTCCTCCGGAACCAACCATAAACAAGCCAAACAAGATTCGGAGAACAGACTACCATCCGTCTGAGGATCCGGATCCACCATCTCGATACCAGCCTTGGAACGCCTGGGATCTTCCGCCACGACTCAACCAAATACCACCACCGACTCTAGGTTCAGTGGCTCCGCAGGAACAACCCTATATGCTGAAACCGAAGCATATCCCCAGCATTGTACAGGGTTGGAACCTTCATTTTAGCGGGGAGCCAAACGGCCTGAACTTGGAAGTTTTCATTGGTCGGGTGGAGTCCTTAGTCGGAGGGATGTTGGCCGGCGACTACACGGTGCTGGCAGGATATTTACCGATGCTGTTCAGGGGAGCAGCACTCGAGACTTACTGGCGGATTCATTCGGCCCCACCATCAATACGCTGGACACGGCTGAAGGAGGTACTCCGCATGGAATACTCGACGGTCAACATGGATAAGAGTGTCCTGGACAAGATCCATGCCAGATGGCAACGCCCGGACGAGCCCTTTCATCAATATCGAGCCGATATCCTTCGGTTGAATGACCAGTTGTCAGAGCCTATGTCTTCCACTCAAATGCTGCGGGTGTTGAAACGGAATCTAAAGCCGGAACTTCGTTGCCATGTTGTAGACTCGGACCCGCAGAACATGGAAGCACTACTGAGGTTCGTGAGTCGATTGGAGAGGCTTGAAGAAGACCTCCAAGAACGGCTTTACCTACATGCGAGGTCGGGTCCGCGACGTGAAATTGCCGAAGTGGCACTAAATTGCAACAACCCAGATCGGGAAGAAGGCACGGAGTCAAACACCTGTGTTCCGGACTACCCAGATGATGCCACACCAAAAAACGGACGAACGAGTACCCGACCACCTCAGCGGTACTCGAAGCCCCCGCAGTAGCTCCTCAGCCAGCTGCTCACCCCAACAAACCTGACGTTAACCCACCAGCCATGACCACTACGACTGCGGATGTTCACTCTCTTCCGGAGACCCCACCAACGACAATATTAAAGCGACCACCGCAGTCATTGCCGGAAGAACCTCGGCAGCCTCAAATACGCACTCTAAAACCTTATCATGTTCGACTGCAGGAATATCGGGTGGCTCGAGAGCGAATATTTGCTTCCGAAGTAGTCACTTCCCGCCCGCGCACGACAAAATGGTCAACTCGTCGTTGGCGGAATTTCCGCAAGAGAGTGCGCATCTGCCGTCAAACCCTAAACTCTTGTAACATCTCGGAGGTTGCTGAGAATGAGATCAGACCTTATCATCCAATTAAAGTGTTGGGCGAAACCGTGTTTGCATTGATCGACACGGGTGCCAGTATCAGTTGTCTTGCCTCGAGCTTTGGCTCGAAGGTGCTCCAAGACTATCCGAACTTGATTAAATCCTGGCGCACTGAAATCAGTACAGCTGATGGCACCAAACACCCTATACGAGGTAAACTAACCACACCCGTTACGTTCAGGGGTCAGACGAAGGATATTACCTTCTACATTATTCCGCCTTTGACTCAGAATGTGTACCTTGGCGTTGATTTCGTCCTTCGCTTTGGACTGGCCTCAGATTTATTCACAGATTTGTCTTTAAAAACCAGAAATGTCAACGAAATCGCTTCTACTCCCGATAGGCATGACCTGACGCCTAACCAACGACAACGCCTGGAAGCATTAATCGCTGCTTTCCCATCTTATGCTACCCAAGGTCTTGGCCGCACCACCCTAGTCTCACACGCCATCGATGTTGGCGATAGTAAACCGATTAAACAGAGACACTACGCCATCTCACCGGCCATGGAGAAATTGGTGTATGCGGAGGTAGATAGGATGCTCGAGTTGGGGGTCATAGAGGAGTCCCAAAGTGCCTGGTCATCACCGGCAACCTTGGTGGTGAAGCCAGGTAAAGTCCGCCTCTGTCTTGATGCCCGTAAGGTAAACGCGGTTACCATCAAGGACGCGTACCCTCTTCCACTCATCGATGGAATACTAGGGAGACTGCCGAAAGCCAATTATATCACCAGTCTCGACCTAAAAGACGCCTTCTGGCAAATTCCACTCGATGAGGGGTCGAGGGACAAGACCGCCTTCACAGTGCCTGGACGACCATTATATCAGTTCGTCACAATGCCCTTTGGCCTGTGTAACGCGCCGCAAACGATGACTCGGTTGATGGACAAGGTCATCCCACCTCACCTGAAACACCAAGTGTTCGTGTACCTTGATGATCTGTTACTCATCACGGAAACGTTCGATCAACACCTCCTACTTCTACAAGAAGTAGCCCTGCACATCAGTAAGGCGGGACTCACCATCAACGTACAGAAAAGTAAGTTTGTCATGAAAGAAGTCCGATACCTAGGACATGTCATAGGACATGGCACTATCAAAACGGATCCAGACAAAACTCGTGCGATTGATGAGTTCCCCTTACCAAAAACTGTGAAGCAGCTACGACGCTTCCTTGGTGTGTGCGGTTGGTACCGAAGGTTTGTTCGGAATTATGCAACAGTTTCAGCGCCCCTGTCAGACATGTTGCGGAAGGGGAAGTTCGTTTGGACCGAACTCAGCCGAAAGGCATTTGAAGAGCTTAAACAAGCCCTCACATCAGCTCCTGTCTTGCACAGCCCCGACTTCACGAAGCCCTTCTCCATTCATTGTGACGCAAGTCAACATGGAGTAGGAGCCGTGCTGGTGCAATTGACCGACGAAGGAGAGGAAGCTCCCATCGCCTTCATGTCTAATAAGCTGAATTCGGCCCAAAGAAACTATACTGTTTCCGAGCAAGAATGTTTGGCAGCGGTAATGGCTGTGAAGAAATTCCGAGCTTATATCGAGGGCCACCAATTCGAGATCATCACGGACCACGCGTCACTACAATGGTTGATGAACCAAGCAGATCTAAATGGACGCCTAGCCAGATGGGCTCTTAAACTGCAAGGGTTCAAGTTCTCCATCAAACATCGGAAAGGGACTCAGAACATCGTACCCGACACTCTCTCACGGATGTTTTCCCCAGAGGGAGCCGAATTGACAATAAATGACGAGGACCCCATCGAAATAGATTTGGACAGCCCACATTTCGAATCAGACAGCTACAAAGAGTTGAGGCAAACCATAGCGACCCAACAAACACAGCTGCCTGATTTGAAGGTAATAGACGGCTACGTGTATAGACGAAATGAATACGCCACTGGTGATCCATGGTAGGAAGAAGAGTCTTGGAAACTCTGGGTACCGGAGGAAATGACACAACATCTGATCTTCCGCGCACATGACCATCCTTTAAGTGCACACGGAGGTTACGGTCGAACATTACGGCGACTCAAGAAATACTTCTTTTGGCCTAAAATGGCATCTCAGGTCAAAGACTACGTGAGCGCTTGTGAGACCTGTAAAGGCACCAAAGCGCCCAACCAGCCTCATCGACCTCCTATGGGTCAACTCAACGTCCCAGAACGCGTATTCCAGCGTCTATACATCGGTCTACTCGGTCCATATCCTCGGTCTTCCATGGGACACATCGGAGCTATAGTCGTTCTAGACCAGCTTTCAAAGTTCCCAATGGTGGAACCTATCCGTAAATTCACAACTCCATCGATCGTGGAATTCTTAGAGAACCGGGTATTCCATGTGTTCGGTGTTCCAGAGAGTGTGTACTCAGATAATGGAGTACAGTTCCGGTCTCGGCAGTTTAAGAGCCTACTTGAGCAGTATGGCGTTGAACACCAACTGACGCCCATATACTCTCCTCAGTCCAACGCATCAGAACGGTTGAGCCGCACCCTATTGGCCGCGATCCGTTCTTACGTCCACCCATCTCAAAAGGATTGGGATCGGCGATTGTCTGCCATCACATGCGCCCTGCGATCCTCGTATCATTCCGTCACCGCTGTCGCCCCTTACTTTGCCGCCTTTGGACAGCACATGATTTGCCACGGTAAATCATACCGGCTGTTACGGCAATTAAAGTGTTTGGGAGACCCCGTCGTTGCGCTGGAGCCCCACGAACGTTTAGGAGACCTCCGCCAACAAATTGGACGGAAGATTAAGGCCGCAGGAAGTGCAAATGAAGCGCAGTACAATCTCCGGTCACGATCTACTAATTTCAAAGAAGGAGATGAAGTTTTCCGGCGAAATTTCCGCCAAAGTGACGCCGCGGGGCATTACAACGCCAAGCTGGACAGGCGATTCTTGAAAAGCCGCATAAAGAAGGTAATGGGACCTAACCGTTACCTGATAACGGATCCATCGGGAAAAGAAGTGGGGATATACCACGCAAAAGACCTGCGCCGATAGATAATTAGGCACGTCTGTTTGTCCGTCCGTATATATTTTCAAAAAACGCGCAAGGTTGTATATTTCCGGCCAAACAAAACATAAGTCGGTCTGTCCGTCTGTCAATTGTGTTTTTCTTTTAGTGTCCGTCATCTCTAGTCCCGACGCGAAGCCAACCCATGATACACAGAAAGATCCTTCAGCTCCTTTTCCGCAATCCTCATTGCCTTGGGATCGCGAGAAAATTAGCTGCCCTGTAGTAATCGAGGAGTAGGGCGCTAAAAACCAGCGCTGCCACAAGCACACAGCACAAACTCAATTTAACAAGGAGGAACAATTGAGTCACCTTCCCCATCGCAACCCTCACTCTTTTTCTTTCCGGGTGAAAAATAAATTAAGGAAATTTCTTTTGTACTGAACTCCCGGGAAACAAAATTCTAAACTTGTTTATGATTTATATGATTCGGAAAAAGGTGCACCATGCCCACCAGATCCGGCGCGAAGGGAACCAAACCAGCCAAAACATTGTAAACCTGCCCCAAAACCACCAGTAGGCCCACCCGGTGGCGATTCAAAACCTCCAGGCGAAGATAAGAATTTACGATTGCTAATTGGACTATTGGCCTTGGGTGGAACTGCAGCAGCGGCATATTATTTGAGTAATCGAGGATCTAAGAGTAAGTCAGATGGCAAGAGCGGTTTAGCAGCAGGACTTCTGATGCCCGTTAAAGTACCTCCAAGCTCAGCAGACTTACCAAAAGAAGTTCCTTATTTACTAGTTAGTGGCGGAACAGTCAGTTTTTCTGCATTCCGTGCTATCAAGTCCCGGGATCCCAAAGCCAAGGTTTAAGTTATCCCAAATGAATACGAACGGCCGTATATGAGACCTCCGCTATCAAAAGAACTGTGGTAGAGAAGAACACATCAGTTGAGGATACACCAGGGTTGATCAATACACCGTGTTATGAAAAAGGCTGGTTATTCAAAGTGAAGCTCAGTGAAACTTCAGAAATTGATAAACTTATGGATGAGAAGAGTTACGAACAATTCTTGAAAACGGATTCACACTAGCGCCCGTTTCAAGTGATTTTATTACTAAATTTTGTATGGCATTCGCCCAAAGAACCTTTATAGTGATAGGTGAATTATTCGGTCTTAGATCGTTATCGAATTACATTGTTTTGAATAATTGTTAAATGAGCATTTATTAGCCTTAAATGAACGTAGAGTACCAGCACCCATCGAGCGCTCGACGGAACATGCGGTGAGTCCTTTTGATTTAATTTATTTATATAATAATTAATTCTAATATTTTTCTTATATAATTATTCAAATTATATTAATTATTTTATTTAAATTTCATTTTATTATACTTAATGAATAAACACACTCCCTCAGATTCGGAGTTCCTTTCGGTTGAAAAAGAAAATGTCATAAACGAACAAAACCTAATAAAAAGTGCACATTAGAACTTTTGAATATATTTGAGTTGAAATAGATAATGGAAGTATTAAAAAGCTCGCTCCATGTTAACATATAGCCACGACTTAAATGCACCGAGAAGATCGTTTGCTTAATTAAAGTATATCCGATATACGAGTATCTTATCAGCAATAATTTACTTATTACTTTCAATCTTTCTATCTTTGTTAAATTTGGATCGATGAGTCTATTATCCACCGTGTATTCTACTTGGTATTGTTCTAGTTTCCTATCAAGTTTTAAACTTAATTACTTCGATACAAAGTTTGTACTTCAAAAACAAGAAAAAAAAAATTTAAATTTATTGTAGGTAGATATGATCGCATTTTAGTCCGGTGCGAATTTAAAAATTTAGTGAAGAAAAAAAAAACGTTTTATTAAATATTATAGATTTATTTAGACTTAGTTTTAATTTGTATGGAAATGAATTTGATCTTTGGAAAGATAATTTTTCGGAAATATGGTTCCTTTGGTTCGTCGTGGAGAAGCTTATATTAATTATGATAAACAAAGGGAAAGAAAAATAAAAATGATGAATTAAACGTAAAATCGGTCTTTCCCTTCCGTTCTATCTAACCGCGTATAGGACCCGGTACGGTGGCAGGCTTCAACCACAAAACATGAGCCAGCCACCGGGTAATTAATAATCCTTTCTGTTTCAGGAGACGTCATGGGTTGAGTGGCCCAAGCAGAGTGCCTTTTTATGGCATAGATTTATGCAATCCAATTGTATAATTCTATGACATAAATTGGTTACCGGGGTACTCCCCTTCTGATGGGAAGGTTCATACAATTCAAGTTGTATGAGTTTTCCACTCAGAAGAGGAATACCTGGCCACTTTAACAAGCTATCTTTGGATTTATTCCAGTTGGGTGGGTATGAAGAGGCTCCACCACCACCCGGTTGCCCCTCTTTCATTTGTGGGCCATGAACTTCGTAGGGTAACGATGATGTCACCCCGAGTTCGCCTTTCTTCTCAGGTTTCACTTGTTCTTGTAACAAGTACATCTCCTTCGGTGAGGTTATCTACAGTTTTTGCGACTTCAGTCGCCTCGTGAGCTATCGACAAATTCGTGAATGCGAAATTGTTTTGTAGTGAGTCCTCGTGCCGGGGAAACGAACCCGCCCCACGACACCGCAATGCTAGCCTGCCAGCGCATTCACGCGTCTCCGGACGAGGGCATTCTCGGCAGATACCGACACCTTCCTCTGCCGAGGCAGCAGAACATCGCTGCAGTCCTTCACGGACTTTATTGGAAACTCATAATTCACTACAAATGGCGCCCAACGTGGGGCCCGAAAAGCCCGGCTGTATCATCAGTCGTGAGCACGAGACAGTCCATCGTCTCTAGGTGTCCCCACAAGGTGTTAGATTATTGGCGGGTAGATAACTCCCGAGGGTAATTGCACTGATCGTGCCCCAGCAATTAGTAACTTTCGAACTTGTGTTGTCTTCGGACATCAATATCGTTTGGTCCTGCTTTTGATTTATACTTTGGTGGTTTACCACCATTGTATAACTAGTAAGGCCAAATGATATTAGAGTCCCTTTTTGTGTTCGGAGGTTATTATCCCAACAACTTTTTGCGGAGGATTCTGATCCGCTCCCCAAACCAGCGGTGCCTAGGTGTCTTAAATTACATGGATTTTGATTTCATGCGATTGGCTGATTAGCTAATCCATGACTATCCATGACAAGACACGCGCTGCTTGTGGATTAGAATCCAACCCTGGGCTGACAAGTTGCAACTTGAGAAATTTGCTAATGAGGGATCACTTCTGAACCCTGATTTTCATGGTGCCACAAGAGAGTGTCCCTGAAACGCTTTAAAAGGATTGTGCCATTGGTGTCCATACTTGGGAGGAAGGACGGAAAGGAAAGACCGAGCATTTTTTTTTTGATAACGTAAACCTAATTTTGATAACCAATTTAACTTTTTCATACCTTTTGTTTTTTTTGAGGAGTTGTTATAGTTCGCCACTTTCGGCCACTTGTGATTGTGTGTCTTGGTAATAATCAAATTTATTTCTATTTCTATTATTTTATGCAGTATTTATTAGAGCCCAAATTTTAGCTTTCTCTACAATGGATTTTCTAAACACATGTAGACTTTGCCTACAGAGCAGCGAAGAAATGTATCCGCTGGGTGATAGTTTGGCCAACGAAGCGAGGAGGATTTTTGTTGTCGACTTCCTGAAGAAGTCCATCAACATGAACATCACTTTGGAGATGATTCACCAGACCAAATCTGTGGTGATTGTTACACTGAAGTGGATCGGATATACTCCTTCATACGTCGCTGCAAAGAGACAGAAACGACGCTACAACGGTTCAGATCGGCACGACGTCCTCCGGAACCAACCATAAACAAGCCAAACAAGATTCGGAGAACAGACTACCATCCGTCTGAGGATCCGGATCCACCATCTCGATACCAGCCTTGGAACGCCTGGGATCTTCCGCCACGACTCAACCAAATACCACCACCGACTCTAGGTTCAGTGGCTCCGCAGGAACAACCCTATATGCTGAAACCGAAGCATATCCCCAGCATTGTACAGGGTTGGAACCTTCATTTTAGCGGGGAGCCAAACGGCCTGAACTTGGAAGTTTTCATTGGTCGGGTGGAGTCCTTAGTCGGAGGGATGTTGGCCGGCGACTACACGGTGCTGGCAGGATATTTACCGATGCTGTTCAGGGGAGCAGCACTCGAGACTTACTGGCGGATTCATTCGGCCCCACCATCAATACGCTGGACACGGCTGAAGGAGGTACTCCGCATGGAATACTCGACGGTCAACATGGATAAGAGTGTCCTGGACAAGATCCATGCCAGATGGCAACGTCCGGACGAGCCCTTTCATCAATATCGAGCCGATATCCTTCGGTTGAATGACCAGTTGTCAGAGCCTATGTCTTCCACTCAACTGCTGCGGGTGTTGAAACGGAATCTAAAGCCGGAACTTCGTTGCCATGTTGTAGACTCGGACCCGCAGAACATGGAAGCACTACTGAGGTTCGTGAGTCGATTGGAGAGGCTTGAAGAAGACCTCCAAGAACGGCTTTACCTACATGCGAGGTCGGGTCCGCGACGTGAAATTGCCGAAGTGGCACTAAATTGCAACAACCCAGATCGGGAAGAAGGCACGGAGTCAAACACCTGTGTTCCGGACTACCCAGATGATGCCACACCAAAAAACGGACGAACGAGTACCCGACCACCTCAGCGGTACTCGAAGCCCCCGCAGTAGCTCCTCAGCCAGCTGCTCACCCCAACAAACCTGACGTTAACCCACCAGCCATGACCACTACGACTGCGGATGTTCACTCTCTTCCGGAGACCCCACCAACGACAATATTAAAGCGACCACCGCAGTCACTGCCGGAAGAACCTCGGCAGCCTCAAATACGCACTCTAAAACCTTATCATGTTCGACTGCAGGAATATCGGGTGGCTCGAGAGCGAATATTTGCTTCCGAAGTAGTCACTTCCCGCCCGCGCACGACAAAATGGTCAACTCGTCGTTGGCGGAATTTCCGCAAGAGAGTGCGCATCTGCCGTCAAACCCTAAACTCTTGTAACATCTCGGAGGTTGCTGAGAATGAGATCAGACCTTATCATCCAATTAAAGTGTTGGGCGAAACCGTGTTTGCATTGATCGACATGGGTGCCAGTATCAGTTGTCTTGCCTCGAGCTTTGGCTCGAAGGTGCTCCAAGACTATCCGAACTTGATTAAATCCTGGCGCACTGAAATCAGTACAGCTGATGGCACCAAACACCCTATACGAGGTAAACTAACCACACCCGTTACGTTCAGGGGTCAGACGAAGGATATTACCTTCTACATTATTCCGCCTTTGACTCAGAATGTGTACCTTGGCGTTGATTTCGTCCTTCGCTTTGGACTGGCCTCAGATTCATTCACAGATTTGTCTTTAAAAACCAGAAATGTCAACGAAATCGCTTCTACTCCCGATAGGCATGACCTGACGCCTAACCAACGACAACGCCTGGAAGCATTAATCGCTGCTTTCCCATCTTATGCTACCCAAGGTCTTGGCCGCACCACCCTAGTCTCACACGCCATCGATGTTGGCGATAGTAAACCGATTAAACAGAGACACTACGCCATCTCACCGGCCATGGAGAAATTGGTGTATGCGGAGGTAGATAGGATGCTCGAGTTGGGGGTCATAGAGGAGTCCCAAAGTGCCTGGTCATCACCGGCAACCTTGGTGGTGAAGCCAGGTAAAGTCCGCCTCTGTCTTGATGCCCGTAAGGTAAACGCGGTTACCATCAAGGACGCGTACCCTCTTCCACTCATCGATGGAATACTAGGGAGACTGCCGAAAGCCAATTATATCACCAGTCTCGACCTAAAAGACGCCTTCTGGCAAATTCCACTCGATGAGGGGTCGAGGGACAAGACCGCCTTCACAGTGCCTGGACGACCATTATATCAGTTCGTCACAATGCCCTTTGGCCTGTGTAACGCGCCGCAAACGATGACTCGGTTGATGGACAAGGTCATCCCACCTCACCTGAAACACCAAGTGTTCGTGTACCTTGATGATCTGTTACTCATCACGGAAACGTTCGATCAACACCTCCTACTTCTACAAGAAGTAGCCCTGCACATCAGTAAGGCGGGACTCACCATCAACGTACAGAAAAGTAAGTTTGTCATGAAAGAAGTCCGATACCTAGGACATGTCATAGGACATGGCACTATCAAAACGGATCCAGACAAAACTCGTGCGATTGATGAGTTCCCCTTACCAAAAACTGTGAAGCAGCTACGACGCTTCCTTGGTGTGTGCGGTTGGTACCGAAGGTTTGTTCGGAATTATGCAACAGTTTCAGCGCCCCTGTCAGACATGTTGCGGAAGGGGAAGTTCGTTTGGACCGAACTCAGCCGAAAGGCATTTGAAGAGCTTAAACAAGCCCTCACATCAGCTCCTGTCTTGCACAGCCCCGACTTCACGAAGCCCTTCTCCATTCATTGTGACGCAAGTCAACATGGAGTAGGAGCCGTGCTGGTGCAATTGACCGACGAAGGAGAGGAAGCTCCCATCGCCTTCATGTCTAATAAGCTGAATTCGGCCCAAAGAAACTATACTGTTTCCGAGCAAGAATGTTTGGCAGCGGTAATGGCTGTGAAGAAATTCCGAGCTTATATCGAGGGCCACAAATTCGAGATCATCACGGACCACGCGTCACTACAATGGTTGATGAACCAAGCAGATCTAAATGGACGCCTAGCCAGATGGGCTCTTAAACTGCAAGGGTTCAAGTTCTCCATCAAACATCGGAAAGGGACTCAGAACATCGTACCCGACACTCTCTCACGGATGTTTTCCCCAGAGGGAGCCGAATTGACAATAAATGACGAGGACCCCATCGAAATAGATTTGGACAGCCCACATTTCGAATCAGACAGCTACAAAGAGTTGAGGCAAACCATAGCGACCCAACAAACACAGCTGCCTGATTTGAAGGTAATAGACGGCTACGTGTATAGACGAAATGAATACGCCACTGGTGATCCATGGTAGGAAGAAGAGTCTTGGAAACTCTGGGTACCGGAGGAAATGACACAACATCTGATCTTCCGCGCACATGACCATCCTTTAAGTGCACACGGAGGTTACGGTCGAACATTACGGCGACTCAAGAAATACTTCTTTTGGCCTAAAATGGCATCTCAGGTCAAAGACTACGTGAGCGCTTGTGAGACCTGTAAAGGCACCAAAGCGCCCAACCAGCCTCATCGACCTCCTATGGGTCAACTCAACGTCCCAGAACGCGTATTCCAGCGTCTATACATCGATCTACTCGGTCCATATCCTCGGTCTTCCATGGGACACATCGGAGCTATAGTCGTTCTAGACCAGCTTTCAAAGTTCCCAATGGTGGAACCTATCCGTAAATTCACAACTCCATCGATCGTGGAATTCTTAGAGAACCGGGTATTCCATGTGTTCGGTGTTCCAGAGAGTGTGTACTCAGATAATGGAGTACAGTTCCGGTCTCGGCAGTTTAAGAGCCTACTTGAGCAGTATGGCGTTGAACACCAACTGACGCCCATATACTCTCCTCAGTCCAACGCATCAGAACGGTTGAACCGCACCCTATTGGCCGCGATCCGTTCTTACGTCCACCCATCTCAAAAGGATTGGGATCGGCGATTGTCTGCCATCACATGCGCCCTGCGATCCTCGTATCATTCCGTCACCGCTGTCGCCCCTTACTTTGCCGCCTTTGGACAGCACATGATTTGCCACGGTAAATCATACTGGCTGTTACGGCAATTAAAGTGTTTGGGAGACCCCGTCGTTGCGCTGGAGCCCCACGAACGTTTAGGAGACCTCCGCCAACAAATTGGACGGAAGATTAAGGCCGCAGGAAGTGCAAATGAAGCGCAGTACAATCTCCGGTCACGATCTGCTAATTTCAAAGAAGGAGATGAAGTTTTCCGGCGAAATTTCCGCCAAAGTGACGCCGCGGGGCATTACAACGCCAAGCTGGACAGGCGATTCTTGAAAAGCCGCATAAAGAAGGTAATGGGACCTAACCGTTACCTGATAACGGATCCATCGGGAAAAGAAGTGGGGATATACCACGCAAAAGACCTGCGCCGGTAGATAATTAGGCACGTCTGTTTGTCCGTCCGTATATATTTTCAAAAAACGCGCAAGGTTGTATATTTCCGGCCAAACAAAACATAAGTCGGTCTGTCCGTCTGTCAATTGTGTTTTTCTTTTAGTGTCCGTCATCTCTAGTCCCGACGCGAAGCCAACCCATGATACACAGAAAGATTCTTCAGCTCCTTTTCCGCAATCCTCATTGCCTTGGGATCGCGAGAAAATTAGCTGCCCTGTAGTAATCGAGGAGTAGGGCGCTAAAAACCAGCGCTGCCACAAGCACACAGCACAAACTCAATTTAACAAGGAGGAACAATTGAGTCATCTTCCCCATCGCAACCCTCACTCTTTTTCTTTCCGGGTGAAAAATAAATTAAGGAAATTTCTTTTGTACTGAACTCCCGGGAAACAAAATTCTAAACTTGTTTATGATTTATATGATTCGGAAAAAGGTGCACCATGCCCACCAGATCCGGCGCGAAGGGAACCAAACCAGCCAAAACATTGTAAACCTGCCCCAAAACCACCAGTAGGCCCACCCGGTGGCGATTCAAAACCTCCAGGCGAAGATAAGAATTTACGATTGCTAATTGGACTATTGGCCTTGGGTGGAACTGCAGCAGCGGCATATTATTTGAGTAATCGAGGATCTAAGAGTAAGTCAGATGGCAAGAGCGGTTTAGCAGCAGGACTTCTGATGCCCGTTAAAGTACCTCCAAGCTCAGCAGACTTACCAAAAGAAGTTCCTTATTTACTAGTTAGTGGCGGAACAGTCAGTTTTTCTGCATTCCGTGCTATCAAGTCCCGGGATCCCAAAGCCAAGGTTTAAGTTATCCCAAATGAATACGAACGGCCGTATATGAGACCTCCGCTATCAAAAGAACTGTGGTAGAGAAGAACACATCAGTTGAGGATACACCAGGGTTGATCAATACACCGTGTTATGAAAAAGGCTGGTTATTCAAAGTGAAGCTCAGTGAAACTTCAGAAATTGATAAACTTATGGATGAGAAGAGTTACGAACAATTCTTGAAAACGGATTCACACTAGCGCCCGTTTCAAGTGATTTTATTACTAAATTTTGTATGGCATTCGCCCAAAGAACCTTTATAGTGATAGGTGAATTATTCGGTCTTAGATCGTTATCGAATTACATTGTTTTGAATAATTGTTAAATGAGCATTTATTAGCCTTAAATGAACGTAGAGTACCAGCACCCATCGAGCGCTCGACGGAACATGCGGTGAGTCCTTTTGATTTAATTTATTTATATAATAATTAATTCTAATATTTTTCTTATATAATTATTCAAATTATATTAATTATTTTATTTAAATTTCATTTTATTATACTTAATGAATAAACACACTCCCTCAGATTCGGAGTTCCTTTCGGTTGAAAAAGAAAATGTCATAAACGAACAAAACCTAATAAAAAGTGCACATTAGAACTTTTGAATATATTTGAGTTGAAATAGATAATGGAAGTATTAAAAAGCTCGCTCCATGTTAACATATAGCCACGACTTAAATGCACCGAGAAGATCGTTTGCTTAATTAAAGTATATCCGATATACGAGTATCTTATCAGCAATAATTTACTTATTACTTTCAATCTTTCTATCTTTGTTAAATTTGGATCGATGAGTCTATTATCCACCGTGTATTCTACTTGGTATTGTTCTAGTTTCCTATCAAGTTTTAAACTTAATTACTTCGATACAAAGTTTGTACTTCAAAAACAAGAAAAAAAAAATTTAAATTTATTGTAGGTAGATATGATCGCATTTTAGTCCGGTGCGAATTTAAAAATTTAGTGAAGAAAAAAAAAACGTTTTATTAAATATTATAGATTTATTTAGACTTAGTTTTAATTTGTATGGAAATGAATTTGATCTTTGGAAAGATAATTTTTCGGAAATATGGTTCCTTTGGTTCGTCGTGGAGAAGCTTATATTAATTATGATAAACAAAGGGAAAGAAAAATAAAAATGATGAATTAAACGTAAAATCGGTCTTTCCCTTCCGTTCTATCTAACCGCGTATAGGACCCGGTACGGTGGCAGGCTTCAACCACAAAACATGAGCCAGCCACCGGGTAATTAATAATCCTTTCTGTTTCAGGAGACGTCATGGGTTGAGTGGCCCAAGCAGAGTGCCTTTTTATGGCATAGATTTATGCAATCCAATTGTATAATTCTATGACATAAATTGGTTACCGGGGTACTCCCCTTCTGATGGGAAGGTTCATACAATTCAAGTTGTATGAGTTTTCCACTCAGAAGAGGAATACCTGGCCACTTCAACAAGCTATCTTTGGATTTATTCCAGTTGGGTGGGTATGAAGAGGCTCCACCACCACCCGGTTGCCCCTCTTTCATTTGTGGGCCATGAACTTCGTAGGGTAACGATGATGTCACCCCGAGTTCGCCTTTCTTCTCAGGTTTCACTTGTTCTTGTAACAAGTACATCTCCTTCGGTGAGGTTATCTACAGTTTTTGCGACTTCAGTCGCCTCGTGAGCTATCGACAAATTCGTGAATGCGAAATTGTTTTGTAGTGAGTCCTCGTGCCGGGGAAACGAACCCGCCCCACGACACCGCAATGCTAGCCTGCCAGCGCATTCACGCGTCTCCGGACGAGGGCATTCTCGGCAGATACCGACACCTTCCTCTGCCGAGGCAGCAGAACATCGCTGCAGTCCTTCACGGACTTTTTGAAACTCTTTTAATCACTACAATATGATGGCGATGGTGTCTTGATAAAAACATATACGAGTATAGTTCTTCTTATAATGAGAACATATTTCTCCATGGGGACATTTATCCATAGATTTTTCAACTACTAATGCAAACCTATGAGAGCTACTTTGCTTTACAAACATAGAGAGCTCTCGGATACTCTTGAAGCACCAGCGTTTTAAGACCAGCACAGCATCCTCTCATATTTCCAGTGCCATCTAGGCTTTTACCGATTAACTCTTTCCGATCTATCGCCGCCTATAGTCGTCGTTCATCATGCATTGTCTGAGGTCTATCGTCGCTTATAGGCGGCGTACATGTAAAGTTTGCTCTGTACTATCGCCGCCTATAGGCGGCTTTCATGATGCATTGTCTGAGGCCTATCGCCGGTTATATTCGGCATCCTCATTAAGCTAGTTCAAGTGCACGCATCGTCCAAGAAACATTCTGTTACTTTCACTGCGTAAATGGAATGATTAATGTTTAACCTCAGATACGAGTATAACATTAAAAACTCAATCTGATCTGTTCGTATTATTAAGAAGTTTTGCTCAGTAGTGTTTGTTTGGTGCTAGTTTAACGGGTTTCCTTCTAGGGCATTGGTTCTTTTGCATAAGCTACGAATATTTTACATACAAATTATATTAGGTCTCTTCAGCATGTCTGCAAGATGATTTTCACTAGAATGGTGGTTATACAATCCTTCTGATTCAGAAAGTGATTCAGATGACCATTCTGAATAAGATATTGTCACAAATAGGAGAAACCCAGCACGTATGCGACACATGCCGCAATCAGATGGAGTCAACCCAATAGTAGTTGAGAATTTTTGGGATATTAGATGGACTACTGCAAATTTCTCGCCGCATATTCACGCTTTTTCGGCAGAAAATTCAGAACTACAAGGAAGTGAATTAGGCTGTTCCTCATCCATTTTAAACTATTTCCAAGCACTGTTTTCAGATGATTTGGTTCAATTCATGCTAGAAAAAACAAATAATTACTGATGACGACAATTTCAAAGGAGCAACTTAAAACCAACACAAGGAACGAAATTAGATGAACATTATTGTTTTATTACAGTGTCGTTATTAAGGGCAAGAAACAAAAAACAGTCATTATTAGAATATTGGTCTAAAGGCAAGTTTCTTTGAAGCGAAGTTTTTGGTCAAATTTTAAGTAGAGATCGCTATTTTAAGCTACTTAAAATGGTTCATCTACCAATCGTTTGCGTAAAATGAGTGAAAAAGTCAAAAGGCTTCGAGGATCTTGTAATGAAATATTTCAGCCGTACCAACGCTTATGTATAGATGAAAGCCTACTTCTTTATAAAGGGCGTCTTTCCTTCAAGCAATATATTCTGTGGCAGTTATATTACATTTAATTCAAAATAACTCAAAATATTCATTCCATTCATAAAATATACTTTACATAAAAATACTTTACTTTTGACACATTAAACAAATAATGTAAATCTGGTTACCTATATTGTTTTTGGAATTGTATATATAGATTGTAAATTAATGAAGTTAGTTCAGTAAGTTCAGTTCATTCAACGAATTCAGTTCTTTCTCAAATATTGTATTGAGCAAGTCAATTAATAAATATAATTTAATTTGTTCAGTTCGTTATTAATTATTGTATTGTTTGAATTTATAATAAAATATTATTCAACACATAATAAAACATCTTTCTAATTGTAGAAAGTAAAGTTTATTCTTATAAACAGAAACAAACTATACTAACTAGAACGAACAATTCCATCTAAAAGGAACTGGTTTGAAATAAAATCAATTTCCTTTGCGACTGTCAAACGGGCTTCATACAGGACTTAATCATTTACTGTGGAGCAGTCACTAACATAGGTACAGATTACCTGGATATAGGAAAACCGGACAACATTGCTGTCTTTTTTGGCTTTATCTAAAAAAAGGCTCTTCGCTTTATATAGATAACTGGTTTTCTAGCCCTTTATTATTTAATTTACTTTACCGAAATGGTATAAATGCTTGTGGAACTGTCCAAAAAAGGTGAAAAGGAATACCTATCATCAAAGGTTTTAGTTTATATGCAGCACGATTGCCACCAAAAAGTAAAGTCATTCGATCCTTTGCGACTTTAAGGCCAGGCATTGATTTTATCGTTTTAGAAAGATGGGTTCTATCCGGTATTTTTTTCCAAAAGAGTGCCGTCTCGTCAGCATTGAATATTTGCTCCGGCAAGTAATGTCCATCTTCTATTGTCTGCGCTAAAGTTTTAATAAATTTGTTTGCAGCATCAATATCCGCATTTGCTGCTTCTCCCGATTTATGAACATTACGAAAGCCGCCTATTTTTTTAAACCGATTGAACCATCAATTGCTTGCTACGAATGTAGTGCTTGTATCGTTATGTTTTTACTTAAGGTCTTTGAATATGCTCTTTGCCTTGCACTTTATCAAATTTAAGCTTAGGGGACATCGCTTTTGAATGTGTTCTTCCATCCAGACAGCAAATTTTCCGTTTCACAAATTAGACTGGACCTTACCTTCGAAATAATCATCGATTCAAGCGACGCAGATTTCTTAACAGCATTTTTAATTCGATCCTTATCTTTCAGTATCGTATTACTCGTTTGGTAGGTACTGTCATATTGTGAAGTCGAGCAACCTCCTACAAACTTTTTTCTGCTTTGTACATGTTTATAATTGTTAGTTTTTCCTCCATATCAATAGCCCTCCGCTTTTTCTGTTGGACACCTGAGATTTTCAGCCGCGTACTTAATATACACACTTAAGGAGGAATAATAGATTAAAGTATCGACACATTAGACAAAGACTGGAGGATTGAAGCACTCCACGTTAAACGCACTTTGGTAAATTTCACAGCATTTGTACGGTGACGCAGTGAATATTTCTTCAACAATTAAATAAACAATAAAATGTTTACCTTAACTTTGAACATTCAATGGGCTAGGCTAGACGGAGCAGTAAACCAGATTGCCATTCTTTCGACAAGTTTTATCTTGAAACCACGAACGCATTTTTAATCTCCCATACGAGATCTTTCCCCTTGAGCTTATGATTGCCTTGATGCTTAGGAAAATTTCTGAGGCTTAGCTGATTACTATGCATTTGTTGCAATGCGAACTGCCAGGTTGTTAGGCACTCTTCAGGACTAAGTCGTCTTGTTTCCTGTTCTCAGATGTCGTGTCCTTTCCGTCTAAGAAAACTTTATTTACCGGTTTGAGGACGGCAACAACCTGCCGCATACCTGTATGTACTCACTCATTTGTGTGAAGAAATGCATTTGATGAAATGTTTAACTAAAAACATTGATGTATACAAGTTAACACTTTTACTTAAACTTTTAACAAAAAAATTTATTTGTAATGACAAACGGTTAGAGGCTCCCCGTACGAATGAAAATATTACAATGTGTACGATTATAAAGACGGATACCAAAGAAAGTACTCGTTGGGAGAATTGAAGGCCGGAGACCAGTGGGGAAACCGAGGAAACGCTGGTTTGACTCGGTCGACGAAGACAGTTCATCGCTGCTCGGATTTCGGAATTGGATGACGCAGTCAACGGACCGAGACAGTTGGAGGCGCTGTTTGCAGGAAGCGAAGGCCCAAAAGGGGCTGTAGTGCTAAGAAGAAGAATGATTATAAAGATTCATTTAATTTATATGTTTTAATTGCTGTAGTTGCAGTTTCCCTGAATATGTGAATACCAGTGCTCGGCCTTGGTTCCCATGAATTTGCTGATCGGGAAATTTGCTACAATACCGTCTGGCAGGTAGAATCGTGGGATCGCTCGTTAACTCCTCCATGCTTAAATTCTGATGTCCTCATCCGATCAAAAATGTGGCTGATTGTATAGGCTGGGAATTGATTGGCGCAGAGAAGCGAGAGGCTGTATTGGTACCGATATTGATGCACTTGACCATAGGTTTGTATTTACTGTTTGTTCATTACTGGCTTCATCCTTTTCAGTAGGCCGTCTGATGGTAACCTTTAAGTAGTTCCTTTTGCAAAGGCTGAAGAATATAAAGATTATTCATATGAGGATGATGAAAAAACTTATGCCGTAGTTAGTCCAACATTTGTAAAAAGTTTTGGCTTGAAGTAGATCGATTCGTTTAGTATTATTGATGTGCAGTTCTTGCATTGCTTCGAGTTAAAGGATTTCTCTGTATTGTTCTTCGTACGGAATAGGCTGGTAGATGGCCGAAAGTGCTTGGCAGAAGGAAATTTCCTTTGAAGTGTAGGTTTTTTTAACTATTCTTAGTGTAGCGTTCTCAAACTTAATTACGAATGTGCCAAACAATTGTCGTGCATCGTCGTCTATTGTTATCGATCCATTAAAATCGGTCAGCAGGATCATGTCGGTAGTAACTTCTTCTATGGCTAGAACTTGTAGACCGTTCATGATACTACAGGTTGAGTTGACGCTTTTTAGGATGTTGGGAAGGCATGACGAGAGTTTTAAGTCTAACAAGTCGCCATATGCGTTACAATTATTGATGACACTGTATATTTCATTATGATTTTTTATAATGCTATCGTGTGAGATTTCAATAACTCTATTGTTTTTTTAACAGGTTTTATGAGGAGTCTTTCGTAAGCATCTTCAGTAATTAATGCTATCTGTATAATATACAAAAGTGACTTTTCGTCTGCTAAAATTTTTATTTTAGCTAGTTTTAATGCATCTTCGATTGATATGTATGGAAAGTTTAACATCATTGAGTTTACGATTCCAGTTTTTGCAAAATTTGAGGCATAATTTATACAAGCTAGTTCCTCTATTACCAATCTTAATTTACATTGTAGACTTATGGCTATATCGTGGTTGTGGTGTTCGTATATTTTCACAAATTTTTCGATTTGGTTTGAAATTCGTGTTAGGTTGATTCTATCTGTTAACGATTTGTTAATTACTACCTGGTTGTTTTCATTCCTCAGGACATTGTTTATTTTGTGCTGGATTATGTTGAAGTCATCGTGGTCGGGATTTCCGGCAACCCATTTCCATGTGGTTCCGATAAAGTCCAATGATCTTTTTATAACCTTCAGTTGCAGATGCTCTAGTAGCTGTTAAGTTTAGGATAGCTCATGAATGAGAAAGGGATGCAGAAGATTACTACTATTGACTTCTCGCCCAATTACGTTTGATATATTTGATATTAATTGCGCGTACTGTCCAATGTCTACTCCATGTATAATGTTGAAATTTCCCGTTTTTATTTTCGCCTGGCCAGATTTGATGGTCGTAATTTGGGAATTTATATAGTGGAAAACCTTGACCCTGCAGGTAGCCATGTAGATAGAGAGCCTAATAGGAAGTAGTTGATTGCGCATATTACTTTTGTGTGTAGTTTTTCCGGATTCAGTAATGATTGTGGTGGTTTTGTTTTCCCTAACAGTTTCTTGTCTGTATCTTGGAGTTAATTTTGACCCTGATCCTTTATTTCTTTTAACAAAAACTATTTCTCAGGGGGTTATAATCCTTTAGGAGTTCCATATTTTTATCATGGTACGCAAGGTCTTTATTTTGCTTCGATTTGAGCTTTTCTAACATATGTTTTGCTGTCATATTTGTTCAAGGTCTTCTGGGGTTGTTCTTTGCAGGCGATCGAGGAATAAAAAAATGAAAGAAAGTATATACCCTTTAATTCTACTATTTATTTTAAATTTCGTATACAATTGTTTCGTTCTCTACTTGAGAACTTCCTCAGTACTACTCTCAAGTAGAGAACGAAACAATTGTATACGAAATTTAAAATAAATAGTAGAATTAAAGGGTATATACTTTCTTTCATTTTTTTATTTTGAAAGTTCTACTAAAGGCGGAATATTTTTAACGATCGAGGAATAGTTCTATAGGTTTCTTGCCTGTAGCGGAATGGATAGTGAACTTATATTCATTTACTGCCCTTTGAAGTAGCTCTTCAAAAGGCCAGGTGGGATCGTCTCGCTTTAGGCATCGTATAATTTCTAACAGGGTGGAGTGCGGACATTCTATTTGTCCGTTTACCTCGCTTTTATAAGGAGGCGTTTTGAAGACTTTTATCTGCAAATTATCCTCCATCATAGAAGACAAAGATACTGATCGAAGCGCGCCATCGTTATCCACTATAAAGACCAGAATGTCCCTAAGAGGCTGTTTTACACCCTCAGCTAGATCTTGATGGGAGAATCTTAGCTTGGAGAAATTTTGAGAATTTATCTATGGCCGTGAGAACTAGTTTTTTTTCAGTCAGAAGTATATCTATATGAACTGTGTGTCCGGCATAATTTGCGATGGGATTTGCATGTAGGAGCGGTTTGTTCGGGTGCCTATCGTATTTATTTTCCTTACACGTTATGCGTCGAGAAACAAGTCCGTTGATTTTTGCAGACGTTTTCGGGAAATAAAAATTTTTCTAATAACTGAAGCCTATTTTCTTAAGTATTTCTATGAGCTCTGCGATGAGTGTTCAAGATGCTCTCTTCCTGTTCCACTTCTTTTGCAGATCTTCGCCTATCTTGCATGTAAAGCGGACTCTGTAATTTTGAAAGTGCTAGGGGTAAAGTTCCTGTATGAGTCCAAACGTTCTTTCGTCTGTCATAAGACCATTTACCGTATGTGGGTTCATGTACCGTCGAAGTATGTACCTCCTTGGACATGAGCGCCCTTGTGAGTTTCAAAAATGCATCCACGGCTAGTTTATTTAGCATGATTGACTTATTTTTTGACATGTACCTGGACACCCGTCCATCTTCCCCTCTCAAAAGGGTTGTCAGAGATTTTGCAAATTTTGCATATGAATGAAGCAACGGTAAAACCCTGACATTCCAAGAAATGATCGGAGGTCCTTTAAGGTTCTTGGCGGAGGAAAGGATGCAAGTGCCTCAACTTTTTCAGGGTTTGTTCTGATGCTGTCAGCGCTGACCACAAACCCCAAAAACTCCACGTTGCTCCTCAAAAATTTACAATTTTCGGGCTGCACTTTCATGTTAGCCTTCTTGAGTGTCTTAAGGACCTTTTCTAAGTTTTCGAAGTGTTCCGCCTCGTCTGCTCCGAAGATGATAATGTCATCTATATAGACGTAGCAGCGCAGGCCGATGTGTTCTCGAAGGATATCATCTAGTGTGCGCTGAAAAATAGAGGGTGCATTCTTGAGTCCGAATGGAAGCCGCATTAACTCAAATTCGCCATTATTAATCGAGAATGCTGTTTTCTCGATATATTTTTCTTTAAAAAGAATCTGGTGAAATCCGCTCTTCAAGTCAATCACAGAAAAGAATTTGTTCCTCCCAAGGTTAGAGAGTACTTCATTTATCTCTAGGATAGGATATCTGTCAGGAATGGTGACTGAGTTTAGTTTTTGGTAGTCTATAACCATACGATACTTCTTTTCCCCAGTGGAATCCATCTTCTTTGGGACAATCCAAACAGGCAAATTATACGGTGATCTTGATGGTCAGATAATGCCATTTCCTGGCAAGTATTTAACCTCTTTTTCAACTTGAGATTGAAGAGCCACTGGGTAAGAGTAGCCTTTGCTGTATATACGATCGTTCATAGTTGTACCGATTTCACTACGCACCGTCGTTGTATACGTTAGCCGTTCGTTCGGTTCAGAAAACACGTCAGTACACTTGCCAAGGATCGCTTTTAGTTGGTTCCTCTGAGATGTGGACAGATTGTCGTTATTTACATTTAGCTTGTTAATTGATTGTGAATCGTGCTACCTCAGCGGGAGGCTTATTCCTGGGCTCACGGTCATGAAACTCCCTTTAGTGTGGATGACTGCATCCATGGCTTTTAGGGAGTCATTCCCGATTATTCCGGTGAAAGTTTTGAAGCTGGGTAAGGAGGAAGAACATCAGTTTTCCAGTACCCGACTGAAAGAGATCGATAAATGCATGGTGCGTAATTTTGACCGCACCACCTACTGAATTTACACTAAACGGCTCATTATTTTTTAAAGGGTTCCGAATGTAACGAGGCTGTATGTAATTTTTGTTGGAACCTGTGTCTATCACGAATTTGTGTGTTTCGCCGCTCCTCGCAGTCCTTTTGATGTATGGAAGCGAAGAGCTGTTTAATCTAAAAAATGTATGTCGTCTTGGGTTTCATCAGTGATGGGTATTTCTTCGCTGTTATCCTGTAGGTCTGTTGGGAATGGTTCGATCTCCTCTTCGGCCAAGAAGTCAATTAGCTTTTGTCTTTCCACTTTGTCCTGAATGTAATCTGTTGTTTTGTTTGATGTCTCTGGCTGTATTTTATTGTTCTCTGTAAGGTATATTCGTTGTTGTTTGTGTCCGTGTGACCGAATGGGAGGTTGAGTTCTTTTAGGGGCGTATGGGGGTCTTAAACCCACTCTATTCTGGTAGTTAACTGCATGGGTCCTAATGGAGGGATCGATGTCCATTGACTCTATCCCGCGTGGTTTGGATGGTAACGGTAATTGGTTTGGGTACTGCTGCTGTGGTCTCGGCTGATAAAATCTAGGTGGATGTGGCGTGGTCGGGTTGTCTACGAGTTCAGGATACAAGATTCATATGTTTGGTACGAAAGCTCTTGCATCATAATTTAAGGGCGGCCGTGTTTGATTTGGAATTTGAATGATTTTTTTGGGAGACAATGGCAGAGATGCTGCCATAGAGGTTTTCCTCGAGATATTGTTAGCATTATAAGCGTGCTATGCACGGTAATTCATGTGTACTAATTCAAGGCATAAATAAAGGGGGGGCAAATCAACTGGCTCTCGGATACTTAGGAGCCTAGGGAGGTCCCTTCATAAGCCCTGATGAATGTGTCAAGAGCTTTGTCTCTGTAGCTCTGAGTCATATTATTTAAAGACTCCTGCCCCATATTATATAATGATAATTTATTTAGGATGAGTGATAAGTGGTGGTATACGACTTGATAGAATTCATGAATGCTGTTACCACCTTGGACAAGAGTGGTCATTTGGTACTCAAGCGTACCGAGATCCCTCTTGTCCGCATAGTGCAGTGCTAGACACTTGGAAATATTTTCCCAATTGAGGGGTGTGTTGTATGATTCTAAGGCGATGTCGGCTTGACCGACCACCTTATTGCTAATAACGGACAAAAATTCCGTAGTACTTTGAGGCTCCCCTAAGGTGTTCATATATATAGAGTAACCGTTCGACACTCTTTTTCCATGAGCTGAACTCCCCTGGGTTTCCTGAGAAGTCTCTCAGGCTCTTTACCACATCAGGGACTCTATCCATACCCGATAGATCCCTGTCATTGTCAGCACAGATCCCTATATCCGCTTCATAGTTTATATCGGAAGGGGGTTCATCAGGCTCTGAAAGATTTGTTTTCCTTGAGCATGAAGTGATTCCTTCAGTATTTGGCTTACGATAGCGGTGAGTTAATTTAAAGTCACACTAGAGTCTCCGGAATTAGTAGGTGGATATTCCGGTGCTCTTCACTATTGTTATTCACCGGGGGAATAGGAAGACGAGGGGGACGAATGAGATTACAGAGATTCGAACCAACCATATTTCGATTTAACTTCGTAGGTTGAGAGAAAATTCACCAGGGATCTGGAGGTACGTGAGCCTATTACCGCTCGCAGAATACAAATTTTCCAAATAAGACAAGGTAACACAATAGCCAAGAGCAGACAGGTCGAAGATGACGACAAAAGTTAACACTGAAAAGGATCCGCGCTAATTTAGGGGACACCACAACAACGATTTACAAATAAAATTCACAATTTACACTTCTGGGAAACTTCTATTTTTTTTAAATATGAAATTTTTCGAATGCTTAATATATATTGTAATGTGAAGTATTTTCAAATACCTTTTGGGTTGTTTACTCAAAAATTTTTATTCTATAATAATATTCACTTTTTCTTTAAGGTCGATTAATAATTACAATCAATGTAGACAAACTTGTAATTTAGTTTTGTAGTTAGATTAAAATAAACTTACATAAGGATGAATATTGTCACATATACAAATAATTCTGCATGCTACTGTCGCAAGCAAAAGAACCCACCAAGCATGATCAATATCAGTATTCAGGATTGCTCGAATATGCCAGGTAGCTCTCGCCAGAACATTCACCAATGTACGAGAAATGGATTCAATGGCTAGAGACCCTATATAAAATCGAGCTGAATAAATGGGGGGATGATTACAACCGCGATATAGTAAAAACTGCAATAGAGTGGAGCGCGAAGCAAAAGCGGCAAGGATTGATTGTGAAGTGATTTTAGTTAAGACAGTTGAATTAAAAATTTATAGAGAAACTGAAAAGTAAAATTGGTGAAATTGTTAAATTAATGATTGTGCATTTTTAGTAAATAAACTTTTTTAACTTAATTTAAAAGACAGTGCGTTTTCATTTTCCCGGAACATTAAAATTATTTGCCGCGAACCATAACACGCGACAATATGTTCATAATTTTGGTCCTTTCCCAAAATCCTGAATTTGATTCACTTGATATTTCCTTCCAAATTGTGGGTTCTTCACTGGGACTGCTGATCAGTATCCTTAGGTGATTTCTTTTTTGTGGGTGTTGGTTCTTCACTGCTTTACTACAAAGGTGCCAGTCTGGATATGCGGCGTCTTCGGGATTTGGTTATAGTCCCGGTAGAATGTTACATCACTTTACTTGGAATGTTACTTCACTTTAGTCGGAATGTTACTTCACTAACTATAATTAAATACAACCGGAT
Organism: Odontomyia ornata; assembly: GCA_963969285.1. Lineage (NCBI taxonomy): Eukaryota > Metazoa > Arthropoda > Insecta > Diptera > Stratiomyidae > Odontomyia > Odontomyia ornata. The sequence continues at coordinate 135,502,074 of OZ017738.1, read as the reverse complement.
AGTTCCATGTTGATTGTTATTTCACAAATAATTTAACTTTGTTCAATCCGGGAAAATTTAGTGGGCCACATGCCAGTCTCAATGATCTGTAAGGGTTTTAAAGACTTGTTTGCAAGGAATATTAAATTTCTTGCAAACGGATCTATCCATTGTATGCACGCATGATCTCAGTCCCACGTTGGGCGCCAGTTGACACTTTTACTTAAAGTTTAAACAAAAAAAATTATTTGTAATGACAAACGGCTATAGGTTCTGTCACGCGCACGCGATGTGTAAAAAAAAATAAAAAATAAGAACAAAAGTATTTTACACTTAGTATATTTTAAAACACTTATTAACTTTTGTGCAACAACTTATTTTTATAATAAATATATATCTACACATCTATTAATTATTTGTTCGATGCGGTTCACGGAATCTATAGAACTCCCTAAGAAGCGCACGAAAATCTAATTTGCTGCTAAAAACGAGATTCAGACTGCTGACAATGCACTCTGCAGAAATTTACCTTTTCATGTGAAAATTTTCGTTCCCATGAAAATTTTCACATGACAACTAAAAATTTGCAAGTTCATGTAGACGCTTACGTTGCACTCACGTTGCACTCGCGTTACATGAACTTACCTGAAATTCAATGAATTTAGAATGCTCCACGTGGACTTGCTTGCGCTTAACAGTTCCCCGTACGAATGAAAATATGTATTACAATGTGTATGATTCCAAAGATTCATTTAATTTATATGTTTTAATTGCTGTAGTTGCAGTTTCCCTGAATATGTGAATACCAGTGCTCGACCTTGGTTCCCATGAATTTGCTGACCGGCAATTTGCTGCATTACTGTCTGGCACGTACAATCGTGGGATCGCTCGTCAACTTGCATACACATAATTGGCGTAGTAACGATCAAAGTACATTTTTGGTTTGTGTTAAATACTGGAAATCATACATTTTGAATTTATCTAAAGGTTTTTGCATACGTGCGGATTTACGTTAGTCGGAGCTTGCGTAAGCGAGGGCTGACTGTACTAGAATGCTCGATGGAGCCGCGAGATTGTAGTAATCGAGTAGGTATGGCTCAAAAAGCCAGCGTGCGAGAGTTTGTCTCGTTACAACTCAAAACGGAACAGTTTTCCACTCCTGATTTGACTAATCCTTGTCTGTTCGATAATTTTGAAATTTTAGAGGATGTTAGCCTTGAATCGTTTGATTCGAATGTTTTCATCGCGGATGACCAAGCTCTTTCAAATGAGTGAATCCCGTTTCAAGCTTGTAATCCTTCACCGGAAAGTTTTGTATTAGGTTTGGATGTTTTGGAGCAAATTCAACCGTGACTTTTCGTGTTTGACGTTTTGCTAAATTTTTCGGTGTAAAAACAAGAAAAGCATTCCTTCAAGCATTTTTGGTGTCTTTTGTGCAAGATAATGGCGAAGAAAACATACGACCTCCTCTTTAAACTGTTGCTGATCGGTGATTCAGGCGTTGGCAAAACCTGTATTCTTTTTCGGTTCTCGGACGATGCATTCACGTCGACATTTATATCGACGATAGGAATTGACTTTAAAATAAAAACGGTTGAACTGCGTGGTAAAAAGATTAAACTGCAAATATGGGACACAGCTGGTCAAGAACGTTTCCACACAATTACCACATCGTACTTTCGCGGTGCCATGGGAATAATGTTAGTTTATGATATAACAAACGAGAAAAGTTTCGAGAATATAGTGAAGTGGCTCCGAAATATAGGTGAGCAGGGAACGAGGTGAAGCGATTGCTCGTGAACATTGTATCCGCTTTATGGAAACCTCAGCCAAGTCAAATATAAACATAGATCGAGCATTCTGTGAATTAGGAAGCAATTTTAGATAAGACATCAGGGAAAGAAGTGAATGAGAACTTAAAACGAGTCGTAGTACATCGTCCAGGCCAAGAGAAATCACCCGCTTATTCACGTTACTGTTCCTAAATGTATATTGGAGTCGATTTAATACTCATCACCTTCTTTAAATTATAAGAAGCTTCGACGATACAAAATACAACATAAAAGATGAAGGTCTGATAAAAAAAACAAACAACCAATCATCCCATAAGTCAATAAGTTGACCAAGAAAGCTATCTTGGTCACAGACACAGAAAAAGTGATTCCTAGAAACCTTCCCTATCTCCATCATCTGCTATCTTCCCGTTTCAATCATAAACCAATCAATTCATCAACACTGAGCCACACAAAAATGCATATAGGTAAAGTGCGATGCAACAAAATGAAACTATATGCAATCTTTATTTCTGAAATGAAAGTGTTCTAACTATTTTATCATTGAAATTTCGTCATGTAGTCAAATAAATTTTAATTGTTCGTATGTTTTGTGTAAACAAGACAGGCAAAACGTAGTCACTTATTATTTCCATATATTTTAAACTAAAGGTATATTTATTTTGCGTTTAAGAAATAGTTGACACACCGTTACACAAATTTAAATTACGACGAAAAGAAAACATACAAGAAAAATAGAATTGTTGAATATTTTTATAAATTAACGTAACAATGGATCAAAATAATGCTCGCGGAGTGTGGTTGAAACGGAAAATTTAAGCGGAACGATATTGTTGGAACTGGTTATTAGATTGGATGAAACGGATCTCGTGAAGATGAAAATGATAGAGGATCGGAGAGTTTGTTCGAAACCGCGAGACAGCGCGGACGCCGCGTGGAAAATAATCGAAGTGGATTGAAATTGCGATTTCCAATCATATTTTCTAAAAGTTTTATAACGCGGAAAGATCGTAAAGTTAGAAAACGCGGAAAGATCGTAAAGTTAGAAAACAAAAAAAAAAGAAAACGGAAAAGTTGAGGAAAACATTTTTTTCCGAAGTGCGATATAGTTTGTGGAAAGCCGTTAGTTGTGAAATTGGACGACACTTCGTTTTACCAATTGACGAGTTTCGAATAAATGATCAGTGAACAACCGGGAAATCTGAAGTAATGTGAGACTCCTCAATTAGCCACCGAGCACCTTTCCCCAGACATAAGTGAAGTAAACTCGCGATAGTTTACGTGCGGTACCAGATTTGCTCCCGCTTGCACAGTGGCCGTTTTCAGCCGATTGGGCGATTGAATTGTCGTGAATCCCATCTTTCTGTAGGAAGTTAATGCACCCCGGAGGGGAACGAGATTTTATATGACTTTTGACGGAATCAGCGGAACGCCCGTACTCCAAAGAGCTCATTTGTCTCCACCGATAAGACGGAAGTTAGCTAGGTCGCGTGAGAATTCACATAGGCAACAATTGAGTCATAGGATTTCCAATTTTCTAGTAATAGACATCGGAAACTTCAGCCGTTTAGGGAAACGTGAAGCAATCATTAATTGCATTCGATTAGGCGCCCGTTATGTTTTTTGTTTAAATTTATGGAATTTTGTGAACGTAAAAATTACTGCTAAATTTTTTTTTGATAATGAATTATAATCAGATGAAACCAGTTAGTGCGAGTGGATTTTGTTTTCGGCTATACTACATCTACAGGCCTTACCCGCCCCGAACACGAGCGCTAGTAGGAGGAGGTTTAGGGTAAGTACCCTTTATTTTTGCTCTAAATTTTCTTTGTTTTATTTTGCATGTCATATCATATTAAATATATATCATGATGGCCCCACGCATTACGTGAGTGAGGTCATATCAAGTACCTTTTTGAATTATCCTTCTAAAAGTAACTGCTGCTCGTTTTAATAATTTTCTTTTGCGTCTTCGCCAAGCGCAAGCACAAAAATAGAAAAATCCTAATTGAAAAAGAGTGCGGGTAGTATAGATTTCCGAAAAGAGAGTCGATTCAGGACGACATTGGTTCTAAAAGGAAGGAATCTTGTAAAACGATGAATAGCATGTCTAGATAAATAACGATTGTTAATTTGCATAGAAAAAACATTGTAAAAAGCATCAGATGAAGTCAAGAAAAGAAGAAGCTAATGTGAAAACTATATCGTTTACCTTATATAACTGTTTGTTATTTATTTAAAAAAAGAAAGAAATCTATTGAGGTGAATTATATCAATTTGCTAGACTAATTTGTTTCCTTTCACTTTAATCACAGTAAATTAGTTAATATACAATTTTTATAGAACTTTTCGTAATGAGATTGCTTAATAAAACGGACGAAATGTCAAGCTAAGAGAATACTCTTCGGTCTTTCCTTTCTTCCGACTCTAACCGGGTATGGGACCCGGTACGGTGGTAGGCTGCCCCCTAAAAACATGAGCCAGCCGCCGGGTACTTAAATAATACTTCTCGTTTCAGGTGACATCACGGGTTGAGTGGCCCACGCAGAGTGCCTCTTTATGGCATAGCTTTATGCAATCAAATTGTATAATTCTATGGCATAAATTGGTCACCGGGGTACTCCCCTTCTGATGGGAAAGTTCATGCAATTCAAGTTGTATGAGTTTTCCACTCAGAAGAGGAATACCTGGCCACTGCAACAAAATATATATGGATTTATTCCGGTTGGGTGGGTGCGAAGGGGCTCCATCAACGCCCGGTTGCCCCTCTTTCATTTGTGGGCCATGAGCTTCGTCGGGTAATGACGAGGTTACCCCGATTTCGCCTTTCTTCTCAGGTTTCTCTTGTTTTCGTAACAAGTACCATCTCTCTCGGTGTAGTTAGCTACACTTTTTGCGACTTCGGTTGCGTCGTGAGCAACATCCAATTCGTGAGTGCGAAATTTTTTTGTAGTGGGTCCTCGTGCTGGGGAAAATGAACCCGCCCCACGACACCGCAATGCTAGCCAGCCAGCGCATTCACGCGTCTCCAGACGAGGGCATTCTCGGCAGATATTGTCATCTTCTTCTGCCGAGGCAGCAGAACATCGCTGCAGTCCTTTACGGACTTATTGAAACTCCTCTTATTCACTACAAGATACAGTGCCCGGTCCTGAAATTATTTATTACAAATATATATTTTTTTGATTAAGGCAAATGCTTTCACTTGAATGATAGATAACAAAATGGACGAATTAAATTAAATTTTATACGAATCAGTTTTTATTTATTACTTCTTGGAATTTTACAATTTACAAGTTTTGTGAAATCAAAAGTAAAACTACTATTGTTTGTTTGCTGCCTGATATAAAACTGAGCACGAAACGTTTCAATGTACTTTCATTTTGTTTCATTGGATATAAATTTTATAAAATATTAGTTTGGATATAATACTTGGGTGCTAATTTTCTATTTAGTTCAAGGATATACGTAATTTGTAGGGTAATATACAAATGTGTATGCATGCTTTTATATCAATAATTTACAGACTTCATCTAAGGAATTTCTAACTAAATTTCAAGTACATTTGATAAATGTTTACGTACTTGATAAATTTTGCATCAACTTGAATTATTATTTAAATGATTTTTATTAATAGTTTCATAGATAATTGTGGATAAAGCATTTCTTATAAAATTCAGCGATAATAGCAAATAACATTACTAGAATTGGCAAAATAATCAAACACGATTAAAAGTGCTTCAAACGAAGAAGCAAACTTCCAACATTTTAACAGTATAATTGCAAAATAAATTTTAATTGAAATTTCAAGACTTTATGCAAAGTTTTTGACTGCTTTTAAAATATACCTTAGCTCAAAATATTCCTAAACTATCAAAACTAATGAAAATCGGACATATTACCTCGTAATTTTGATTATATTTTTAAAAGCATCGTGTTTATTCGATTCGATCATTGAATAAAATTCAAAAGTATTCTGCTCATGCGATTAATGTGGGATCCGTTTTCATATTAGATATAAAAGCAGTAATTAAATACAATTCTTTAAAGATTTTTGTTTTTCTTTTCACTTTCACGGACGATTATGTTTAGTAGGGAGTTCTTTTCTATCAAAATTGTGCCAAAAATATTTTCTAGTGTCTGATTTGATTCCTTTATGGAGGATTTTATGTTTTCATTTCTTGTATAAAATATTAGATTTTCCTACTATGGTATCTAATGAGCACAAACATGAATTGCTTCCACATTTTTAAATACTTACCGGCGTGAGTTTATTCGTTTTAGATTTTACAGATTATTTTCAATAATGAATCATAAATTTTAGTATCTACAAGTCTAACTGTGGTTGGGGAAATTTCGGATTGTCAGAGAGTAACATTCAAAGTTAATTTTTTTATAAAATTAAAACTTTTTAAATAAGGAAAATATTGAATCTTATGCCGGTATTGTATTTGCTTTTTTACGAAATCAATATTATAAGCAAAACAATCAAAACAGAAAGCTGTTGCCAAATTATTAGCTACAAAATATACAAAAATTGATTTGTTGATATTTTGGTCTAATTGATGTCTCTGATCTTTTGCAACTACATATTAATTTAAAATATTCGCTAATCTAGTTATAAGCACTATTAATATCTACTTATGATTAATTTCCGTGAATTTGTTGAAGCTAATTTATTCTAAATGCTGGTATAATGACATATTTGTATATAATATTGATCTTCTCGGATTCTGTACTCATTATTATTTTTATTGTAGCTTTTAAGTTAATTTAAAAACACTCTAAAATTACTTACTTAAATATTTATATCAGTTATGGTTATTATGATCTAGTAGTTCCACAGCACGTTTTATTTTAACTTTTCCCGCTATTCTATGTTTACAAATATTTTTGAAGCAATTTGAATTTTTCATGATTTGTTCTAACCATATACGTATCTGTTCTCATTTGAAGAAATTAAACAACTCCGACTACTTCATAATTTTTTTAAAATAGTAATAAATTGAACACTCAATTAATAATTTATAGTGCCGGTAGTAGACCTACTGAAAATTTCGTTGTTGAAAATATTCAATTCAATAAATATTGACTCTTCACCGAGCGAAAGTCTGATCCATAAGCCTGAACACTGGTATCCTTTAGAGAGTGGTAGCTCAGTTTTGACCGGCAAGGGGAACAACGTTTGAACTTCTTTTAAATGCGTCAAAGGTTTTCGTAAAACTACCCTACTAGTAAATGGCTCGCAATCTCAGAGTGGTAGCGCTGATATTTTATTTTACTAACAAATCCTTACAGCAGAAAGCTTCATTATAAGGTATAAAAGTAATCTAGGTCACCTCCTTTTGGATAACCTCAGATAACGCTAAATTGTCTAGCGTACTATGCGTAATTTATTTCGTGGTATAGGTTCGGTTGAGACTGACTGCCAATTAGCACTGTTCTGGTTTTGAGCACCGTTCCCCATAGTACTGATGTCATCCTTGGTTTGCATACAATCATCCTTATCCATCTTAGCAACACAACTACAACCGGCAAGCGGAGGAACATATGTATGTTACGTAGGGAAATGAAGGATGACCAACCGGATCGAAAAAGCATATGGTAGGTGAAAACCGAAGGTCCTATGTTAGTTCACGCTGTAGTATGATTCTGTTCTTCACAACAGAGCATCTAAGGCACGAGAACTATGTGTTGATCCTTCATAAGGTAACGCTGGATATGATGTTTCAAATTTAGTCCTTGAGCTAGAAGAGCTCATCGACGGGAATGAGCAATACAGGTGCAGTTAACTTAAAGTAGAAGAAGAGCAAAAGGCTAAGCTCCCCAGTTGAAGTTTGAGTAGTTGCAATGGCTTCTGGTATCCAAAAGCTGGCCTGTAGACCAATTGAATGCGACTGGGAGGGAAGTTGAAAGAACGAGACACCAGATGCAGATGCTACTTCAGACTAACTAAGGCAGCCAAAAAGCGAGCAAAAAAACTTTTTTTTCCCTACCAATCGCTGATAAAGAGCTCCCCAAAGAAGGAAAAATAGGGGGGGGGGGGGATAGGACACAATTGTTTCGTGTATTTCTCCTCCCTGTGTGCCCCTCCAAGCAAAAAGTGTTAAATAACTACCTGTTTTGAAAAGTTCGCATCAAGATCTTTCATTTGATACCCATATCGGCTACCTTTGATGAAATTATTTTTTTCGGGGGCCACTCCCCTATATAGCGAGACCCCCCTTAAATACCTTATACAATGTAGTTGAACTTTGAAGAGAGCACCACTTTACACCTGCATACAAAATTTGATTTTTCTACCTTAAGTAGTTTTTGAGAAAAGCGCTGTGATACACGGACGGACGGACAGAAAGGACGCGATTTTAGTAGGGTTTTGTAAAATTATTTTACTATATATATACATCAAGGAACAGTTCTTCTCAACTGCTTCAAGTGTCTTGAATATGGTCATACAGCTCTGGATTGTAACATAATAGATCCGATAAAAGCTTGCTGTGTCATAAATATAGTAGAACGGAGCAAAAAAAAAAAAAAAAAATATATATATATATATATATATATATATATATATATATATATATATATATATATATATATATATATATAAACGTATAAGGCACACTGCATTCCTTCTTAGAGCTTCTTAGAATTAAGGAGCTGGATCACGCTTGACAAACAGGAAGATACCAAGTTTTCAAAGAGGCTCTAGCCAAGGCTAATGTTTTAAGAGCAATGACCCTTTTCATGCAAATAAACTTAAGTCATAGCATAAGTGTCCAGAATCTGATGCTCAGTATACACCACCATAAACAAATTCACCAGTATGCTAACCTGTAAATCTGGTAGTGCCGTTCTGTCGGTTCAGAACAGTGCTTACTTTCAAATGCACGTTCATGTATGTGAGGATGACTTTGTGTGGGTTCGGTGTTTATGAACTCCAGTCTTTGATGTATGTCTATGCCATTTGTACAAGTCAATTATGCTTTAGAGTATACTTTCTAGAACTCAGAAGGCTAGGTGCTCACTGAGGAAAATTTGATCGTTAGGGCTATTGTATACCTTCTTCAAACAGGGTCTAGGAGAAACGAGCGCTGGAGAAATTTGGCTGGACTGCTGGGCAGCTCACTTTTCGTCATTGAGTTAGTAAAAGGAACATACTGGATATGACATTCGCTTCAGAATTCCTAGTTACTAATGCACCCAATACAAGAATACTAGGGGACTTCTTAGCCAATGATCATCAGTACATGTTGCTTGAAATCCTTGATCGTGCTTTCCAGTGCCCATGCCTTCGAGCTTCCACTTTCGGGTGAAATATTGGGAGAATGTATGTAGAGAGGTTCGTCGATGTGCAGATGGTAGGCACGTCACTGCTGGAATATTTATCTGGGTTAGAAAATGTTAATGTATGCGTTCTCTACTCTCTCTGATCTATTTTTTTTGTTTGAATTCTATAACGTAGTCATCTCATGTTCTTCAGTTCAGTACACAATAAACCAGTCTGTTTTTGACCGTCAACGAGTAGACACGTTTTTTTATTTTATTCTTTGTCGTAACGCTGTTTCGTTTCCTTTGTTTTTTTGATCATTCCTGCGCAACAGGTTATGGGCCCAGTTCTAGTGCAAAAATCGAAAGTTTAATAAGTGTAAAATCGGGATCGTATTTTACGGACATAGTGACATTTGTATTTCATTGTGGTTTCTTTTGTGTTAGACCTTTTTTTTGAAATTTGATAATGGCTGGACAAGAAGAAAAGATTTCTGTTCCGAAACCAAGCAAGGCGACATACGAAGAGTGGCTTTTCGAAGTCAACGCGTCTTTGGAAATGTGTGGTGTTGACGAGGTTGCTAATGGCGTCGTAATTAAGCCTCAAGTAGCTGCTGATCTCCGAGTATGGAAGATGTGGGATGCAAAAGCGAGACGCATACTATCAGCAGGCCTGAACGCGAATGATCACGCGGTTATTCGTGAGTGTACGACATCAAGAGAAATGTTCGTAAAAATCAAATCGCTGTACGAAGCGAAAACCGAAACAAATAAATATTTGTTGGCTCAGGCATTTATGGGCAAGAAATTCGGAGAAGGCCAATGTGTCGGTGCCTTTTGCTCTGAATTGTCCGTTTTGAAACAAAGGCTACATACAGCTGGCGATGAAATAACCGACGGACACATGGTAGCCAAAGTTATCAACGAATTACCTGCAAAATTCACCACTTTCAAGCAGACGTACATGATTTCGGCCGCATCAGGAGTTTCGTTATCCTTTGACAAGTTGCGTGAACAATTAGAGATAATCGAAAACCAACTGCAACCAGGTGCAGGTACCAACAACGTCGAACCAAACGAAGCATTGTATGCAAGTAAGCCTAAACGTAAAGCAATAAAATGCTTTGAATGTGGCAAACTTGGCCACATGGCTAAAAATTGTTATCGCCGAAAGAACAAGAAGAATACTAACGGCGCGGATGCGAAATGTGCAATCACTGAAGATGTTGTATTCAATGCATCTAACACACACAACAACAACTCTAAATGGCTATTAGACAGCGGAGCGTCAGACAACATGACAAACGATTGCTTGAACATGTTCAACTTTGTGCCGCTATGCAGAGACGAGAAACCTATCGCAGTAGCAAACAATAGTAGCGACATCGACAACTGAAGCCGAGTACGTAGCTATTCACGATGCGGCAAAGGAAGTAATTTGGGCTAGATTACTTCTAGAATCTATAGGCTGTAAGCAACAACAGCCAACTATCTTGTATACTGACAACGTAGCAGCGAAGAAATTAATAGAGAATCCAGTATTTCACCGTCGCACGAAACACATAGAAGTCAAATTTCACTATTCGAGGCAATTGGTTGTTGACAACAAAATCAAGATTAAGCAGATTGGTAGTTCAGACCAATTTGCAGATCTATTCACCAAAGGACTTATTCGTGAAACCTTTATGAAGCAATCTGGGTTGATGCAGTCATCTGCTGACCCATGTGTATACATTGGCAAAGGTGGCGATTTGTTGGTGGTGCTGTATGTCGACGACGGACTTGTATGTGGCCGACTCGAGTCTGACGTTGAAGATCTGCTGCTAAAAATGAGCAATACATTCGAAATTAAAAGCAATATTGCAAGCTGCTATCTGGGTATTGAGATAATCCAAAAGGAGACCGATTCTATTATTCGAATATCTCAGTCAGCACATGCCAAACTTATCTTGGAACGATTTGGCATGTCCGACTGCAAGACAATCTCAACACCATTCGAAAGCAATGCGATTGACGATGACAATAATCTACCGAATATTTCACCGATTCGAACGAGAAGTCGATCTATTGAGGAAGCTCCGATTTCGAAAAGGACAAGATCCCATGTTCGTTCCGTAAATATGGCAGAACTGCTAAATGTCGGTTGTGCTTTCATTGCAGATACTGTCATTCCTAACAGCGTATCAGAGGCTCGGTCTTGTGCCGATGCTAACAAGTGGGAGCTTTGTATGAAAGACGAGATGAAATCATTAAGCGATCATGGTGTTCTTGGGCAATTGGTCGAATTGCCTAGTGGTAAGAAAGCTATCTCAACACGGTGGGTGTATCGTATCAAAACACACCCTGATGGAGCTGTTGATCGCTTCAAAGCACGCTTAGTTGTGCGTGGTTGCGGTCAGCGTAAGGAAATCGACTACGATGATACGTTTTCACCGGTGGCACGGTTTGAATCAGTTCGTACTTTGTTAGCAGTTGCTGCAGCCAAAAAGTATCGAGTATTCCAAATCGATGTCAAAACAGCGTTCTTGTATGGCGAACTAGCAGAAGAAATATATGTGAAGCAGATTGATGGTTTTGACGATGGAACAGGCAAAGTTCATCTTTTACGGAAGGCCTAGTATGGCTTAAAGCAAGCTCCTCGACAATGGCATATCAAATTCGATCATTTTATGAAGCTACGTAATACTTTAAATATAAAATAATTTGTATTCTTTTGAGAGATAAGGAACGAGTGGGAGTGTTAATGTATGCGTTCTCTACTCTCTCTGATCTATTTTCTTTGTTTGAATTCTATAACGTAGTCATCTCATGTTCTTCAGTTCAGTACACAATAAACCAGTCTGTTTTTGACCGTCAACGAGTAGACACGTTTTTTTATTTTATTCTTTGTCGTAACGCTGTTTCGTTTCCTTTGTTTTCTTGATAATTCCTGCGCAACAGAAAACTGACAGCTGAAAAAGTGGTGAACTCAACTGCGAGTCACACTTCTATTCCAGACGCCCCAGAGGTCACATCCCTGCTTAGACCACTTTGGATTTCTTTGAGGTGTTTTTGCCGCCATTTTCATAATGCGTAGAGTGAACTCAATGAAGATAAATCCGAGGACACAGGTGTTTTAGGATTAGCATCAGTACTTCTGAAGTGCTTGCCATCAAGTACGGAGAGATGCAAGTGAGAACCCTCTTTCATTTTATGAATCTGGAGGAATTTAGTGAGTGATAGTTTTGGGGTGCGGAAAACTATGATTATCTAAAAAATTAAAAATTGGAGGTCAGGTCACAAAAAACAAAATGGCGGCCAGTTGAATCTCAAAATTGCAAAGGCTTCTAAAAGTGGAAATTTTGATCCGACTTACGAGTATATGAAACTTGGTTTTAAGATAGAAATTACGTAGATCTAGAGACTTTGACATTTTGATGATCATGCATGAGCAAATTTCAAAATGGCGGTGGTTTAAATATGCGTTTTTTACAGGTTTTTGTGGCCCTCTTGCAGTCACATTTTCCATCGGATTTTGATGTAAATTATTAAAATCGAATGAAAGATAAAAAAGTCGAAAATTTAAAACATAATATTTTTAGCTGCCATTTCTACTAAAAATTGAATACTTTTGCCCTGTCTAGAGTGAAGCTCCGATTTGAACGATATTCGGCACATTGCTTGATGAGGTCCTAGCACACAAAGATTTAAAATAATCCAAAATCAAATGCATGCATTCAAAATGGCGACCCCCAAAGGTCAGAAGGTAAGCGCAATACGCTATTTTAGTCGCAACCGAAATAATGAATATTTTTCATGCAAATGTTTTAAATGACAACTTGGAATTATTTATAAAGCAGACCATTTTTAGGATATTGTAAAATATTTTTAATAATACTCTAAAAAATTATAAAATCGCGACTTGTCTGTCTATCCGTCCGTCCGTCCGTTTGTTCGTGCGTCACAACAAGTTTTCTCGCAAACCATGTGAGCTAGAATGAGGAAATTTTCTACGTAGGTGAAAAGTGGTGCCTCTCGAAATTTGCAGTGCAAGAAAATATTTTAAAGTGTTTCCGGGTCACTCCATGCAGGGGGTGACAATTTTTTTTATATCTGTAGCCCTCTAGCAGCCAAGTTTCTCAACAGATTCCGATGAAACTTGAAATTATAAGTTATTAAGGCAAGTTCATTTAACCTGCAAAAAATTATGCAAATCGGGATGACAAATGAAAAAGTCGAAAATTTACAGCTTAATATTTTTAGCAGCCGTTTTCAATAAAAATTCAAAATGGTGGCCTTTGATGGTTCAGAAAAGAATTGAAAATGTATATTTCAATGGCAACGCAAGTGCTGATTAAACTTTTATGAAAATCTTTTGAAATTAACTATTTGAGCTATTTAAGCTGACAAGTTATCACCTTTGTGTGGTAACCACTGTGAAATGTGTAAATAGCAAATGTGAGAAGGACAAAACGTATATTTATAACGATTTATTATCCGTCGATTTTCAATATGTGACCCATACGTTTGCAACTCAATTTAATTAGCAAAATATTTGCGCCTCTATAAAGGGTCTCTAAATTCGAACGTCGGCAAATTCATGTGGTGCTACGAAAATTGCAGAAAGAAGTCTAGTAGTAGGCAAGCCAAATTCTTTTTCGAAGCCTTACGTTACATACTAGTAATTTACCCTTACCGCTGATGCTGCCAAAGGGGATTTTTTATTTTGCAAATGTTGCCGTAGAAACTTCGAAGCAAAATTGACTGGGATAGGTACTTAAGAACATTTTTGTCATATGTATTGAACGAAAGTAGCATTTCGTTCCTCGATATTATTATCTACTTTACCAACCAGTTTGAATAAATGTTTGGCACTATACACGTATGATCAACAAACTGCAAACTGCAATAATTTTTGATGCGATAGGCCTTATTGTGATTGGGTTTTTGAGAGGTTTAAGTAGGCAATATAAACTATCTAATCAAACAAAATAATTGACTATAAAATCTATCCTTTTTTGGATTTGGGATATGAAATTTTTTTCGAATAAACGGTTCATCCAAAAGTGTAGCAACTACATCTGCGTAAATATTTGCTTACAAAATCATATGTTCAAGGAATCTTTGCATTTGGCATTTTTGAAACTCAACTCCTCATATGGACCTACTAAAATTTGTGTGAATCTTTCGTTAATTCCTAATTAATCCATTTTTTTTCTTTAGAAATACAGCGTTTTTGAGTCTTTGCTTAGATATCGTTTGAGTATCTCCTTATCTTGAAAGATGTTATCGGCACTCGAAAAGGTGATGTGCTCAGTACCATGCCTTGACCGGTGATCGATCCACACAGCTGGGATGCGTTCTGATTCTAAATCAGTCGTATCATAATGGGCTTATAGTCTGTCCGAAGAGTCACTCGAAACAAATCTCATTGTCCCCAAGAGATTCGAGTCAGGGATCTTCGGCTTACGCAGTGAGCTATCTAACGACCCCACTACGCGGCTTACCATAGTCATTATTGTTATTGTATTCCCCTTGTCAGCTTTCATGTATACTAACAACGCCTGCTTACTCAGTCCTAGAAGCAAAGTACTAAAAACTCATTATGTTCACCCTAGGAGCAGTCAATACCAGTTTAAATGGTCTAAAAGAAGAGGTCAATTGGTCTTAAAGCCTGATGTTTGTGGGCCAGTGTGATGGACACTTGATACTAAATTATATGAATGTCTAATGTGCCTACAGTTTTTGAAAAAGTATTGGCAGAAAGTTTGGCCGCAACTCAGAAAGTTAAACCTATAGTTTTTAGCAAAGATTTGAAAATTGAGTGAGGAAATGAACCAAGTTCCAGATTGTTATGGACTCTAGGAAGACGCATTGATGGGTGAAAATAAATGTCAGTTCGTGCGAAAAGGATAGTAAATCCTACCAGGGGTCCGCCATTAAATATTATGTGCTAGCTGCGACTTAATCAAACGGTGATGAAGTTTATGTCGAAAACACTCATATAAATAAATACGACGAGAACACAAAGTGGGTAAGTTAAGAATGGAGAATCGATCAGGATAGGAATAATATGGAAAATTGAATTTATAAAACGAAAATTTAGTAATTTTCGTCTGGACTGTAACAAGAGAAGAAATATTGTTAATAAGGCGTACAGACTTGGGAAGCATATTCTAAGATACTACGAATAAGGGAGACGTATTGCATAGTAGCGGAATGAATATAATGAAATATGTGTACATGTCGAAGAAAGAAGCCAGACATCTTCAATGCTTTATTTGCGATGTGCTGAATGTGAATGTTAAATTTGAGTTTGGAGTCAAAAATAACTCCAAGGTCTTTAGTTTGGGTAACACGAGAAAGGGGTAAGTCATTAATACAATAGTTAAATAAAAGGGGACAACGTTTCAACGTAAAAAACATAACTAGATATTTAGAGCTGTTTAAGTCAAGGTGATTTAAGCGGCACCAATCATTCAGAAAACTTAAGTCACCTTTGAAAATTCTGCAATCATAAACATTTACAATTCGTCTGAAGAGTTTCATATCATCAGCATAAAGCAAATATGAAGAATTTAAACTAGAGGGAAGATCATTTATGAATAAAAAAATAGGAGTGGACCACGAATAGAATCCTGAGGAACACCAGGAATTGCACAGAAGAGAGAAGAGTTTAATTTGTGCAAACGAACGTAACAAGAACGGGATGTTAAGTAAGATTCGAACCAGTAAACCACGTTTAGGGAAACCATAATATTTCAGCTTAATAAGTAGTATATTATCTAGGACTGTATCAAAAGCCTTGTGAAAATCAGTATATAAGACGTCCGTTTGAGCATGAGAGTCAAGTGCTCTGGCAACAAAATCCGAGAACTCCAATAAGTTAGTAGAAGTTGATTTCTTTGGAATGAAACCATGTTACTGACTACGAAGTAAAGGAGATAAAATAGGAATAAGTTTGGCGTGCGAAATTCTTTCAGGGATTTTGGGAAAGCCAGAAAGTTTTGATACAGGTCTATAATTGGAATATCACGGGGATCACCGGACTTTAAAATTGGGGTGATATACATATGCTACTTTCCAACATGCCGGGAAATTGCCCGAAGATAAGCTCAAGTTTAATGAAATAGAAACTGGAAGAGGCAGTTCAGAGGAACTGAATTTTATGAAAA
Organism: Odontomyia ornata; assembly: GCA_963969285.1. Taxonomy (NCBI): domain Eukaryota; kingdom Metazoa; phylum Arthropoda; class Insecta; order Diptera; family Stratiomyidae; genus Odontomyia; species Odontomyia ornata. The sequence goes on along the minus strand of OZ017738.1, from coordinate 135,485,879 downwards.
CCAGGGAATTCCAATGCCAATGCATTCATTTAAACTATCGATGACCGTTTCGGTTTCAGAGGGACTTATGGAAAAGCTAGGCAGGATCTAAGGATGGGAAAAGTTCAGAGAAAAGTTACACACGCCTGGTGGAGTATTAAATGTAGAAGAGAAGAAGTTAGCAAACAGTTGAAGCACGAACTCTGGAGTGGAGCCCGTTAAGTTGCCGAAGAAAATGCTCATCCATAAGATAAGTTTTTTACAGACCCATCAATGACTTTCTGTAATTTTAGCTTAAAAAAATCCCCTTGCCCACATTTTCCGTACCAATAAAGCAAATATAAAATAAAACTGGGCTAATGTGACATTAGCCCAGTTTTATAGCCCCGAGGATGAGCATATCTAGAAACGGTCGTCGGTTCTCACTCAATTCTCTTGACAACTAAGTCGAATGAATTACTTTCATTGTAGATCTAAACTGTTGTTGAACTAATACAAGGTGGGCCAGATTTTGAAAACTCTATTGCGTTGGTATGGATTGCGGTAGAGGCACGCTGGGGGTGGGGACGAGTAGCTCAAGTTTCGGAAATTAGTCACTATGTAGCATTTCACGAGTGCGCAGTGTGCGTTCTGTGTAAAATATTGTTACAAAAATAACGATTCGTGCATTGTTGTTTGTCGTTTATTTCATTATGAGTTCAGGTTGTATGACCTAAAGCAGTGTCCCAGTGAAAGTGTGATTAGGTCTTGGGTTAGAAAATTTGAGTCTACTAGTTTGACTTGCAACCCGAATCCTGCAGGACACTCGAGCTCAGCAAGAACAGAAGAAACAATTAACGAAGTCAGAATATTTGTATAACGTAATCCTGGACGATCAACTCGCAAGCTATCAGCTGAACTCGCTGTATCAAGAACATTTTTGCGTTGCGTTTTAATGAAAGATCTAAGATTGCACCCGTATTAAATTCAAATGCAAGCTCTTAACCTGAATGATCACAATCTATGCTGTGCTTTTATCAAAACAATGTTGGAGCGCTTTCAGAGTTTTAACAATATTCTGTTTTTTGACGAAACCTATTTTCATTTGAATGGGCCCGTCAATAAACAAAGTTGTCGTCACTGGGCCGTAACTAATCCACATTTGAAACATCAAATGCATCTTCATCCGCCGAAGGTAACCGCTTGGGTGTCCATTACAGTACACGAGATTATTAGTCCGTATTTCTGTGAGAATCAACAAGGATAAACTGCATCTGTAAATTTTAACCGATATGCAGGCACGTTGTGAGATTTCTTCTTACCGTAGCTGCAAGAATTTGAAACCTATAATCGTGTGACATAGTTTCAACAAGACGGGGCAATATGTCATAGATCTAATTACTCATTGGCAGTCGTAAACGAAATGTTTGCAGGGAAACTCCTTTCACGCAGAGGTGTAGCGACAAGACAATAACAGCTGAGGTGTCGTACAGAATTTCACCGCCACCGTAACGAAGCGCTGTAATCATTTAAAAAAAAAAGCGATAATTTCCTTTTTCACTCGTACACGAACGCTCAACGTCTTTCCTTATACCGGCCTCCATATTGTGCGCGTCGCTTATTATAAGTATAAAAAAGTTGAATTAGCAGGAGAGTGCTCCTGCTAGAAGGGTATTGTGAAACAATTAGTAAATCAAACAATATATTCTGCATATCAAAACTTGACTAATATACAGATTCCATCAATTGAGTTCGAAAAATGGTTTGGTTACTATGATTTTAAACTCCTCACTATTTTGTTTCAAGTGTTTTGACCCCGTCCCTTGATTAGTCATGATAACACATCAATATAACAAACCATTTCTAAAATTTTATCAAAATTCCTACATATTTGTAGTGCCCAGGTCCGTTGCAAACGTGTATCTCCCTAGTATCACGTGTTAACGTTGTTGTAATAGCTAAATATTCAATCGGCTGTAACTTAGCTGTTTATTGTTCAATTATTGTGAAATTTTTGGAACACATGCAATTACTTTAAAAAAAAACTTAAATTATAGGTTTCGGGAAATTTGATTTTATTGGCAAAAATGTAAAATTTATAAAATGTACTATTATTAACAAAGTTGATGGAATTCCGACTTCTGAGGTATTTGTTGCCCTTGTACTCTCAAAGTTACACCCCTGTGATTTTTTTCTGATTTTTCGGAGCGCGAGGGGGGGGGGGACACAAAATTTTCGTGCGTTTCCCCTTCCCCTGCACCCCGCAAAGCAAAACTGGTAGGTTTAAGACCTGTTTTGAAAAGTTCTCATTAAGACTTTTGATTTGATATCCATATTGCCTACATGCGGTGAAATTTTTTTTTCGGGGCTGCTCCTCTATATGGAGAGACCCCACTTAATGACCATATAAATTTCGTGGTGAAACATTGAAGAGGGCGTCACTTTGCACCTAGTTACAAAATCTTATGTTTCTAGCTTATGTAGTTTGCGAGAAAAAGTGGTGTGACACACGGACGGACAGACGGACAGACAGGACGCGATTTTAGTAGGGTATTGTAAAATGATTTTACAATACCCTAAAAACGAGTGAAAAAGGAATATGCCAGTCTTCGAGCAGCCCGTGGGCAAGCCCATTACATATGGTGCCTTAAAAAATCTGGACAATGGAGACCTTGCGGTGATTATCGCCACCTAAATGCTTTTACTATCCCGAATCGGTACCCTATAGGTCAAATTAGCAATTTCGCTCACAACTTTCAAGGATGCACAGTATGTTAAACCTTAGACTTAATGAGGGCATACAACCAAATCCCAGTAGCAACGGAAGATATTCCCAAAACAACAGTGAAAACACCGTTTGGGCTATACGAGTTTAATGTAATGATGTTTGGACTTTGCAACGCCGCGCAGACATTTCAACGATACATGGATAACACTCAACATGGTCTAAATTTTTTTTTTTTGCATATATCGGTGAAATCCTGATCGCGTCCAAGTCAAATGATGAAAACCGTGAACATTTGAAACTTGGATTGAACAGATTTAAGGAATATGGATTGTCGATCAACATAAGCAAATACACATTTTACGTTTAAACCGTACAATTTCTGAGTTACCTTATCGATAAAAACGGCATAAAACCTCTTCCTGACTGTGTAGAAACGATATTAAACTTTAAAAAGCCATCAACCATATCGGAGCTCAGAAGATTTCTAGGAGCAATCGCTCGCTGAAAAATGCAGCATCTGTTCAAATACCTCTACACGAATATCTGATTGGAGCCACAAAAAAAGAAAAACGACCAATAATATGAAACCCACAAGCGGAATCGGCTTTTGAGGAATGTAAACGGCAAATTGCTCATGCAACATTATTGTGCCATCCCATCGAAAACGCTACTCTTGCGATCAAAACCGATGCATCCGATACGGCAGTAAAACGATAATTCTTGGGAACCACTTACGCGTTTAACCAGAAGTCCGACAAAGCATCTCCACGTCAACTAAGACAGTTAAATTTCATTGGTCAGTTTTCCACAAACATCGTCCACATCACTGGAAAAGAAAATGCAACTGCGGATTCACTATCTCGAATTAATATTATCTCCATGCCAGTAATGATCACCGTTGAGGATTTGGCAAGAGCCCGGGAGGATGATGAAGAATTAAAATGTATACTCCAGGCTAACTCAAGCATCAACTTTCGGAAAATAAGATTGACCAGCGCTGATACATCGATCTATTGTGATGTTTCAACGAACGAGATTTGACCATACGTTCCAAAAATACGAAGGAGGAAAGTATTTGAACTAACGCATAACCTTTCTCATCCTAGCGGACGTTGAACGAAGAAAGCAATAGCTATATTGGATTGGGCTCGTACATGCCTTGCATGCCAGCGCAGCAAAATAAGAAGGCATGCCACTAGACCTCCACTCGGGCAGATAGAAATTCCTGACGTGAGATTCAGTCATGTCCACATCGACATCGTTGGACCTTTAAAACTTTGGAAAGAATATTCAAATGTTTTGACAATGATTGATCGCTTCACAAGGTGGCCCGAGGCGGTTCCGTTAGAGACAATAACTGCTGATGAAATTGCTGCTGCTTTCTACTGCAACAGGATTGCCCGCTTTGGAACACCTACTTTGCTAACATCGGACCAGGGATCACCGTTTGAATCCCTCATTTTTCAATCACTGACTCATTTAGTGGGCTGTAAAAAAGTTCGAACAAATGCATATCATCCTGCATCAAATGGCATGGTGGAGCGTTGGCACCAATCACTTAAAGCTGCTATTATAACCACGAATGGATGCACGTTTTGCCAACAGTCTTACTAGGACTTCGCACTAGTATTAAAGAAGTCATTGAAGCAACACCTGCAGAATTGGTCTACGGAACAACGCTACAAATAACCGGAGAATTCACAAATTTTTCGTACATTTTGTCGCCGCCTGGACCCCTTGATGCACAAAATTTATTTGAGATTCTAAAAATTTTAATCAAGAAAAAATTTTTAAGGCCCACTTCAGCATAACGGGGGACCCTCTCAAAAAATTTTGGAATGTTTGATAGGACCCAAACTTTTAAGAGGCCACCCCTTCTGAGCTTTCCACAAAGTTTGAGCTTTATAGCTACTTTAGTTCCTGAGAAAATTTGTTGTGATGCACAGGTAGATGGGCAGACTGACAAATAAATGGACAGACGGATAGATGGACAGACGGATAGATGGACAGACGGATAGATGGACAGACAGGACGCGAAAGTAGTAGATTTTCGTAAAAAAAATTTAAAAAGCACTAAAAAATATGTGAATAAATTTTTGAGAGTGAAAGCAACTCATTGTTATTTGAATTAAACTTCGAATGGACGACTTTGTCAGCTATAAAATAGCTGGGGGACATCACTGCTTGAACCCCGATTCACGAAATGGATTTGGATATTGGGAAATAGTACACTGGATATCACTCGATTATATGTTAGGCAGTTGATTTGATAGCAGTCCAAGAGAATGTTGCAAATTTTAAAACAAGCCACCCAAAACGCCGTTTGCATTTGTGCGCAAATTTATACGCTACTAGAAACAATTGACGCACTTGTTTGCGGTGATGACTATTTGACATACTGTGAACGTCAAAAGAAAGTAAACACCAACTTTTCATCTTTAAATTGTTACATTACAAAGCTATTATTGACTTGCGATAAAAAGTAATATTAATGAGTTTACTACTAAACCATTTAGAGACTGATTAGTATTAAACATGAAATCAAAACAAGTGGCAACATTACACAAGCCTCACCAAAGTGGAAGTGCATCAGATTTTACGCGTCAAAAAAAAAATTAAACAGTGGTAAGACTTACTTCGCTTCTTTTATATTTCGGAGAAGAACCTTAACTTTTGGTGACAAATTTGTGCTGTTCGCGTGCTTTACTTCACCAAATGTCGTTTTAAGTACATTTGTTCTAATTAATATCAAAAATAAAGACGTAAAAGAAAATAGTTTCACTATGGGAAAGCAAACATCGCCTGATACTCGGAAAATTATACTAGACTTAAAAGTTAAAGGTAAATCCTTGCGTAAAATTGGCGAAATCGTGGACAGAAACCACTGCACAGTAAAAAAAAAAATATTGATAAGTATGCCAAACATCATCTCGTTGAAGATTTACCGAGATCTGGATGCCCAAAGTGGCTTAGTGGTACTGCAGTTAGAGCTGGAGTAAGAGAAGTAAGGGCATATCCAGCCTCAAGTGCAGTTAAATTGTCAGAAGACATAACGCAGGCATCAGGCAAACCAGTAAGTGCGAGTACAGTCAGGAGAGCGCTTTATAAAAATCTCTAGAAGACTAAATGAGGTGCTTAAGTCCAAAGGAAAATAAACGAAATATTGAAAAATTAAAAAAAATCGGCTTTTTCTATTGAAGTTCTGTTATGTTTTGTTTGCTGTTTACTTTTTTTTGACGCGTGAAATTTGGTCTTTTTTGGTTAAAGTGAATTTATCTTTGTTGTGTATTACTTTTGTTTAATGTTTATGTTGTGTTCGGTTCTTATTAAATAAGTCTTTGATTCCTTAAACACTTTTTTGATTTTGTGTTAATTAACTTGTTTTAATAAAATTCTTAATACAAGTATCTAAGGTGTTTACTTTCTTTTGACGCTCACTGTATATGCTCGATATATTCGTCTTTTATTAAAACCGACTAGAAAACAAATGTATTATTAATGCAGTTCCTGGAAGACGGTCTTCATGGTTTTAATTAATTTATAAGACAACTGAATACAGCTGTTGGTAGTCCACCTTCCGTAGAAGTAAGAGCGGTTACCTTTTATGTAGTCGCTTCCTGGTTTCATTGGTGATAGAGAGTTTGTTTGGGCAGTTGTTCTGTAAAATTATGAGTCAACTTAATTGCGATGAGTACTGATCCAAATCCGGTTAGTAATCATACGGCCAAGCGTCATACTGACCATGACACTCTCTAGTTTACCGTTAGTTCTGCAATAATAATAAGTCTCATAACCAAGGTATGATCTGGACTCTCGCACGAGTCGTAATCATCATTATTTATAGCATAGCTCCGATTCGGACTTTCCAACCGTCGCGGTTCTGCGACCTCGTTCGCCAATTGGATATCTCAAGTAGGAAGCTACGAGTGGCAATAAGAACACATTTTTATCTCAACATTAATACACCCAGAAAATAAAGGGTGATTCATAACAAGTGTACACATGTGAATGGGCCTTAACTCTTATTTATCACCAACTTTAGGTCCATATATTGACAGATTATGACAGTTTGTTCTTTTACAATTCTAAACATGGCATCATACACATCAGCCGAACGTTTTATTATTGTTAAAACTTTTTACAAAAATAATGAATCGCCAGTGCAAACATTTCGCGCTCTACGTGAAATCGAATAATTTCACGAAATGGACCCATAAATAGGCCGGCGAGATCGTGTGATTTGACTCCTTGTGACTTCTTCCTTTGGGGATTTCTGAAGGGTAGTGTTTACGCTGATGCTCCCAAGACTACTGAAGCATTAAAAAACAATATTCGAGCCAACATACGCCTAATAACGCCGGAAATGTGCGAAAATGTCATCGAAAATTACAATCATCGTTTGATAGTCTTTAAAGCAGCACGAGTAATGTTTCATATTTATGCCCGAAGTAATGTTTCATATTTAATTGTAAGGGACCAAATTTTCATAATAAATAAACATTACAACTCAATCTTCACAAAAAATATGTTTTTTTTTCGACAAAAATGTGTACACTTGTTATGAATCACCCTTTAAATAAAGAAAAAATTAAAACTCAAATTATAAATGTTAAAACGATTTTTCTTTGTTCTCTCATTTTGGGTTTTCTTAACACAAAAACTTTAATTTATCATTTTGACATAGCGTTAAAAAATCAAGTCAATTCGATTTGGCGAAAATCTACTTTGATATTTTTCCACATTTCTTTCTCCTGATTACAACAAGTAACATTTTTTAATATCATTTCTATTACAATAAATAATTGATTTTGGTTTATATAAGAAAAAAGTTTAATTTTCACATTATCCTTCTCAGTAATAATTGCAATCAACTACTACTTTTGTAGCCGAAAATATTTTACGTTACAAAATCTCTTACATTTATATTGGACTTTTCACGAAAATCGCATTTAAAATAAAATAGAGCACCACAAACGAAAATTTAACGTAATTGAAATAAAATTAAATTTTTTTAATTAAATATTTGTATATGCTAAATTATAATCAATTCTGAGCATTCATATTGTTATGCTTATCATTGAAGTAGACAGTGTATGATGTAAGTTTTCGTATATATTCATTCTTTGATTTTGTTGTGTTTTTATTTTACACCTTCAATTCGTTATGAAATTGATAATATCATTAATTATAGTATAAATAGACTTCTATATAACATATTCGAGCATTTTGTTTTAAATTCCTTTCTAATTGGTAATAATAATTATAATTATTTTAATAGTCGTATCATCATCATTTCGCACAATACTTTCAAACTTAATCGCCTACAAATATTCAATAGAAAAGAAGACGTAAAATCGTACAAAAATTGGAGACACCTTCCGACTAATTGTAAGTAAGTAAAATGATACTCTTTTTCTTCCCTTACATATTTCGTTTCTATCATGATAAAACATTTGGATTTGCATTCATTAGAATATTTTGCTTTGTATAATTGTTCCAATTGATTTTTCTCTTGGATTCCTAGTTTCGTGTACTTCCTTCAGACATTCATTGCATGCATATGTGTTTCTATGGATGTATGTAGTATGTGGCCGAAAGACTTCCTTAACTGCTTCCCTACCATTCATTGATCATGTTGGACATGTCGTCTAGCTGCGACTCGAGCACATCAATGTTCGATTCGTAGTCATCATCTTCATCGTATGATCTGAGAATAAACAGTTAGAAGAAATGCAAAGATAATTAGCTTTAATTGAAAGAAATTAACTGAAAAAATGGTTGGGTTATTCAAAGTTCACATTTGCGAGAAATTATATGCAAATTCGAGCTTAAGTGAAGATGAGATTTAGTACTTTTCTAGGAAAATGAATATTCTTAGTAAATACGAGTATTATGAAATAATTGGCATACGAATCAGCCAAGCAACATTTCTATTATTTGCTGCAAATTCATATTTAGTTATTGAAAATTGTTAATTGCAGTTTTTAACGACATCACTGATGGTTTCTCGTTGAATGATTCCGTTTTACCTGTTGCGATATAAAGCAACAATCTTAGAATGGCAGCTGTTACTTCATCAAGCTTCAGTTAAGCAATAGCACTAAAATGACAAACCCTTAAAAATAATTGAACCATAATGCTTAATGATGTACGCTAACGAATGAATGATGGATGATAAATCATCATTATCTTGTTAATCGCTTAAGAAAGACACACTTTGAAAGATAATTCCTATTAAAACACATCTCCTTCCCTCTTGAATATACTGTTCAAGTGAAATTATGTAAGCTTTCTTGCATGGAGTGTTACAACGAACGAGCTCTGTTTATACAAATAAGCCTTGGATATACCCGTATTCAGTTCAATGAACAGAATGTATGGCGTGAATACTCTTCCTTTATGCAGTGTCACTCATATGACATCATAAGATAATTAAACGAGTTAGTGAATTGTTCCGAACTATTGTTACTACAAAATGAAAGATTGAATGTAAAGTGCTGATTCAGAGTTCCGTGTTAAGTATTTAGATCTGTGACCTGTAATCTAGTAATCAACAAGTTTGAAATAAATGATTGAGTATATGAGATGCTTGCTCAATATACGTGACAATGATTTCGAAGTTTAATGATTCACCGAATACGAGTATATGGATGTAGCAAAAGCCAAGGTACTCCAACCCCGATAAGTTTCAATTGCGCATTCTTTCTATTATCGATGAATGCATAGGTACCTTCTTCTTAGTTACCACATTTATCTTATTAGGAGACGGCAAGGCTGCGGGGTATGCAGCCCGAACTGAAGTTTCACTAGGAATCAGTTCTCAATAACTCGACCTTACTATATATACCAAAATCACTGCGCGCACTATTTAAACATTGCCGAGAAAAATTGTTCCTTAATAATAATTGAATTTTGCAACATAATCATTTTCTACGTAATCAAACAAAACAGTAACTAAATAATACCTCTTTGCCATTAATCACAAAGGAATTCAAAAATTTAAGCTTTATGTGCATCAAAATATAAAATTTAACATACAAAAAAAATTAAGGAATTTACAAGAAACCAACGCTTCAATTTATATTATTTAATTTCATTCGCTTGAGCTAATTTTAGTAGCCGTTTCTATATGAGGCGGTTACAACCAGAGCGGGCCAAACAACAATTTTATAAAAAATGAGTAGATAGCAGAAAACTGTGATAATCGAGCAGGCGCCTAAGCAAACTGCTTAAAAACCAACATATTGCTGTCCAAATTGTAAATTTAAAATAATGTTCATCATTTTAATCTGCAATTGAAATCTGGACACGGCAACCGCCTTTTCAACTGAGCTCTTCTACGATTGCACTTTCGCAATACCATGGAAAGTGGATGGGAGGCTCGTCGACGTTTTTGAGCAGTCCCATAAGGCGACGACGAGCAACAAATGGTTGGGCTTATCGCGGCGCGTTTTTTCTCAACTAAGTGGAGCGACAGCTCCATGTGCTTTTCGCTAAAGTGCTAAAAATTCTAGCCGGCGTTCGGTTTGAATGGCACGTACGGAGATTGTTCAAAATTGTTTTCTTTACCTCGTTGGGTGATCAATTGAGTTCTATTCTAACCCTGCACGCGGAAACAGCTCAAAGAAAATTCTTCCAGACATATTCGCAGCTGAACCTAGCCGAGATTTCATTCCGCTTCCGTGCTCCAGAGACTCTTCCCAGTGCGTGGAAGGGCCTGACAGTGAAACCCAGTTAAACCCGAAGGGATCGCGAAGTGCAAGATCGAAAACCCCGGTTTTGCGTTATTCGAGCTCGAGGCTGTCTCCAACCAAACAAAAATTGACCAAGCTCGACACCGGACCGCCCGTTCGCATTTCCCTTGCTCAGAAAACGTGAAAAGTCAGCGCAGGGCATCCCACGATTTTGTTGTTTGCGATTGAGTTAATATCGTCGTCCAATACGCAAATCCGCGACTACCCACCATACAGTTATCCGATCGAAAAATCGACGCAGGAATAAGGAATGAGGAGTCGCGCAAGACTCCGCGATTGCTCTAAAACCCAACCAACCCGAGTCATTGCAAATCGCAAACGGGGCCCAGAAGGCAAGAGGAGATTCAGTTCCAAGAGTCGTCGTCCACCTCCTAATCATGAGAGCGTGATTCAGTTGTCGCTCTAAGTTGTTAGTAGCGGATGGGCATATTCGTCGCGTTTTTGGTTGTTTGGAAGTCTGTGTGTTCTTGAAATTGTCCAGTGCTGCGAGAAGGAGAACCTTGAATTACCCCACCAAACAACTTGATGCTGTCTCTATTTGGCCTACAATAAATGATTGCATTCGACGTCTCGTTCCGGCGCACACAAACTTATGAATAGATGGCTTTCAACCGAGAACTAAGAGTGAGCTTGAACAGTTTTGCGCATGGTTAAATTCTGGCAAGATGGAAATGAAATGGGCAACTCAGTAATTGGGTGAATTATATGCGCAACATGTATCTGACCTAGAGTTTTCAGCCACAGCTTGTATCTACTTCACGTTCACAGATTGACTTCTCCCTCAATCTATTTGCCTTTGAAGCGAATCATGCGCGCAACGAGGAAAAAATCTCCTGTATGAGTAACGCTTTATGAGTCGAACAGCAATTTCCCAAAGGTAAAAAACACGTTTGGGGCTTTGTGCTCACCTGCCTGTACTTAGTTTCCGAGTAGTGAATCTGAGAAGGATGGGAATCATTTGGTTCCACCCGATGTTTTGATTTTGCGTATTATGCATGATCTAATATTCGAATACAAGATAGTGTTCCGAACGTAAAGATTCTATCTGTGAAAATAATGGAAGCATGACGAGCACATCTTTCGGTGACTTCGGCTAACTAAAGTGTTCAACAGCAAGCGTCCCAATATTTCCAAGGTATTCAACTTTTTGCGAAAGCATTTTACGTTTTTTCCAATTAAAATAAACGTTGTACTTACTAGCTGTGTCCATGACTCGTCCACGCTTTGCGCAGCCTTCAGTTTCGTTTCTAGCAGAAATTAGCATGTCGTCAAGGTATGCCAATGTCGTCTCGCCGGCCAAAAAATCACTAAACACGGTTCTTATGTGTCTTTGGAACACCACTGGTGCATTGCAGATGGCAAATTGAACCCGCAGGAACTCAAACTGCTCAGCTAGCGTTATGAAGTACGTGTACTTGATGCTGTCCTCTTCGACCGGAAATGATAGAATCCGTTCTCCAAATCCAATACGCGGAACACCCTTGCGCTCTGCGGTTTGTCTAGCAGATCGTCTATTATCGGCATTGGGAATCGGTCTCGCACCATCTTTTTATTTAGCAACCGATTCTTGTGCTGCCATTTTTCTTATTCATCAACCCAATAGGACTAGCATATTCAGATATGCTAGGACAAACAACGCCTTCCTTCATCAGCTGTTCCACGGTCTTGTTGACTATTCTGCGTTGTTCAACTGATAACCGGCATGAACCGGCATGTCGTCTTTCAAACGTATCTTCATTTCAACGTGGGTACGTCTTTCATCCGTCGGTGAATACTGTAGAATGGGCTTCTTAATTTCGTCTTCAATCGCTGTGTCGTGGATGCTTTGTACGCCCTCGCCAATTGTTCTTATATACGCTGATGTTTAGCGTTCAACCTCACTTTCTTCGTCGATCTGGAGTTTAGAAAATACAGCCTTTTGGTTTTTAATGTGGATGTCAACGACTTCTAACAATCCACCACCCAACAAAACGTCATTGGCCAGAATCTCATCTGCAATGACATGGATTCGAAGAGTAACGCGATGTTCGTCAAAAGCGATAGCCACTTCGAAACTGCCCAATGTTTGGAATCCGGCAGTTCTGATTCCGTGAAATGAAACTATTACTGTGCCCAACTTCGATGCTCCAAGTTGGATGTACTTTGTCGCAGCCGTTAGGTTTAAGTCGCTACCTAAGGTTTTAATCACTTTGACCTCGACGCCATTGATTACAACGACTTTGTACACGTTCTTGCCTATCGACTGTAAGGTGTTGACATGTCTTTTAGGCGGCTCCAATGGTGAACGTGTTTTGCAGGCAGACGCGATGTGCCCGTACTCGTTAAAACGAAAACACTTTGCTTCTTTCGACTTATTTGGACAATTTCTACTGATGCCCGAAGACTTTTCGCAGTTGAAAAATTTCTCCCGATCGATGTTTGGTTTCAGCTGTGGTCTTGCACTCACCACCGGTTATTTTGCTGCCATCTAACTTCTCATCGCATGGTACTAACTCAGCTTCCTCCTCAGCTCTACGATCATCGACGCAGCGTACAAGATAACTTTACTCGACTCGCCGTCAGGGATACCATCAATGATATACTGAATTTTGGCCTCGAATTCAATGTCCGCATGGCTAGCGATTTCCAATATTCGATACAAATACTCTTGATTGATTCGTCATCTTTTTTCTTCGTCTGACTTAGTCGTCTATGAACGTCTTTATTAGTAATTGTATTGGCGAACTCTGATAACAGGGATCTTTTCAGCATTGTCCAGGATTTAGAATGCGATTCGAAATGTACGAAGAGCTTAGCGGAGCCACGAAGTAGCTTTTTTGCGTAAATAACTTTTTGGAAATTATTCCGACGGCAAAGATTGGCAGTCTCCTCAAATGACGAGAGCCACCTTTCGTTCTATGCCGTCTTCGCTAAACGTTTCCAAAGACCCTTTGACGTCCTTGAACGATAGCTGTGGGATAAACGCTCTTGCAGCCGCGTACTTGCTGTGAGTGCTAACATCGTCGTCAATTTGGCTTCGTTCATCGCCCGGCTCCTGCTCATCATAGACTTCGAATTTCGTGGACATAGCTTCTTTTAGGCGTGCTCACAGCTCGTCCTTTGTACTCGTGGCCTTCAGGCCCAACTCATGCAATCGACTCTGCAATTGAACGATTTTTAAGTCGTGCAGCTCATCTGCGACTATTATCGTTGTTTCGGTGTCACCATCCACGCTTACGTCATCGGCTGACGTCACCATTTCTCCGCCCGTCTGCACTTCTTGTCGTTCACCCCAACTTGGGAAGCGCTTGTTGTCATAAGTCATTACCGCGCCTCAGAAATAAGTTGCTCCGCTTTCACACGCCGTCGTTGTATAAGCGCCCCAAAAGCAAAGCGCTTGTTTTACTCCGTCGTCGTCGCCTGTACGCCCCAAAATTCAAAGCGCTCGTCGTCACGCCAATAAATATAGCGCTTCGTTTGTGTGTCTCAAATTGTAAGGCACTCGTCCTGACAGACTATTGTCGCCTATACGCCTCAAAAATAAGGCGCCCCACTTCCACTCGCTGTCATCTATGCGCCCCAAAATGCAAGACGACCGACACATAAACAGCCATGACATTGCTAAGGAACTGAATATCCATCACCAAACAGTTTTGAACCATTTGCGATAGGCTGGATACACAAAGAAGCTCGACGTTTCGGTGCCGCATGAATTAACACAAAAAAATTGATCGACCGAATTTTCATTTGCGAGATGCTAATAAAATGCAACGAAATCGAACCATTTTTGAAGCAAATCATTACGGGCGATGAAAAATGGGTAAGATACGAGAATATCGTTCGAAAAAGATCGTAGTCAAAAAAACATCACAAACGACTTCAAACACCAAATAAGGTCATGCTGTATGTATGGTGGGATTGGAAGGGAATTGTTTATCATGAGGTGCTAGAACCTGGCCAAACACTCAATTGGGCTCTGTACTGTCAGCAATTAACCAGATTGCAACAAGCAATTCAAAAAAAAACCGCCAGAATTGATCAATAGAAAGGGCGTTGTCTTCCATCATGACAATGCCAGATCACATACATCTTTGATGACCCGGCAACAATTGACAGAGCTTGGCTGGAAAGTTTTGGTGCATCCACCGTGGCTAGACCTTGCACCATAGACTAGCATTTGTTTCGGTCTCTGCAAAATTTCCATAATGAAAAGAAATTCACTCCAAAAAGAGACTGTGAAAATCACTTGGCCAAGTTTTTCGCCGATAAGCCACAGAAGTTCTAAACAGATGCAATAATGGCTGTACCCAAAAACATGGCAAAAGGTAATATATAATAATGGACAATATGTACTTAAATAAAATCTATTTTAAATAAAAGAAATTTTCAATTGGAAAATGACAAAAGGCTATATACTTTTTAGACTCACCAAGATAGTATATATATATATATATATATATATATATATATATATATATATATATATATATATATATATATATATATTTATATATATATATATATATATATATATATATATATATATATAAATATATATATATATATATATATATATATATATATATATATATATATATATATATATATATATATATACTATCTTGGTGAGTCTAAAAAGTATATAGCCTTTTGTCATTTTCCAATTGAAAATTTCTTTTATTTAAAATAGATTTTATTTAAGTACATATTGTCCATTATTATATATGACCTTTTGCCATGTTTTTGGGTACAGCCATTATTGCATCTGTTTAGAACTTCTGTGGCTTATCGGCGAAAAACTTGGCCAAGTGATTTTCACAGTCTCTTTTTGGAGTGAATTTCTTTTCATTATGGAAATTTTGCAGAGACCGAAACAAATGCTATATATATATATATATATATATATATATATATATATATATGTATATATATATATATATATATATATATATATATATATATATATATATATATATGTATATATATATATATTAATATATATATATATATATATATATATATTGTTACATGTACAAATAATTCTGCGAGCTACTGTCGCAATTGTTTTCACAACAATGAAGAACACGAATTCACTCGAAATCACGAGAACCCAACAAGCATGATCAACATCTGCAAGTGACGTCACTCCATTCATGAATTTGCTCGAACGTACCAGGTACCTCTCGGTCGAACATTCGCCCATGTGCGAGAAATGGGTGAATAGGTAGAGACCCTATATAAAGGCAGAGCATATCTACTAACAAGCAATTTCACATAGAACAAATTTCGCATCTAACGGTAGTTAACGTAAAAACCGATTTGTGTATGTATTGCGTAAAATTAAAAATCGATTTGTGTATGTATTGAGTAAAATGTATTTTCCTCTCAAATTGTTCGAAAGGAAAGAAAGAAATGCAAAATAATTTCTCTTATGTTATTTTACGTCCCTTTCTAATCGGAAAAACAGCTGGTGCAGTTGCTTGTTAGTATATATGCTCTGATAAAGGCGAGCTGAATGAATGGGGGAATCATTCATTCGACCGCGATAAGAACTGCGAAAGTGTGTGGAAGTGTGTTTCGTAATAGTGAAGTGATTTAGAAGACAATTGCGATAAGAAATTTATGGACAAGTGTTAGATTTTATTTTAATAGTGAAAATTAAAATTAGTGAAAGTGTTAAACTGATTATTGTGCATTTTCTTGAATTAAATAAACACTTTTAACTTAAATTAAAAGACATTGCGTTTTCACTTTCCCGGAACATTAAAATTATTGGCCGCGAACCAATAACACGCGACAATGGTGTCAAGAAGTGCGAAAGAAAAATTTTGAAAGTGAAAATTTGAACATTTTTATAGTGCACAATAGTAAAATTTAAAGAAACATTAAAAATGCCACGAAGCTTAAACTTAAAAATTAATGAATTGACCATATCGGAGCTCAAGGAGGAGTTGGAACAGCGGAATCTGGCCACACAAGGTACAAAGGCCATACTGATTGCACGCTTGCGTGACGCGATCGAGTCGGAAGGCGTGAATCTGGATTCGGGTGAGCTCTCCGATGCGGAAAAAGGCGCAGAAGGTGGAGAAGTGGACACACCAAAATCAAAGGAGCCAGAAAATGCGCTGATGCAAATGTTGATGCTAATGTCATCCAGTCTGACTGCGAAGCTAGATGAACAATCAACGAAGCTAAATGAACAGTCATCAAGTCTGACTGCAAAGCTAGATGAAAAGTCATCCAATTTAACAGCGAAGTTAAATGAACAATCAGCGAAACTAGGCCAACAAGCGTTCGAAATCAAGGCAGACATCACACAGAAGCTGGAAAAACAGTCAACCGAAATAAAAGCGGAGCTCAGTAGTCTCAACAGCCAAATTAAATACGTCGAGGAGAAGGTATACCAGGTCGAGGAGAGAATCAACCTTGAGATCAGCCAGGTCGAGGAGAGAATCAACCATGAGATGGAAAAAGTGAAAAAGGACTTGGCAGCAGCAAAGGCAGTAGTAACCGCCCCACCAGCACCAATTATAACCGCAGCGCAAAGCTCATCTAGAAATGTACAAGCACCAATATTCGATGGGCAAACGGCCTGGAGTATTTACAAAATCCAGTTTGAAGCAGCCGCTAGGATAAATCACTGGAATGAGCAGGAACGAGCAACTGCGTTAATTCTGGCTCTAGGAGGCCCAGCTGCCGAGCTTTTGCAGACTATCCCCGTTGAGCTGCATTCAAACCCGGCTGCTATAATGAATGCGCTGGACATGCGTTATGGAGACGATCATCTGAAGCAGATTTACCAGGCGCAGCTACGGCATCGGATGCAGAAGTCTGGCGAAACCTTGCAGCAGCTAGCACAAGACATTGAGCGATTGGCACTTTTGGCTTACCCAGCGTACGACCCAGAACATCGAGATGAGGTAGCAGCAGAAGCATTCATCAGCGCCTTAAAGGACAAGGAATTGCAACAAGCCGTGCGTTTAGCTCAAAAGCAAACGGTTAAGGACGCATTGGCTTATAGTCTGAACTTTGAGGCAGCGAAAAATGTGACTCGTACCACTGCCCGGGTTCGTGAGGTAGTGACAGACGAGTGCAGGTGTGAGCGCGTGGAAATTGAGCGAGATCCGCATGTAAATGGTGCGCCTAGATGCTGGAATTGCGGAGAGAAGGGGCACCTGCAAAGAGACTGCAAGAAGGGAAGAAGACCGAGCTATTGTCCAGGGTGGTGGAGATCCAGACCGTGTCAGGAGCCTAGAATGGAGGCCCATCAAACTGCAAGGGCCAACTTCGTGGGGCGAACGTTGGCTAGGAGTATCGACATCCCCAGCACCGTGCCAAGACAACATCGTGGAGAAGCAGACAGATGCCTTTCTGGTCAAGTTGATGAAGAACAATGCACCCTAACAAACGACACTGGTGCAACCCGATCGACGATCCGACCAGACCTAGTGAGGCCCCAACTGCTTCACAAGGGCAGAGTTCATGGAATTGCTGACGCCCTATCTCGTCATCCATGTCCAGCTAACTGCAAGCATTGCCGACGGATTGAGGAAAAGGAACCGCCCGTTGATCTGCGACTGATAACGGCCGAATTCGATGAAGGTTGGTCTTCGGAGGAGACTCGAAATGCCCAGCTAGCCGATGAAGACATCGGACCATTGCTCGTATGGAAGGAGACGACTGGACGACCGGAGTGGAAGGACGTTTCGATGCATGGCGCAACCCTGAAAAGCTATTGGGCACAATGGAACTCCCTTCAGGTAGAGGGTGGCATACTCAAGCGGAAATGGGAAACGGCGGATGGCAGCTCCTATAGGATGCAAACTATACTACCCAAAAGCCGAATCCACGATGTGGTTAAGGAAATGCATGAAGGATCCTCGGGAGGCCACCTTGGTGTTAACAAGACCTTAGCGAAATTGCGGGAAATGCGGGAAAGGTTCTACTGGCTCCACGCTCGAGAAGACGTAGAGGACTGGTGTCGCAGATGCACAATTTGCGCTTCCGTCAAAGGCCCAAAGCGACGACTGAGAGGACAAATGCAAACCTATAACGTGGGGGTACCGTTTGAAAGGATTGCTGTTGACATCGCAGGACCCTTTCCTGAATCTGAATGGGGAAATCGATACACGCTGGTTGTAGCCGATTATTTCAGCAAGTGGCCCGAGGTCTACCCCATTCCCAACCAGGAAGCAACTACTGTAGCTGAACAGCTAGTGTTAAATTGGGTCAGTAGGTACGGCGTACCTAGCGAACTACATTCGGATCAAGGCCGAAACTTCGAGTCACTAGTTTTTGGCGAAATGTGCGAGCTGCTCGGAATACGGAAAACGAGGACAACACCGCTGCATCCCCAATCCGATGGAATGGTCGAACGTTTCAACGGCACGCTCAATAAACACCTTGCCAAAATGGTTGACGAGAACCAAAGGGACTGGGACCGACATATCCCACTATTTTTAATGGCATATAGAGCCGCTGAACATGCGTCGACGGGCCAAGCCCCAGCCAAAGTCATTTTTGGAAAGACTATTCGTTTGCCAGCCGATATAAAGTTCGGAACACCCCCTGAGAAACCCCAAACGGTCTCGGAGTACGCAAGTGATCTAAGACAACGGTTGAACCAGATACATCGGACAGTGCGAAAACACCTCGAATCGGCTACTGACCGCATGAAGACCAGGTATGATCTAAAGGCTAATTCTACTGGCTTCCAGCAAGATGACTTAGTGTGGCTTTATAACCCGCAACGGCGAAAAGGTAGGTCTCCAAAGTTGCAACATAATTGGGAGGGACCATACCGAGTTAGAAAGCGAATCAACGACGTCGTATACCGAATACAGGAACATCGTAAGCCGAGAGCTAAACTGAAAATCGTGCATCTGGACCGTCTTGCCCCATATTACACCCAGGGAGAATTGACTACAACTGACGACACATCTTTTCGGGGCGAAAAGAACTGAGGTGGGGGCAGTGTTACATGTACAAATAATTCTGCGAGCTACTGTCGCAATTGTTTTCACAACAATGAAGAACACGAATTCACTCGAAATCACGAGAACCCAACAAGCATGATCAACATCTGCAAGTGACGTCACTCCATTCATGAATTTGCTCGAACGTACCAGGTACCTCTCGGTCGAACATTCGCCCATGTGCGAGAAATGGGTGAATAGGTAGAGACCCTATATAAAGGCGAGCTGAATGAATGGGGGAATCATTCATTCGACCGCGATAAGAACTGCGAAAGTGTGTGGAAGTGTGTTTCGTAATAGTGAAGTGATTTAGAAGACAATTGCGATAAGAAATTTATGGACAAGTGTTAGATTTTATTTTAATAGTGAAAATTAAAATTAGTGAAAGTGTTAAACTGATTATTGTGCATTTTCTTGAATTAAATAAACACTTTTAACTTAAATTAAAAGACATTGCGTTTTCACTTTCCCGGAACATTAAAATTATTGGCCGCGAACCAATAACACGCGACAATATATATATATATATATATATATATATATATATATATATATATATATATATATATATATATATATGTATATATATATATATATATATATATAGATATATATATAGATATATATATATATATATATATATATATATATATATATATATATATATATATATATATATATATACATATAAAGGTTATGTTTTTTACAAAATTTTGTAGTGATTTTCGCAATGTCCATGTAGGATACGGGTGCCGATTGTCTGGCACAAGTGTTAGCGAGCTATAAAACACACTGTGCTCAGCTAACTAGCTTCGCTTAACGACCGCGTACGCGTGCTTGACGACTAGCATTTGCGGGATCATATGAGACGGGTTTTTGTCGAGCCACGAAGCTACACTACAAAATATTTATCGCGCGTACTCTACTCTACGAGACGTACCGATCAGTTCTTATTATCTTTAGAAATGTTCTATTATGTGTCAATTAAGCTGCTCTGCAGTCATTCAACTTGTTTTTCTCGTTAAAGTTAGCGGACTCGGAGGATTGAGACAAACGCAAACATTACACAAAAAGCAACCGTTACTTTCTCCGAAGAAGGTCGTTGCATTACAAGGGGAATGTCAAACCTAAAGATGTTAAAGTGGCTGAAGTGAACCACTCATCTCTGCGTAAAGGATATAAACTTGACGGATGTAGTTTACTTTACACTAGTAAAACAACAAACTAAGCAGCTTCGACGGGGTGACCACCTTATCTCTTCAGGAGCAGCCACTCTTGATCACCACGGGGCTGCTCGATTGCTTATGTTTATTACAATTTCCAGGAAAGTTGTATTAGGTATATATCTCGGCTATCTTCGTTACCAACCAAATCGACTGGGCATAAACGAAATGGCGACTATTTTTAACAAAAGTCCGTGATTTTTGATCTGACTAAAGTGTAACTTAGAATTGGATGAAATAATTAATTGAAAAATTTGCGTTTGTAGTTGTGACCAAAATCTTTGACCGATGTTGATGAAACTATATGTATATTTGAACTCAGTTAGTATATTATGCCTCATAGAATAACGTCTTGGAAAGGACTTTAAAAGCATTCAATTGGATTCTTTTGGTTGCCTTACATGCTTTAGAACTACAGCCCCTTTCGGGCCTACACTTAGAGATAGTTAGAGTATCTCATTATCTTGCTCGTTTTAATTACAATTGGTAGTGAAGACAATTAAATAGATCGTAGGTCTCGTACATTTTAAAAATTTCATTAACTATGATATTTGATAAGACATAATCATATACATATTAGCGCGAAATTCAATTATATAAAGATGATTTAATGAAAGACAAGCACAAAGCGTTTATAACATGAATGATGCACAGACAATAATGTATATTATTATGATTTCTTTTATTTTCGAATAACACTGTTAATTTGTCATATGTGTGCTTACCCATCATAAGAAGATGCTTTCATCCGTTTTAAATATAAAATTAATATCTTAGGCATTGCATTGTGGTTTTTCTATTTTTATTATTTATACATCTTTCACCAACACCACCATCACCACCATCATAATAAGCTAAGAACATTTGTTTGTTTGCAGTAAATCTTTAGGTAAATATCAACTAAAATAATATGATAAAGAAGAAATCACGAAAGATAAAATAATTGAAAATTGAAATTAAGTGAAAAACTTGATGAAATATGGATGTTAGATAGAAATGAATAAAAATATTGTAGTTCTTTAAATTTAACCGTAGCTAGGAAATTCATGGAAAGGAATTATTGTGACAAATGTTGCATACACTTCTTACACTTAAAAATCTTATTTCTATTAGTTCGCTTTTGTACATCACGTATTTATTATACTTAAAAGGCATTGAAACATTCAATTAAAATTTCAAAGTAATACTCTATAAGCTAAAAAACAAAGTTTTTAGTTTGATTTCATTTTTTTAATTTATATTGTTTTTACAAATGCAGTTTTTGGTAAGAGCTAAAAAAATCAACGAAATACTACTGTTATTCAATCTTCGGGAGACAAATAAGATTTTTTATAATAAAATTTTTAAAAACGATAGTATCTAGAAACCAACTAGCAATACATGTTTTTTTAAATCCAGATAATTTGAATGGCTGGCTATGATTTGATTTTAATGAAGTTTTAAAACACTAGGACCTTATTTTAATCTATATAATCAAGAAGTTTACGGCCACTTTTACGATTATACCAAAAGAAATGTAAAATGGTAAATTATACTGAAACAACCAAAGTTACGTGAATTTTGACTTCTGAGGTACTTGCTACTTCTGTAATTTTTTATTAAGAATTTCAGGCTCAAAGATGGAGGCACAACATTTCTATACCCTTGGATGCATATACAGATTTTTTATTTATACTACCTTTAATAACGTTATTTATCTAAGGATCATTTTCGTGAGACCAATACTTTCGGCAACTCCCCCGCAGCCGGTCCTAAGCCCGTTTGAGAAAGGAGGAGGATAACCCTTGTTTCCCTAACCCAAAGCTTCCATGATTCCTCATCCTAAACCCCCCAATTAGATGGTGGTAAATGTTTTGGGGTCGCACATTGGGCTCACTGGTTCCCCAATAATGTGACATTAAATGCCAAGAAATGCCAATAACTGTAAATACGAGTACATCTACAGCTCTGCTACTAAATCCTACATACACCTCCTTTGTGAGGGCGTAAGATGCTGAAGGCGAATCTTCCGCGCCTGATAACGGAATCGACGTAATAACCATGCCACCGGAATGGAGGTTGGGCGACGGGCTAACTCCTCGTCCTGGAAAACTTTTAAATGTTTCAAAGCCCGCAGATGGGCCTCGGAATGGATTGGACTCACGGCAACGACCTCGCAATCGGAAAAAGGATTATGGCATTGGATCGTGGAATGTCAGATTACTCAATTACCCTGGCGCTGTTACAACACACCAGTCAATATCATTAAAAATACTGGCAGTCCAGGAAACGAATTGGACTGGAAACGACATTCAAGACATGAGATCGCACACAATATTCAAAAGCGGGAAGCCTACTAGAAAATGAGAATTCAGAGTGGCCTTCATTGTGGATAGAGAGTTCAAATCGGACGTTATTGATTTTAACGTAGTCAATGAACGGTTGCGTGCGATCCGTATACAAGCGAAATTCTTCCAAATCTGACTGATTAATGTTCACGCCCCGGCTGAAGAAAAGCACAAAGAAACGAAGGAAACGTTCTATAACCACCTGGAAAGACTAGTCGACTCATTGCCTACAAACGACACAAAAATAATTTTGGGTGATTTCAACGCTAAGGTTGGCAATGAGCTATCTCATCGGGGAACGACTGGAGGACATAGCCTCCAAGATGAAATTTAATGACAACGGCCAGCGCCTGATTGACTTTGCATGTAGCAGAAATCAAGTCATACGTTCGACTTGCTTCGCGAATCGACGCATTCATAAAATGACCTGGGTATTACCGGATGGCAACACACAAAACCAGATCGATCATGTTCTGATCCAACAGCGTTGGGCCTCGAGCATACTTGATGCCCGTACATACCGAGGAGCCAATTGTAACTCAGATCATTACTTCATCAAATCGACTTATCGATGTCGTATGTCAAAGGCATATTCGGCGCTTCAAAAATTTGACATCGAAAGGCTCCAAACGGCGTCTGTGGCCAAAAATTTCACGGAGACTCTCGACAACCAGCTGGCTCCCATCTTATCAGACGCATCCGTTAAAGACGAGCAACGAGCTCTGGATGGAAGTGAAAGCGGCTATTACGATCGTGGCGGAACAGACGATCGGATATCAAGCCTGGCGCAAGAGGAATGATTGGTTCGACGATGCCAGAAGGCGTTAGATAAAACGAATCAGGCGTACAAAGAATACGTAGATAGGAAAACCAGGACGAAGAGAGAACACTATGAAAATCTCAGAAGAGTAGTGAAGAAGATAATTAGGATTAAGAAAAGAAAATACTATGACGACCAATTGAGAAGTATAGAAGCAAGATTAGGGAGCAACAACACAAGACAAGCATACAAAGTAGTGTAAAGCCTGAAACGTGGTTATCAGCCCAAAACCACACTCTGTCGTGATGAAATCGGCAATATCATCGCTGATGAAACCAAGGTTAAGGAAAGGTGGGCATCATATTTCAAGAACTCCTTAATCCTCCGCACAGTTCCAGAACATCGGAGCCTATAGATGTCTACGGAGAGCGTCCATTGGCCCCGCCAACTCCTCTGGATGAAGTTTGTTCCATCATCAAAGCCCAAAAGAATAATAAAGCGCCGGGCATTAATGAGATTCCAGTGGAGCTCATCAAATATGGTGGCACTAGTGTTCATCAAGTTATTCACAAAGTCATCCAGCACATTCGGCAACAAGGACATATGCCGAAAGAGTGGAGCCAATCAATTATATTCTCTATCTACAACAAAGGTGACAAGCTACAGTGTGAAAATTATAGAGGCATATCACTACTTTGTACGGCGTAGAAAATATTTTCTAAAATCTTAGAAAATAAAATCAGATCATACGCCAACAGTATTATTGGGGAGTAAAGAGATAAGCCAATCAATTATATTCCCTATCTACATTAAAGGTGACAAGCTACAGATGAAAATTATAGAGGCACATCACTACTTTGTACGGCGTACAAAATATTTTCTAAAATCTTAGAAAATAAAATCGGATCATACGCCAACAGTATTATTGGGGAGTATCAAGGTGGTTTTAGAGCAGGTAGATCAACAATAGACCAATTTTTCACTGTCAAGCAGGTACTTCAAAAATGCTGGGACTTCAACATAGACGTACACCAAATATTCGTAGACTTTGGCATACCAGTCAAATTAGTCCATCTTACCAAAATGACAATGACGTCAACGACCTCCCAAGTCCGCATGAATAACGAACTCACCGATGCCTTTGACATAAATATCGGACTAAAGCTGGGGGATGGGCTGGCCGCATTGCTATTCAATTTGGCTCTGGAGTACGTCATAAGGAAGCTACCTGTGGATATGCGAGGTACATTACCATTCAAGTTTAGCCAAGTAGTAGCCTATGCGGACGACATCAACACTTTGTCACGGTCATTTACAACTGCCAAAGAGCTTTTCCTGCAACTCGACAGCGAAGCAAAACTAGTAGGGCTACAAATCAATGAAAATAAAACAAAGCTCATGGCGCAGTCGAGAAAAATACCTCAAATTCATAAAATATCACACTTAGCGAATATAGTATCGAAAATTTTAGGGAATTTTTAAGGATTTACGTGTGATTTTTGATCAACCGCCTCGATAGTTTGATATCTACTCGTACATCTCGTAATTGACACTTTTTTTAAGCATCCATATATGTATGTAACGTTATTCAGCATCCATATATGAATGCGCACGATAGTGGTTCCGTTCGCTGCAAATAACTTGAAGGCTGACGCTGAATGAGCAGGGTGCTTTCGGGATACTGGAACGACAGGTATGTCTGCTCCCGTATCGATGAGGAATCTCACCTTTGTTTTACTGTCAAAAATTTCGAGGCGACTTTTGGATGTGCCACTAGCTGTCGCCTCTTGGGCTAGCGGCTCGATTCGTTCCCCGCCTCTCGCTTGGAGAATACACATGGCGGTCTGCAACGCCTTGCTTTGGCGCTGAATCGCTGGTGGTAGAAACAAATTTGACTCACCTTGGATGGAGTAGCCGAAGGGTATGATGAGTGGCATGAACTACACGTGGAAGTGACGCTTTGTTTTGAGGGCGCTTGATTGCGGCTAAGCTCTGCCCCTATCTCCGCAATATTTTTCGATAATTGCTCATACTCTGGCGTTGAGTGTGACGTTGCACTATTTTGAATGCATGCTATGTCTGAGGTGGCGACGCTTGTTACTCGATCCGCAGCAGCAGCTAGTTCTTCTAAATTATCGCCATCATTAGCCGCCAGAATGGCTCGCACATCGAGTGGCAGTCGCTGTAGCCATAGCGTTTCCAACAATTGGTCTGGAGCACTGTAATCGGCGCAGGAACTAGGAGGGGCGGAGGTCTTCCATCTACATGTCAAACAACACCTGGCACGTTCTTTCTTCGTCCGAAACTCCGAACGTAGCCATAAGCCTTTTCTTTAATGCGCCATATTTGGCGGATTCAGGCGGTGATTCAATAATATCGGCGGTATGCAGTAAAGTCT
This sequence comes from Odontomyia ornata, assembly GCA_963969285.1. Taxonomy (NCBI): domain Eukaryota; kingdom Metazoa; phylum Arthropoda; class Insecta; order Diptera; family Stratiomyidae; genus Odontomyia; species Odontomyia ornata. The sequence continues at coordinate 135,459,777 of OZ017738.1, read as the reverse complement.
GCAGTTCCAATTCCGTAATTACCCTGTCGAACCGGGCCGCGTCGGTATTTACTTTGTGTAGGCGAAATTGGACTTCGATGCGCGCAAACCAAAGGTCTGGTTTGCTTTAGGAAAAGGGTGGCAACTTGAATGTAACTGCACTAACTTGCGCGTCATTTTCCACTGCTATGGACATGCTGGGGGTTTGCACTTCACTTCCATTTACGTTGAGTAATGTGTTCGGCATCATCGGGTCACCAATTTAGGAAATATTGCAAGTACGGTTAGATTAGAGTTTACTATCGTTTATTTCCTATTAACTATACAAGAGTAACAAAAGACTCGCTTTGCGTTTGTCCTATTCGTTTCTCGTTGTCTTACTCGTTGAAGTAGTAATCATCGACTGAGTGTGCTGCGTCGCATTGTACGTTGACGGCCTGGCTGCCACACAATGTGTTTCGATGTGTGTGGTTGGCGTCGTTCTCCCAACAACGCCCAACACCTTTGTCGCCACAGCTTCTTTTCAAAGTAAAACTTGGTGTACACTTAAAAACATATTTTCTTATCCGATTTTTTTCTATTCCACTTTAGATTTTCTTCTTCAATCCGATTTTGAATTCTTGAAAATATTGGTTATGTTTGTATTATGTGTTATTATAACGTTCATTAATAAAAATATATACAAATGAAAATATGTAGTCAGAATGTACTTGCTTCTGCCTCAAATGCAAACATTATTTTCACTTTGGGAGGAATGATTCTGCTTAACGAACGTTTTGCATAAAGAACGTGACTCCGGAACAGATTCGGACATTCGTTAACCGAGGGTCCTCTGTATATTAAATTGAACTAGCTTGGTTCGAGTGTTAGTATTAATTGAATTATTCGATCGATTATAATTACGTATTGTTCGCTGTACAGTGGTATAATATTTAAATACCTGTGATTCTGTTAAATATTGAACGATAGTCATAAAATTTATAGAACATAATGAGCATTATTTAGTATCTAAGTGCGTGATATATCATTGTTTTGTAAGAGAATCTTCCGAATTATGAGGCAAATCAGAACTTCAATGTAAAACACTACCATTATTGACTTAAGGAAATTTCCTCCTCAATTATTTATTGCACTCAATGGCGCTTTAAATAATATGTTTTTCCAGCTTTGTTGCGGAAACAAACATTTTTTTTGTAAATAAGTATCTTTGAAATAAAATATGATGAAGTGTATGCAACACTTATGTAAGCTATTTTTAGAGAAAGTTGAAAAATAATAGCAAAATATGTGGCATTCTTTTAAGCAAATCACAAAAAATTAGAATTACATGTTACAACTATCCAAGTGCAACTTTTTGAAATTACTAAAGCAATTATTAAAAGTTGTACATGATAATCGCAATTGCATCACATTTAATTTCAATTGTAATTTTAAGAGGAAGTTTATTTGCTATTAACGGATGTCCCCGATTAATAGAAGCAATAGTCAGACGTAAACTAATTACAAGACTTTTATCTCCGGCGTTTCAATGCTAATGCAAATAACCTTCCGATAACTATCCAATTTTAATTAAATAAACTACAAAAAGGGAACAAAATACAAGTTGGGCGTTATTAAAATGTAATTTGCAAAGATAGCTTGGGTGTAAGACATTGTAGCAATCAAATAATTATCAGTAGGAAATTTATTAATTATGTGGTAAATTATGTATTTAACATGATTTCATAGACAAAGAGTTTTATGTATGTAGGTGGAGTTGGTCTTTCAAATTCAACTATTGTTACAATATAAAATTGAATAATTTATTAAATATATCTAACGAAGAGCGTGGTGTATTGAATATAAAGTAAAGTAAATAGATAAGTCCCGGACTTCTGAATATTTGCCTTTTTTCTTAATGCCACATATTTGACGCCATTACGGAAAACATTAAGAGGAAAGAGAATACACAAGGATAAATTTAAAACGAAATAATTCTCCAGATTAACACTATTCATACCACCAATGTATTATTTGATCTAAGGAATGAGCACTACGATATGAATCAAATCCTAAGACGACACATTCAAGTCTACTACGTTACAGTTTGACGGCACATAATGTAATATATGTTTATAAAACGGTAGAATCTGTTACGTATTCGATTGGATATTTAACGTAATATATAATATATATGGAGGAAAAGACATTAGATGCTGATATAAATCGATGATACGTACCCTTGTGTATCACCTCCTTCTTCGGCGACAAGCAACTCATATTCCTGAGCAGCATATCGATCCCAGTCTGACATCTAAAATGCAGAAGAATGAGAAAGGTTACATGAGATATATCGAAAATAAAATGATATCAATATAAACGGTGAGGACAAGTGTTGAAGGATATACTGTATAACACCATTGGATTCATGAAAAGCTCGTTCAACGCCAGGTTGAAAGGTACGACGAAAAGGTTGAAATATCTTATAGCAAAGCACCGAAATTCCACTTAATAAAAATAACCGATTTCATGAAAACTTTTCCTCTGAATCACCATACGATTATGCGTGACATCATTTTTATCAAAAAAAATATTTCAAAGGTCGAGGTATTTTAAGGATTTTCAATAATATACAAGAGGCAATAAAACCGAAATGATTATGTGATACTTGGTAGCACAGTACCAGGTATAATTCGATTGAGTGACTTCCAGTGAAACGAGCTTTTCATAAGCGATGCCTTAAGTGTAATTCAAGAATACTTACATCGTCATTATCACGCTGTGTTGCAAATGGATCCCTTTGCTCGTGTTCCAGATATTTTTCTAGATTAAAGAATGTGTCAAAGAAAATCGGTGTCATTCGACATCGTTTCAAATCACCCAACGTCACACAACCAGGCCGCACTGGTTTCACCATATCTAGCATCTGGAAAACGAGCAGAATTGTGACGGTTAACTAGGTCGTGGTAAATTGAAATGTTAATCAGAGCAATGTTAATCAGCAAGAAGTGTTTTGAGCGTGGAATGAAAGTAAAATGAGAAAATAAGGATTCGAGGAAAAATGTGCTTTAAATACGGTTCAAAGAACTGTTTGAAATTTTTAAAAATAAGCTTGTTAATTTCCGTGAAGGGCGTTGAAATATCTTACCTGACAAAGGCAGTCTTCAAAAGGCAAAGTCTCAATACCAATCGATTCCATGCGTTGTTGCTGTTCTTCATAAAAATATTCCAGCTCGTACATTGAAATAATACCATCACCATCTAGATCCATACAACGGAACCAATATTCGATGGCAGTTGGATTGTTTTTATCCTCTTCGGACAACAAGAACCACACAAAATCTGTATAGGACATTTTCGGACCCGTTGGTCCCATAACTCTCGTTTTGCCACCACGCGTAACACACCCGGAGAATATCCTTTCGATAATTCGCGTTGAAAGTGCGTGGTCATTATGCCGGGCTAAATCGTTCTGATCGATATACAGATCATGATCCCGATCAAGTTCCCAGAATTTGCAATAAATTACGTAGAAATGTTCATAACTAAAGTAGGCCATAATTTGATTGATATCCTCCTCTTCTTCGAGCAGTTGGATAACCTGGGAAAAAAATGTGAATATAAAATAATTATGAATAGAAATGGGGACAAATTTTACAGTGAGGACTCACCTGCAGCAAATTTGACCTTCTTAATTCAGGTACTGTAATTTTTCCCGACCAACTACGATTGACCGAATAAAATATCCTAGCAATAACGGTATGTACATATCGCGAATGGAACTCTTGTGCTTCCTTAAGGAATGCCAGACCAGGATGTGTATCGACTACGTCCTGTACAAGTGATATTAAGTCTTCATGTAGTATGTAGGGCCTTGAGCGTTGGCCTTTTGAGAGAATATAAACAAAACGTGATGCGTTGTCATGGCAATATACAGACATCCTGTAAAAAAATTGAAATTTTTAATATTTCTGTGTTTCGGGCGCATTGTGCAGATTAAATAAAGCTACAAAAGATAATTTTAATGATGCCATAAAGTGACAAAACTAAGTTAAGACATAGCTGAGAATTCTTTTCTTGATAGAGGTAGTCTTATTGATAGAAGACTTTATATTTAAGTAAGCAAGTAAGTAAATTAATATATTGATATTTCATTTTTGTATGGTATCAAAATGTTATGAGCCCTGAAAACAATCTATTTCATCTCTGAATCTATGTATATATTTGAGCTCAGCTATTATTTTATTTCCTTAGAATATTTAGCAAGTCTCATAACAATTTTTTGAAAGTAAAAAGTGTGATTTAAACCTAGACTAATAACATAAAAAACTCTAGTTTAAGTGTACGTACTAAAGTAACGACTATTATTGCTCAAGATCGTTACTATTAAGAGGTCGAATGAAGCAACTGCTCTAATCGTAAATTTTTCTTGATGTTTTATGTGGGCCCCATTATTTTGCAAATGCCATCATGTTGATGTGATCTCCCAGTCAAACAAAAAGGTTTATCATGAGCTTCTTTCAGGGATTTGCATTCTTCTTCTGCTTAGCATTACAGCCACTTTCAAGCCTTCGCTTCCCGCCAACAGCGCCTCCAACTGTCTCGGTCCGTTGACCGCGTCTTGCAATTCCGAAATCCGAGCAGCGATGAACTATCTTCGTCGACTGAGTCAGACCAGCGTTTCCCCGGTTTCCCCACTGGCCGCCGGCCTTCAGTTCTACCTTCTTGGGTATCCGTTGTTCGTCCATACGATTCATGTGTCTAGCCCATTGCAGCTTCCGCAGTCTTACAATCCTTTGACCTCCGGTTCGTCAAAAATTTCATACAGCTCATGGTTGTATGGAATTCGCCATTGGTCCCCGTCAAGCTTCGCTCCGATTATTCGCCTCAGAACCCGTCGCTCAAAGACGCTCAATATATTTGCATTACTTAAGTCATTTTTTAATGTTATTTGCGCATTAGTACTAAGCCGGAACACTCTGCTGATCCTACTTCTTCGTAGCATTACACCTCCTCTCGGGCCTTCGCTTCCTGGCAATAGTGGCATCAACTGTCTCGGTCTATTGACCGCGTCCTAAAATTTCGAAATCCGAGCAGTGATGAACTGTCTTCGTCGACCGAGTCAGACCAGCGTTTCCTCAGTTTCCCCACTGGTCTCCAGCCTTCAGTTCTCCCAACGAATATCTTTTTGGGTATCCGTTGTTCGTCCATACGATTCATGTGGCCAGCCCATTTCAGCATCCGCAGTCTTACAATCATTGAGACCTCCGGTTCGTCAAAAATTTCATACAGCTTCGAAGTCTCCATTGATCGCCATCTAGTTTCGGTCCGATTATTCGACTCAGGACCCGTCGCTCAAAGGCGTTCAATATATTTGTGGATGCTAGTGTTAGGGTCCATGTTTCACACCCATAGTATAATACAGGTCTTATCACAGATTTGTATACTTGGAGCTTTGTTTTCCTGTGTATGCAGCTGGTCTTCAAGATCGTCAAAACTGAATAAAATATTTTATTTGCGAGCTATATTCCTCCGCATATTTCGTCTCTTTTATTACCCGTTTTCGTTATTTTGGCGCCTAAATACACAAATTTGCCCACATTTTTGAAGTGTGATATTTTGTGCATTTGAGGTATTTTTCCTCGACTGCGTCCTGAGCTTCGTTTTATTTTCATTGTTTGTAGCCTTACTAGTTTTGCTTCGCTGTCGAGTTTCAGTAAGAGTTCTTTGGCAGTTGTTAATGATCGTGACAAAATGTTGATGTCGTCTACATAGGCTACTACTTGGATCGACTTGCATAGTAATGTACCTCGTGTATCAACAGGTAGCTTTCTTATGACGTACTCTAGAGCCAAATTAAATAGTAATGGGTCCAGCCTATCTCTCTGCTTTAGTCCGGTATTTGTGTCAAATACATCAGTGAGTTGGTTATTGATGCCGACGTGGGAGGTCGTCGACGTCATTGTCATTTTGGTAAAACGGACTAATTTGGCTAGGATAACAAAGCAAAGTATTATTTGGTACAGTACGTTACGATCAATACTGTCGTATGCTTGCTTAAAGTCAACGAAAATTTAGTTGATTTATGTTGAACTCCCAGCAATTTTCAAGTACCTGCTTAAGTGTGAAAAATTGGTCTATTGTCGATTTACCTGCACTAAAACAACCTTGATACTCCCTAATAATACTGTTGGCGTATGATCCGATTTTATTTTCTAAGATTTTAGAAAATATTTTGTACGCCGTACAAAGTAGTGATATGCCTCTCTCTGTAGCTTGTCACCTTTGTTGTAGATAGGGAATATAATTGATTGGCTCCACTCGTTCGGCATATGTTCTTGCTGCCAAATGTGCTGGATGACTTTGTGAATAGCTTTATGAACACTGCTGCCACCACACTTGATGAGCTCCACTGGAATCTCATCGATGGCCGGTGCTTTATTATTTTTCTGGGTTGTGATGATGGAACAAACTTCATTCAGAGTAGATGGCGCCAAAGGAAGCTCTGGGCAAACATCTATAGGGTCTAATGTTTTGGAGCTATGCGGAGGATTAAGGAGGTTCTTGACATATGATTCCCATCTTTCCTTAATCTTGGTTTCATCAGCGATGATATTGCCGATATCATCACCACAGAGCTTGGTTTTGGGCTGAAAAACACGTTTCAGGCTTTTCCCTACTTTGTACGCTTGTCTTGTGTTGTTGCTCGCTAAACTTTAGTACAGCTATATTTATCAATTCTTCGTCATAGTATTCGCTCTTCTTAATTCTAATTTTCTACTCTTCTGAGATTTTCATAGTGTTCTCTTCGTCCTGGTTTTCCTATCTACGTATTCCTTGTACGCCTGATTCTTTTGGTCTAACGCATTTTGGCGCTCCTCAGCGAACTAATCATTTCTCTTGCGCCGGGCGTGTTGTCCGATCGTCTGTTCTGCCACGGTATTAATTGCTACTTTCACTTGCATCCAGAGCGCGTTACTCGTCTTTAACGATGCGTCTGATAAGATGGGAGCCAACTGATTGTCAAGGGTCTCCGTGAAATTTTTGGCCACAGCCACCGTTTAGAGCCTTTCGATGTCAAATTTTTGTAAAGGGCTGGTCTTCACTGAATATGTCTTTGACATACGACATCGATAGGTTGATTTGATCAAGTAATGATCTAAGTTACGATTGGCTCCTTGGTATGTACCGACGTCAAGTATGCTCGAGGCCTAACGTTGTTGGATCCGAACATAGTCGATCTGGTTTTGTGTGTTGCCACCCGGTAATACCCAGGTCATTTTATGAACGCGTCAATGTGGGAAACAGGTCGAACGTATGACTAGATTTCTGCTACATGCAAAGTCGATCAGGCGTTGGCCGTTGTCATTTGTTTCATCGTGGAGCCTATATCCTTCAGTCGTTCCCCGATGAGATATCTCATCATCTACATTAGGATTTAAATCACCCAGAATTATTTTTATGTCGTTTGTAGATAATGAGTCGGCTAATTCTTTCAGGTGAATGTAGAACGTTTCCTTAATTTTTCATCCTTTTCTTTGGTCGGGGCGTGAATATTTATAAGCCAGATTTTGAAGATTTTTGCTTTCATACGGATCGCGCACAGCCCCTCATTGACTGCCTTAAAATCAATAACGTGCGATTTGAACTCTCTATCCAAAATGAAGGCCACTCCGAATTCTCGTTTTCCAGTAAACTTCCCACTTCTGAATATCGTGTACGATCTCATGTCTTGAATATCATTTCCAGTCCAGTTTGTTTCCTGGATTGCCAGTATTTATGATTTACGTTGACTGGCCTGTTGTAAAGGGTCCTTAACAGCGGCAGGGTAATTGAGTGATCTGACATTCTGGGATCCAATGCCATAGTCCTTTTCCGTTTGCGAGGTTGTTGCCGTGAGTCCAATCCATTCCGAGGCCCGTCTGCAGGTTTCGGAACATATCAGGGTTTTCCAGCGACGGGGAATTAACCGGTCACGCAACTTCCATTCCGGTGGCATGATTATTACTTCGATCTCGTTATCAGGCGCGGAAGATTCACCTTCACCCTTTTACGTCCCCACAAAGGAGGTGTAAGTAAGATTTAGTAGCAGAGCTGTAAATGCATTTAAAGTTATTGGCATTCCTTGGCATTTAATGTCCCATCATTGGGGAACCAGTAAACCTTATGTGCGACCCCGAGAACTGTTACTACCATTTAATTGGGGGGTTTGGGGTGAGGCATCATGGAAGCTGTGGGAAACTCTCTAAGGGGCTTGGGACCGTCTACGGCAATCTGCTGATACTCTTTTTAAAATTTTAGTACAAATACTTTTGATTGGTGCTTCTTCAAAGGAAATTACAGGCTTATTAACAGCAGTTAGGCCCACTGTTCAAAAATTTCGTATCTACACGTATACTGCTGGGGAGCTTTTCCGCGACATTAAAGTTTAAAAGAAGGGCGCTCAACCATTGATGGGATCGCGAAGTGAGTGTGGTTCAACGAGAGGAGGCACATGGCTGTGCTAACCGAGGGGTAATCTTGTTGTGGACTTATAATTTCAGGAGTGCCTTCAACTTTGCTAGATGGGTGGATATTCTGTAAACGATGGAAACCCCTTTTCAAGTTCAGAATATCTGATGTGGATTCTGAGGGAGCACCTGACGGACCAGCGTCTGTTCTATGACACGAAGAAAGGTTGGTACAGGGTGGAAGTTACATCGAGCGTTGTCCAAGACTACTTTTTTGGCTGAAACTTACGGAGCGTATTATATGATAGGTTACTCAGGTTTGAGCTGACGAATGAGTGGCGCTTGATTGGCTACGCAGATGGTCGCTGGACTCACAGTTAAAGGAACCCAACTTAGGCAAAGTATGCTATGTGCCAAAGAGGGAGTTGATAACTGATCGCGAATTCAGTCTAACGCTGAAGAAACCCCAAGTTGTTATCCTGACAAAGAAAGGAGTTCCCATAGTAAGGGCAATCAGTATGGGGAAAACCAGCAGTGAAGTAAAGTTCGGAGCGAATCAGGACAACGAATGATAAGGCTGCAGCGGATGAATTAGCGCTCAACCGACAGAGAGCCCAATAAGGGGGACGCTCTTCAACAAGGAAATGATTCTTGATGACCGCCGTGTAGTCCGTCCTACTGTTTGGTACGTCATATGCGAACTGCCTGTTATATATGCTAGACATAGCTGAGAAAGTGCCCAAGAAACTCATCAGGGAATAATTTAATTTTTAATGGTACTTAATACAAGGACCTGTTGATAGCTTTCTGAGACCGGCCGTTATCAATTGGTAAGACAGATGTAGAAACTTTTCCTCCCTCTTGGCATTTTTGAATTTTTGTCTGTTTAAAAGATAATGACATTGAGAGAGGTAGAGAGTTGAGTTTTTAACATCCACGAGAGAGGTTTTGTCTTATTGACGTGAATAAATGATTTTTATTTAAAAGCGTGCGTTTGATTTTTCACTAAATCCGATCCATACAAGTGAGGGCTCAACCGGGATCTTCGTGAAAATTAAATATAATAAACGAGAAGATCAAGAATTTATGTTGAAACGAATTGAATATACGGTCGTGCGTTTCAAGGATAGACGGTTTTGAGTGTCCGCATAACTTTTCGTATTGAATCGTGTTCGGCAGGCAGCCAAACGTTTCAAAGACAGATGATATTTTGTGTATGAATACCTTTTTGGGTATTTAATCGCATTCGGCAGGTGGCCATACGTTCGAAGGAACAGAAGAACTTGATGCTTTTTGTGTTTGAAGTTTTATTTGAGAGCCGGTGAACAATTTAAGCCAGAGATAATTTTCGTCGTGACACTTGTTCCGTGAACGACCAGCATGAGGTGAATTGTTGTTATAGTCCACGGCAAGGAAGCTTTTCATATTTGTTCATTGACAAGATTGTGTTGAAATGTATTTAAAGGCCATTTGTCTCCGTGAATTCGAAAAATTGCTAAACAATTTTCGGTCATGGCAAAGGTAAACGTTGACGAGATTTCAGAATCTGATGTAAAGTCCAGGCTAGACGAGCGAAACTTACCCATCCACGGTAGGGAATCAGCTCTGCGTGAGCGGCTTAGAAGTGCAATGCAGCCGACAGCAGATGATTTAAATTCATTGACGGTGATGGAACTGCGAAAACACTCGAGGGATTTGTAGTTACCAATTAGCGACAAAAAGCGGTTTTACCCGTGCAGTTGAGCGAATTAGAAGGAGATGAAGAAGCGGGCGAAGAAATACATTCTGTACGTAGTTCGATATCACATGATCGTAGGATGTTAACCTTTCGTGATGTGAAAGAGTCACTCGAGACATTTGGCGGCGACACTTATCAAAATGTCAAACAGCAGACAGCAGAAATATGTGGCTGGAATGACATCCAACAGATGGTATATGCAAAAAAAATTATTGCGTCGTTCTGCTAAATTATTCGTCAATTTTGAGTGTCACGCGAAATCTTGGGCAAGTCGCCAGTAGTAAGGACATTCACCCACAGTTCTGTGATATTACAAAAATATCGACCGAAAGTTATCATGAACACATTTATCGCGTATTGGAGATCGCCTGTCATGCAAACATTGAACTCGAAGCCCAAATCCAATACATAATTGACGATGTACAAGATGATAAACGTAATAAAACCATATTTTACGGTGCAAATACTATCAAGGAGCTAAGGCAGAAGTTTATACAGTGTGAAGACGCGTTTGAAATCAAAGTATTCCACAAATGAAAAGAAGTTTACGGGCGACAAATCGGAGGGAAACGGAATAAGATGCTTTAATTGTGGCAATCGCGAACGTTTAGGGAAAGAATGCCCGGTAAAATGAAAAGTGCAAAATGTTCCTTATATGGTAATTTTGACCATGTTGTGAAAAAGTGTCCGACTGCACGTGTGACTACATTAAAATTAAGATGTGATGCTTTGAGGTTACAGAACATGAAAATTTATAAATCGGTTAAAATTATCAATAAGACGATTCGGGCAGTAATAGATCCCGGTAGTGGTCTTCATTTGACCAAATTGAGTGTTTATAAAAAAATAAATTTACCGAAGTTGCAGAAAACATTCGTTGCTTTTGGCGGCATCAGTTCTAGCGGTCAGAAAACTCTTGGACATTTTACTACCAATGTGCTGATAGACGATATTAAACTAAAACTGACAGTACATGTTGTACGTGACGAGGTGTTACTATTCGATCTTTTGCTTTGTGGCGAATCATCTGAATTCATGGAAATAGTGTTTAATAAACTCAACTTAACCTTGAAGTCTATTCGTGATACAAGAAGAGAAAACCAATCAAGAAGATGACGGCCAAATAGATTGAAACAGTAAATTTTCTAGCTATTTGAAGACAGCTTTAAGCATCAATACCAATCCCGAGACCGAAGTCAACCTACATCACATTTGAGATGCTGGGATAAAATCGAATGTGAAGCATCTTATCGAAACATATGCGCCCAAGATACAGGTGTCAAGAAGCGAATTGTGCTTAGCGACGAAGCACCGGTACACCAAAATCCTCGAAGGCTGACAGCTGAGTAGAGAAATAATCTGAACAATATTGTAGACGATTGGATGAGACAAGGTATTGTTCGATATAGTCTATCGCCATACGCTTCTCCAATAGTTTTAGTGGAAAAAAAGACGGAACTACTAGATTGTGTGTCAATTACAGGCTCCTAAATAAGAAGATAATTCGTGATCTGTTCCCATTATCATTGATGGAAGACCAGCTTGATTGGCTGCAAGACTCAACGATATTCACTGCGTCCCCGTAGAGGAAGAAAGTGTTAAGTACACAGCGTTTATAGGGAACTGATAACTGAAAAGAGTAATTCTAACATACTAAGACGATATAATAATTCCGGCATGCAGTGAAGATGAAAGCTTAGAGAAGTTAAAGCGAGTTTTGCATGTTTCGAGTGAGTATGGGATGATTTTTAATTATAGTAAATCTGAATTACTGGCAAGATTTGTGGAATATTTAGACTAAACCAGGGAGAATTAAACCATTAAACCTTCATCGAAAAAGACGAAGGCAGTTTCTGTTTTTTCAGTGCCTAAAACGTAGTTTGACAGGAGCATTCCATAAATTCATTCCGACCTTTAACTAACTTGTTGAAAGGCGGGGAGAAAGCTTTTGAGGAGCTAAAAACAGCATTGACGCAGAGCCCAGTTATAAAAATATATCTTACTGGCGCTGTAACAGAGTTACATACGGATGCATGGAAGCACGGACTAGGTGCAATTTTGTTGCAGAAGGATTTGGAAGATGGAATGATGCATCGTATCCAGTAAGCCAGCTGGAAGACGACACCCGCTCAATCGCGTTACACAAGTTATGAACTAGAAATATAAGCAATTGTTCAAGCACTTAACAAGTTCCGCGCTTATTTGTTGGGGACACCATTCTAAACTGTGACGGACTGTCAGGTTTTGGGTCGAACAATGTCCAAAAAAGATGCCAGTCTTCGCATTTCACGTTGGACGATGCTAATGGAAGAATTTACATATACAGTAGAGCACCGTCCAAGTCCATCCAAAAGCCGGTTTTTTTACTAAAAATCACCATCCCTTGTACAGATCGCACGAGCATTGTGTGATGAAGAAAAGAGTGATGGGGAGAGTGGTAGCGGATGTGGGTGTTAAAAAAACTACTGGGCACGTCCGGCAAATGGGTATCTGCTTTTGCAGATTCAGTTGCCCTTGATTTCCCTATGTTCTGGCACCCAAATGAGCTGCATCCTTTGCATGTCACGATATCTCGTTAGGAGATATACAGCATTTAAGAGCAAGCTGCGGGGAGGTAAGAGTTCCAACAAGGGACTTTATAGCTTCTTTATTATCACTTAAAATACAAATATTCACTCCAACTATATAATTATATATCAACCAGTTGACTATTTCAAGGAGCGCCAACACTTTTGCTTGGAAACACTCCAGTGGTCCGACACGCTCTGTAAAAGCTTTCAATTAAGATCAGCAGAAAATACGCCACTCCCCACTCTGTTGTCCAGTTTAGAGCCATCAGTGTATGATTCTACTGCATCTGCTTCTGCGAATATACCATTGGTCCATTCACCTCTGGTATGGATTTGAGTTTCAATCTCTGCCTGTAGAAACAGCCCTGAATCAAAATTTTAGAATGGCTCAGTTCTGTCCTATTCCATGGATCACTGCAATGTAGTCTTACTACTGTGTACTTTGCGTGCTGCAAGATGAGTGAATTGGATGGAGGCCAATGAATTAGTACTAAGATTGTTTTTGTCGGGGAAGCACGGAGTGCACCCGTGATGAATAAGGCTGCCAAAATACGCGTTTTTTTCTATCTCCTTCTGATTGATGCCTTAGGAATAGCAGACCACCAGTATATTGCCCCGTACGGCAGATTTGGTTCTGCTGTGGCAGTACAAATCTAGGTACAAGGTTTCAGTCCCTAAGTTGCTTCCATGGCCATTTTTTAGCTATACAGGGTACGCAAAGTCTAGCGTGCCCTTTCCGTAATATTATCTTTTCATAGAAGCTTAGAATCCCGGATAAGTCCCAGATGCTTTACATTGTTCTTGAGGCTTATAAAAGTTCTGTTTAACTTCGGTGAGTTGAATCTCAGAACTGAATATTTCATCATGAAAGAGCTATAGTTCAGGTTCACGCTTAGGCTACACTCTTGAGACCATTGTGAAACAATTTATAAGGAGTAATTTAATCTCTCCTATAAGGTAAAGAAAAATTTCCCTGATATGATAATAGCAATGTTATCTGCATATGTTTTCACTTTACATCCAGTTTGGCTCATTCACTGTTAGATTCCAAAACAGGGGAGAAAGTACACCATCTTGTAGAGTGCCTATATTAACCACCCGCTTAATATTTGAGCCACATAGACACGAGTGTAGAATCCGGTTTCTGAGTAGCTGGTTAGTAAATTCAACAAATTAGCGCTTGACATTTTGGCGATTCTGGAGAGCGTTCACAATAGAGTAGGGGTAAGCATTGCTGAATACTTCCTCAGTGTCAAAAAAGGCAGGCAGAGTATATTCCTTACTAACAAGTGACTTTTCAACCCTTTCCACAATTTATTCCTTGCATAGGCATGTTGTGCTTTCAAGATAAGAGAAGAAGGCCTTTAATAGAAAAGAGATCCGACAATGGATCCGGCAATAGAAAGGAGCTCCAGCAAATTGATCTTAAATTATTAAACAGTCCATGTCAAGCTCTTTTTGCTTTCAGTTTGAACACAACTTTTATCTCCCGCCAGCTGATAAGGACAAAAGTGCGCCTTAGGCAGATATTGTAGATGGTCAGAAGCCAAGGTAGTTTGTCCTCCAATTTCTGCTGAATATCACCCGGGATAAATTCATATAGACCTGGAGATTTGAATGGGCAGAAATAATGTACAGCCCATTTGATTTGGTAGCTTGAAATGTTGGGCGCTGGTCCTGCATATTTGTGCTGTTGAAGTGGTTTGACAGAGATGTTGCCTCCAACTTCCATCAGACTTTTATATGCAATCTGTCACAAAAGATCTAGCACTTAGAATTTTTCTGGGGCGTCTGGCTTTATTGGTACCTTCAATGTTTGCACAGAGAAACATCCATCAAAATTTTTTACCAAGCGAATGGCATTATTGGTGCAACTTAGCTTTTCTTTTTAACTTCACCATTCATTGCTGCATGGTTAAATGCAGCAGTTAGAGAGTTCCCTGCTTTATCCCGATCTATCGCTGAAACATGATCCAGCTTATTGTGAAAAGTTGATCGAAATTTTTCCAAATCTGGTCTTTTCCTATTTAGGTAAAGTATATTTCTGAATAGAATTCATTCCAACATAAAGGCCACATACATTTGAGCAGAGAACGAATATTTCTACAGGACCCTCCGTCTTGTAAGAAGGTATGCAGAATGCTCGCTTATTAATGCAATGCCTAGAGCCTCATTTCTGTTGGAGGTTCGAAACGAAAATTTTTTGTCAATAGTTGCTACAGTGAGACTGTTAGATAACATGAATTCTAAAAAGGATCCCTCTTTTGCTAGGGTCTGGACTGCCCCATATCTGATGATGAGTATTCCCGTCTACACCTATAATCAGTGAAATCCAATAAATTTTTACGCATACCGTCAGCTTGCTAATTTTATCATTGGGAAGTGACTGCCTTTCATCATACGACATGTTGCACGAAGCGATCTAGGGATGCCTGGGCTTCATATCGGCAACAATAGCAACATTGTCCTTGCTATTAAGGTTTGTGAGGACTAGGGTCTCTATGATCTTTCTGATTAGGATATAGGTTCTTGGTTTGCCTGAGCATTTAGTTGATACAAGTTTGTATCCATCAATGTGCAATCTACAGATTCGACTATTGACAACGCATGGCTCTCGGATTAGAATTATCTTCTTTCCATTCTTGGATAGATGACAGAAAAGAGCAGCAAATGCCGCCTTATAGTGGTGCAGACTAATTTGAAGAACCTTCATCTTAGTTTGAGATGATAGTGCTGTCTATATCCTCCTCGTTAGATCGAATGCCCATCTCAACATTCTCATCTGATACAAGATTCAAAAGATCGAGACAGCCACTTAGAAGTGAGGTCGTGTTAGCACTACTATTGTCTTCAGGAGGATCGGAAAATTGTTTTTATAGCCGCTTCTTTTGCGGAGGCTTCGCTAGAAGCCGGATTCTCGGTTGTTTAAATAACGTGGCCATCTCTGTAGACATTTCATCGTATGTAATTAAATCCCTAGCCAATGGTTTTGTTACAGGCTTTCAAAATGGGTAGGGTTTCTCATTTATTACAGTGAGGGCTTGGCGTCCGTCACCCGATACATAGCTAACCTTGGCTACTTTCCATTTACATACTGGAAAAATATATTTGCTAAGACTAATGAGCTGTATAATTTTTTGGGGATCGAGGCTCTGGATCTCGGCTTACTTGGAGTGTCGTGTTTTGCACGATCTCCAGCTGAGTGCCTCACCATATTTCACTACTGCTAATTTTTTTGTTCAATAGTGTACAAAACATCGCAAGCTGAATGTTCACAACTTTAAAATTTTTGGTCAACGGACGATCCAAAGCTCAGATCCTTATAGCGCCCAGCATGTTTCGGATGCTGACTGAGGGTCTTCCTCCCACTATGCAGATTTTAGCATCTAAAAAGTACAGCAATTTAACAGTCAAGAAATGAGAAAGTCTAAAATAACTTTACAAGAAATTCATTAAAAATTTACAATTTCCTACGATTCCTGTAGTCAAATTAAAATAAAACCAATTGATATCAATTAAACCAAATAATTGACTAATACCGATTGAAATTAAAGCTTGGAGTAGTTTTGCTGCTGCCAAATCCGAACGTACGCTAAGCTGAATGTATGGTGGGTAAAACTTGCCAATACATATACCCCGCAGCATATTTACTAACGCTCTTTTCGCAACTATTCAGGCAGCTGACGATTAGTTTTGGTATCTGAAGGGTCATTCTGTATGAAATCATTTTATATTTGGTCATTGTTAGCATTTGTATATTCCCACCCTTCTACCCGACTGACGATGACTTTGTTGTTGCAAATGATCCCAACTAATCTCCGTGAAATTTTGGTGCGGTATGAAATCTCTTTTTGCATGACGTTTTTCACAACATTCACATTCGCTCACCAAATATGAGTATATAAATCTGTGATAAGACCTGTGTTATGCTATGGGTATGGAACATGGACCCTTACCTAAGCATCCGCAAATATATTGAACACCTTTGAGCAACGGGTCCTGATGCGCATCATTGGAACGAAGCTAGACGGGAACCAATGGCGAATTCAAAACAACCATAAGCTGTATGACGATTGTAAGACTGCGGAAGCTGCAATAGGGTGGCCACATGAATCGTATGGATGAATAAAGGATACCCAAAAAGGTTTTCGTTAGGAGAACTGAAGGGCGGAGACCAGTGGGGAAACGGAGGAAATGCTGGTCTGATTCGGTCGACGAAGACAGTTTGTCGCTGTCTCATTTCAAAATGAGAAAACGCGATCAAAGGTCCGACACAGTTTGAGGTGCTATTTGCAGGAAGCGAATGCCCGAGAGGGGCTGTAGTGCTACGATGAAGAAGAATCTCCTTCTCCCGTTGATGAATAGGATCTGGGTAGAATAGTAGCTATCAGTCGATTGGCGAAATAGTATTATATTTCTCATGCACTGTTGAAAATATAAAAGAATTGTTTACTATGTGCTTTTTGAATAAGTGAACGAAAACTGCAGCCTTTTTAACCGACTTCCACAGGAAATTAAAAAAAAACCTAATAAAATAGCGACCTGTGCGTCAAATCAAGTTTTGTCGGAAATTACAACAGCTATAAACCCAAAACTTTGTAATCAGATCTAAATAAAACATATATGTGGAAGCAAAGCTTAAAAAATTTTTTTTGTAGAGGGAGCCGATATGCGCATCACATGAAAGGACTTGATAAGAACATTTAAGATCAGGTGTTTGGAGTGCGATAACTGTAGTAAGGGGTGCGGGAGGAGTCGAAACGTATGAAAAATGGGTGTCCCTATAGAGTTTAGGATGTGGGGTGATATCAAGAAGACGCTAGTTAAACTCTATTCATATTTTACTAACAAGAAGGTATAACATTTAATTCCAAATTTAAGAAACGATTGGGATGAATGCGTGTGCGCGTGATGCCGAACGACGAGAGAGAGAAAGAGCTAAACGCGTCCAGAAACAGATGTGCCATCTATGAGGCAAGTCATGTCCGATTCTATTTGAACTTGTCTCGAACTAACCGCTACAATATTCCCCCTGAGTAACTGCTAGTTGATGAAGAGAAGTTAAATCCGAAAAGATTGTTTCGCACCGTATCTTTTTACTGGCTGTGGAGTTGATGAATGCTGTTCACGCTCCGGTAATGTGTCTTCCATTCCCTGCTCTGGATTGATGATGAACGCTGGGTTGAATCGTTCAGTTGATACTTTCATTTGCTTTTCCCTTTCCTGAATTCTAAAGGCAAAGTCAGAAATTCTTTCGATGATTTTATGCGGTCCCGTGTAAAGTGGAGTTAGTGGTTTCCTTACCGATTCGTTTCGTAGAAAATTCTTATACACAAATGAACTATTTCGCTCTTGATGTGCAACTGGTGCAGCTCGTAGCCACTGCATATCTCGTCGAAACTTCTCAAAAAATTTTTGCGGGTCACTGGTTAATTCCTCGTCTTGGAGACATCCTCCTGGCAATCGAACTGTAATGCCGTATGTCATTTCATATGCCGAACAATCAATATCTTCCCTAAATGCTACTCGAATTCCAAGTAGTACTATTGGTAGTGTTCCAGTCCAACGAAATGATTCGTGGCATACAAGAGATGTTTTTAAGGACTGGTGCTACTTTTCGACCATGCCGTTGGATGATGGATGGTACGTAGTTGTGCGGATACTTGTTCCACCTAGCAACTTCGATAGTGCTTTAAATAGCATAGATTCAAACTGCAGTCCACAATCAGTTGTAACTCGTTTAGGTACTCCAAATCTGCTAATCGAATGAGTGTATACTCGTATAGCTGTTGTGATAGTCTCGGCAGTTGTATCTGCAATTGGTACAGCCTCTGGCCATCTGGTAAAGCGATCAATCATCGTTAACAAGTAATTTTGTCCTTGCGAAGGTGAAAGAGGTCCAACTATGCCGACGAGTACGTGATCGAAACGCTGTCCCAGAACAGCAAATTGTAGGGGACGATTCGATACGTGTCGATGAATTTTAGACTGTTGAAAATTTGCACAAGTTTTAACAAAGCCGGCTACGTCCTTTGACATAGAAGGCCAAACATACCTCTTTTGGATGAGTTTGGTCGTAGAACGTCTACCAGGTTGTGATAATTCATGTGCCAAATTAAAAACGCGTTGTCATAGAGATGTTGGTACGTATGGACGGATATCGCCCATTGAATTATCGCAATACAATGCTTTACCAAATGATAGTAAAAGGTGCTATAGTTTTAATGATGTATCCGAGCTTAGTAGTGTTATTAACTCTTCGTCGTGAGTTTACTCTGCTGCTATAAAAGAAGCTTCCAGTGTGTCAGATAGCGATATGCTGTCTATTAATGATAAACGTGAAAGAGCGTCAGTCATTGGATTATCACTACCTTTGACATGCATGAAATTTGTAGAAAATTGCGCTATAAATTCTAGCTACCTAGCTTGTCGAGGTCGGCCAAAGAATTCTCGCGCTTCTAGCATGTAGCTGAAATGCTTTACTGCTTCATATATAGACAGCAATTCCTGATCGTAAGCGCTGTTGACAGTTTTTTGGAGATAAATCCAAGTGTTTTCCTCATATTGTTCAAGGACTGCTCCTATTGCAGCGTCCGGGTGTCGGTCATTATTGCCAAAATTGCACTATCCTTGGGATTTGCTATTAGGGCTGCTTTTGTTAGTAGTTCTTTGGTTTTTTTCAAAAGCGTGCAGAGTTACTTGGTTCCACGAAATGACTCGTTTATCATTTCTTCGGCCATCTGTCAGATATGCGTTAAGTGGGGCTAAAACGGATGCTGCATTTTTCAATAAACGTTGATAAAAATTCAGCATTTCTTAGTAACGTCATAGTTCCAGAATATTTGATGGACGTGGAAAGGTAGTAATAGCTTCACACTTGTTGTTAATTGGTCGAATTCCTTCATTGGACATCAGAAACCCAAGATAATCCACTTTATCCGCTCCCAGTATATATTTTTATGGGTTTATTTTAGTGGCGTTTCTACTTAATCGCTCAAAAACTTGTAACAAATGTTCTGTGTATTTTTCCATGATGTCGTCTAAATATGCGTATACAAAATGAAGTCCACGCAAGACGTTATCTAAAAATCGCTGAAAAGTTTTCGCAGCATTTGCAGACCAAATAATCCAAAAGATATTCTAACCGCTGTCTTTTCAATATCTGATAATAGGCGCGCGTGAAGTCTAATTTTGTGAAAATTGTTTTTCCGCTGAGTCCATATGTAAAATTCTACACGTGTGCAACAGATTATCACTCAGGACAAGTCATCGCTTTAAGATGTCGATAGTCACCGCAAGGTCTGATTTCTTCAGACTTCTTGGGTACGCTCAGGCAGTTTTTGATGGCCTACATATTCTTTTCTGAATCATGTAATCAAATTCAGCTTTCACAACGCTACATCTCTGAGGTGGCAGTCGGCGTGGTTTTTCCACCAATGCTGGTCCTTTGGTTGTAAAATGGTGCTTAGTATTATGTGATGCTTGTAGTTTGACGATGATGTCAGTCTCGGATACTGTGCCAATAGGTTTGCGAACATGTTTGTATTCTCAATTGCAGAAATTTCGATTGCATTTACTCTAGTAACTGCCGATCCGTATCTCCATCGTTAAGGCGTTTTTTGTTTTATGTCTATGAGTAAACTCTATCTGCTTAAAAAACCTGCACCTAAAATTGGTTGTGACACATTTGCGACGCGGAAATACTACTGGAAATTCCTTCGGAGGCCAATGTATAAATTGAACAATTTTTCCCCGAATGTGTCTATTGTTGTTCCGTTCACAGCGTATAACATGGTCTCTGAAGCTTGTTTTGCTTTCGTATTAATTGCTACTGACACCACAGAAATATCCGCTGCTGTGTCCACCAGAAATAAGGTACCGCTTTGGCGGTCGCGAATAACTAAACGGTGCTGTTCCGTATTGCCGTCACTTATTTCACCGATGCGATGACTTTTCTAGTTTTCCCAATTTTCATCATAATTACATGGAGCTTTGCACTTCTTAGCATTTTTTTTCGAACCCTTTATGAAAAAACAGAGTTCCGTCGAAATATGTGAACGTCAGCGCGAACGCAAGCGATAGCGAGATCGACTTTTTTGAAATTTGGTTCCAATTTCCGGATCCGTTCTGTTAACGCAGCTATTGTCTCATTATCCCTCGAAGCTTGAAATTTTGCTTCCGAAATAGAAGACCGTGAATTATATTCCGATACAAATCGATCAGCCACTTCCGTGAGAGCTCCAGTCTCTTCATGGCCTGAAACTGTCAGTATCGCACGTACTCATCCAGGTAATCTACGAAGCCACGAGGATCGCACTACTTCATCCGATAATTGATCAGATTCCATCGATTTCAGTTCGCGGTATAAATGTGACGGCTTTTTGCCACCCAGTTCCATCTCAGTCGGCGCTTCAGCTCTGCGTATTTTTCTGTTGCTGGTGGTCGTTCCACTATATCCGAAACTTGTTCAAAATGGCAAAATCCATGGATCCGATTATCGCATTAAATTTTGCATCATCTGTAAAAACAGACTCGACTCATAGTTGGCACTGACATCATCACGGAGAAATAAAAGTCACTTTTACTCCTGGACGTGTTTAACTCTCTGTTTGGCATCACGCGTACACGCATTCATCCCAATTGTTTCTTGAATTTAGAATTAAATGTTAAACCTTCTTGTTAATAAAATAGGAATAAAGTTTAACTAGCGTATTCTTGATATTACCCTACATCGTAAACTCTATAGTCTTTCCCCGAGACTGAACATCTTTGAACAAACACATCAGAAGTTAAAACTCGACCGAATTTGTGAATAAGAGTACAATTTAAGAATTTTAAATTCTTTCATATAAAATTAACATAGTTAGGTCGCAAAACCGGTAGCCCTTTATGAAATATGTTTTACAAGTCCTAAAAAGAAGTTAAATGAAGAAGAAAATAAAGCGGTACACACGCCTTTAGGGATCATAACGAGAATTTTTTTTGTTTAAAACGATTCTCTTGTTTTCTAATAAGTTAAAATTTCAACTATGTTTTAGGAATGCGTAAGTGAGAAAAGAGGAACTCGAGAAATAAAGAGAAAAACAGCTCGATTCCTATATGCACGATATTACCTTGTAATGAAAATAATATTCTGAAAATGGTCATTCAATTTTTAATTAAAAATCCAATACTCACTGTTTCCAAAAATCTATAAATCGATATCCATCTACTAGCCCTGATGTTGCATGTAATGTGCATGCCATCAATGGCATTCGCCAATAATAAGGTAAACCGCATATTTTCAGTATCAAATGAAAATCCTCTTTTGTCACTTGATTACCCGGCGACGAGTCAAATGCAGATTTGAGTCTTTGAATCATGGTCTCCGTTGCAATTGTAGGCAACGGTTTACCATGTGGAAAGTGAAACCTGAAATGTAAAAAAAGTAAATTGTTAAAAATTGCCTCTTGTTAAACTAAAAGAAAAACATTGAAGGTTTGTACAAATGAATAGCAAATTTATCGTTAAATTTATTGAACGATGAATAAGTTTTAATTGTATTTAGGAAGAATTAATACGAGTATGGCTTTTCTATTATTTCATGAATACATATTATTTATGGAACACTGGGCCATAGAATCATAGATGAAATCGAGTGCATCATCAATTTGAAGAAAATTCAGAATACATATTAGGATTCTATTAGGTCATGATAATTGGTTTTAGAATGGTGAAGAGAACAAATGGATTTACATCAGAATGAGTTCCACGAGACAAAATACTCCTTGAAAAATTGTACTCACCTGATAATATAATCACAGTCAAATAATGTGTAATAATCAGTGAATTACGTAGAATATTTATAATGAAAGTATTTTTCTTATTTCCTATACATAATTATTGACTTGATATGTTTAAGCTATATTGTGAGTAGGTATGCAATCTGTTTTGTAGCGTGATGTTGAGAATTCCGATTCTTCTTAGCAATTTGCTGAAAAAGGACCTCAAGTGTGTGCTTTGTCGTCACAAACTTACATAGTATCTTTTCCCCATCACTTTTCCAACTATTTCATTCAGAGGCAGTTGTCGGGAGTCAAAATTAAAACTATGTGGAGCTGAATTTGTGAGATTCCTTTTAAAGTCTATGTTCAGGGATTGAAAATATTGCCGAATGAATTGCGAAAGAGTTATACACAAAAAATTCTTGATCTAAGCATCGATGAAAAGGAAACGTAAGGATCGAATGAAGCCATTTAGCTTTGTTGAAAAAAGCAGTCAAGCAAAGACAACGAAATATGCGGTCAAAAGAAAATTTCTAGGAAGAAATCATCTGGAAGCTCGTCAATGTTATTAAAAAATTACATCGGCCGGATTCCTCTCACAATGGTTTTCATGGAATGAAAAATCAGTTAAATTTTTCATAAGGGGCTACAAGAGTATAAACAGGCACCTTTTATTCAGCTCAGGTAACAGGCTGTTACTTTTAGAGTAAACTTCTTTTTTCGTGCATTCATCAACATTCTGTTGCATATACATTACAAAGGAAATTTAAGTTTATCCTTACCTAGGTGTAAAGTAAGAGTATCTTCATTTTTCGAATATTTTTTTTTAGACACTATTCATTTAAGCTCATTCTTTCTAATTCATTCAAGTTTATTCTTTCCAATTAATATAGTCGCTAGGGTTCAGATGCTTACGACAATTTTTGCTGATTGATTTATGTTTTATTTTTAGCAAATCACGCATGCGTGGTAGGCAAAGTGTGTTAAATTCAAAAGCAGAGCGTATGAATTATCAAGCAAGTTTAAAATGCCAATTTAACGGTATTCAATCTTCAAGTATCAACTTGAAATTATTTCCGCATTCACTGTCGCCAAGATGGCGAAATTTAAGAAAGGGTTTGAGTCGACAAGTATTGTGTTTAATGAGCGCTTGACAGGAATGCACGACGATGAGCTTAATTCTTATGAGGTGGGAAAAAGCTTCTATCTTGATTCTGTCTCCGTACACGCCAGCACCTTAGCAAATTAACATTGTCCTTGAAAGCTCTGTTTTAAGTTAGTAGTGTTTTCACACTCTTTATGTTCTAGATACAATAATATTGTGACAAAGAGCTCTTCGTCGTGTGGAAGTTTGCAGAGGCTCTCCTTCGATTATTTCACCTCTCTTTTAATTTGATCGCTCAGTTTGTACAGGTCAAAAGTGCTCAGCTCAGTTAGCGTTGTAATTTCATCAGATTGAGACATACAATTGGACAATGCCTACAAATTATTGAGGTTTAATATCATGCTTGGTGCAAAATGTATTTCGTTCAATTCGACTATTTTATATTCGCCTAAATCAAGCAAGCATTTCTGGCCGTAGTGACAAAACTTTGTAGGGTTTTGAAGTTATTGTAATTAAACTGCTCGGATAGTATTACTGCTAGAGCCTCCAGTATTGCTGAAGACCGGGATTCATCTATCCGTCGCCATTCACAGCAATTGAGATTGCACTACTCTGTTACGCTGACGTTTTTCTGGTAGGATTAGGAAATGCAACTCGTGCAAGAACTGAAGCCGAACGATCTACTATACTACATGGGCTAATAAATTCCGAAATTTTTCAATAGCTGGCAACACTGGAAAAAGAATTTGACTCATTTCGAGAGGCTCATTCATCGTTAGTTTGTGTATGAAGTTTCATGACATTTTGCTCATTCATTTACAACCTACAGTCGTTAGAGTGATGCTACTTTAGCCTTCGTAAGAAATGGAAAAAGAGGAATATTATATGTTGGTCAAACATTGTTTTTTGATGGGAAAAACATCTGAACAATCATTGCAATGGATGGAAAAATGTTAATCCATATCTGTTCCTTTGATGACAACAGTTTATCGGTGGTTTAAAACAAAAATGAACCTCGTTCTAGAAGGCAAAATTTGTTCCCCGAATGCGGAAAGCGTAAGGCCTGTGCATCGACTCGTTTTGAGTGGTAGTAAAGTGAAGTTGCACAAGTTAGCTCAGGCCATGGGCACCTCAAAGGACCAAAGGAGATACATTATGGGCGATATTTTGAATATGAAAAAGCTATCAGCATAGTGGGTGCCGCGTTTTTTGACCTTCGACCAAAAGCATGTTGATGATTCAAAGACCGCAGTGTAATCGAGCAGACATTTTCTACGTTTCGTGACGATGAATAAAATGTGGGTTTATTAACATATGCCTGAGTCCAATAAGCAATCGACAGGGTGGCTGAAAAGCCACGAAAGTCGACCAAAATTCCTGAAAAGCCGACCAAAATGAACAACAGTGCAACGATTGGCTAAGGCGATGGCCTGGGTTTTTCTGGATGCGCATGGAATAATTTTCATTAATTATGCCATGAACAATCACAAGAAAGTATTATGCAGCATTGTTGGATAAACTGAATGGCATATTTAAGAAAAAACGGCTCCATATGGCGAAGAAAAGGTCTGTATCATCACGATGACGCACTGTCACACACGAACTTTAAAGCGATGGCCAAATTGCTAAGATTAATAAGAACTGGATGGGCTAAGCTCATATAAAATGCATGAGAGAGCATGCGACCGGTTTCTGTTCTCTTCCAAGTGAACAGTCTGGCATTTCCTCCCCGTTTGCCTTTTGCTGGTCACTTTCTTGTTCCAAAAGCTAACTAGGTGTGAACTGACTGTCAAGTTGACTGATGCAAATTGGACGCCAAATTGGCCAATTTGCAAGTTTCGTCGCGAATTTTATCCGATATTAAAACTATGGAAAGGGTTCGCGATCTAAATTCGTACCAAGTGTTTAAACATTCGATTGGAGTTTGTGATTCAAGTTACTTTAACGTGTGACACTGTGTAATTAAGTCCGAATTTCAAAATGAAATGTGTAGTGCCTTCGTGAAAAAATCATAGTGGAAAAGGTTCTGTAGGTGTTTCCTTTTACAAGTGAGTAGTTATTATATTAATGTTTTGCATGTTTTTCATACAATGCTGAAGGTTTTTCAAATAGAAAGCAAATTTTTGGTATTGTATGAAAATTTGTTTACATTGAGCAGCAGCCATGTTTGCTTGTGCAATTTGGCTCTCTCTAAGGTTGTAAACAAGAGCGTAGCAGTAGGAAAAGTGGTCGCAGGGGTTGTTGCAACCATATTGTCACGTGGTTGTCCACTCCAGTATTATTTAATTACTCAATGCCAAATTGGGCCAATTACGATTAGAATTGTTTGCTCATCCACCATGTTCTCCAGACTTGGTCCCAGCGACTATTATCTATTCCAAGTAGCTCCAGGGAATAAGGAAGTCATTGCAAATACTGAGGCGTATTTTGAACATTTGGACGTTTTGCACCACCGAAGTTGCATCGAAATGCTGGAAAATCGCTATACCAAGTGTACCGCCTTTGAAGGCAGCTATGCTGAGGAACAAATATAACTCTGCCCAAAAACGCTTGCTTTCATTAAAAATCTCGGGACTTATCAGGCTATTTAGTAGTATTTTGTTATCAGTGAATGAACTTTAGATTGACTTTTTATTAAAAAATTGTAATCAGCGATGAAACACATTTTTAGTTGAATGGGTATGTGATGACGCAAAGTTATCGCTTGATCTTATGAACAACCAGAGACAAAACAAAAAATTCCATGAGCCGATCAATATTATGTATACTTCAAAACACGCAAGACAGGTAAACTAGGGTTGAATTTTCAAACTTGTTGTATCACTACAGCCCCTTCAGGTGATATGGTCAGTATCACGCTTCGGCCGTGTGTCCGTCCACCCAGCTGCGATACGTTACGATTTTAAATCAGCACATATCATAACTGAACGGGCTTATAGTCCGTGCGAACCATCACTCAAACTAAATCTCGTTGCCGCCAACAATTTCAAACTGATGTGTCCAAATTGCGATGAGAAATATTCGCTTATAACGAAGTTATTTTTAAACTACATTCTTTAGCATGTACCCAACGCCAAACGCACCCTTACCATATTTTCTAGCTAACTTCAACGCTATAGAGGACAATGATAACGACATAGTAGTCTGGGGGAGCTTCAACACTGGGGCTGTTGAATGGAGTATGCCTCAAACAGATTCGAGAGGAAAATGAACCCTGGAGATATCAGCCAGGACAGGATTCATCGTAATGAATACTGGCAATAAACCTTCTTTCCACCGTTGATGCTGTGAAGAGATCACACCAGGCGTGATATTCGCCTCAAGTTCTAGAGTACGTAAGGTACACAATTGGAGAGTACTAGAGAAGTACTCAGCCATTGATCATCGGCACATTTCGCTTGAGATTCGTGATGGTATCTTTTTACGCCCACGGATTTTTACGATTACCTTCAGGTGAAATATTCAGAGAGAGGATAATCCATGTGCTTACGGTAGGCACACTAATGTCATTTAACTGAAATCGCTGAACAGCGAAGGGAATGTCACAAGCTCTGTTGACAGGTTTCACAAGCGACAAATTGAATGGAGGTTTGTACGTGGTTAGCAGTATATATATCGGCCAAGATAAGCTTTTGCTGACTAATTAATAATGGTTAGTCTCACTGCCGATAAGACCTAATTGAAGGTATAAACAGGGATCTGTGGAGCCTTGGCTACAAGTTCGTTGGAAGTGCGGTGCCTTATTAGCATATTGCTTAGATGAAGTAGAAAAGATTATTGAGATATTGAGGGCTCTGTTTCTCCTGCGCAACCTATTCGTATTAAAGCTGTCCACTATTTACGCGCATGGATCTTCGCATGCATGTAATACATTTTTGGCAGTACAGCATGAGAGTAGGTCACTCTACGATTGGTAGGCGCGGTCTAACGGGCAGAGGCATACTATCGATACTTGATGTTAAGGATACCTCTAACTCTGCCAAGTAAGCGAATATCCTGGAGACGTTGAGAACCTCTATTCAAGTTCCAGAGTATCTAGCAAGGATATTGAGAGACATTTTGAAGGGTCAAACCTTCCTCCAAGATATGAAGAAAGATGGTTGAGGATGGAAGTTACATCGGATGCCAATCAGACCATCATCTTTGACCAGGACTTATGGAACATTAGGTATACTGGTCTGCTGGAGGCTCGGGCTGCTGGCTATGTGGATGATCTTGCGACGGTAGTCAAGAGAGGGACTGGTTGGCGAGTCATGGGTTAGGTTTCGTCTTGGAAAAACTCGAAATGGTCAGAAGAAGGGCTAGAACCATCTGCATATTAGGCAGTTTCTGAGTTGGCTTTGCTGGTTATGGCAGGTGTGATACTCATCATCGTCTTCGCTGGAAAGCGAGAAATATAGGCTTGCGTAGGAATGAAGGCAACCGTGGGGCTATCGATTGGCCTTATCCCTGACCTAACCCGTGACTCGTGGCTCAATCTTGAGTATGGTGAGATTAACTTCTACCCACGCCTTGAACGAGCATGGATATTTCCAGTCTGACCTGCACAAAATTGGTAAGCCACAGAAGGGAGCGTCTGCCATACATTTTTTTTTCATTTAAAAAATGACGCTAGTAGCTTGGGGACCTCTTCAACAAAATAAGAGGCATCTCTCTTGATAGTTTAATCAGAAGAATCCTTAGATCAGTTGAAAAACGGAACTATGTTACGCATTACGTTCGGGCAATCCTGAAAGTTAAAAAGAGGTTATTTGAGCGTATTTTTCCTAGTAATCTTTTCCCTATCTTTCTTTCTTTGATTCGATGTCGTCTTAAGGCGTAGCCCAACCCGAAGTACTGTCAAAAATGATCCCAGCCTAGGTTGCTAGGGGAGCTATTCAGAGCCCTGCGTTTTTAGAGATCCCACAATCGGCGCTTGAATAGCCTTCACCTACCTACCCCCATATATTAACATATAAATTGAAGGAAATAGCATGATATTTTTAAACGCAACATTATAGTGAGAATTTTAGAATTATTCAATTTTTTTTTGGCATTTCATGGCATATTAGCTATAGGTAGGTAATTAATTTAAATGTGGTTTCAAACTTTAAATGCGTGCTTTTTTCAAAACCCTAGTTTTTAAACTACAGAGTGGCGCAAAATTTTGTTACGAAAAATCAAGTCGAATAAATTTATCGGCAAATAATTATAATTTTGTCACCCACTTTGAATTTTCGTATAGCTACGTAGCTTTAATTAATTTCCATAGGAGTTTAATTTAAACGATAATACGAAAATAATGAGTTTTATTTAAGAGTCAGCAAAAACAGATACAAAAATTCGAAGAGGATTTGTAGGTGCGCATGATTACAAGTAAAATCTTCAGACCCGTGATTAATTGGGTATTTTTTTATTAGCCTTAGATGTTAACTCCTGTACAATAAAAAGATGTTTGAAAATAAAAATTTATTCATTCAGATTTGGCTACTTGAAGTAAAAGTACCAAATTTATCAAAAGACCTTAATTTTTTTTTTGTTTAAAAGCCGTCGAGGGTTTCTTTTTGTATGAGCAGACCATTTTTTTTTTTCCTTTGAGTCATCTTCAGTGTCAGACACTAAATATCACTCAGAGGAGTCGAAACGCGTCTGCTCACACAACAAAGAAAGGTCCGATAGCCCAGTCATATTAGGTAAAAAAAGGGGTCAACCTCGGAATGAAAGATAATAAGCTGCAAATTGGTATGAACCTTTGTTTTGTCATTCTAAATGTTGTCTCAAAAGTCTAAATCGTTATCGTGTTCGCGTCTCAAGATATTCAAGGTCAAAGGTCACAAAAATCGGTTTTTCGCGAATATCTGGCTTCCTATCGGTTAAATGAGATTTGCATTTATTATAAAAGTTGTAGGCTATAAAATTCCCTACAACTTTTGTTTAAACTTTTTTTTCATACGACCAACCGTTTTGAAGGTAGAGCGCGAAGAGTGCACATCGTACAGTCATATACGGCCTAATGCAAGGTCAAGCGTGAGTTATGGTTATCAGTACGTTATAAAGTCAATTATTTACTTGGAAATTATAATTATTAAACAATGCCTATTATTTATGTACTAACTATTAATTATTTATATTTAATTAAAGTAAGTAACTTGATTATTTATATATAATTATTCATATTTAACTATTTGACAAAACAAAGGTTCATACCAATTTGCAGCTTATTATCTTTCATTCCGAGGTTGACCCCTTTTTTTACCTAATATGACTGGGCTATACAACTTTTCAAAAACTTTGGTGAAAGTTGGAGCCGAATTGCGACCTCTAACGTGGTCAACAATCTCGTTATATACATACACACATATACAGATATATCCATATATATGCATATATATATACATATGTGTATATATATAGATATATATATATATATATATATATATATATATATATATATATATATATATATATATATATATATATATATATATATATATATATCTATATATATACACATATGTATATATATATGCATATATATGGATATATCTGTATATGTGTGTATGTATATAACGAGATTGTTGACCACGTTAGAGGTCGCAATTCGGCTCCAACTTTCACCAAAGTTTTTGAAAAGTTGTATAGCCCAGTCATATTAGGTAAAAAAAGGGGTCAACCTCGGAATGAAAGATAATAAGCTGCAAATTGGTATGAACCTTTGTTTTGTCAAATAGTTAAATATGAATAATTATATATAAATAATCAAGTTACTTACTTTAATTAAATATAAATAATTAATAGTTAGTACATAAATAATAGGCATTGTTTAATAATTATAATTTCCAAGTAAATAATTGACTTTATAACGTACTGATAACCATAACTCACGCTTGACCTTGCATTAGGCCGTATATGACTGTACGATGTGCAATCTTCGCGCTCTACCTTCAAAACGGTTGGTCGTATGAAAAAAAAGTTTAAACAAAAGTTGTAGGGAATTTTATAGCCTACAACTTTTATAATAAATGCAAATCTCATTTAACCGATAGGAAGCCAGATATTCGCGAAAAACCGATTTTTGTGACCTTTGACCTTGAATATCTTGAGACGCGAACACGATAACGATTTAGACTTTTGAGACAACATTTAGAATGACAAAACAAAGGTTCATACCAGTTTGCAGCTTATTATCTTTCATTCCGAGGTGAAAGCCCTAATATGACTGGGCTACGATGGCTTTTAAAGAAAAAAAATTGGCCTGCGGATACCAAGTAAACAAAATAATTGACCTTAATTTTAACGATCTTTTGTAGAAACCCTAAAAACTTCGTGAAACTCCGAAAGATTGGATTGGAATTTTTTGCGATAATAATGGTAAGTAGTTGAATTCAAAAACGTATTGCAACCCAATGCATGCATCGATTGGGTTACGGCTGCAGCGACATACGTGAATAACTTAGGGTCAGCAAGGATACCGTCAAAAATGGTGCAAAGCTGAGAGGGAACTGTGGAGAATATGCAAAGAGGTGGTCAATCGTCAGCACTTTCAGCAGAAGCGAACAAGAAAATTTGAACATTGGAGTGGGGATGCGATGCTTTACAGCTCTCCAGGGGCTACTAAAAACGTGTCGAGACGAGCCGTTTAGCGATACATTCGGTCCAGCAACTGAAGTCGGCAAGCCTAAAGACAACGTAAGAAACCTCTGCTTTCCGAGAAGAACGTTCCGAGAAGAACATTCAATTCAGGGGCGGACAGAAAGTAATTTTGATGCAAGATGGTGCCAAAGCGCACACTTCTTTGAAAACTTATAGTATAACTTTGAGAACTGATAGTTCCTCTAATTTAAATCCCATCGCAAATGTGTGGTCCAAATCAAAAAAGAGCATCGTTAGAGGTCCCAGAACAAAAAATAGGTAGCAACCTGGGTGGAACGTAATTCCTGCAGGCTGCCAATAAAATTTGATGTGAACGTTTCAGAAATCGACTTTTATAGTGTATAGAAAACGAAAGAGGACATTTTTTATACTAATTATATTATCAAATGTTTGTAGTTTATAGTAAAATTATAACTAATTTCTTTTCTTTCAAATTTTATACAAGAAATACTATGGTTAGAAACGTTTGTGCCATCCTGTAGTTGCAATGATGCAAAAACACTACTCGACCAATTACTCACATTTTTAGGGCTTTGGATAGCAAATTTTACAAAGTCCTATTTATTTCGTATCCTGTATATCCATCCGCCCGTCTAACCGTGGGTCACAGCAAGTTGCCTCAGAAACTATAGCAGCAACAAAGCTCAAACATTCTGGAAAGGTCAGAAGTGGTGGTTTCATCAAACATTTCAAAATTTTCCAAGGGTTGTCCCTCCATATAGCGAAGCAGCCCTTCAATATTTTTAATCAAACGTAGTCAAATGGAGTATCAAATCAAAGGCCTTGATCAACAATTTTAGAATCTGAAACAAAAAAGTCACTTTGTACGTCACGAGATCCAAGGGGATGCAAAATATACGAAAAATTTGTATCTTCCCCCTCCTCGTGATTGGGCACCTTTGAGCCGAAAAAATCTGAAAAAATTGCAAAGGCAGGTCTTTGTGCGTACAAGGGCAATAAATAGTTCACAAAACAAAATTCACTCAATTTTTTAATAGAATAATTTATCAATTTTACGTTTCCCACACCAAATCAAAACGGTACTCATAAATTTCGTAACATTCTACAATTATGTACTATAGATGATTATATTGAAAGAGGCGAAAAACGCCGATAAATACAGTTCGCATCTAAAATATTGTATTTAATTTAGTTTTGACGATCTTGAAGACCAGCTGCAAACACAGGAAATCGAAGCTTCAAGTATAAAACTCTATGATAAGATATGTTACGCTACGGGTGCGAAACATGGACCCTAACCCAAGCATTCGCAAACATATTGAACGCCTTTGAGCAAAGGGTCCTAAGGCGGATCATCGGAGTTAGACAGGGCGAATCCAGTACGACCATGAGCTGTATGCAATTTTTGACAAGCCGGAAATCTCAACGATTGTATGACTGAGGAAGCTGCAATGGGCAGGCCATGTGAGTCGTGTGGATGAGCAACGGATACACAAAATAGTATTCGTTGGGAGAACTGAAGGGCGGAGACCAGTTCGGAAACCGAGAAAACGCTGTTCTGACTCGATCGATGAAGACAGTTCGTCGATGCTCGGATTTCTAAATTGGAGGACAAGCGGTCAATGGACCGAGACAGTTGGATACACTATTTACAGGAGGCGTAGGCCCGAAAGAGGATGTAGTGCTACGAAGAAGATGAATATAAGATCTTTATGCCCACAAAGTTTCGTGGGAATTAGATCATAACCAAGTCAGACACATCCATTTTAAGACCATGGAATTACAAGAATAATACATGCTGATGGTTTTTACATATTTCAAATCCGCTTAGGCACTATTATTTTCTTCGGATTTTCATGAAAATTTAAGGAATAGTGTTTAATTTTGATATGCCAATTGTTGAGCATTCAGAAAAATTATTTATGGTGGAACAAAATGGCAGCTGTCATGTGCTTATGCAAGGAACTCTGCATATTTTGAAAAAATTTGAACGATTTCTATACAAGTATTCGATGAATAATTCAAGCCATCGAATCATGCTATCAGAAAATTCGTTTCGAGCCCTTGAGTGTTTACAAAGACCTTCTGGTATGAGTTCTTCCTTGCCTACTTAAAACTTGTTAATGTACACATGTATGGCTATCTTTCGAACTACTAACTTTTGAAAATTGGTTACTTCAATAATTGATTTTTTTGAAAAGGGTCCAACAATTTTTAATGTCTCAACCAATCTTTTTTATTCTAGTTCCCAAGATAGCCACATAAATACAAAACAATAATATTTTATATTTGTTTATGTCATCTTATCTTCCGAAATCGCTGCAACGATCGTTTTTGGGAGTGATTTTTTTTTCAAAATTGTATCAGACTGTAATATGACGCCATACAAACAAAGTAAAATATTTTTTTAATCCCGATAAATGTTTGTGCTAAGGTTAGAATAAATTTTTTCACCCTTGTGGGCCGCTAAAAATCAAGTTTAAAATAAAACAAGTGTTTAATTACGTTTTTAATTAACAGTTAAAATGTTACAAATGTATTTTATTCTAAACGAATTGTATGCATTTCGGTCGGTATTGCCGAAGATCTTCAGTGCTAGAGGCGAAACTACTAATTCATCTAACAGATTAAAAGTTTCTTAACTTATAAAACGTTGATGCAAAATTTGATATGATATCACATTCCTTTCGATATTAAAAAAGTTTGAAAAAATATATGTATAAATTTTTGCATTTTCTGAATGTCGCCTTAAAGAATTTATTCCATGTGCTCTGCAAGTGTTATTCCAGCCGATTTATTTATTTTAGAGATGCTACAGAGAATTCTACAGAGAAAGAGATTATTCCTGCTAATCTAATGAGTTGATTATTCACTTTTTGTTTAGACGTTCAAGCACGAGCAATGGCTCACCTTAAGAATTTTGATAAAATGGAGAAGATAACTAGTCAATGAAGTTCACTTAATTTATTCGTATTTCTAACTAAATGTTAAAGTCTTTCGAACGTTATGTGAACAAAGGAATTTTTTACTGGGGTATCAATGTTTGGAGCATAAGTTCCAATGGAAATGTCATGCCTACTTTCAGTAAAAAACAAATGTCAACGGCACGCACATAAGTATTTCAGTCATAATTACGTGACTTCCGTTGCAGAAACCATAAGTACAAATGCGCTAAATAAGAAAATAACGTATAATCATTCTTTTAGACTTCTTGTTAATGCCTCGAACTAGACTACAAATCTTTTTCCTCCAACTTCGCCGTTTGGGGCAAAATGTCTATGCACATGTTTCTAATTACGCTTATCATCATCATCCATTCCTTATGGAAAAGTTTTAAGAGCTCCAAAGTTCTTTGCATTTTTCATTTTTCTGTTTTCCTCTACCAAGCCACGCGCCCTCAAAAGCATAAATCTCAGCCATAAACTCTCCACGCCTACGTTTGTCGTCTGGTTTTCTTTAGGACTTCTATTAAAGAAATGTGCTCAGCGTGTTGGGAAAAGTTCTTGAAAACATGTTTTATCCAACTTGCAGCGAAAAGAAGGAAGGAAAAAGTTAAAAAAAAAACAAGTGAAGATTTTACACCTATTCATTCATTCTGTTGAAACAAAATTTCAACTTCGACAAGAAAAAAAAAAACTTTTCAATGCCATGTTGCTTGAATAAGCCGAGCTTTGTACTTCGATGTACAATGTATGCCTCAATACAAAGCTAAATGCACGTATACATCCACTTTACGTTCCCTTACTTTTAGTTGAAGATTGCGAACAGCAAACTTTAATCAAAGATGATTTTACCGACATTTTGAAGGAATGGTAGTTTTTCATATATTTTCATCATGGTTGCAGTGTTTAAATGAGATGATAATATCTTGCCTTATAAGTATTTATTGGGTGTTTGTGGAAATGTTTTGGCGTAAAATGTTGCTGCTTGTTTTAGCTTTTTAGGCGGTAATAATAAAATTTATGAAGAGTAAATATGACAAAATTACTCCTAAGTTTTCAGAATATTATGGAAATAATATGCAAAATATTCAACAAAAGAATATACAAAATGCTTAAATTAGAATGCCGAAAACTCACCTTGGAATATAGACATTTTTGGAAGAACTTCGTATATGTCGTTGAAGTGTTGTGTGTGTTTGTTCCGATGGTTTTAAAAGTGGCTTTATCTGCAAGTAAATTATGAAATATTATGACATCAGAATTTTTAAATAATTTTGGAAAAACAAATATGATACAATGCGTTTCCACTGGTGGCCAACTCGCATAATTAAAAACACTATTTTAACAAGTTGGGTAGACACACGCTCACGTCAGAAGGGTTTTGTACTCTACCTACAAAATGCAGTACCTAACCAGCAACGAATAAAATCAAGAAACATGTCAAAGACGATTTTATTGAAGAAAAATTGAAATTCGAGGATCATACTATTATTAACAAAGTTGAACGAATTTTGACTTCTGAGTTACTTGTTATTGTTATACCCATAAATATCTCCCTTGATAATTTTTTTAGAATTTTTAGATCACAGGTGTTCATTCGCGAGGGAGGTAACAAATTTTTCATGTATTTCCCCCTGTCAGTTTAAGAACTGTTTTCAAAAGCTCTCATAAAGAACTGTCATTTGATACTCATATCGGCTACCTTTGATTACCTTTCCCCTGTGGTGTAGTCATCGATTCATGGCCTATTTTTTCGAATCCTAGAATGGTCACAAAGCCCTTTTGCTAGGAGCTCTCTCCTGCCTCTTCGGCGTGTTTCACCTATGAGTATTAATTGTAGGTACTCATCTTCAGTCATTCATTAAATTGAATCAAGTGTTCACAGCATGCACCTTCAACGTTTAAGTTGGGGAAAAATAACTCAAAATTATTCAATCTTCGCATTTAAAACAGCCACTTTTTAGGGTTTTGTAAAATAATTTTACTACTAATATCTTCTCAGATATTTCTACAGGAAAATAGTCCCTCTTCACGGTAGATTCAAGGAATGTAGCATCTCGACTGTTTACCACTTTTCTTTTATTTGGTATTATGAATCGGTAGCCTTTGGTATGATCGCAGTATCCAATAAAGATCATCTTTTGTGCCTTTGGATCCCATTTCTTGCGTTTCTCTTTGGGCAAGTGTACCATAGCTACACATCCGAATATACGCATATGGTTCACCTTTGGCTTTTCACCAGACCACATTTCTTCTGGCGTTTTAAAAGATAAGGACTTCGTTGGAGAACGATTGACTGCATGTGTCGCAGTATGTATGGCATCAGCCCAGTACATCTTGGGTAGATTGGCATTTAGGAGCATACGAGTACACTTTGCTCTCTCTACTAGAGTTCTGTTCATGCGTTCTGCTGTCTTATTTTGTTCAGGTGTATACGATGTGGTCGTTTGACGTACGATGCCAGCGCCTTTTAAATAATCTGAGAATTCTTTGTTGACGTATTCCAAGCCGTTATCTGTCCGAAGGATTTTTATACGAGCACCCAGTTGGTTTTCGACTTCATTTCTGAATTACTTGAACTTATTCAGAGCGTCAGACTTGTTTCGGAGAAAGTACACGAACACCTTCTTTGAATAGTCGTCAAGAAATGTTATAAAATATCAGGCACCGCCCATAGTCTGCATTTACATTGGCCCACATACGTCGTAGTGAACCGTTTCAAGAAGATTTCTAGCCTTGGAGCCTTCACTTTTGAAAGGTAGTCATGTTTGCTTGCCTTCTGTACATGTTACAATGTGATTGCAGGTGCTTTTGTTGAGAAAACGACATGGTCAGTGTTTTCTGTCATCTTCCGTAGACTATTAAAATTCAGGTGTCCCATTCGTTGGTGCCACAGGTAAAAGTCTGGTTCTTCGACATCAGACATGCATGCATAGCCTTTTCCTGGCATATTCAGCCGGTACATGCTGTTGATGACACTTGCTGTTGCTACTATCTCATTTCTTCTGTTCATAATAACACAGCCGGTTCTGTCAAACTTAACTTGGCCACCACTGCGAATAATTTGACTTACGGACAATAAATTTGTTGCGAGTTCGGGAACACATAATACTTTAGTAAAAAGCACCTTCTTGTTTTGACCTTCGTCGTCATAAACATCTAAGCTCACTTCTCCTGAGCATTGCACGGGTAGTACTTTGTTGTCTGCAACTCTAATTTTCTGTATGGCAGGTGCCGTCACATTTTCAAGCATATTCTTATGTCTTCTCATGTGTGAGGATGCACCGGAATCCACGTGCCAGGCGTCATCTTGGCTGGATGTTGCCACAAACATAGCAGCATAGGAAGAACTGCTTGTTTTTCGTTGAATATCCTTCGTCTTGGATTTGCATTCAGAGCTTTTATGGCCATACTTGTTACAAGAGTAGCACCTCGGACCCTTAGTTTGCTTCTTATAATTGTTTTTAAATTTCTTAGTGACTGAGAACACTGTTGAGTCACTTTCTGTTTGTCTAACGTCTTGCAATAGTTTCGATTTCACAGAGTCTGAGATTATCTTCAAGCCTGAGCTTTCAATAGCAATTATCATTAGTTGATAGGCGTGTCAGCCCAGAGCCATCGAATACTTTTGATAACTTGTCCCATACTTGCTGTGCAGTGCTAGCCTCTTGTATGTGCACATAATTTATTGGGGTTGTATCTCGTTTTGTGTCCACTTCGACACCTGTAGTGGGTTCTATGCAGTCCCACAGCTCCTCATGCTGTAGATTTGTTTTTACAGCAAATCGCCAGGTTGCATAATTATTTAGACCGGTTAACTTTTCAATTTATGCCAATTGATTATTTGCTGCTATTTTTAAGAACTCTTAGTCTAGTTATCACGAGAAAACAGAGAAAACACTTTGCAATTGTTAAATTAGAAGTCACGTTTTTGCGTTTTAGGTTGTGTTCACTATTGTTCACTGTAATGTTTATTCCACTGAAATTTTTTGCACTGATTCTATTTTTGGGCTTTGCTGGGCTTTACTGGGCCCATAACCTGATGAAATAATTGAAAATATATTTCTACTTTGCAAGGAAAAGTCTTTTATTTCAGTATTAAGGCGCGATTAACACTTGCATGTCAAAGTCACAGACCGTAGAGAGTTGAAGTTGATAGGGAGCGGTCAAGTTCAGAAAAGTCAAGACAGAGTTGAATAAAGGCGCGAAATTCAAATTATGATTTTAACAGATTTACTTTCCATCGAATCGGGCACTGCAATTTTG
Source organism: Odontomyia ornata (assembly GCA_963969285.1). Taxonomy (NCBI): domain Eukaryota; kingdom Metazoa; phylum Arthropoda; class Insecta; order Diptera; family Stratiomyidae; genus Odontomyia; species Odontomyia ornata. Next base: position 135,421,391 of record OZ017738.1, on the reverse strand, counting down.
ATTTGATCTTCTTAAAATTGTTAGTTTGCAACAAAATGGCGGCCGTTGAAAATAGAGAAACAATGGATTTTCTTTTAAACGTGCGCATCTCTGTGACATGTTTCTTGACTTTATTCGTTGCTGGTGGCTGCATTTTGGAAAAGTTGGATACAAAACCCGTCCGACATAAGCGTAGGTCTGTCTACCCGACTGGGCTTCATCTTTATTGTGTTTAAAAGGATTTTGCTTCTATGTTTAGTTGCTTTTTTTTAATTTTTACTACTATATTTTGTTGTTGGTTAGCTTTATCTAATTTACGCTTAATTATTCCTTCCCATTCAAAGGGTTTTCCAATAAGAGGCGTTATTTTGAATAGCCCGTTATTTCGGTAGATGTCATTTTTGAAGCTGTCATTTTTTTGACATTTCACAAGTAGAAACTACGCCATTCATAAAAATGGAACAATACACGCTTCAACAACGCATTGAAATTATTAAAATTCACTATAAAAGTGGTGAAAATTTGGCAGAGACGGTTCGAAACACTCGAACATTTTTAGGTCGTCGTGAAGCACCTTGTCGGACCGCAATACAGAAATTGGTGGAATAATTCGAGCTGTTGGGACAACTTAGTGATGTGAAGAATAAAACCCGTGCACGTCACTCAAGAACAGCCGAGAATATTGCTGCTGTGTCCGAAAGTGTTGAAGAAAACCCAGGTTTGTCCATTTTTCGTCGTTCTTTGGAATAAGGCATTCCACAAACGTCATTACACCGTATTTTGTATAAAGATTTGTGTCTTAAGACTTATAAAGTTCAGTTTACACAAGAACTCAAGCCGATCGATCATCAACAACGTCGTGTCTTTGCTGATTGGGTCCTTGAAATGCATGAAAATGATCCGGAATCCCATCGAAAAATCATCTTGAGTGATGAGGCCCAATTCCACCTCGGTGGCTTCGTCAACAAGCAAAATTGTCGCATCTGGGGCTCGGAAAACCCAAGAGTTATTGTTGAAAAGCCTCTCTATCCTCAACGTGAGACTGTTTGGTGCGGTTTATGGATTATTTTTTCGCAAATAAGGCTGGAGCAACAGCTACGGTGAATGGATTGCGCTATCGAGAGATGATTAATGATTTTTTATGGCCGGAATTGGATGGTATTGATCTGGACAATGTTTACTTTCAACAAGACGGCGTTACGTGCCACACAAGCAAAGAAACCATTGATCTTTCACGGGAAAAGTTTCCGGACCGTGTTATCTCTCGAAGAGTTGATCACAATTGGCCACTGAGACCTTGTGATTTAGCACCTTGCGACTTCTTCCTTTGGGGCCACGTGGAAGAGAAGATCTACGCCAACAGACTCAAAGATGGAATTCGTGAGGCTATCGAGGACATAGGGCAGCTACTTTGCGATTTGGTTATGGAAAATTTCATGAAAAGAATATGGTCCTGTAAGCGTGGTCGTGGTGATCATTGCCTGATGTTATTTTCCACTAATAATGGCATACCTTCTTCTTTATAATGAAATAAACATTCGATCATTTATATTAAAAATTGCACTTTTCTTTTAATATCAAAATAACACCTCTTATTGGAAAACCTTGTATTTGTGTTACTATTCCGTTTTCTTATTGGATTTGTTTCTGTTAAATAGAGTTTTCAAATAAATGGATAAATAACTTTATAGACCCTTGATTGTTTACCCACCGAGAAACAGTCAAAATATACATATGAAACAGAACTGAAATGGGTTTACCAGCATTTATTTCTTCGGTTCTCAATTTCATAGCCCCCGATAATTAATGCAAATGTAAATTCTCATCAAATTGATTTCAGATTTTTTCACGATGCGTAGACATTCCATTTTTACTTTGATTGGACTCTTGATTGATTTGATTGAGTTGCTTAAAATTCCAATATTCTATACAAGTTCTACGAAATCTGCGAGAAATAAAAAGTGCCCGCACCCTTGAAATTGAAACTATGGTTGGACTCATAGTAATATTTATACTCGTAGTATCAATATGCGCATGGATGACTGAAACTGGAAACCAGGTCCACAAATATAGGTAAGGTATGAAAAATATTTATTTAAAAGGACTATCCCCTTACTCCAATTTTCTTTTTATACTTGTACGAATATTATGACAACATGTGTAACAACTCATAGATGAAAAAATGAAAATTTCAAATGTGTTTATATGTATGGCAGCATATATAAATTGATTTTCTGATTGAATCGAGAGATATCAATTTTATGGTATGATTGATTTCTTTTTGGAGAAATCGTATGACATTTTATCGAATAGATACTATCAATTCTTTAAAATGTGTCGTTTTTTTTCAAGGTTTTGTTGATTGGGAGATGATCAATGTTACTTTATAGTTTGCTTGTTAGTTCGACAATAATTTTGTGCTTTCTTAGGCAAGGCAGTTTCCCATAACTCAAATGCCACCTGACAAAATTTATACAATTTTCAGTTCATGCTTTGTAGCAATTTGCTTTTTGGACTTTCAAACAATAATTGAAAGTACCTCTGTGGAGATTGAAGTAAGGCAGGAAAAAGATTCATTTCCGAAATTCCATTTATGTGAACAGTTCCACTATAGATACTTTTTTAAAGCTTTCAAGCTCGTTAAATTTTTCCGGTGTTTTATTGTTGCCACTCGTATTATTGCCGTTTATGGTTAATGAAAGTTTTTCTGGCTAAAAGTTACAAACACATTAAAGCAACTTCAAAGAATTTCACAGCATTAAATTTTTGTTTTTTTTTGTTTTTGGAGCTCTAATCGAAGTTCTATGTATTTGTTTGAACACACATGTAAGTTTACTTATGTTCAACGGGGAATATTTTGAGTAACAAAAGAAAAAAAGTTTCATCTGCTTTTGATCGTCTAAATTTAATTTTCGGGAAAATAATTTGCCAATGACTTTTAGGAGATGTGAGATTTTATCAAGCTTCCATTGAAAAGTAAAACTAAAAGCTTTTTACGTGTATACCAATTCCTTACATTAATAGATTAGTTTCTAGAGATTTTGAGATACCTGGGGAGATCAAGCTTGGTACTATTTTATTCCTTTGTTTTGGAGCCGATTTATCACTCTATCCACCTTTCCTCTGGTTCTTAAATTCAGTTGTAAAATTATCGGTTCAGATTGGTAGAAGATTATGAACAACAACAAAGTGATACTTAATATCAATGTGTTTACAGCGTTTATTAAAAATGACATTTTTATAATACTGATAGCAATTTCGTTGTCTAAATGTGAGCACATTGTGTCTTGTTTGTATTCACCTACATACATAATAGCTTCCTAATCCATATAGCCATGAACTCAGCTTCTGTCGTTAGCAAAAATAAGTTGGGTAGACAGACCTACACTCATGTCAGAAGGGTTTTGTACTCAACTTACGAAATGCAGTCTCCTGCAACGAATAAAGTCAAGAAACACGTCAAAGAGATGCGGAGTTTAAAAACAAATTCGTTGTTTCTCCATTTTCAACCGTTGGCATTTTGTTGCCAACTAACAAATATTATGAATTCCCAAAGATGTTTATGTTATTGACCTTATCTGAAAATTTTAAGGACACCAAATCAAAACTGCAGTGTCATATTCGATGCAAAGTCCATAAAATACCAAAATCATGTGTTATTGTTGTAATTGGAGAAATTTCAAATGGCTATAACTTCCGTGAATATGATTCGATTTTCATCAAATTTATAAAATATTAGGACCCTATATATGACTATTAAATATCGATTTTCGTTGAGTTTACGATTATTGGGGATAAAGTGAAATTTGAAGATAATACTATTATGAACAAAGTTGCACGAATTTTGACTTCAGAGGTATTTGTTGTTGTTGTACTCAGAAACATCTGCCCCATAATTTTTTCAGATTTTTAAGGTCACAGGTGTCCAATGACGAGGGGGCATACATTTTTCCTGTATTTCCCCTCCCTGTGTACCCCCTGAAGCAAAAAATGTCAGTTTGAAAGCTGTTTTAAAAAGATCTCATCAAGACCTTTCATTTGATATCCATATCGGCTACCTTTGATGAAATCTTTTTACAGGGGCCACTTCCCAGTATGGGGAGGCTCCTCTTAAATACCTTATACAATTTTTTGCAGTTGAACTTTGAAGAGGGCACCACTTTACATCTCCATACAAAATTTGATGTTCCTAGCTTATGTAGTTTGCGAGAAAAAGTGCTGTGTTACACAGGTGGACAGGCGAACAGACACATAGGGATTTTAGTAGGGTTTTGTAAAATCATTTTACAAAACCCTAAAAACGGGTTGCTTTCGTTAACTGGACTGTTACAATACAAGTAAGGGTATACTTGCACGAATCAAGGCTCCCGGAGAGATAGAGGAATTACTGTGTAATATTTACTTACCTGCTATATCATACTTGTGAACCATGTAGCAGTCGCCTAGACAAACTGCTCGAAAACGTTCATCACATTTATCCGAATTTTCAATTGCAGATTTGAAAAAAATTTAATTCTTTCCATTCATAGTTATAAATCATCAAATACTTTTTTTATTTTTAGTAAATATAAATTTTATATGATTTTTCTCCTATATTAAATTTAAACTTTTCTTTCTAATTATATTCTTTATGATATTTATGTTTTTATTATTATTTAAGCTTTTTTCATGTTTTCACTTCTGTTAATTTTAAAATTCAAATCAGCAAATTAAAATTCCGGACATAATTACACTGCAATCATACAGCCATCCACAGATCTAACTTGGCTGAGCTAGAAGCTTAGGAATTTACCGTTGCGATACCGAGAAGTGGACGGTGGACATTCAAAGGGGAGTCTGCTTTGAATCGCCACAGCGATCACGGGGAGTCTGTTATTGATCTTCATTGTGGGCACGTCGTGAGAAATGCACCAGCGGCTGGACAATCGGAATAAGCGATAAGAAGTTAAGATTCTATTGGTGTGCGATACCCCGCAGGGAGAATGCTGGTCGATAGGAATACTTTTCGAGGCTAGCATTCTTTGGGGAGTTCCACCTCCACGTACCCGAGGAAATTCCCGTAGGGGGAGTGTCGGTCGACGAGAGCACTTTTGGAGGCTAGCATTCTTTGGGGAGCGCCGCCCCCATGGACCCGAGGATATGGGGCGCGACGTAAGGTTCCCTCCTGGGATGACAGATAACGGCCCTGATTGGATCTGGACTACGCTTTGGACAACGAACTGAAATTGATGCTTTGGGCTGGCGGATATGATGGTTTGTACCTAGTTGCTTTGCACAGTAGCGCCGAGGTGACGCTCGTGTGTGAACGGCTTCAATTCAACTATCACACCGTCTCCATCCCGGTTAAACCTTGGCAGGCCTCGAAGTACGTTCGAAGTTCGCACCATTGGGTTGGTGGTGTAGGTTCGGTTCAGACGGACTCCCGATTAGCGCTGGTCTGGCTGTGAGAACTTGTCCCCATAAGGGCCTGTGCCAACCCTCGCATGGCCTTCCTGCTATGCAAAGGTCACCATGGGACCAAAAAGGTGACTATACACACAAACGGAGATACCGGCTCCGAGGGGGAACCCAATAAAATTGGAGCAACAAAAACATATAAAAAAGATAAAAAAACCCAAAAAAAAGAAATAAAAAATAACAACGATGACACAACCAGCGGTTGCAGCTACGATGTTAACAGTGCATCGAGAGCGGTACTAACGATGACAAAAACGACGATGAATACAATGACAGTGAAGACGGACGAAAAACGGAGATTAGCAGACAGTATGGTCCAGACTGAGATTCCTGCGGTGTTCGGGCGCAGCAAAAAAACTATGCGAACGCCAGAGCGTCCTATAAAGGAAAAGCAGGAAACCTTGCAGGACGCTTCAGGTGTTCGAGCGGTGGAAGAAAATATAAAGAACATTGAGAATTTGGTGGTCACTGCTGCGATCGTTACAGAAGTAACCGATGCAAGGGTCGTAAATCCCAATATAATAAAGAACTACCTTGAAGCCAACGAGGAGATTATGGCAGGAAAAGAAACGAGTGACCAGGCAAATAAAACGACGTTGTGTGATTGCATTGCCAACGTCGAAAATGTGGAGGAAGTACTGTATTTGGAAACGGAAAGCGATAACCCCTCTCAAGGACGGTCGCAAAGTACAATTGCTGCCCAGCGACATGAAGAAGAAAGGCTATTCCGAAAAGCGGGAGATGTTCTGAAAAGAATACAATCTGCATGCGACTCCCCAAAATCAGCAAAGCCGTAAAGTTTGGGCTCCTTGAACTAGAGGAGCTCGTAGACCGCATAGGGCATTATTGGAGGAGCTGGTTAAAGGCCGAAGACGATTAGAAGGCTAAAGAAGCCCTGGGGGTGAAATTTAAAGGTGACATACAGATAGCTCCACCATTAAAAATCAATAAAAGAATGGCGTCTAGCCCAATCGAAGGAGATCGGGGTAAAAGAAGGAATGGAAGAGGCTTTTGATGGGCGTGGAGCAACAGATCACAGCGCTTACACAAGGAGCGAAGAAAGCCGCTAAGAAACTCTTTCAAAAAGTGTCAGAAAGTAAAGTTCGCACGGATGCCCAACAAGAAAAGGACCTGATGCAAAACAGGAGAAACAGAAGCCTCGAAGGAATCCCCGGAAGCAGGTACTGCTCGTAAAATCCCAAGATGAATGATCCTACGCGGAGGTACTGCGCGATATCAGGGAAACGTAAGGCCCGAAGACACCAACACTACCATTAAAGTAGTACGACCAACGCGGTCGGGCCACATACTGGTCGACAATAAGGAGGCGTTCTGCGACGCAGTAAAGAAATTCCTCATCAAAAGCGCAACTATAGCCTTGCCCGAGCCGATGGCAGCGATCGAAATAAGACATTGACTGCGCCAAGTATTTGGCCGAGGTAGAAGAGGCCATTAAAAGGGAGTTTCCTAGCGAGGGAAGGATCAAAGCGAGACTGACACCAGAAAACAATAGGGGACAACACATGGCCATAGTTGATTTGACCGAAAAGGACGCCGAACAATTCCTGAACAAGGGCAAAGTACGAATAGGGTGGGTTGTCTGTAGGATACGGCGAAGAGCAACGCCTCTTCAATGTTTCAAACGCCTTGGCTATGGTCACACCACACAAGCATGCAAAAGACCCGATGGGAGTTCCCTTTGTTCCAAATGCGGTGAAATAGGACATAAAAGAAAAGAGTGTACGAAGGAGGCACACTGTATTCTTTGTCAGGCTGCTGATCCAAGACCTGATTTTGGACATGTCTTGGGTTCAGAAAAATGCCGGGTGTTCCAGGAAGCCCTAGCCAAGGCAAAATCAGAACTTCGATGACCCGTATCCTGCACCTAAACCTACACCGCTGTTCAACCGCCCAAAATCTGCTTGAGCAGTTTGCGAGGGACATGAAAGCCGACTTCTTGCTGCTGAGTGAGCAAAACCACAATAAAGGTCCTGCATTATGGTATCCTGACAAAACTGGCACTGCTGCCATCTAGGTTCGGAACAATGATTTCCAAGCGGAGTGTTGTGGGCCAGGGGATGGTTTCGTGTGGGTTTGGTGCTCAGGCACCACCTTCTTTAGTGTGTACCTAACGCCGAACGAATCGTTACCATCTTTCTAAGCCAAGCTGAATGCTTGGAGGGCGCTGTCTCGAACACAGAGGGCAACGTGCTCGTTTCCCTCTGAAGCAGTCGAATGGGGGATGCCTCAAACAGATCCGCGGGGAAAGCGAATCCTGGAAATGGCGGCTAGGATGGCGCTCGTCGTACTAAACACCGGAAATACGCAGACTTTCCGCCGTTTTGGCTGTGAGGGAACCATACTGGACGTGACGTTCGCCTCGGAGTCCTTGGTATGGAGGATACACAATTGGAAAGTATTAGAGGACTACTCAGCTAGTGATCATCAGTGCATTCTGTTTGAGATCAGTAATGTTGTCTCTCAACGTCCATGCTCTCGGCTTTCTCCAACTGGATGGAACATCGGAAGGATGGAAGTCGAGAGGTTTGTCGAGGTTCTCACAGCAGGTGCACCGCTGCAAGGAGATCCGGAGGGGACGGAAAAACTGGCAGCTCAAGACGTGGTGAACTCAACTATGAGCATCATCACGACTGCTTGCAATGTTTTTATGCCCCGTCGAAAGCGCCGGCACGGCAAGCCCCAAGTATATTAGTGATTAACTGAAATTGCTGGAAAACGAAGGGAGGGTCACAAGCTTCGACGTGAGGCTCAACGGGCGCGGAACGGTGACGAGGGATGCAACCTGGTGATAGCATATAAGTCGGCCAGGAGATGCCTTCGCAAATTGATTAACAATAGCAAGGCTCGCTGCTGGTAAGACCTAGTGGACAATGTGAATAAGGATCCGTGGGGCCTTGGATACAAGCTAGTTATGCGGAAGCTTGACGCCCAAGGAAAGCCTTGCATACATGACGCAGAAAAGATAGATGAGATAGTGTGGGAACTCTTCCCCGCCCATCCCGTCCGTGCTGACGCTGTTCATGGTGACACAGCAGTCGAGTGTCCATCTTCAAACAGCCGGAACTGGAAGAGGCAGTCCTTTCATTGAAAGCGAGGAAGGCTCCATGTCCAGATGTTGTTCCGGCTGAGGTGTTGCGGCGTGTCTATCACCATTGTCCTGACTTGCTGCTCAGCACATTCAACGCTTGCCTATGGGACGAGGTTTTCCCGGTACGATGGAAGGAGGCGAGGCGCGTGCTGATCAGCAAGGGGAAGGAAAATCCCAAACCGCCCGTTATGCATGCTAGACACTGCCGGGAAAGTGCTAGAGAAAATCATCAAGGGAAGACTCGCTAATGCGAATCGTACTGCTGGGGACCTATCTCTTCGGCAGTATGGCATTAGAGCAGGACGCTTTACAATTGATGCGATTGCAGAGGTGGTGAGCGGGTCCAAAACGCAGGGGCATATAGTCGCACCAAGCGCCGGATCATCCTGTTGATGACACTCAACGTCAGGAACGCCTTCAACTCCGCTAGACGGGTGGATATTCTGGATACGCTGGAAAACTTTTTTCAAGTTCCAGAATATCTAATGCGGCTTTTGAGGGACTACCTGAAGGACCGAAGCCAGTACTACGACACGACACAGGGCTAACGAAGGTAGGAAATTACATCGGTTGTTTTCCAGGGATCTTTGGTTGATCCGGACCTGTGGGCTACTGAGACTGGAGATGCCAGATGAGTCGCGCTTGATCGGCTTTGCGGATAATGTCATGGTTCTGGTCACTGGGATGTCCAGCGAACAAGCGCAACTTAGGCTTGGTATGCTAATGCGCCGAGTGAAAGACTGGTTGACTGCTCGCGAGTCCAGTTTAGCAGTTTAGAAAACCGAAGCGGTCATCTTGATGAAAAAGAGTATTGCTACAGTAAGTATGATCAGTATTGGAGACATACAAATCGAATCGAAGCCCGCGGTGAAGTACTTGGGGCTAATGATCGACCCAAAGATGAGTTCCTCTGAGCAAATCCGGGCAACGGCTGAGTAGGCTGCTTCAGGAGTATCGACTCTGAGTCGACTTATGGCCAACGTAGGGAGACCCAACCTATCAAGAAAACGCCTCTTAATGAGTGCTGTAGGATCAGTGCTACTGTAAGGAGCAGGGGTATGGGGCGACGCTCTCAGCCAGGAGGTATACCGAAAACGTTTGGAACAGGTACAGAGAAGAGGAGCACTGAGGATTGCATCTTTGTATCCAACAGTCTCTGACTCGGCGGTGAGAGTTAAAGCAGGCGTGATAACTGTCGCCTTCCTTGCTAGAGACTGCCGCGCTATTTACCTGCGCTGAAACGAGGATGCGAGGTAGACGGTTGTCTGCGAAGAGAGACAGCGCTCGCTCAACGATTGGCAGCAGTCTTGGGTGAATTGCACGAAGGGAAAGTGGACTGCGCGCCTCATCCCAGATGTGAGACCGTGGCTAAATCGAAGGCGTGGTGAGATTGACTTCTACCTGCCCCAGCTTTTGAGCGGGCATGGGTGTTTTCAGTCTTACCTGCACAAGATTGGTAAGACACGGTTCCCCAATTGTTGGTATTGCTCAGGAGAGGAGGACAATGCCTGCCACAAATTTTTTACGTGCAAAAAATGAGTCAGGCTGCGAAGGAGCCTCTACAGGGAGACGGGAGAGCTCACCCCGGATAATATAGTTGCGGTGATGCTCGAATCGGTTGACAAATGGAACCAGGTGTTACATTATGCTTGGGGAGTCCTAAAAGATAAAAGGGACTCACCGCAGCCCCTCTCCCCTCCCGCTAGGAAAGGGACCCCCCAGCTTGAAGGCGCCTCACGGCGTAACAAAACGAGACCTGCCCGAAGTAATGTGTCAAGCATATTTTCGCGTCGATTTTCGGGGCAAATAAATTACTAAGGATTAAAGCGATTTGCACACAGAGTCTGTGCCCCGACGCGTAATTCCGATGCCAGAAAAGTGCCGATACCCCAAAAATCCTAATCCTAACGTGTCAAAGGACTCATATTTAGATTTTTATATTAAAACACTATTTCATAAGTAGTGTAAAATATTATTTTATAATAAATAGGTTTATCAAAATTAGTAAGGTCCGGCTGCTTTTCCAGATAAAAGAGAATTAGCCTACGGATATAAAACAATCAAAATAATTGGCTGTTAATAGGTTACACGGTTCAAAGTAGATATATCAAAATGATTAGTTTTTGTGCAAAAAAATCACTTTCTAGAATATTCAATGAGGTTATACATAAAACGACGAAATATCAAGGAATTAATTTAAAATATGGATCAAAAAGCGAGCATAAGGAAAAAATTATCTTCATAAAACGGAGGATAATTGACTATCATGCTGTCTTGAACAAGAATATGTCAATAGCTCTCAAAATTTCAAAAATAGATTTCTCTCTGCAAAGTTCTAAAGCTTTATAATGAGATTCAAATACAAGTGCCTTAAGTTACCTAGAAAATATACGGGTTTTTGTTACGAGACAAAATGTGCTAATCTGTAAATTCCCCCGACTTTCACAATACTTTCGAGTACATAAGAAGAGATGATAACTTCATCAATGTAGAATTAAATTGATACCAGCAGCAATGTCTGTTAATTTATACTGAAAGGATGATGGCGACAATATTGGATGATATGCAAAACTTTTCTTTAGAATTTCAAAAATCTATATCCATCCCTCGAAGTGTATACATATGAATCAAGTGAAAATGTTTTATGTGTAGGTAATATGCACGATTGTCAGTAGATACTTCTTTCATTTTGCGTTCAACTTAATTTGATTGTTGAAACAAAAAAAATATTTTTTCCAAGATCATGATGTATCCAAATATTTTTACATTTCAATTTCAATTTATCCCGCAAATGTTACCATATTTTTCATCATAATTTGCCTCAACCCTAAATACCCACATGTGAATATAAACAGATCCTTGGAAGAAATTCAATTATGTGGAAACAACCCAAATTCACTAGAAATACATACGTTGATCTTGAACTCCTCTAGTATGAGCACGCATACAAATGTTAGCAAAACTCATGGTTCATGAGTTTTCGCATGTTTTTCATACGCAAACAATTGTAAATTTGGCAATTTACATCTTGTCTAAGTACCACATTGGGTGCATTTAAGGTTCTTTTATCTTGTGTTTTGTAGATAAACATTTTGTAAGGCGTATGTAGCTCAAAACGTAAAAATGGAATGTTTTCATTTATTGAGGAGAAGCTCTCAAAGAATTTTATTAATCATTCAAGGTTCTACTCAACATTATTCACTTTACTGAAGAATTTTTCATTTTAAACTCATCAAATGAAAATATAGCAATGAAAACAATTTATTTAAATGTTTGATTCAAATTTCTTGACCTTCCAACAATACTTGACGTTTTTCACTGACTATGAATTCAGTATAGCCCACAGACGGTCAATGATTGTTTTCTAATAAATTATCAGTGAAAGAGACAATATAAATGAACTTTCATCCTCTGGATAAGACGATACATAAATGAACATAATCTCAACTCCCGCGACATAACCTTTATGAGAACTTCTTCAAAAGTTCTTTTTCGCGTTTCAAATTGTTACTAATTTCAACTGGCGTGTTCCGGCCAGGGACCTTAGGGTCCAGGCTAATCCATAGATACGGTTTAGATTGGCGCCACTCGTCAACCCGTGACATGTCCCCAGGAGCCAACTGACGAGTTTGGTGCTCCCCGGAACAATTGATGCAAATTCTGGCGGTCATGAGTCCAACCTGACGCACTTCATTCCCCACTTTAAGACCTAATTCTCTACATCGTGACATAAAGGAAATTTATCGAGACAAGTTTTGGTGGTCACGAATCCATCTCCCCTACTCGCTTCAAATTACTGTATACTATAGGGCTATCCATTCTACGCTTGGGAAAGTAAAGCTAAAAAAAAACACATAAAATATTCAGGTGGAAACAACATTTTTTATTCAATATAAAGACTGAACCTTGCCATTATACGTGAAGTACAACATCATTCAAATATCCTCCACGGGACCTCTTACAGGCCTCAATCCTTTTGAGGTCATTTTCAACGACTATTCGGCACATTTCCGGCCATATCTCGGCCATAACTTCACGAATATTGGTTTTCAATTGCTCAAGGTTTGGAGGATTGTTTGCATAAACACGATCTTTCACGTAGCCCCATAAAAAGAAATCCAAAGGTGTTGGGTCGCAGAATCTTGCGGGTCGATTGACATCACTCAATCTCGAAATTACGCGTCCTGGAAAGTTCTCTTGCAAAAGTGCTCGATTAGCCTGTGTTATGTGGCTTGTGGCTCCGTTCTGTTGGTACCACATATTCTCTAGATCATAGTCTTCAATTTCTCTCCAAAAAATAATCGGTTAACATCCGTTCATAGTGGTCAGAATTAACTGTAATGGCCCTTATTTGATCGTTTTCAAATAATATGGGCCAATAACACCACCAGACCATAATGCACAACAAACGGTCACTTTTTCCGAATGCAAAGGCCTTTCTGCGATCACCTGAAGATTTTGAGAGCCCCATATGCGGCAATCTGTTTATTTACGTAACCACTGAGCGAAAAATGGGCCTCATCACTAAAGAAAATTTTATTCGAAAAATCGTTATCAATGGCTTGTTGTTCAATCACCCAATTCGCATACATTCTGCGTTGTGTATGGTCTTGAGGCTTAAGTTCTTCAGTGAGTTGGATTCTGTACGGATGGAGATGCAAATTCAAATGCAAAAACCGCTACAATGAGCCGTAAGACAAGCCCAAATGTTGAGCACGTCGAGGAATCGACAAATTCCACACTTTGAGCAACGACAGCGATATTTTCAGCAAAAAGAATGTTGCGATGATGCACAAGCCTTGCAATATCAATAACCAATCCAGTCTCTTCAAATTGTCTCACTGTGTTCGAAATTGTTTGCTGTGTAGGTCGATTATGTCGACCGTAATCGGCTCGTAAAGCCCTAAATGTTGATACAGCAGAATCACCATTTTTATAATAAAATTTAATAATTTTAACGGGTTTTTCGACTATTAAACGATCCATATTTCTAAATGGCAAACCTTTAACTAAAATAACACGCTTTGGATGACATTTAATTCTGACAAATGTCAAATGGCACTTTCCCAAATACGAAATGGATAGCCCTGTATAACACAACCGAAGATTATGTAGAGATTCCCTTCCCAAAATGTAGTTACGCTTCAAAGATAGTTAGCACCCAAGATTCTTAACACAAAAGCATTCTTTTTTACTTCCCGAAGGACACAAGAATTTTTTTCTTCACTCCATGAGTGGTTAAAGGTCAACGGCAGGAGAAATATTTTTTTTTTGTGTGGCAAAAATAGCAAAACTTACACCATCTAAGGCTTCAAATAAATTTATATTGGCGAAAAAAAGGATAGTAAACGACAAAACGATTATATTCAAATAAAATTAAATTACTACAAGTAGTAAACGAATGTGAAACGGAGATTAACCCGATAATTAGCAATGATGCTTCTGTTGGCCCCACCAACTCTGGATGAAGTTTGTTCCATCATCAAAGCCCAAAAGAATAATAAAGCGTCGGGCATCGATGAGATTCCAGTGGAGCTCATAAAATATGGTGGGAGCAGTGTTCATAAAGCTATTCACAAAGTCATCTAGCACATTTAGCAACCAGAACATATGCAGAACGAGTGGAGCCAATCAATTATATTCCTTACCTACAAAAAAGATAAAAAGCTACAGTGCGAAAATTATGGAGGCATATCACTACTTTGTACGGCGTACAAAATATTTTCTAAAATCTTAGAAAACAAAATCGGATCCTAAGTCAACAGTATTATTGGAGAGTATCAAGGTGGTTTCAGAGCAGGTAAGTCGATAATATACCAATTATTCACAGTCAAGCAGGAACTTGAAAAATGCTGGGAGTTCAACATAGACGTACACCAAATTTTCGTTGACTTCAAGCAAGCATACGACAGTATTGATCGTAACGTGCTGTACCAAATAATGCTTTGCTTTGGCATCCCAGCCAAATCAGTCCGCCTTACCAAAATGACAATGACGTCGACGACCTCCCAAGTCCGCATCAATAACCAATTCACCGATGCGTTTGACACAAATATTGGACTAAAGCAGGGAGATGAGCTGGCCTTATTGATATTCAATTCGGCTCTGGAGTACGTCATAAGGAAGCTACCTGTCGATACACGAGGTACATTACTATATAAGTCGAGCCAAGTAGTAGCCTATGCGGACGACATCAACATTTTTCCACGGTCATTAACAACTGGCAAAGAACTGTTCCTGTGTCTCGACAGTGAAGCAAAACTAGTAGGGCTACAAATCAATGAAAATAAAACAAAGCTCATGCCGCAGTCGACGAAAAATACCTCAAATACACAAAATGTCCCACTTGGCGAATATATAACGTGACCAGACGTCCCGTTTTGAACGGGACTGTCCCGTTTATAGTTACATGTCCCGGTGTCCCCGAAATGATCTCTGGGAAGCCAAATTGTCCCGTTTTCTGTAACCGCGCGAAAATTTGAGTAGTCGAGCCGGCTGGACGCGAGCGGTGTGCGAGAAGAGCGAGACCGCGTCGTCGGTCGACGCGACGATAGCCGAGCGGGGCGAAGACGTCATTGCTCGCGCTTTGTTTACTAACCGTTTGATAGATTTTTCGTTCGCCCACTTCTCGATATTTGTTTTGTTGTTGTTTGATGCTCGTGTACCCTGTATATCACTTGAACTTCTTTTGTTTTGGAACCATAAGTTCAAATGCCAAAACGCAAGTGTACGTTCAATGTTAACTTACAAGCAAAATATCCGTTTATCAAGCAAACAAATACTCCCTCAGATGTCAGATGTGATAAGTGTCGTACAGAATTTAGCGTTTTCCACAGTGGTGCCAGTGATATTGAACAGCATTTGAAGTCTGAAAAACATAAAAATGCCGATCGCGCCGCTGCTTCAAGTTCTTCGATGTTAACCTTTTTCAAGAAATCGGATACACCAACTTTAAAGGATCTGGATATCACCGCGGCAGAAGGTGTCTGGGCTTATCACACGATACAAGAAAACCACAGTTTTCGCTCTAATGATTGTGCGTCGAAATTAATTCAATCATGTTTTGATCCCAAATTTAATTGCGCGCGTATGAAATCAGAAGCTATTGTAGTGAATGTTTTGGCGCCTACAGCGATGAAAGAATTAAAAGACGATCTTAATAAGTCCAATTGTATTACAATACTAAACGATGCTTGTTCAAACCACGGTAACATAAAAATACACCCTATTCTAGTACGCTTTTTTCAACCTTACGTAGGTGTGCAAGTAAAAATTTTAGATCTCCAAGACCAACCAGGTGAGAATTCTGACATCATTGTCAATTATTTAAACCAAGTGTTGACAGGTAATAATTTGACAGCAAAAGTCGTGGCATTTTGCGGAGACAATGCCAACGTTAACTTCGGAGGCGCGGCTAGGCGAGGAACTAACAATGTGTGAACGAAATTACAATCATCTCTGAAAAAACCCATGGATAAGTATTGGATGTGGAGCCCATGTAATTCACAATGCAATAAAATCAGCTGCAGACAGGTTACCCTTAGATTACGAAAGCATCATTGTGAAGATATATTCATTTTTTTATATTTACACGATTCGAGTTGAAGCTCTAAAGGAGTTTTGCGCCGAAACTGAAACGGAATATCAACAAATGCTCGGCTATAGCAAAACCAGATGGCTTGCTCTTATGCCTGCCTTGGAAAAGGTTTTAAAAATGTATCAGCCATTAAAAAATTACTTTTTGAGCATTGAAAAATGTCCCCTATTACTTAAAAAAATTTGTTTTAAGATCCCACATCCGAATTGTGGCTTTATTTTTTACACGGTCAGTCAGCAATTTTTCATCAAGCTGTATTGAAACTGGAAGGTCAGACGGTATCAGCAAATGAAGCTGCAAAAGAAATCAATCAATTAAAAGACAATTTGACTCAGAAGCAGACCAATCAGTTTCTTCCATTTATGGTCCGTCAATTAATAGTGAAATCAAAAGATGATGTTACTAACATAGATGAAGAGTTTGTGAAAAGAGCGGCAACAGAATTTTATGGAACAAGCCTTGATTATCTGGAACATTGGACTTGCTTTCTTACCAAAGAAATGGAGATATTTTATAGGGCCGATTTAAAAAAGGTCCCCGCATGGGAAGACGTTCAAAAATCTCTGGATGTAATTGAAAAAGAATATATTTACTGTAGCAAAGATGCAGAATTTTTTGACGAACTTTCGTTAATTTGTAACTACATTGCATCGCAGAAAGTAACTGAATGGAATAATCCAAATGTTTCCACGGAAACTCGTTGGGTGGAAGTATTCAAACACTTTCAAGTCAACAATCTTCAGCATGAAAACTTTTCTATTTTAATTAGATATATTTTATGTTTGCCTGCGACAAATGCTACTGTAGAAAGAGTATTCTCTATGATGAACAAATTGTGGCCATCTGAGAAAACGCAGTTACAAATCTCAGTTCTAAAGGCAATGTTGAAAATTAAGATGAATATTTAAAAAAATATGCCAAGAGTTTTATTCTTACTTAAAATCGTCACCAGATATATTAAAGCAAATTTGTTCCTCTGATAAATATAAATATAACTAAACGTTTCGGGTATATATATTTTTTAATTTGTAACTTTTAAGTTAACTGACTTTTTCTGAATAAATAGCTTTTAAAAAGTGTTTTTTTCATTGACTACCTATTAATTAACTTAAATAAACCAATGTCCCGTTTTGAGTCAAAAAATAAATGGTCACGTTACGAATACAGTATCGAAAATGTGAGCGAATTTGTGTAGTCAGGCCCCAAAATAGCGAAAGTGGATAATGATTGAGACGAGATATGCCGAAGAGTACAGCTCACAAATAAAAAATTTTATTCAGTTTTGATAATCTTGAAGACCAGCTCAGACACAGGAAAACAAAGGTATACAAATCTGTGATATGACCTGGGTTATACTATGGGAGTGAAACATGGACCCTAACGCAAGCAGCTGCAAATATATTGAACGTCTTTGAGCGACGAGTCCTGAGGCGAATAATCGGAGTGAAGCTAGACGGAGACCAATGGCGAATTCGATACAACCATGAGCTGTATGAAATTTTTGACGAACCGGAGGTCTAAACGATCGTAAGGCTGTGGAAGCTGCAATGGGCTGGCCATACGAATCGCATGGAAGAACAATGGATACCCAAAAAGGTATTCGTTGCGAGAACTGAAGGCTGGAGACCAATGGGGAAACTGACGAAACTGACTCGGTCGACGAAGACAGTTCGTCGCTGCTCGGATTTCGAAATTGGAGGACGCGGTGAATGGACCGAGACAGTTGGAGGCGCTGTTTGCAGGAACCTGCTCCATCCTACCGACAGGTACATTGAGACTTATCGCACCATTGGCTTCATTCCTCCAGAAGCATTCGTGTATTCGTATGTTGTTTTGATTCTGGTTAGTTTTTACTCCTTTTTCCAATGAATTCGTAGTATAGTACAATTCTAAATTAGAGAAGATATATTGGTTTTGCTGACTAATTTTTTGATTGCTATATTGCTTAAATTTAGAGTGCCAAGAGGGTCATTAAGTTATTGATCATTTTTCTGTTTTGAAACTTGCTTTATGTTTTTATAAATTTTACAGTGATTGATAAAATAAAGCGCACTTGAATGAATGCATCTTTCTGGCCTGATTCATCTACGGTAGACTTGAGGGAAATCCCTCAGTTTGTCAAAAGTTTGAGGTGATTGTCCACTTACTAGCAATTTAAATTTTGCAATTGTAAATCCCTTTGTTTTGCAGTAGAGCATGAAATATGTGTGGAGAAATCAACAAAGAATTTTTCGACTGATAAACAAAAGAAAAGTAGCCAGAACTTTTTCTTCAATGTTCAGTAGCGCTAAAGTTGTCTTCTTTAGAGAGATGCTACAATGCTTAGCTGACAGAGGCCAGGTTCCAATCTAGGGGTGCGGGTGCTAGATATATAGAAAGGAGAAGAAAGACCTGCCCAACGCATAGAGAAGGTTTAATTAGAGATTCCAAACTCATGTTGATATTTAGAAGCAGAGACCAGCTCCACTGCGAAAACAGAGGAGAAAAGCTTGCTTCACTGACCAGTAGAAGAAAAGTAACCAAAGATCCTGACCAGTATAAAAACTAAGGAAGATTGGCTGAAGAAAGTAGACTGCTAATTTGGCAAGGCACCATATTCTGGCTCCTATTTGGATTCTGGGAGGTAAAACCATCATTAAAGCGAGTCTACTCTCTAATAATAGCACTTTAGGGATATTATCAACTGTAGTTTCACAACCATACTGCCTACGTGAGACTTCGTTTGAATGATCCGAAAGAATCTGGAACTTAACCCATTACCTTCCACCTTCTCATTTGTAGGTTCTTTATTCAAATGCAAACATACAAGAACCATCCCACATAGAAGGATGACTTCTTGAACTCACAACGACGAATTAAAAATTAAATTCAATGATTTTAGTTGCAGAAGTTGAACTCCTATTTCCATCGTCGTATTTATCTGAAAGTTGGTTTAACAATGTTACCAACTGAAAAGAAAAGTCTCTTGCAAGTTGCTTAAAACTAAACTAAATGCTGTTTATGATTGCAGATGCTTGCTGGTAAACGTGTAGCTAGTAAATGATTGCAGATGGTTCCTTAATACTGCAGGCGATTGGAAGGATTTCAAACTAGCAGGGGTTTCTGCAGACTGTGGATGAAAACTACCAGCGGATGAGATCGCGAAAGCTGTGGAGCTTGTATCCAACCGCAGAGCTTTACAGCGACTACAGGGTTGTAGGCAAAGCTTTAAAGCCACAGCCAATCAAAAGGATGCCAAGCTGATATGATCAGTGTAGAAGGTAATAAAAGACTGGGTGAGTTAGCGAAACCTTTATCGACCGAACAAAATGCAGGAAGAGCGAACAAAATTCAAATGCCTCTAGCAACGATGAAGAGAGAATGAGTAGAAACCATTCAGAAAATATAGGCACAGCTTAGCATGTCAGATACAAAATAAGTCAAGTTATTGACCATACCGGATAGACAAAAACTAAGACCAAACAATTTTTAAGCTTAAGCAAGAACGATGTAAGACCTTATTTTCATTAAATTGCCCGGCTCTACTTTACAAGCCCCCTAAAACGCTTGACCGGAATTACGCAGTAGTTCAGTCTTCGAACATATGCCGACTACGGAACTGGATGCTGTCATTAGTTGACAGGAAAGACCTACAAAAATTAACATTACATGCGGGTGGTTTAAATTAATATTTCCTTCATTTCAAATTTTCTATTTTTATATATTCCATAATTACTACTTAATATGGTCAGAAAAATAAAATAAGTACTCGTTATTAATATTTTTAATTGAATTCTGAATAAACGAAAAAAAACGATGAATGCATGTAATTGCTATAATAGAATTTTAACAGCGTGCAGATTCTACAACCCTTCATAGAGAAATGTAGACCTAATATCGAATCATGTTAGCTTGCATAATAAAGCTTACATAAGCGAATTGGTTTTGGACGAAAGATAAATCCATAGTTCGAATACCAATTAAAACTTATCAAATAACTGATAACCGTTGAACAGACATGATTTCTCATTATTTTCTATTCTTTAGGAGTTTTTCATTGATTCAAATTTTTGGGAAAGTTTTTCAAATCAATTTATTTTAATTAATTTCACTACAAAAAAATTTATTCAATGTATTGAGAAGTATTTAAATATCAAATTGTTATTTCGAACTCACCGTCATAAGTGAATGCGGAACAAAACTCGATTCATTCAATTTTTGTTTAAATGAACTCGTATATACGGCTAAACGTATTCGAGTTTTTCAAATAAAATAAAGCTTTCTTAGAAAAAGCTATTCCCAACATTCAGAAATAAATACATATGTATGTAAAAACGTTTTGTAAATATTTAGGTCGTTCTAAATATTGTATCTATATCGTCTGGGTGCGCAAATGGCAAGAGATATGCATACATACTTATACATATATTCGTAGATTGAATTTTTGAAATTCATTGTTTATATGCTTTGAAGAACAGTCTTTTGAAAATGTTTCACAGGATGTAATAAATAAAAGGATTCGTTTATCTAAAAAACGAAGCTAAGTAATGATTTAGTTAGTATTCAAAGATGAAAGATTTTTGTGTTTGATGGGGATATTTTGCGAGGTTCAAAGCAATTTGTATCAAATTTACTGAATTTTTCGATCGAATTTACGTATTTTTTCGAACAATAATAGCAGAACATAAACCTTAAGGGGAATCCAATATCCTAAATATTTTTTATAGAGTTTTGGGAACAAATATGTATATAAGAACGATATTATAAGGGCTTTTTTTCGGTTGGTTATTCGATAAAACTCTGGTTTTGTTTTTTGTTAAATTCAGGACAAACCATCAAAGCTTTACTTTAAACGCCTCAATAATCTTTGTGTTATTTTAAAACACCCTTCGTGTTTGAACTAAATTTAAAGGTTAAAGTGATTTTCACCAAATACTTTAAAAATTTAATTTTCCTAACATGCTGTAATAATAAATCACTCCATTGTTTCAAAGGCTTCTTTCGCTTCTGGTTTACGTACCTTCAACTAGGGACTTCATTGGCATGAGACGGTGCAGATAAGAACCATACACATTGTCTCCACAATCTGAGAGCATAAATATCGACTCCACGTTTTCAGAGACAAAGTTCGACTACCAGCAATCATTCAGTCCAGAAATATAAAAAGTCAAATTAAATATTATTTGGAAATATCGGATGATTGACAGTTTATTGTCGTTTTACATAGTTTCTAGAAGCGGAGAACTTGAAAATGGCAGCACTGTTTACGGTGACAGCTGATGTCAAGGCTCTCGGTTGTTTTGAGTTAAATTCTGCTTGGCAATTCATCATGAATACAGTCGCATCCCAGCAACTTTTGCAAATTACTCCGATTTATTTTGAAAAACACGGTCTAATTCGAGAAACACATCCGGCATTCCGTGCGTTTTATGGTGCTCACAATCGTCAATCTGAACGATTAATTCGAGAAACTATGGATGATTTTCGCTTCACGTTTACCTTAAATGGTAAAAGGCGTACCGTATGATATCGTACTGCGTGCACAGAACAAGTAATTGCTGGTGTGCAGCGTATTGTTGGTGATAATCAAAATATGTCAATTCGTCATCATGCTCAACAATTAAACTGGGGCTTAATCACTGCATAGGAAACTTTGGTTTAAATACTTACAAGATTCCAATTTTGCAGGAATTGCCAACCACGACCATCGTTCGCTTCGTAGATTTAGTGAATGGTGATAGATGTGCCATTGATCGACAATTTTATTTGAAGATTTTATTTCAGTGATGAAGCACACTTTTGGTTAAAATGCGGTCACAATATTACAGTTAACGGTGAGTGGTACAGACAAGACTACCAACTTTTCGGTAGCTAAATTAGAAGGCATTAATGTTGTTTCAGCAGGACGGCACCACGTGCCATACAGCCCATGATACAATAAATTACTGAAAGACACATTTACGAACGATGAATTTTGCTAAACGACCCTGTTAACTGGCTATCGCGTTCGTGCGATTTGACACCGATAGATTACTTTCTTTGGGGATATGTAAAGTCGAATGCCCACGCGTTTAAGCTAGAAAATATTGAGTCTTGAAAGACGACATTCCCTGCGTTGTCGCCAAAATATAGCCTGGTTTACTGCGAAGAGTGTGTCAAAATTAGTCATCCAGGTTATACCAGGTATGCGCCAGCTGCGGTGGCCACATGTCCAAAATAATCCTGAAATATTAATGACAAGAAAATATTCGTATCTATCAAATAAAGCCGATTTTATGGATATTAAAAACATTCTTCTTTGTTTTATTTCAATTTAAAGTTCTCTGCCTCTAAAAAACATCCTTTATGAAAGTTGTCTCTAATTTGAAGTCTTCAATATGCAAGAAATACAGCAAGCGAAACTGCTTCAGAAAAAAAACGTTTGAAGCGTTTTCCACTTTTACAATGCCTCTTATAACCATTGTAGAAGCATCTGTAAATGGTTTTTGATTTTTTACACCACCCTTTTTAGAAAAAAAACACGTGGGCAGACATCGATGAGTTTGGTGTTGCGTATAATGCGGGCAATAAATTTAAATAAATGATCACCGGCTTCAAAGCAAACGTATGACCACATTTGTCTGGTTCGCATTAAGACGAAGTTTTTCATGACATTGGCCAACTAAATGCCTCCTTTTACACAATGCAAAGAAGATGCATTCGAAGACAATTTTTATACCACACTTGAACTTAAGGTTCATTGAGTTACTCGCGTCAGGAGTGTCACAACTGGATGATTTTTAGGATACTAAAGGGCTTGCATTTTAAGCCGTGAACTCAACTATGAGTTTCATCACATTTACTTGCAGTGCTTCTATGCACTTTCGGAGACCCAGCACGGCAAGCCTCCAGTGTACTGGTGGTTGACTGAAATATCCAAAATGCAAAGAGAGTGTCACAAATATCGTGTTGATATGATAATCGGTAGACAATTTTTGAAGACGGTAAACTACATTATCACGCCCAAATATGTGAAGATTAAGCTACTCGTGCAAACAGTTGAAGAATCGGTTTCAAACGCGATCAACGATCCAGTCAACGCCGAAAGCTGGATGATGAGAATTTCATGCGACCAAAGGGAAAACGATTTCAACGTTCGAAGTAAATTCAAAGACGTTGTGCAAAAATTGGTGGAAAGCTACACTCCGAAGGAGAAACAGAAGCCAGGTATTGAGATGGTTATAGCGCTGACAGATGAAACGCCCATACACCATTGCCCAAGACGACTGGCACCTTTAGAAAAGGCCGTAGTTGAATGTCAAGTAAAGGAATGGTTGGATGAAGGTGTAACACGGCCACCATCAAGCGACTTTATAAGTCAAGTGGTCGACGTCAGGAAGAAAGACGGGTTGCATAGGCTCTGTATAGATTACTGTAGCCTGAATAGTAAAGCTGTCGATCATTGAGGACCAGCTTGATCGCTTGGCGTTAGCACGAGTTTATACGACACTTGATTTGAAAAATTCTTACTTTCATGTTCCTGTGACGAGTTCTGTAAAACGCCATTTGGTCTATGTATAAATGACAATACGTTTGGGCGATTCATAACGAAGTTTTCCGAGATTTGATAAAGGACGGAACAGTATTAACATTTGTAGATGACCTGATAGTACTATCCATAGACGTAAATTATGGAATCCTGAAACTGAAACGGTTATTAGATGTGGCTGAAGAAAGGGGTATTCAATTTAGTTGGAGGAAGTACGTCTTCTTAAAAGAGAACGTGTCGAATATTTGGGCTATGTAATCTGTGGTGGGAAAATCGAGCCTTTATCATCGAAGATCGACAAATTTATGAAATTTCCACAGCCGAGAACAGTATTGCAACTGCAGAGGTTCTACAGACTGGCAAGCTACTTCAGGAAATTTGTACCTGAATTCGCAAGGCGAATGCACCCATTGAGTTCGATGCTGAAAAAGGGAGTTGTATTCGAGTTCGGAGAGGAGCAGATAGCGGCCTTCGACGACATGCTGCCCAGTAGCCCGGTGCTGAGCTGTACGACCCCTGCGCTGAGACGGAACTTCACACAGATGCGAGCAAGGGATGTCCGTACTACCAATGATGCAGAAAAAAGATTTAATTCGTACGAATTGGAGTTTCTAGCGATAGTTGAAGCCGTCAAAAAGTCTAGGGTATATCTACTGGGAGTCAAATTCAAAATCATTACGGATTGTTCGGCGGTTAAGCTAACAGTAGCAAAGAAGGAAATTCATCCTAAGATTGCACGATGGGTCATTAGTCTATCAGAATTTACGTACAAAGTGGAGCATCGACCAGCGAAACTGATGGTACACGTGGACACCTTATCTCAACCAACAGTAATGATGATAGCCAGCGATGTCGTGAGTAAAGTACGTGTGGCTCAACAAAGCGATGAAGGTATCAATGCGATTAAACAGGGACTTGAGCTGGGCCGTACAAGAATTACATATATCACGACGATATATTGTTCATGGAGGACGATGGAAAGAGAAGAATGGTAGTACCTGAAAATATGCAAGTAGACGTAACAAGACATTTCCATGCAATAGGGCATTTTGGAATCAAATGAGTCAGATAATTGATAGACAGTGAGTTCTTCATACCACGGATCGAACGGAAAATTCAACGGTGTATCGAAAATTGTATACAGTGCATCGTACCGACTAGGAAGACAGGGAAGCAGGAAGGCCACCTTCATGCTATTCCTAAGGGGGAAGTACCTCTCGATACACTCCACCTGGATCACCTAGGACCGATGCCATCAACGCGAAAGTGCTACAATTACATTTTAACGGTCATGGATGCATTTACGAAGTTCACCTGGCTTTTTCCCGTGAAGTCAACATCAACGGAGGAGACGATCAAGAAGTTAGAAATATTTTCGGCCGTGTTCGGAAATGCGAGAAGATTTATTGCGGATAGAGGACCTACTTTCACAACCAATTTGTTCAAGAGATATTGTGTGGACAACAACATAGAGCTTCGTTTGATATGTACCGGCGTCCCTTGGGGAAAAGGGTAAGGCGAAAGAGTCAATGGCGTTATTATTCCTGTCTTAGCAAAGCTGTCGAGAGAAAGATCTGATGAGTGGTTCAAACATGTCGAGAAAACTCAAAGATATTTCAATAGTACATTTCATCGCAGTATTAATACAATACCTTTCGAGTTGTTGACTGGCGGAAAGATGAAGCATCCTGTAGATATCGAATTGACGGGGATTGTCGAAGAAGAATTGCGAAGAAACTTCACCGATAAGCGAAGACAATTGCGTGAATGAGCGAGAAATGAAATAGCGCAGCGGCGCGATACAACTTGCGTAGGAAGCCTTGCCGGCAGTATGATGTTGGAGCGTTTGTGGCGATAGAAAACACCCAATTTGGTTTGGACAAAAGATGAGATCAAAGTATTTGGGACCGTATCGAGTCGAAGAAGTTCTTGCTCATGATCTCTATCGACTCAGCAAGCAGGGGGATTGTGAAGGACCAATCCAGGTATATTCAGTAGCGGACAAAATGAAGGCATGACCAGGCACTTTATGCGGGTCGGATAGCAGCCAGGAAGGGCCGTGTCGGGTGGCAACACTGACGGCGGAGAGATCGTCGCCTGCAACATGATCGAAGGAGAGCGTGCCACGAGCAGTTGTAACGCCATTTCGTTCTTCTTAATTATTGAATTCGTTCTTCCTAAATACTGAATTTTGTAACAAACCTTTTCAACGAATAAAGATTATTTTATTGTTCAACCTTTAAATTCATGCCGTTCACCACAAAAAAAGTTAAAGTCCCACTCTTCACGTGGCTGGAACTGTAGGAGGAAGCCTTATAGCGTAAAATAGGAACGACGGGTGCTGGTGACACTTGATGTTTGGAATGCCTTCAGCTCCACTTAATGAGTGTGGATATTCTGGATACATTGAAACCCCCTTTTTAAGTTCCAGAATACTCGTATGTCTTTGCTAAACTTTGAAATAGATTATTTCACCCTTTTTGTATGAACTGAATGTAAGTCTACACGATAAATTTTTGCTCTACAGTGAGCTTTCATTACATCGCACAGATATCAATCTCGTTTTTCAGATAGCTCCAATAGCTTGAAATTAATTATGAAAGTTCTTTTGTGTGTAGCTTTATAACTGAGTTGCATAATTTTTCAGAATATTAGAGAAAGTCCTCACTGTAGAGCAAAACTTTATCGTATATCGGATTCAGTCTAGTACTGAAGAAAACTGAAGTAGTCATCCTGACAAAGAAGAGAAACCCCAGAGTATGGACGATTAGGAGAAGAATAGGAGAAGTGCTAGTCGAATCGAAACTAGCAGGAAAGTAAGTGTGGATGCTGATCGACTCAGAGACGACTTACTCAAAGAAAATCAGGGCAACGGCTCATAAGTCTGCCATCGGCTCTAAGTCGACTTGTGGCCAACGCAGGGGAACCCAACCTATCAAGAAGGCGACTTCTGATGAGTGAAGTAGAGTCATTGCTACTAAACGGAGCAGAAATATGGAGTAACAGTCTCAGTAAGGAGCTATAGCGGAAACATTTGCCAGAGATACAGAGATGAAGAGCACTGAGGATTACATCTTCACATTTGGAAGTCTCTTATTCAGCCATGCTAGTCATTGCAGGCGTGATAGCCATCGCTTTCTTTGATAGAGAGGCCCGCATTATTTACCTGCGTGGCATGAAGGAGGCAGTTCCCCGTGAGGAGAGACAATGTTTACTGCATGATTTGCATCAGCTCTGAGTGAGCAACGCAAAGAAAAGATGGACAGCGCGCCTAGTTTCTGATTTGAGACCATTCTTTTTGACCTTGCTCTTAAACGGGCACGGATGCTTCCATTCTTACTTGCACAATATTGATAAGTCATTGTCCCCGACTGTAGGTTTTGCGCAGAACATACACATTTTATGCTTGCAAAATATGGGGCAACCTGCGCCAGGACCTCTACAACTAAACAGGAGAACTCTCCCTGGATAGTGTCATTCGGGGGATGCTTGGATTGTTCGACAAATGGAATGATGCGGCACGTTACGTTTATGCGATTCTAAAACATAAAAAGGGCTAACTTGAGCAGCTGGGGACGTCAGAGTTGAGTGATCACTTGTCTAGCTATCCTTGTCTCTCTCTTTTTTCACACTAGAAAAGGGATTTCCGTAGCCTGATGGCGCCTTATAACGTAGCAAAACGAGGGTTAGCCCAAAATAATATATCAAACGGTCCCAGGCTAGGTTCCCACGTTATCAGGGGAGGTATTTAGTGGGCAACCCTAAGGTCTTGTGTGCCTGGGAGCCCCATACTCAGGGCGTAACTAGCTTTGACCTCCCAACTACAAAATAAAACTATAAAGAATAAATAAGTTAGAAACAGAACTTAGAAATTGTTAGTGAACTTGAATAGTGTAGGCCCCAAAGCTTACATTCGAGCTTAATGAAATAAAAATACATAGATGAAGTATAAATAAAAGCAAAATAGGTAATTCAAATTAAGATGGGACCAAATGGAACTGCACAACAATGGCATCAACCTTTTTATTTAATTTAAGAGCTAATAATCATAATTCATAATTGCATTGTTAAATTTATTTTTCCCTATTTCAGGTAATATTACCAGGATTTATGATGATGAAATATAGATGTGTGCGATATAAGACACATGTTCACTGGGTTTGCATTGAAATAAAAATTTCGCTCACTGCAGTTGATAATCACAAGCATTCCATTTTCACCACAAATTAGAGTTTGAAATACTTTAAAAATCGAAGACAGAGTCCAATCAATGAATAAGTATGACTGCAAAAACTAAAAAATTTAGTTTACGAGTTTGCTTCACCCGTCTCATTTTCAGTGTCGCATTTAAGTGTGCCAAACTTTATTACACACCCCTTGCACAAACTGGCGCGGTCTGGTCTGAGTTTATTGACTCTATAAAGTTCCAAACAGATGTACTCGTACTATGCTTGCATGCATACTATGCAAAAATACTACTTATTCTGTCTCAGTATGGGATGGTGATTTTTCTAGCTTGTGCTCATCATAGGCATCGTAGATGTCGGCTTTTTCTGTGATGTTTCTTTTCTAGAGGTTTCATCTAAGAGTGGAAACAGATAAAATCTGGCACTTGACCAAAATCTATTATTGTTGACTCTACTGCCGCAACATATTTTCCATCGGAATATATCATCTCAATTCCAATGGGATGGATCAATGGGATATGAATTAAGCAGCCAAAATGACGGAATGGAGATTTTCGCTTGTTTTGGTGTCCATTAATTATAAAGATAGTACGACTACGAAAGCATGTGGCAACGTCTGCTGGCAATAATATGCTTTTGCAAATAGTCTGAATGAGAAATGATTTGAATCAAGGAGTGGGGAATATTCGAAGCTGTAAAAAATTATTATTTAAAAAATATATTGTAATTAATTTTACATTTTAAATTGAAAAAATACTGAGCTTCAGCTGTTGCGAGGTATAAATCCAATGTTACATCCTCGGAGCTTTGTGGAGCGGTTTTCGAATTTAATTTTTTTTTTAATTTTTATAAACTAACACAAGTATTAGTTAATGTAGGAAATTTATAAATATTAGCTATGTGAGCATACAGGATAATTCAACGACAATTAAAGGTAATAGACTCGAATGATGCTCTACGTATATATATAATAATCTTCTAGAGAGGGTGAGGGAAGCAAACTCACTTTTGGTATTAAAGAAAAGACTTAGGGATCATTTGACGAACACTGATTGAAGCTTGGATCTGAAGATTTTTTTACTCAGTACCTTAGAGTATTTTTGACCCTATCGGCACGATGGTTGGAGGGATGGTTACTGTGATTTTTTTTTAATTCGTCGTATAATATAATTATTTCACGAATTGGTCTAGATCAGAGAATATAGACTAACAAGCAATTTCACAAGCTGACATGCCAAAGTAAAAGAGAGGGAAAATGTTTGAATGAAACAAGTGATAAACTTGCACAAGATAGAGAGCGCGTTTATCATCATTTGTTTCCATTTGAGATAAAACGTGAAAGCGCTATCTACCTGGGACTAACCTTTCATGCAGAAAATCGATTTGCGTCTGTATTTGCATGTTCGTACACTTAATGAAAGAGGAATTTTATGCCCACCTAATCAAAATGAAAGGTCATCATCTTGCTTTCCATTCAAGCGCCTATGGAGGGCAATATTTGCCGATTCAATCTCTTTCTTACATTTCCCCATGAAGCCAATTGGTTCAGCTACCAAGCCTGGAGAGAGCAACTCAAATACATTCAGAAATCATGGAAAAAAGTTTTCCACTTCAAATCAAGCCTGACCGATGAATCCATTCTTAGATTCAATGAAGTGTTGGCCTCTGACCTCAAACTAAGCATACATTTTCTTGATTATCTTCTCAGTTAAAAAGAATTGTGTTTCATATTTAGTGGGATAAACAACAGGAAATTATGTGGTACGGATGGTATTTCCAGTATAGTACTACGACATTTGCCAGAGGTCACTATTTGAAATTATTGCATGTTGTTCAACAACATGTTGAACAATTCGTATTTCCCGAATGAGGCGAAGAAGGCCAATGTATTTCCGATCCTGAAAAAAGGAAAGAGATCATCATGCCTTTAAAGCTATCGCCCATTCAGCTTGCTGGCTAACATCAGGAAGGTATTTGAAGCGATACTAATTGTAGTCCGCGTGGTCTAGTGGTTAGAGCACTAAGCCCGTAAGCCGAAGGTCTCTGGTTCGAGTTTCGTTGGCGTCAACGAGATTTAGTTCGAGTGATTCTTCGGAAGGACTATAAGCCCGTTCAGTTATGATACGTGCTGGTTTAAAATCAGAATGTATCGCAGCTGGGTGAACGGGCACATGGCCAAATCGTGATAATGATCATATCATCTTGTGGAGTGCCCATACATTCGATCATGATAATTATAACTATCTCTAAGCGAAGCCCCGAAAGGGGCTGTAGTGCTACAAAAAAAAAGGAAACATTAAACTCCCACATTGAGAAATATGAGTTGATGCCTAATTATCAGTTTATTTTCTGTGCCAGGCATTCAACCATACAGGCGATAATACAAGTAACCTTAAACATCTGTTTGAAACTAAATAAAAGAGAATGTGGTGGAGCGTGTCTCATTGATATGGAGAGAGACTTCGATACGGTGTAGTTAGATGGACTAATTTTTAAACACCTGCAGGGCAGATTCCCCAGACATCATGTGGCCCTGATGTGGAATATTTTGAATGGAAAAGCATTTCTTGTTGCTGATGGAAATCTGACGACAATGCATTATTTGAAAGTCTTGAATGGTCTATAGTAAGGAATAATTACCGTGCTTTTGCTTTTCTAGGCTTTGTTTAACGAATCAAGTTTTGTTAAATATTTCGCCAAAGCGATGATTAACAGCGTTTGCTGGTGATCTAATAATTTATACGGCAGACCGAAAAGCGACAGTAGTCTAGAGCCATCTTTAAAAAATATTTAATGATGTGCAACTCAATACCGACACTTGGGGAATGAATGAAGTGCGAAATAGTTTTGTAGCGGACAACGCTACGCTTAGCCATTCAAGACCTGAAACGTAATTGGCAGGATGGCTGGCGGGTAGTTCATAACGGGTTCAACATAAATCCTGTGTTCTATACCTCGGTGTGAACCGCGATCAGTATCTGTATTATAATGAACCTGTCAAAAAAGATGAAATACCCTTAACGCCCTACTGCAGCTTAACAAGCCATGTACCAGAAAGTCCTACTACCACATACATGACTACATGTAGGTTGACTTTGCTGGTTTGTTTATAAGACGTTATATGGAGAAACGTGGAAGTGCCGACGAAAATTCGAGATTTTGTATGGTTTCGAGACGGATTTCAATTGTAAAATTGAGTTTGTCCGCGGAGAACATCGTAACGCTCCTTCTGAAGTGAACTTCAATTCAGTCCATGCATCCGTTGATCTTTTATTGATGGTTAAAGTTAAAAGAATAGGAATTTTTTTACTTCTTCAAGCTAACTATCAGTAGAAGGAGTGGAATGTGTTTTTCATTTGGTTATTCTAAATGGTGTAGGTGTACAGTGGACAGTGCAAGGTGAATTTTTAGCATGGAAGGAATGTTATTGGTATCATTTTCATGTGAAGCATCGAATATATTACGCCGTATAAGTATTTGCATTCTGCCGAAGTAGGCTGACACTTCACGCCAGCTGGCCACAAGTATGTTATGCTGATTATTACAAATGCAAATTTCCACTGGAAATCTTGTTACACTCACGTTGGTGTTCAATACTCTCCGAATTAGAGTTCCAGAGACCAACAATTTCAATGGCTGGGAAGGCGGACTGGGGCGGAATGATCTATGTAGGTACTGGTGTGTAGTAATCGAGCAGTCACAAAAGCCAACTGCTCGAAAACGTTCCTATGTCCTATTCAAAATTTTAATGGCAGATTTAGAAAAATATTTAATTATTTACATTTATAATCGTAATTTGTAAAATAGTTTTCCTTCTTATTATCGTTATTAAACGTAATTTTATATCAGTTTTCCTTTATTAATTATATTCGTCATGACATTTGACTTTTATTACTATTTAGTATCCTCTTCATTTTTCTTTACTTCAGTTAAATTTTGTTTTTAAAAATTTTCAATCTGCCACACAAAATTTCGAGTATGGGAACGCTGATCTAGTACAGCCCAATGGTGTGTGTGAGTAAACCCAGCTGAGCTAGCAGCTGATGCGATTTAGCGGTACACGAAAAAAGAAGAAAGAGTGAGGTTCGGACATATCTTCGCGTTGCAAAGTTTCTCGTTGCGAACGAATCCCGTTGAAGTGCGCATTAATAAATTCAAAGGTGGTCGCCTATGCGTTGAGTTCTATCTCTAGGTAAGGATTCAGCGTGATTAGTCGCTGTCGCAAAAACTTTAGCGTAAAGGGCAATCTTGTCAAAGGTTCGATTCGTATGGGATGTAGCGGAGACTTCTAAAACGTCATTCATTTCGGTCGAGGACAAGTTTTGCATTTGCTACTCAGCAGTTTAAAGCCTTTCGACAAGTGTGCAGTGGGTGTTTTGGGACGGACGTGCTGAGAAGATAACTTCCGGCTGGCATGTAACTGAACCAGTGAATGAAAATTCGCCAACGGAAACAAACAAAAGTTGCGGTATCCATAGCAAAAGTTGCCCGAAATTGCGAGGTCCCGCACCGAACAACGGCGCACGGATATTTAACACATGCATCAGCTGTATTCACTCTAGAAGCTGAAAGACGACTTTCTTGGATGAGCGGAACATCTTGCTGTTCACACTTCACCATCTTTATTCATATCGTGCGTGATATTATCCGAACGGACGGAAAAGTGATGCACAATTAAAAATAGCCCAAGAAATCAGTAAGCCGTTATCCTACGGACATTCATATACCTAGTCGTCGTATTCAACAAGAACTGGTGAGTGTTCGCTTTTAATTCAATTTCGACGTGTAATATCACTGAAAGAAGTCCTTGGCCAAGTACGTTCATATTCGAAAACGTCAATCTGGAAGGCGAACTGCACTTTATTAATTACAACGTGATTGGATTGGTGCGCTTGACTAATGAAATAAATCGGTATTAAATTCCCGTGGAATTTTCACGTCCGTATCCTAAACTCGCTTCAAGCTCTTGCATTGCGATGAATTGTCCGTATTGAAGTTTTGGTTGAGGATAGGGTCTTCTCAAGATCAAACATGGCACAACAACGCAATTAGTGAGAAGGGAGTAGTCAATCATAATTGTATAACCTCGCTAAGTACATGTATTAGAGCGAAGCATTTGCTGGAATCCAGCACTATAACTAGCCTTCAATTTTATTATAAAACCATTGTGATTTTGGCAATGCGTGGTTGCCCAGTAGTCAGATGCCGGAAGCTTGTACCTGCGTATATGTGACGGTGCCCGAATAGACTTATTTTTACATGAACGTAGTGGCGTTAATACCACGGATTGCGAGCATTTATATTTTAAATTGGTAAAAGTTAACTCTCGGGCAGTGAATCGCTAACTATGCATTCGAATTGTATTTGGTTTTCTTTTGTCTATCACTGCATGAGAGAATCGAAGAAGATAAATGCTCAATTATATAGGAATCGAAACAAATCCCGCAAAGGTATTACTAAAAATCATCCTGCGCCGTGTGGAAATTCTTGCGCAAGCTTCCATAGGGACTTAAGTTCCTACTCTTCCTATGAAAATCATCATTGCTCGAACCTGCGTTACAATCACATCATGACAACGACATTTCATTTGGCAGAACTAAAAGCGAAGTGAAAGGTTTTTTTTAATGGTTTGTCCATTGCAAAAGGTTTTATTGCCAAATTAATTATATTAACGTTTTTCTTAAAAATAATTTGGAAGGTAGCTAATATTTTTGACCCTAAAAATGATCAAGTTACACCAATATTTTTGTTCCTTTGCACTCCTAAAACAATGTCTCAAGCATAAATTCGGGTTTTGTTGAGCCTAGCTCGGAACCCGGTTAAAATTCTGATTAGACTGAAGTGATTGATTGATGAAATTCATTCCTTGAATTTAATGAGAATAAATTTCCGAACATTTTTTTTGTGGCCCAAAAGCATACGTAACGTTTTCAACTTACAAAATTCACATTTTTTTCAACACTGCAGCGAATTTAAGAACAACTTCAATAAAATCTTTTGCAACAAATCAAGTAAATATCGTCTTTGATAGCAATTGAATTTCACTTTAACATAAATTAATGTCAGATTGAGTATCGAAAAACTATAAAGTCCTCTTTTGTTAATATTAGTTGCCATTGAATGCAAAAAAATAAGATGAATTGATAAACCCTATAGCTTTCAGTGTTTCCGTTTCGTTTTACCTGACCGGGTATAGGACCCGGAACGGTGGCAGGCTCTACCTCTAATATGGGCTAGCCATCGGTCGCGCTCCTCCGTTTTTGTTGTTAACAGGTGCTTTTGCCGGGTAGAGTAGCCTTCCGCTCGCGTGCCCTTTTATGGTATGGAGTTATGTGGCTCCACCCCATAATTCTATAGCATAAATTGGCCACGTCTCAAATGGGAGATATATGGATTTGGATCTTGATCCGGTTGGGAGCGTGCGAGGGGGCACCACCTCCATCTGGATACCCCACTCTTATTTGTGGGCCATAAGAATCGTCGATAACGAAGAAGTCCTCCTAAGTCCGACCGTCTTTCCCAGGTCCAGTTTGTCCTTTCCGTCAGCAATTTCCGACTCTTAGTCGGTTACTCCTTTTTCGACTTCGGTCGACATTTTTTGACCCCGAAATTCGTGGACGCGAAATTCTTTTTATAGTGGATCCTTGTGCTGGGGGAAAGAACCCGCCTCATGACACCGCAACGCTAGCTTGTCAGCGCATTCACGCATCCACAGATAAGGCCAATCACGGCGGATACTACCATCCTCTTCTGCCGAGGCAGCAGACCATCGCTGCAGTACTTTACGGCCATATAACCAACCTTTATCACTACAGATGGCTGAATAATAATGGCTAAATCATTCGCAGTTTGTGTTTTACGGTATTTGTATTAATTTTTAGCTCACTATTGCTACATTTAATGTTATAGTTGTTTGTTTTTGTTAGCAGCTTTTTCAAAAATTAGGGATACGTTTCAAAATTAAGGTTATATATATTGTGATGTGTATTATATTAGAAGGAGAGATAAGTCTTAACGTTTCTGTTAGGTATATTGTGGTAGAATTATGTTAGAATAAGATGAAAATTTTGTTGAGCTGGAATATATTTAGGTATGAGCTGAATGATCACCATTTGATTGTATCCTTTTTTAATTTCTTGAAAAACCGTCGGCCCCGGCTTTGTTGTGTGAACAGACGCGTTTTGACTTGAGTCATCTTCAGTGTCTCTGTTATATTTTAATAGAGAGTTTATTTTTCCTATTTTCCAATTAGTTAACAGCATTAAGAGATTTTCATTGGATATCATTTGATATTGTTTTTTTGGCTAATTTTTTGAATGAATATTGTTTGAATTCAGCATGCCATATGAGTCATTAAGTTTTTTGTGTACTATAATTTTTTAAAACTTGCTTTATGTTTTTATAAAATTTATGACAATTGCATCAATAAAGCGTGTTTGAGTGATTGAAGGCATGGGGCAAATCTAGCGTTAACTAACAAATCATCGTAAAGAAGAACTAAAGTAACAAATAACCAGAAAGTTGATTTTAAAGGGTAACAATTAATTTTCATCAATTTATCATGTTAAACGTTCTACTTATTCAATAAAACGTCTTCATTTCCTTCCATTTAAACCATAATTTCTTCATTAACATTCACTTAATTTACATAAAATATTCTTTAGATCCCACTCAACGCAAATATTAATTTGCAAAATATGAAACAGCTAAGGAACATCAAGGACATAAGAAAATATGAAAGACAACAATCAGCATCACTTGTAAAGCCTCGATAAACATTCCAGTACGCATACAATCGTCGTAAATACAAACTAACACTTAACAAGAAAATCAGAAATAAGAATGAGAAAAAAGCTTAAACAAACAGAACAATCTTAAATCTTGGCGAATCTCATTAAAATTATTGAGTTCGAAATAAGAAACTTACAAGCGATTTGGCGGCGTGATGTGAGAGAGATTCAATCATAAAGACGCCAAAAACCACTTTAGCCAGAGTTGAATGTTCCTTATTTTATCTGATCCCATGGTCGCTTATTCCTTCTTGGGAGAAATTTCATTACTTAATCGAATTGCTCGCTGTATAGGAGAGCTGGGTGGTGGAAAGGAAGATTTCCAGTTGGTCTGCGAATTTCTGAATTTCTCAAGCAGAAAAGCCCGCATTAAGCATTTTTCAATTTGATAAATTTTACTTCTCCATAAATCACATGAGATTTTGTTGTTCTTGCGCGGTGCCGTGTGTGAAAGATGTAGAAGCGATTTCACTAATGATTTCAAATCTTTCCGGAAAGAAATTAAGGGAATTTAGGCTGCAAGTGAGATACCAAAGAAACATTAGCAGGTTTAATCCCATGCAATGAATCTTAATCATTTCAGACACTCTCACGCCCGTGGGCATGATTATAATTAATTCCTCATGAACGAGACGATTCCATCGCTTCCTTTCCCATTAAAGTGTTCTTGTCCCCTACGGCGCA
This sequence comes from Odontomyia ornata, assembly GCA_963969285.1. Lineage (NCBI taxonomy): Eukaryota > Metazoa > Arthropoda > Insecta > Diptera > Stratiomyidae > Odontomyia > Odontomyia ornata. The sequence continues at coordinate 135,385,081 of OZ017738.1, read as the reverse complement.
TGGAATATCAAAGCTCGTCCATTCGCGTCATTCAAGTATCATTCAAGTGGACTTCTAAGTAATTTGTAATGTAGACTTGCAAATCGAGAATGTGAATATACCACTTTTTTCAACACTAAACTTCGAAATGGGTCAAGGCTGACTGCTACAACACCTCTCAAACGAACTGAACGTGCATGGACATAATGTTATGGGCCTATGTTTGGATGTGTGCACGAGTGTATGAGCAACGGTTAAAGATGGTAGGTAGCCTTTGAATTATTCAACATATTTCAAGCTTTAATGCTGTTATAAAGGTTGGATGAGATCTCTTGAGGAGCCTTCAGTAATCGCAAATGTGTACCCAGGAAGTTTATGTAAATATTTAGACTTGATTTTAATTTGTACGATTCAAGTTTGTTGATGTGTTCGTACGAACATGCATATGTACATCATCAGGATACTTGAGCGGCATGGATCACCAGGTGTAAAAATATGGATTATTGAATTTCTCTTATTCATGGAGCTGTAGGGATGCATGAATTATTTTATTAGTGTTATCCTGCAGGTAAATTAAACATTTAATTATAAAGTGTATTTCATATGGCGCTTGCAATTAGATAATTAAAAACTTTTTTTGATTTTATGGGAGAATATAATGCTATCATCATCTCCAGGATTAATTTCCTCCAACTATTACGCTTCCCAGCTAGGATTAGCTGCCAGGTTTTATCGTGTCTTACCGTCGAGATCTCGGTCTTTTCGCTGGATGTCTACCTTGTGCTCTACCATTTAATGTAGCCTTTGCCGGTTTTCTTCCATTCTTTCTAGATAGCCCTTCCATTGCAATTCGCGTAAATTTATGCATGTAAATATAAGTTGTTCCTAAAATAATTCATACAACTCATCGTTGTATCGTAGCCTCCACTCTGTTCCTTCTTCCACTGAGCCATAGATTCCCCAGAGTACTTTGCGCTCAAATATGTAAAGGGTTTTCGAATAAGAGGTGTTATTTTGAATAGCCCGCTTTTTCGGCAGATGTCACTTTTGAAGCTGTCATTTTTTGACATTTGACAAGTAGAAACTACGATACACGCTTCAAGAACGCATTGAAATTATTAAAATTCACTTAAAAATGGTGAGAATTTCGCAGAGACGGTTCGTAAAACTCGAACATTTTTGGGTCGTCGTGAAGCACCTTGTCGGACCGCAATACAGAAATTGGTGGAAAAATTCGAGCTGTTGGGACAACTTAGTAGTGTGAAGAATAAAACCCGTGCACGTCACTCAACAACAGCCGAGAATATTGCTACTGTAACCGAAAGTGTTGAAGAAAACCCAGGTTTGTCCATTCCTTGTCGTTCTTTGGAATTAAGCATTCGACAAACGTCATTACACCGTATTTTGCATAAAGATTTGGGTCTTAAGGCTTATACAGTTCAGTTAACACAAGAACTCAAGCCGCTCGATCATCAACAACGTCGTGTCTTAGCTGATTGGGTCCTTGAAATGTAGAAAATTATCCGGAATTCCATCGAAAAATCATCTTGAGTGATGAGGCCCATTTCCGACTCGGTGGCTTCGTCAACAAGCAAAATTGTCGCATCTGGGGTTAGGAAAACCCAAGAGTTATTGTTGAAACGCCTCTCTTTCCTCAACGTGCGACTGTTTGGTGCAGTTTATGGTCCGACGGAGTCATGGGACCTTACTTTTTCGAAAATGAGGCTGGAGCAATAGTTACGGTGAATGGATTGCGCTATCGAGAGATGATTAATGGTTTTTATGGTCGGAATTAGATGGTATTGATCTGGACAGCGTTTACTTTCAACAAGACGGCGCTACGTGCCACACAAGCAACGAAACCATTGATATTTTACGGGAAAAGTTTCCGGACCGTGTTATCTCTCGAAGAGGTGATCATAATTGGCCGCCGAGATCTTGTGGTTTAACACCTTAAGACTTCTTCCTTTGGGGCCACGTGAAAGAGAAGGTCTACACCAACAGCCCAGCGTCGATTCAAGACCTCAAAGATGGAATTCGTGAGGCTATCGACGACATAGGGCAGCCACTTTGCGATTGGGTTATGGAAAATTTCATGAAAAGGATATGGTCCTGTAAGCGTAGTCGTGGTAGTCATTTGCCTGATAGTATTTTTCACTATTAACGGCATACCGTCCTCTTTATAATGAAATAAACATCCGATCATTTATATTAAAAAATGGAATTTTTCTTTTAATATCAAAATAACACCTCTTATTGGAAAACCCTGTATATACCTGTACACTGCCTTTTTGGACTTGCCCGTCAGGGTCCACGTTTTACTTTTATATAGCAGCACAGGTTTGACTCGTGATTTGAAAATACGCGGTTTATTTTGCCTGTCAACAACTATGGACCTTAGAACTAATTAAATTAAATTAATTAATGGCATTTAGTCTTCTTTTCATTAATTCGTATAACTATTTAGTGTACTTCGAACACTAGGTTCAGTAATGCTTCTTTGGCATCTGAAGACTGATCATGCCATAATGTTATCGTCCGCACGCACTGAAGACAAGGACAAGGCAATCACGGACGATTGGTACAAAGAGGCTTCACAGTAAACTCTACACACTTTCCGCATCGTGGAATCCATAAGAGAACGTGCGCATCTCCAGACGATCGCACATTTAACCAGATGAACCCTGTTCTCATACAAAAACAAGATGTCTGTGATTCGGAGCAATACCTTAGAAGTGTCAAGTTCCGATGCCGCACCTCCAAGAGCTACAAACAAAGAAGATCGGTTGCCTGAAGGCATCAGAAACAGAAGGTATATGATAGTTCAGTAACGTTTACATACAAGCCAGCGTTGGAAAATCGCATCAACATATCCATGTGGACGACATCAACATAACCATGCGGAAGACAGCAAGAGATACGGTAACAGAAGCGGCCGAAGAGGTATTGGGGCGACTGATACGATAAAGAATGCAAAAAAGTGGTTAAAACAAGGAAATAAGCACAATAAAAATACATCTAGCGACCAACTTGGGCCAAAGAAGAGCAATATGAAAACCTCCGACGATAAGCTAAAAATATTTGCCGCAGAAAGAAACGACTGAGCATCAATACCAACATCCAACAGATAAACGAAAACAGAACCCTACAAACATAAAGTCAGCGACGGCTTCTATCAACAAACAAGTCTTTACAAAAGAGCACAAGAAATAATTATAAACAACCCAATCGAAACTGAAACAGATGACTGAAATAACTCCAGTAGCTATTTACAGCGTCCCCAACAACTACTGAAGCTGTGAAAATTCCAGAAGCAGAGCGAGAAGTCCCAGTTTCACCACCAACCAGAGACGAAGTAAAGGCAGCAGTACGGGATCTTAAAGAAATCGATTTAATCTATTAATTTGTTTAATTATATAATTTTAATTTTGTTAATAAATAATTAATAATAATTTACGGGAAGAAAAAATTAGGCTCCTGGAATAGATGGAATGCCAGCAGATCCGCTCCAGAGCGGGGGTGCCCATCTAAGTAACCTTCGGCATCGATTTATATTCAGAATATGGTGAGAGGCGCAGTTACCAGAGTATTGGCAAAAAAGTCTGGTATGTCCTGTACATAAAAAGGAGGACAGGTTAAGGTGTGACAATTATAGATGCATCAGTTTTATGTGTATGTCTTACAAAGTGCTCCCCAAAATAATGGAAAGAAAATTAAAGTCTGTTAAATTGTCATTTAAATATAACATTGAATGCACTCTCATCTGAAAATAACAATCGATACGCCACTTGTAAGCAAACAGTATTAGTTTACTCTTCGATCAAAAAAGACCTGTTTAGTTGAGGTGCCGTCGTTTTATCAAAAGCTAATAGGTTGTGGGCTCAGTCAGTATCGTAGCAATACCTGTGCAGAAGTTCGATGCAAATCAAAGCAGTTCGCGATTAGGCTTGGATAACGAATTGATATGAAAGCCATGCTAGAGTAGTCTATTGTGGCTCATCGACTGGATGGTGGGAATTTCCTATGAGGAAGTTTCATATCAACACGATACTACGGAGTCAGGAACTGCCTGATTTGGTGGACGGTACGGATCTAAAACCTGCTACAAGTGATGCCGCCAAATTCAAACGTTGGACACAGCGTGATGGCAAGGCAATGGTAATTTTGTTTGCGTTGATCAATTTCGAGTAAAGTCTACATGTTTTGGATTGCAAGTCAGCAAAAGCCATCATGAACGTGTTGGAGGGTTTTCATCAGAAGGAGAGTGGTGTTCGTATCATGTCATTGTATGAGGATTATTTAGTTTAAAAATGAATGATGACGTATCAGTCACTGCCTACGTTTCGAAGGTTCGCACGATTGCATCAGAGTTGGAAGACCAGAGTAAACAGCTATCGGATAATTTACAAAATTTGCCGAAAGTGAGCAGCTTGACACCGAAATTCCAGAAGTTTTGAATGGTCTAGTATAATGTTAAAGAGTGCCATACTATGGATACACTGTTAGCAAAACTACAGTTAGACGAGGATCAGCTGAACAAAGCGAGTCGTGATCAAAGCAACATGTTGCTAGCGGAGCGGCTTTTAGCACGCAACATAAAACTGGTAATAATCGGAAGATCCCGTTGACGGACCGAAAGGCAAAATCGAAATGTCATTTGTGTGGTAAGATGGGCCACTGGAGGACCGATAGTGTTTGCAGATACCACAAGAACAAAAAGAAAAACGGGAGCGAAAATAAAAACGGTAATTGGAAGAAACGCGTAGCCTTTTTTGGGTACGACGAAATTTTATCCGCTGAGTACAAAGATATTTGATTGGCCAACTTTGGAGTAACACGCCGTACTACTTTTCGAGGAGATTAATTCAAAACTTTTTCTTACGAGATTGCACCGAAAGGTGTAAAGATTGCGAATGACGAATTTCTGGATGTCAAAGGTAGTGGAAACATCCAAATTCAACCGTGGGCTAATGGAGAATGGGAAACACGAATTTTCGAAGATGTTCTATTTGTTTCAAAAGCCAAAGTCAATTTATTTTCCATCAACCAACTATCCAAGAAAGGCTACCGAAACCGTTGAAAAATCACCGGAATAAATTTCATACGCAGATAAAGAAGCTAACTTCAAGCAATTGCGTGTCAATCCTAAGCGAATAGTGCCATACGATGCATCTACTGGATATTTCGCAGTATTCGCCGAACGTGAAAAATATGAAGAGGCAATAATTCCGAGTAGAAGGCAGAATGGAAAGATATATTTGAAGACGAACTGAAGTCATTGTCAAGAAATGAAACATGGGAAATCATCCAGAGGCTTGATAATTGCATAAACATAGTTGGAAACAGATGGATTTTTAAAATAAAATCTTCTCCAAATGAATCACCCAAGTTCAAAGCGCGACTGGTAGCAAAGGAATATTCTTAGTGCAGCGGAGTTGATAATAAAAAGACTTTTTCACCAGTAGTGCGCTGCAAATCGGTTAGATGTGTTTTAGCATTGGCGGGCATCTATGATATGGATTTAGTACAGTTTGATGTAAAGACAGTTTTTCTAAACGGAATATGGCGAGAAACAGCTTATATTAAAGTTTTAAAAGGCGTCGAACATAAGGACGGAGAAGTTTGTCGACTGAAATGAAAACTTTAAGGATTAACGCAATCGTCACATATTTGGAACTACAGCTTTGTCGAATTCATGAAGGAATGTCAGATGAAGCAGTCGCTTTCTGCTCCATGTGTATTTTATGGAGACATTTGCAACGAAAAGGTAATTCTTTTACTATATGTCGATGATGGCTTCACTCTGTCACTAAGTAAGCCGTCATTTGATACATTGGTCGTGAAGTTGGCAAACAAGTTCGACATAACATTGGGAAATTTTGACTTTTATGTTGGATAGGAGATTACACGCGATTGGGAGGCAAGAACAATTAGCATTTGCCAAATTGACAAGATTGTTCGAAAGCTCAACATGGAAGAGTCGAAATCAATTTCCACACCACCTGACGTTGGAACAGTTTCGACGTCTTTCACGGATGACGGCAGCGAGATAAGGTTCCCTTACAGAGAGACTTGCGGTTCACTCATGTTCGCTGCGACTATTTCTCGACCACACATATCATTCGCAGTGGGAGATGTTTGCCGCTTCATGCATAGGTCTGGTCAAATGCAAGTCGACGCAGTCAAGCGAACTTTTCGTTATCTAAATCATACGAAGCAGATGAAGATAACATACGGTACGAGTTTAAATGATTCCGAGTTGGTCGGCTACCCCGATGCAGATCATGCCCGTGACTACGAGTCGAGCCGTTCAACCGCTGGTTACGCGTTTTTGCTAGGAAATGCAGTCATCACTTGGAAGAGCCAGCTACAGTCTGAAGCTACATTATCCGCCGCGGAATCGGAGTATGTGGCGTTTTGTGAAGGTACCAAGGAAGCGATATGGTTCCGAAATCTTCTTAAAGAAATCAGGTTTGGTCAATTAGAAGCAACGAGCATTTTTAACGACAATTTGAAAACGGTTCGCTGGGTCAAAAATCTCCATCATCATCATAGGGCCAAGCATATCAACAAACGGGAAAAATACAGCCAGGATTAATCGCAGTTTGTCAGATTAGATCTGAAAATCCACTAGAACTGTTGGGGTCGGACTATTGGTGAATGACTGTAAGCTACTGTTCTGGCCAATACATATTATTGCGTAGTACGAAGGGAAACTTTTGCTTATAGCGTTAAATTTGTTGTACAAAACCATAACTTTCAGCAATTTAAATAGGAAACGCTGGTCAAGCAATTGGGGACTTATCTGAAACAAGGTAATCCGAGAAAATTCAAGCGGTCATCTTAAATTTACATATATTATATTTGTTGATAAGAGTGCAGAAGGACTTGCGTTGCACAGATTTAACTGTCATCATGAGATAATTTTGAAGATTATACGAGATCTGGCAAGCATTTACTAGTATCAGTCGAACCAGCATGATTAATAGACGTATATAGGTTTGAACACTGAAACATTTACGAGAGCAAGGCAAAACAAAGCCCACACTTCGAGAAGAAGTTTGTCATCGGTTATAAGTGGGTGAGGTATCTAGAATGAGATGATGAACAAATTGTGGGAGTAAAACATTTAAGAATTCCACAAGAAAACAAACGCATAAGATATACAACTACAGGAAGGGGTCCTCTTTGCAGCACACATTTTGATTGAGAAAATACTGTGAAATTCCTCTCGGTTATTGACATTAAGGGAGCCTTTGATTATACCATTATGGGTGACAGGAAGAGCTTATAAGGTTGAATTAGGGATTATTAGCTGGATCAACACCATGCTCAAGCATACGCTACTGTCCACATCAACAAAGGATGGCCAATGACTGCTTCTAAAGAGCTTATTGGTAACTCATGAACGAGGAGGAGCATGACGTTCATTTCCAAGCATATGGGGATGATATAGTCTTGCTTGCAGCTCGAGATACATTGCGAATGGCATCAGGGCAATAGGCTTTCAGTTAATTAACAGAAAATATTGCGGCTTACTACATAAGGAAAAGCAAAGCCGATAGCTGGATCCCATGCCAAGTGGAAGTTGTCACTATCTACCCAACCAAAAGTCAAATATATTGGAATTAATTAAGGCAGATGGCTTTTTTGGTAGTATAGGCTTGCAAGCACCAAGCAAGCTAGGAGACTGTTTTAAAAATGCGAGATTATCATCAGCAAATTATGCTGCTTGATACTCAAGTAGACATTAGGGCTTAAACAATGATTATCAGGCCTTTTGTTCGTTATAAATACATCTGTAGCTTAGGGCCAAAGAGTAAACTGCTTATAGGCGACGTCTTGTTTAGACAGGCTGCAAAGAGAAGGGTGTGTAGGAATAACTAGAGCATTTAACACCATATCAAAAACGGCCTTGAAAACTGTATGAAGCTTTCCTCTTTTTGAAGCGTTCCGACAGAAGAATGCTCTAGAATCTGGCTTGAGAGCTGCAATGGTAGGATAAACAGGAAGATTCTCGGGAGATCATAACCAAGTGACCACAGCCAAGTGGCAATTCACACCCTCTCCGGATGAAAATGAACATCAAAAATTGTCCATAAATATTTGAGAAAACTAAACTCTCATCAAACACACAAGTTTTTCAAGCTTTTATGGGCGTCATGAGATAGAAGGTAGGAAGGTAATAGGAAAACTAGAATTCTAGCAAAAGAAGGTTTGATATCCCAGCGCATTAGCTCGCAGCCTTTTAGAAGTGCCCCTAACTCTCAAACTGCTAAATTAAGATTAAGTTTGCGGAGTTTGGCGAAAATATAACGCCTACAGATTTTGTAAGGGCCAAGTGCATGAGTCAGTTCAGAAATTAACAGAGTTCCTACTTAAAATAATTAGGAAATTCAATTCAATTTTCTATATGGGCATTAGCATAGAATAGGTATTACTAGAGATCCTGTTTGCTAACGGTATTTAGAAGGGAATGAGCCTACTAAGCACCACGTATGTGTATCAGAGCAATGAAGTCAAAATCGCTTAGGGATAAAAATCTTCAGCACGTACTACGCTATCATAATGAATCGGGTTTCATTTATAAGGTGTGAGTGCCCCAATGCTTGAGCGCTTAAGAACCGCATATGTATATAATCAATACAAACTGCGTTTTGTTCACTAGTCCACCTAAAAACTGGTGCAATTTATCGTGAGCAGGCCACCGAACTTTCGGCCTTTTTGTTAAGAGAACAGGGTTCTTAAATGGGAGACAAATATTTGATTGAAAAGTGCACACTCAGAATGCACATTCCAATTTATGTAGCTGAAATTTTCCACAAATCATAATCTTTTCCTGTCTCCTATCTTTTAAAGTGCATTTCAACACTTTGCTTCAACTGTGTAATTTAATAGGATTCGTTTTATATGGTTTTACTGGGAGTGGAGTTGTTCTATATCTAGTTTATGACTTTCACATTCAAACCAATTAATAGTAAAGCCAACAATGAATTTGCAGCTTATTTTCTCTTCAGGGTGAAAAGGGTGTTATTGCTGGCAACTTAAGCTGAAAGTCACTGGCTCAAAATTACGCTCGTAGCTGACGATACCGATGTAAGATCAAAACTCTAATAAGATCGTAATCAAATGGAACGTATTCTTGGAAACGGCTGCAAGCCCACCATGTAGAATAGAAAATATGTCGGAGCGTGGCTCATTGATATGAAGGAACCTCCGGTTAAGTATGGTTAGATGGATTAATGTTTAAGCTCCTTCAGAATAATTCCTTCACACCTTGTCGCAATTACGAGTATATGCAAATATTATAATATGGAGAAGTAAATCACGCGATGCAGTAATTAGAGTGCTCACCTTGTTAGCCGAACGGCCTTGGTTCATTCCGGTTGGTGATAACGAGATTGGTTTTGAGCGATTTTCGGGCGGACTATAAGTCAGTTCAGTTATCATACGTGCTGGTATAAAATCAGAAAATGTCGTAGCTAGGCGGACGTATCAAAGATGTCGCAGGCGGGTGGTACTAACCATATCACACCTTCTCAAGTGCCGATATATTTGATCAGGATAATAAAATGTTTCTAAGCAAAGACACAAAATGAGCTGTAGTATTGAGCCAAACAAGTTTGGTAGACAGACCTACGCTTATGTCAGAAGGGTTTTGTACCCAACTTCTCTGAAATGCAGTCACCAGCAACGACTAAAGTCGAGGAACATGTCAAAGAATTATGCACGTTTCAAAGAAAATCCATTGTTTCTCTATTTTCAACGATCGCCATTTTGTTGCAAAATAACAAAAATCATTCAAATTAAGAATTCCCAAAATATTTGTGTTACCGATCTTATTTGAAAATTTTAAGAAGATCAAATCGAAACTGCAGTGTCTGATTCGATGTAAAGTCCATAAAATACCAAAAAAACGTGTGTTATTGTTGTTGTAATTGGAGAAATTTCTAATGGCTATAACTTCCTTCTATATCATATCATTTGATTTTCATCAAACTTACAGAGCAATAGGATATTTTGTGAGACCACTTATTAACAAAGTTGGGCCAATTTTGACTTCTAAGGTATTTATTATTGTTGTGCTTATAAACATCTACCTACGTATTTTTCTCAGATCACAACATGGGAAAGTGCAAGGATATATCTTTGGAACAAAAAGTATCGATAACTGCGTTGCTAAGAACAAACAACTTTTCTTTTCGTCAAATCGCATGAATGGAGAAGGTTTCTCCCCAAACGGTGGTGGAAATGAATAAGATCACGATTGAGAGTCCTTTGCAATCTGCCAGCAAACGAAAGAATTCTGGCCGGAAAAGGAGTACAACGACTCGAACTGACGAAAGGATTATACAGAAAGCCTGTGAAACCCGTTTTTCGTCCGTACGAAATTTACATCAGGATCTGGAAGCGCGGATGACACTCAGGAGATGCTTAAGAGAAGCAAACTTACATGTCAGGCGACCAGTGAAAACCGAAATTAACGGCCAAAATGCGCAAATCTAGATTTGAATTTGCAAGCAATCTTCAATATTATTCCATTGAAGATTTCCGAAAGTTAATTATTATATTTCAATCATTTTCTATTTCTATGGCTTTTCTATTTTCTTGGCTTTGAAACAACATTTTTGAATTTTGATTTTTTTCCTCATTTTTCAGATTGTATTTAGCGATGAATGCAGGTTAGAAGCGGTAACAAAAAGTCATCAGTTCGTTCGGAGAAGGCCACATGAGCGATGTAATGGAGCTTGAGTTGTGAGAACCGTCAAGCATTCACCAGTCGTTATGATACTGCCTTGCATTTCAGCAGATGGATATAGATCGCTGTATTTTGTCAACGGAACAATGAATGCTTTCCAGTGCTCTGAGGTCATGGAAGACATATTAATTCCATATTTCAATATTTTGAGATACAGTACAATCTGCACCACCTATATGCATGATTGTGCTCCATGTAACCGTGCCAATTACGTGCGAAATAATATTTGATGGCGGCAGTATCCCTGTTATTCCATGGCCTGGCCATTCCCCTCTTGAAATCGGAAGTTTATGCATCTACTAATCCCACTGTTGATAAATTAAAGGATAATATTTGTAATATATGGGAAAACAGTGACAAAACAAAGGACACGATTGATAAGTGCATCGACAGTATGCCCATAAGAATAAAAGCGGCTATTAAAGCTAAGGGTAGTCTTACGAAATATAGTGTTTAGATAGAGGTTGTATTTGATTTGTTATTTCAAATTGTCAAGGAATAACAAAAAAATTTTTCTAATATATATTTTTTTTTATCGTTTTAAAAAGAGTTTTCAGGGCCAAAACTATAAATTTTAGCAAAAATCTTAGTTTCTAGCTTACGTACACACGGACGGACGGATAGACGAGCAGACAGGTCGCGATTTTAGTAGGGTTTGTAAAATTATTTTACAAAACCCTTAAAAAGTCCATAGCCCAGTCATATTAGGTAAAATAAGGGGTCAACCTCGGAATGAAAGATAATAAGCTGCAAATTGGTATGAACCTTTGTTTTGTCATTCTAAATGTTTTCTCAAAAGTCAAAATCATTATCGTGTTCGCGTCTCAAGATATTCAAGGTCAAAGGTCACAAAAATCGGTTTTTCGCGAATATCTGGCTTCCTATCGGTTAAATGAGATTTGCATTTATTATAAAAGTTGTAGGCTATAAAATTCCCTACAACTTTTGTTTAAACTTTTTTTTCATACGACCAACCGTTTTGAAGGTAGAGCGCGAAGAGTGCACATCGTACAGTCATATACGGCCTAATGCAAGGTCAAGCGTGAGTTATGGTTATCAGTACGTTATAAAGTCAATTATTTACTTGGAAATTATAATTATTAAACAATGCCTATTATTTATGTACTAACTATTAATTATTTATATTTAAAGTAAGTAACTTGATTATTTATATATAATTATTCATATTTAACTATTTAAGTATAAAATATTATTAATTCTGGATTATATATTTTAGTTTTATTTTAAGTTAAAATGATAGTAAGAGTATATATTTTACACATATTTTTATTTATTATTAAATACGGCATAATATACATTTATCAAAATGTGAGTTCAAATATCAAAAGTATCTTTGTTGATTTTAATTGTAATGAAATTGGAAATGGAAGCTAATTATCTTCTTCTTGTTCGTCGTCTTCTTCTTCTTGTCGCTCAAAAATGTTCGATTCATTGTCATCATCCTCATTATCTGTCATGTTCATCTCCAAACCTTCCAGAATATCGGGATCATATGTATTTTCTTCATCGGGATTACTTGGATACAGTGAAGCGTTGAGGCAAGCTTGTCCGTTGCACTGGCCGCAAGCTAAAGAACATTGTAGCCCTGATTTTCTGCATCCACAGCGGGAACCACAACCATTTTTGCAATTGCAAAATATTACGTTTAGTAGTTCGGCTGGTGCTGGAGGTAATAACGTTCGTATGGGCTCCAGGATTTCATTTTCAAGCATCCAGCCCCATTCTTTAGGTTCTAAGTCCTTCCCTAACCACGTTTGAATCTGGTAGTAGACACGTTTTATGTGTTGATGAGCTGCTACACTTGTTGGTGGAAGTGTTGACAGTTGTACAGGTTTATTTAGTTTTGTAAATTTGATGAATTGCGTGTAGCGGAAATGATCAATGTTGTCCTCAGATTTTGGAGCATTATATAATGCCAACAAGATGCGCACTCCATTTTCTAATAATGTTTGTTTTGGGCAGTTTTCTTGTTGAAATACTTCCACCAGTTTATCTAAATCAGGAATTTTTTCCAATGCTCTAGTAACAGTTGTTTTTCCTTTTTTAAATAGCGCAGAAGTCGTGTCACAGCCACTGAATGCGTGTAAAAATAAAATGTGCTTTTTAGTACGAGGATATTGGTCAAAACTTTTAGTAGAATATATTTGTGTTTTGACATTGCCTTTGCCAACTTTTTTCAAAAAAATTTCCTGATGATGTGACTGAGTACGTCCAATTAAAATAACGAGCAAATCGATATCTTCACCTATGATGACAGCAGTCTTTTGATGTTCTGATAAGGCAATAGCTGTGTCAATGATGAGTTAAATATGAATAATTATATATAAATAATCAAGTTACTTACTTTAATTAAATATAAATAATTAATAGTTAGTACATAAATAATAGGCATTGTTTAATAATTATAATTTCCAAGTAAATAATTGACTTTATAACGTACTGATAACCATAACTCACGCTTGACCTTGCATTAGGCCGTATATGACTGTACGATGTGCACTCTTCGCGCTCTACCTTCAAAACGGTTGGTCGTATGAAAAAAAAGTTTAAACAAAAGTTGTAGGGAATTTTATAGCCTACAACTTTTATAATAAATGCAAATCTCATTTAACCGATAGGAAGCCAGGTATTCGCGAAAAACCGATTTTTGTGACCTTTGACCTTGAATATCTTGAGACGCGAACACGATAATGATTTTGACTTTTGAGACAACATTTAGAATGACAAAACAAAGGTTCATACCAATTTGCAGCTTATTATCTTTCATTCCGAGGTGAAAGCCCTAATATGACTGGGCTACCACCAGGTGGTAGTGGCGTTAATGGGAATTCAAGAAATGCTCTGTATGGGCGAAATACTCGTGCTGAAGTTGGTTTTTTAGCATTCTTACATGTAGCAATAACTAAAATAAATATGGGTAAAAAAGCTTTGGTGATTTTTGCACAAATTTCATTAAAAGCTATAACAAATTTATGAGTTTATTTTCTGTTGGAAATAGACTTCATTGCATTAAATTTTAATGCTTTTGCAAAATAAAAGCATTATTGCGGGTTAACGATTAATAATTTCAACTAATTATAATTCTCAGCAAGCATTAACACATGCATGCCAACTTCAAATTCAAATAAGACAAGTAACAAAATACTCATCCGGTAAATAGACGTAACTAACCTAACGCCAATTAATAAAGAATTTCCGCTCATTTTCAGATAAATATTTTTCTTGAGCTTTCCCGCTGATTGAAAATAATGCTACTTACACAGCACACATGCTGTTTATAAAATCTAAATTTTTTTCATTGTCAACATGTCAATCAAGACATACGAGACAACTTTACGATCCACTTTTCTGAAAATAGATTTTTCGTTTGCAGAATATAAAAAAGACCCTACTCAAAAGTGGAAATTAAATTTTCATAAGCTCTTTCACCGTAAAGAATAATGACCTGATAAAGAAGCGGATGAAAACAATTCTTTTGAAATTCATGCAATTCTTTTTTTTCTTTTTGTAGATAAACAATTCCTTTAAAATTCACGCAATTTTTTTTATTTTTTTAATGTGCTTATAGAATTTAAAGGCTAGTCCAACCATAATGCACAATGTTAATTGTGAGTCAAGTTTTTCGCCCAACTTAATTTGGCATTTCTTTGTTTTAGTTTTTGACAAATTCAACCATGGAGAGGTACACAAAAATGTACGTTCAAATCAAACTGCATTTCGTGCACTTCGTGATTTTTTGGTCAGCATAATCGAGGAGAATTGTGCGCAAATTTCAGCAAATGTGAAATCACCTGCGCATACTCGCTTAGTTCGTTCTGCGAAAAACATTGCTATTGTTTGCGATAGTGTCAACCTCGACTCGTCGTCGTGCCTAACAACTGAACATCTCACGAACATCACTGATGCGAATTTTGAATAAAGGTTTGAATTTACACGCTAACAACGTTCAATTGGCTCAAGAGCTGAAGCCTACTGACCATTTCAAGCGTTGGCAATACGCTAAATGGTTGGTTGAACAGACAGAAGCGAATGGTGACTTTAAAAAGAAAATCATCTTCAGCGACGAGCCACACTTTTACCTCAGTGGATTCGTTAACAAGCGGAATCGCTACATTTGGGCAAATGAGAATGAGAAATGTATCCGCAACGAGTGACTGTTTGGTGCGGGCCGTACTTCTTCGAAAATGAGGACGGCCAAGCAGCTACCGTGAATGGTGTTCGCTTTTGCGAAATGATAACGGACTTCTTGTGGCCTTAAATTGAGTTTATGGACCTGGACAATATGTAGTTCCAACAGGATGGTGCAACTTGCCACACAACCAACGAAACAATGGCTCAATTGCGGGGGAAATTCAATGGCCATGTTATCTCAGGTTGTGGTGATGTTAATTGGCCGCCACGATCATGTGATTTGACACCATTGGACTTCTTTCTCTGGGGATATTCAAAAGAAAAAGTGTACTTCAATAAGCCAAGAACACTTCAAGAGCTAAAGGATGAGATAATTCAGCACATTAACGACATTGAACCTCAATTATGTCTCAGAGTCATTGAAAACATTGGGAATTGGATAGGAGTATGCCACCGTAACCGTGACGAGCATTTGGGCGAGATTTTGTTTCACACATAATTGTCATCGATTCTTCTATTATAAAAATAAAAATTAACATAATTCTCTGAAAACTTTTTACTTTATTTACAATTAACATCGTGCATTTTGGTTGGACCACCCTATATAGGTGTGACAATTAAGTAATGAGACTTCCCCCCTCCATTGATATATTTACCATCGCTCTAGCTTGTTTAGTTCGCCTGCTGTGTCGTGTTGAATAGTTGTGTGTTGGTGGTGCTCGTTAAAAAAATGGAGAATAGAAATCAAGAGCAACGCGTCACGATAAAATTTTGCGCCAGATTGGGCGAAAGAGCTTCGGAAAAGTACGCTAAAATTGTAAAAGTGCATGGTGATAGTGCTCTTAGTCGTACCCAGGTGGCATAAGGAGGGGCGTGAAAGCGTGGAAGGTGGGGCGCGGAGCGGGAGGCCAGTCGAGGTGCGGACTGACGCGAAGGCGCGACGTGTGCGTGCCCTAATCCGTGAAGATCGGCGTTTAATAGTTCGAATGTTGGCCTCGGAACTGGATATGAACCATGAAACAGTCAGACAAATTTTAACCGACGATTTTGGGATGATAAAGTTGTGTGCGAAGATGGTTACAAAGAACCTTTTTGAGGAGCAAAAGCAGTTCCCCAGTATTTGGCCTCTAAAGGGATCGCCGTGTTGCAACTGCTGCCTTATTCGCCCGATATGTCACCCTGCGACTTTTTTTGTTCCCTAAAATAAAATCTGTGGTCAAAGGAACCCATTTTGAGTCGATTATGGACATCAAAGGCGGCCGTGACGAGGGTACTCGCGGACATCCCAGTCGAAGCGTTCCAGAAATGTTACGAAGCATGGAAAACGCGCTGGAATTGTTGTATAGCTGCCCAAGAGGACTACTTTAAAGGGGATGGCAGAGTTGTAGAATAATTTTTAAATATACGGCTTTCATGGAATAAGTCTCATTACTTAATTGTCACACCTCGTATGACAAACTGCATTTTGAAATTTCAAAAATTGCCGTGTATTGATGAAAACGACATCAAAACTCTTGGCTTGTACAAAATATGTTAATTAAATAATTTTTCCAAGAATTGTAAAGGTCAGAGCGTTAGTTGCTTATGCTAAAGCTCACTTGTTCAAATTATGTTGGCAGTAATGAGTTCTATCTCGAGTGGATTTTCGGTCAGACTCTGAACCGCCTCAATTGTTGTGAGTAGTGATCATTTGAATTATTTGCTTTAAGTGTGATAGTGCCTATGTAAGTGCTTATACGATTGATAAAGCCCCGAGCTTAATTGCTCGAATGAGAAAAGTTTGATTCAATCGGAAGTGGAAAACTCTGTTTTCATCATCATCACCAACCCTTCCGCATCTGTGTTTGCAAAAATTCCAGTGTAAAAAGTATGCAAGTTGAGCTGAAGTTGTGTGTAAAATCATTTTTTAGTAACTTTACTTATATATTAAAACCACATACTATTCAGCCATTGATGAGGAAAAAAAATGTTAAAATTAAAAATAAACTTTCCTAGAACATTCTCGTTTTTCCTTGTAACCTTTTTTACCTAATTTTCTATGCTTTCAAGCAATCACCAAGTTTTTTATACAAAACGGATCTAAAGACCCTTTCTCTTGTGTACAAATCTTTTATATAATTGTCAGATGTAAATAAACAGTACTATAATCATCATTTCATTTTATAAATTTAATTTTTTATTAATAAATTCGGCAAAATTTTTACATTTAAAATTTTAGTTGTTGTTGAAAATCTGTTATTTTGGAATTTTCATGCAAATACTGTTTAAAGAGCCGAAATGGGTAGTCTAGACCGATTATTCTCAGTTAAGCAAATGCTCGAAAAGTGTCGGGAATACATTGTAGACTTCAAGCAACCAAACGGCAGTGTCGACAGAAATGCGCTGTACAAAATAACGCTCTACTTTGGCGTCTAAACAAAACCAGTCCACGTGGTTACAGTCACAATGCTAAGCACAGAGTCCCAGGTCAAGGTAAATGACAAACGAACGGGCAGCTTCATCATGGAATCAGGCTTAAAACAAGGGGACCTTCATATTAACAAATTTTTAATCAAACCTGTGCCGTTATATTAAAGTGAATTATGGATCCTGACGAGCGAATCCGAAAAGGCAGTAGACACATTTGAACGCAAAGTTCTCTAGAAAATCTACCACCAAGTGAAACAAGACACAGAGTGAAGACTAGGTTACAACGATGAATTGTATGAACTGCTTGCGTAAAGTTACGTAAATTCCGATAGACGGGGTATTTCGAAAGAATGGGAAAAGACCGTCTACCCAAAAGAACATTGAAGAGTAGAGTATAAGATAAACGTCCAGCGGGAAGACCGAGGACTCGATGGGAAGACATGATAAAAGTTGACTGCAGATCCTTGGTGGGAATGATCAACTGGTGGACGAGGTGGCAGCGTGATCATTGAAGGAGATTAATCCTGGAGGCCAAGGCCCAGGTCGGGCCATCACGCTATAGGTGGTGATGATAGCCAAGGCAAAATTAGAACTTCGAAGATCCGCATCCTGCAACTAAACGTACACCGCACTTCAACCGCCCAACATCTGCTTGAGCAGTTTGCGAGGGACATGAAAGCCGACTTTTTCTTGCTGAGTGAGCAACTTCATGATAAAAGTTCAGCATCATGGTATCCTGATGAAACTGGTACTGCCGCCATCTGGGTTCAAAATAGTGATTTCTAGGCGGAGAGTTGTGGACGTGGGGATGGTTTTGTGTGGGTTCGGCGCTCAGGGACCACCTTCTTTAGTGTGTACCTAACGCCGAACGAATCGAAATTATCTTTTCAAGCCAAGCTTCAGACTTTGCAGGGCGCTGTCTCGAACGCAGACGGGAACGTGCTCGTTGGGGGAGACTCCAACGCGAAAGCAATCGAATGGGGCATGCCTCAAACAGATCCGCGGGGGAAACGAATCGTAGAAATGGCGGCCAGGACGGCACTCGTCGTACTAAACACCGGAAGTATGCCGACTTTCCGCCGTATTAGCTGTGAAGGAACCATACGGGATGTGACATTCGCCTCGGAGTCCTTAGTGCGGAGGATACACAACTAGAGAGTATTAGAGGACTACTCAGCCAGTGATCATCAGTGCATTCTACCTTAGATCAGTGATGTTGTCTCCCGACGTCCGTGCTCTCAACTTTCTATAATTCGGTGGAACATCGGAAGGATGGAAGTCGAGAGGTTCGGCGAGGTTCTCACAGCAGGTGCACTGCTGCAAGGAGATCCGGATGGGACGGAAGAACTGGCAGCTCAAGACATAGTGAACTCAACTATGAACATCATCACGACTGCTTGCAAAGCTTCTATGCCCCGTCGAAAAACCTGGCACAGCAAACACCCAGTGTACTGGTGATCAACTGAAATCCTTAGAAACGAAGGGAGTGTCACAAGCTTCGGCATGAGGCCCAACGGGCGCGGAACCGTAACGCGGCAAACAACCGCGCAGCAGGATATAATTCGGCCAGGAAATGCCTTCGCAAATCGAACAACAATAGCAAGGCTCGTTGCTGGCAAGATCTAGTGGACAATGTGAACAAGGATCCGTGGGGCCTTGGCTACAAGCTAGTTATACGGAAGCTTGATGCCCCGCGGAAGCCTTGTATACATGATGCGGAAAGATGGACGGGATAGTGCGGGCACTCTTCCCCGCCCATCCGGTCTGCATTGACGCTGTCCGCATTAACGTAGATTATAGCATTAAGGCAATTAAGTTGATTTGCTGCTCAGCACATTCAACGTTTGCCTACGGGACGGGGTTCTCCCTGTACGATGGAAGGTGGCGAGGCGCGTGATGATCAGCAAGGGGAAGGGAAATCCCGGATCGCCGACCATATACCATCCGTTATGCATGCTAGCCACGGCTGGAAAAGTTCTAGAGAAACTCATCAAGGCAATGCTCACTGACGCGATTCGTACTGCTGGGGACCTATCTCCTCGGCAGTATGGCTTTAGAGCAGGGCGTTCTACCATTGATGCGATTGCAGGGGTGGTGAGCACGGTCCAAAAGGCAGAGGCATGCAGTCGCACTAAGCAACCGATTGTCCTGTTGGTGACACTCGACGTCAGGAACGCCTTCAACAGATGGGTGGATATTCTAGATACGCTAGAAAACCCTTTTCAAGTTCCAGAATATCTAATGCGGATTTTGAAGGAATACCTAAAGGACCGAAGCCTGCTCTACGACACGACACAGGGCCAACAAAACACGGAAATTACATCGAGTGTTGCCCAGGGATCTATCCTTGGTCCGGGCCTGTGGAACGTGTCTTACGACGGGCTACTGAGACTGGAGGTACCAGATCAGTCGCACTATGCGGATGATGTTGCGGCTCTGGTCGCTGGACGCACCGTTGAACAAGCGCAACTTAGGCTAGGTATGCTAATGCGCCGAGTAAGAGACTGGATGACTTCTCGCGAGTTCAGTTTAGCACTGGAGAAAACCGAAGTGGTCTTCTTGACAAAAAAGAGAATCCCTAGAGTAAGGATGATCAGTATCTGAGACATACTAATTGAATCGAAACCAGCGGTGAAGTACCTGGGGATGCTGATCGACTCGAAGATAAGTTTCTCTGAGCAAAGCAAGGCAACGGCTGAGAAGGCTGCTTCGGGAGTATCGGCTCTGAGTCGATTTATGGCCCAGTCCATCAAGAAGACGGCTCTTGATGAGTGCTGTAGGGTCAGTGCTTCTGTACGGAGCAGAAGTATGGGGCGACGCCCTCAGTAAGGAAATTTACCGAAGACGCCTGGCACAGGTACAGAGAAGAGGAGCACTGAGGATTACATCTTCGTATCCGACAGTCTCTGATTCGGCGGTTAAAGTCATTGCAGGCGGGATACTTGTCGGCCTTCTAGCTAGAGAGCGCCTGCGTCGAAACGAGGATAAAAGGGAGATGGTTGTCCGCGAGGAGAGACAGCGCTCGCGCAACGATTGGCAGCAGTCTTTGGCAAATTGCACGAAGGGAAGGTGGACTGCGCGCCTCATTCCCGATGTGAGTCTGTGGCTCAATCGAATGCATGGTGAGACTTTTATCTGACCCAGCTTTTGAGCGGGCATGGGTGTTTCCAGTCTCACCTGCATAAGATTGGTAAGTCACAGTCCCCCGATTGTCGGTTTTGCTCAGGAGAGGAGGACAGTGCCTGCCACACATTTTTTGCGTGCAGGAAATGGGACAGGCTGTGAAGCGACCTCTATAGGGAGACGGGAAAGCTCACCCTGGATAATATAGTCGCGATGATGCTCGAATCGGTTGACAAATGGAACCAGGTGACACATTATGTTCGGGCAGTCCTAAAAGATAAAAGGGACTCACAGCAGCTGGGGCGTTGGGGCTGGGGGATTGCTTGTCAGGCACTCTCTCTTCCTACCTTATAGCCTCATAGCGTAACAAAACGAGACCTGGCCCGAAGTCATGTGTCAAACGGTCCCAGGCTAGATTCTCAGGTTGACAGGGGAGGTGTTTAGTGGGTAGTCCAGTCGCCTTCTTTCGAGCATGGGAGTCCCACACTTTGTGCGTAAATGGCATTCACCTCCCAACCACAAAAAAAAGAAAGCCCAACCATGAATTTTACACAAAATAATCAATTTATTCAGTTCTATGCTTAATCAGCTTTGCCTGATTACTCTAGACTGGAAACTGTCGTATGTTGCAAATAGCGTTAAAACTATTGATAAAACCTATTGTTAAGAGACAGAGCATCTATTCTATGACTGCAGTGCTATTAACTTAGGAACTAGTAGCTCTACCTGATCGTCGAGTTTGAAATGCTTCACTAAGATAAATGCTTCACTAACAAAACGAGCTACGAATTAACATATACCAAATCAATTATCTTGTGTTCAACCCTGAAAAAATCAAAAACACTATTTTCTTTCATTTCTCAATTATGTACCACTTGTTTACACAACTCAATGTGACAATAAACAAGCAAGATACCCCTAAGAAAATTCAGAAAAAATATCAACAAAAAAGCTCACGTTTCAATGATAACGAAGCATATCAACTTTCTGCGATCGCACCCACTTATCACCCACATAACTTAATAAATCATTATGATCCTAATTGATTGCACAAAAATAAATATTTTAATTTTATTTGCGACGCTGTGATAAGGAAATTTAATCATTTTATTTGATTTATCATTTTAATCCAAGGAGGATAGACAAAAACATAAACAAGTAATACGTAAAAAGTTCAAGGTTTCCAATCTAGATCAAATTTTTCATTTTGATTGTGTTCCCAAAAGTACATCGGAAGGTTAAAAAAAAGAATCTCACTTTGACATCGACCGACTCAGATTAAAAGCAAGAGATCGGATTCGAATCATTTATTTTTAATCGTCACGCGATAACCAATTCTATTGTTGAATATGCTGATGGGCAAGTCACAAGATTTTGATTGAACTTTTTCAAGATGATGAATTCAGGTTTTTTATTTTTATTTTCAAAGGTCAGGAATGGTTTTTATATCAGAGTTGACTAGATTTAAAATAGAGAAAGAAATGAAAAATGCGGTGGTGAAAAATTGGCGCTAAATTTAATTATATTAACGCTGAGGTAACGCAATTCTATATTACGATTTAAAATTAAGCAGTGACTAAAAAAGAGCCTTAAGAAATTTAGTTTATGAAAAACTCGCGAAGAAATGCACTCTGCATTGAATTTGTCCTATCCTTGCAATCAGTGCGCCAAAATGTC
This sequence comes from Odontomyia ornata, assembly GCA_963969285.1. Taxonomy (NCBI): domain Eukaryota; kingdom Metazoa; phylum Arthropoda; class Insecta; order Diptera; family Stratiomyidae; genus Odontomyia; species Odontomyia ornata. Next base: position 135,362,982 of record OZ017738.1, on the reverse strand, counting down.
GCTACCTTATCAGCGTTGACATGTCATGATCACTTGCTTATCTTCGGTATCTCTGACGCCGCGTCGCGAAATAAATGAGCATCAAAGCTACGCCGCGCGCAAGAAGATTGACGAGATTGCTGTTGCCGTACTTGAGAAATTTCAACACTCTAGGAAATGTCATTGAAAGGCCTGGCTGAACTGATCAATGCTGGTATTGACGATATTGATGAAAACGCCTTCGAAAGGCGACATTGGGAATGACAACAGAAAATCTAGAACAAGTACAACCGTTGGTCATGATCTTTAAAAATAATTTTAATTAACAATGTAGCTTAGAAAACCATGTAAGGAATCGAGGAAAAGCAGGCGTTACAGATTGCAAAGTGAATACACCAATTTGCATAAGCTAAGATGGGTTTCGTTGAAGCATTTCCCTATTTAAGCAGACATTTTAACAGAATAAGATTGCACTGAATTCACCTTGGATCGGGCATACCTTAGCAAGGCGTTCCTTGATGATTGATAAGGCTACTTCCGAAATCTTATCAGGTGAAAATTGTACAATTTGTGGAATTCCAGATACAGAACACATTGTAGCGTAAAAAGTATTATCAACCTAGAGGCTTTAGATACTAAGAAATTTTATCTTGTAGCTCGTAGTAAACACAGCCAGTGGAACGCAATTATATCTATAGTATAAAAAATGTGGAATAATAAGAAAATTTGGACTTACCAGTGATTTGGGCGGTTCGCGATTAATATTTCTTAACGGCGCCTTAACGTCTGGACATTTTTCAAACATAAGGACCCGTTCGGCAACGGAGCCACGCGTTAAAAATGGCCTAACTGGATTTAAATTATTAGTTCTACTATTCACATGCACATTATTGTTATGATTGGTATTATTACTATTTTGTTTAGCCTCGGGATGCGGCACGACAGCATCGTTTTTGGGCCGGAGTTTGATTTTGGCGGGAGTCGGTGCAGGCGACATGGTGTCCGTTGTTTTCAATTGTGATATTAACTGTGATTGCGGTTGGGGGTTGGTTGCTGACGTTACTGGTGAAATGGTTGATGCCGTTGGTGCGGTCGTTGCTGTTATCGTTATAGCTGTCGGTTGAGGTTTTGTTGAATCATTATTCCAGGAAGTTAAAATGGGCTTGACTGTGGTTGCTACTGATGACGCCGTTGGTGAAGTCACTTGAGCTGGAGCCGTCGTTGCTGGTGAAACCGTGGACGAGGGCGGAGAAGAATTTATCGAAGCCACCGTGGAACCTGATTGCGAAAACTTAACCGAACCAATAAGAGACGCAGTCGAAACGTCTGGTTTATTCCAATTATTTTTACTACTAATATTACGATCCGATATCGACACTGGCGACGACAATGCTGCTGTTGATGCCGTTTTCTTATCGTTGAGCGTTGATGTAATCACTTCCGGAAGTTTACTGCGGTGATTCTGTAGCTTGTGATGCGTTAAATTGTGATCATTATTATTTAACACGATTCCCGTTTTGAGTGCGTTTATGAGCCGTTCTTCCTCGCGGGACACTTCATCCAAGAGATCAGCCGAAGACGACGATGAACTTTTTCCCAAGTGTTCGATTGTTTTAATTATTTTAATTGCATTATAGTCGTCACTATTATTTGTTGCTTTATTAATACCACCATTCTTAATTATAGCACCACTGCTTACACCGACATTAACACCAACACCACTAGCACTATTACTTCCGATAGTAGCCGCGGACGCGATAGCGCCGGAGCCGAGCGCAAGGCGATTTTTCAACGGCCACGACGGTTGCAGATTGATCAAATTGGCAGGTTTGGCAGGTGTTTGAGGCTTTCGCGTGTTCGACGATAAAGGACTTACACTTATACTATTAGCACTATTATTTAAACCTTTTGTTGATATAATACTATTCGACGAGTCGGTCACATCACCCGAGCCCGATTGCGAACCCGACCGCGATTCTGGTGCCGAAGGCGATGCTGCAGACGATGGAAGAACTGAAGTTAGAGACGGCGATTTTAAATTTGTCTTAGTTTCGCTAGTTTTTGGCAACTGTTTCCCTGCTCCAATCGTGTCTAGGAGAACGTCGGGAACGCTCTTGCTCAACTGATTGGCCGTAGTTTCTGGCGGCGAAGCTGGCAGGGGCGCCGCTGATGACGAAAATAGCGACGATGATGTTGCCGTTGGTGAACTTTTCATTGTTGATAGCGGCGACTCTATTTTCGTTGGCGCACCACTCGGCTCGCCAATAGGGCCATTACTATTTATCGTCATTTTTTGATAGTTGGGCTTCGTGCTGACCGGGGCGCTCCGCACGAGGAAGTTCGGTTTGACGTAGCCAGCAGGGCTAGAGCTCCCTTCGAACTTTCGCAGCGCATCCTTAATCGTCCCCGAGGACGTCCCTGTAGCGGCTGTAGTTTTGCGAGCCGCTTGCTGACGAGCTTTGTCCTCATTTACAAAGGAGCTGACTAGTTTTTCCAAGTTATTATTCGACATGTCGGGAGTTTGTGCAAGGAAGCCCACATCAAAACTATTCCTTGATGAAGAATTTAAAGCTTTTCCGAATGCCTCACTAGCTGCTGTGTGACAATTCAAAATTTCAGTCGGAGCTAAGCCACGTGCTTTCCATGTTTGATAGATGGCTTCAGCATGGTCTGATATCTGCTTGGCGATTGTTGCAATATCCTCTTCCGATTCCAGAAAATTGGTAGATTGATCGATTGACGAAGAGTGATGGATGATTGTTTGGCCGTTGGGCGACTTTAGAGATTTCGTTGTTGATGTTTTTGTTGATGTAGAAGATGACGATGATGATGAAGCGCGCACTTGTTGTTGCTTAGCAGTAGTTGCCATGACGATTCAAACGAAATAAAAAATAAAACGAAATAATTGAGGAAAACGAAAAATAAACGAAAAGCTGCAGATTGATTTTCGAGCCTATTTTGTATGCTTGGCATTCACAATTGCTGGCCAGCGAAATTTTATTCCAGAGAGTATCGTTCACTTTAGAAATTTTTCAATATGCGTCAAGATTTGTTTGGGATGATGTTATAGGAACACCATTTCACCACCACATTTTTCCGTGTCTTGATTTATTTATTTAATTATTAAAATTCTATTTTTTATTTTTTGTGTTAAGGCTGATGGCGGTCGAACATTTTTATGGCACTTGATTTATGATTCTTTTTTTAATATTATCTCTTCCTGGTGCATGGATCTTTTTTTTCTCACTTTTCAACGAATTCGTTACTCACGCAGATATCTCTGACTTGCAACTATTTAACTTCTACTGTTCGAAAAACGGTTGTGCGTGTTTTAGTTGATTATTTTGTATTCTGCTTAAAGGATATGTTGCGAGATTAGTCTCTGAAGTATTACTATGTTAATTTTTGGTTAGAAAGGTACAAATAAATTAAAATCACTCAATTAAACACTTGAAATGTGAAAAGCTGACACAAAATTCAACAATATTAGTGCTCATACGATTAATAAGGCAGAGCCATGAGGTATAATTTATAAATAAATAACATGACATTAATTCAAATAAACGTGTAAAACAGATGTTAAAAGTGAAGTCAACTATATTATCCCGTTAACAACTATTAAAATCAACAACTACAAATATGTAAAATGCTAACGAAAACGGAAAGGCTTAAATTCTTTGGTTAAATTACAAATCGTGGTTAATTTTCAATGTTATTTTCGATGTAGGATTATTATTCAACAATAGAGTATTCAATTCACTATTTTATTTTCACACGCAGCATAATCACTAACTTTGATCGTCAAATAATTCACGAAACACGCTCTACGAATTTCGGTGTAATCTTTACGAAAATTCATTTGATTTTGAGCACTTTATTTCGCGTTTTCAGCACGACAAAATGGGAGCAAAGAACGAACCTTCAGGATAATGCGCGGATTTATTAAATTCAATTTTATCGAGTTTTTATCGTTAATTTAACACAAAAACCAGCACCACGTTGCATATAGTTTAGCAAAAAGTAAACAATATTATCCATTGGTGTTAATGCGTCTCAGTGTCAGTAAAACATACTCCATATGTGTTTCATTCTTTTGCTTCCGTTTCAAACAAAGGAGGGCGCAAAATATGAGAAAAATAACAACAATATTAGCCACAAAAAACAACTCGCGGAAAATATTCCTAGGTCGAATGTACACAGTAGTTTGAGATTCGAAATGGATATCGCGGTTTTCCCCGAGATTTTCTTGCTGCGCTGCGCTGTGGTTTTACATGTAATTGTAAATTTTCACAGTACATTTAAACAGCCATCCAGACGAACATAAATACCGGGTTCACCTACTAACACTCGAGCAAATAGCGATTTCTTTTTTCTTCGCTTTTCCTTTGGCAATTTAATTAAAATGATTACCAATCGAACACCAGTTCACGGGTATTGGTGAAGATACTTCGATCGTGCTACGTTTTCATGCATCCTATATACATTTTTTCCTCCTTCCTTTTTTTCACACACATGTGGGAAAATTCTGCGCCCAAAATATCCGGTATTTCATCAACCCAATTGTTGGGGAGTCAGTTCTCAACGCATGCGCCGTGTGCAGGATTTTAAATTTAAATCATCGAATACTACGACTAATGCTGTTTATGATGTGGATGTATTGGTGCCATCTGACCGATTGTATCATTTTGGGGTGTTTAAAATTAGACAGCACCATTTCACGTTGCGATGAAAATCTCTCAAAAAATCCCTTCTATGATGAAACGATCGCAACCGAGAAAAGTCAGATAATCACGAAACGCAGGCAGCTGAAATAAAAAAAAAGGAAAATTATAGTAGTTTATGGAAAAACAATATTATGAAATCAAAAACCTAGAATGTTTGGTTATAGGGAAACAATAGAAGTAGGAACGCTTGAAGGCATATTAACTTTCAGGAAAGAAGTTCAATCAAGGAATTGTCTCAAAAAATATAAGCACAGAACAACTTTTTGGGCTTTCACAAACAATTTTTTTCTTTCAACACCCTATTCGAATCATTTATTTTTCCATCAGTCATCACGGCTGATTATCAATTTTTTCCGTGTGGTACAGCAAGTTTTCTTAAGAGTTACAAAAGCTAGAATCATTAAGCTTAATGAAAAGCTTATTTATTTTCTGTTAAATATGTAGGCTTTAAGTGAATTTTCAGATGCGACTCTCCATTTAAGGATGTGAATTCTTTTAAAAAATCACCAGAGATAGTCGATTAGGGTTTCAAACGAAAGTTTTCGACGAGATATTATGACGAGACAATATGAAGCCTTAAAATTGTTTCATATGACTGAAAACCTATGAGTAAAAATCTGCAAAAATCATATGGGCGGCCTTTACACGTAGGTCTACTCCGGTGGCGGATCTAGGGGTATATTTTGTGGGGGGCATCGGTTTTTTAATTTGTTCAGCAGACATTTAGAAAATTAAAACCATTTTTAATGGAGATATTATCTAAATTTGAAAGAAAAATTCAATTTTGATAGTAATACATGGGGGATTGGAAATATGGCGAATCAAATATTCAGTATCGAAGTAAAACAAAAAATTTATTTTATCGTTCAAATATAATTTCTGATAGAAACATACAACTTGTTGTATACGTCCATCATATTTCAATCATTAGACTTTTTCTTTTTGTATGGCTATGTATTTAGTAATACTTTTGTAACTTATTTTTTGTAATTTTTATTTCATAAATGACAAAATCTCACTATTTTATGATAAAACGTAAAAAAAAAAGATTTTTAGTCTTATAGCGACACAAAGTTCACAAAACAATTCGATGTACTCCTAAGTTCACGAATCGTTCAACGATGTTTTCCGGCGTCTCTTCAATATCATCATGCACATTGAGTAGTGCCAGACCGACTAACCTTTTCTGGAGCATCCTTGTTCTGAGCCATGTTTTTATACGGCGTAGAGTTGAGAATGACCGTTCGGCGCTTGCATTGGTAACACATACCTTACAAAAAATTCGGAGTAGAGCGTGAATCATTGGACACACATCTATGTCAGAACTTTCCAGAGTTTCTAATGCACTGTTTTGTGGCGCAGGGTTTCTTTGAAAGGCCTGGGTTGTTTTGAGTTTCCAATGCTGTTGCTAGTGATTCATTTCTCCCTTGAGCCTCAAATATTGGAGATTACCAAATCGTTCTATGAGACTGTTAATGAGATCGGTTACGTCTTTCGGTGGCATGTCTCTCGCGAAGTAATAAGCTCAACTGAAAGCCATCCAAAACATCCTGAGAGAAATGAATCTTCATGTCTTCCATAATGTTATCTAATAAAGGAATGTACATTGAGACTCTTGTAATGAATCGGCCCTACGCCACTGGCGATTATTAGTCAGTCGTTGACGTAGGATGAGAAGCCAGATGGCAGCAGTTGTCACTACCACAGACATGACCATGAGTAGGCGACTAATACGCAATGCGCCACCTTATGACTTCCCATCCTCCGTCAGCTTTGCCTGGCAGTGTCAAACGTGCATTCGAGCTGAGAAAGTCGACAAAATCGGTACGGCGGCAGTAACGTCGTCTGGGTCAGCGCTTTATTTCATTTTTACTTTATTGGTCGTGTTTTAAGATTTCCAACCTGTCCTGACACGGGTAAGAGAATAAGTGAAAGTATAGTAAAAGAAGTTTCGCACGTCATATTGATAATCGCCGCTCAACTGGAAATCCACCGTTATATTTCGGAGCCGCGATTGGAGCTTACGTGGAGCGGTTAAGTAAAAGGTGTTTGCTCCTGGTGTTGCAAATCAGGAGTAGAGAGCTACGGAAGTTGTTCTCGAGTTTCCCATCTTTGATTCGGCATATTTGAAGTGCCTCTGCCCTGGTTTTGAATGCGCCACCGCTTTCCGACGAAAGTTTACCACTTCAGTTGTCGGTATCTTTTCCCGGTTTAGTGGCCTGTACAGCAAGTGCGACCCTATGTGATTATATTTTTAAATAACTGTATTTCCGAACAGGCGATTACGGGGAAATGGTACACGTAAGGAACGAACCATTTTTCGCTTTTGCTTCTTTGGCTTCTTGCTTAATGCAAACAAAAGTTTGCAGTCGGATGAATGCAGCGACAACTGTTTGGAAGTTAGCAAGTGAGTTTTACGGGGAAGTATCAGCAGTGCCCACGTCATTAATTTAACGGAACAAGTGCCAGAGCAAGATATGATTTGCATACCATCTCGCCATTAATTTTTAGCAACAAATTAAATCTAGTTTTGGAAGCTGTTTCCCAAAGTTAGAGTAAATGATAGTATTCAAAGAGATGGAGCATCACAAATCGCGTGTGTTGGTGTAGATACCGTTTGAAAGAAGATGACGATAGAATGACAGCTATTTGAATCAAATTAACAGTCGAAACGTAAACACAAATATAGAAACTCCCAACAAACATTCTTTTAAGATGCCGATCTCCTAGAACTCAGCTCGCTATACGGTACAGTATTTGAACGTGCTTTAGAAACATTAGATAGTGTCAAAATAGTTGTCTATAAGCCATCCAATCGTCTTCGGGAGTGATCGAAGAACAAGAACATGCCAACCATGGTTACAAACTATTTACTTATGTAAGCTATTATCCGTGTCGATCATTTGAAATTCGCCACCAAAGCCAATGTATTTGCAAGCACGTAAGCGCCGTGCGTGTCGCGCCAATGTTCAATAAAATCAACTGGGGCAAGAAGATGCCCTATGTGCTTAGAATTAGGACCAGATAAAATCAAATAATTTGCCATCAAATTAGTTCAGTGGTAGTGATATTTGTTTCTATACATTTAACTATTCTCTTCTTAGACTTTGAAATATTATTCCAATTGTATACTATTTTTTCGCTTCTACTAATCTGGCATGAGTTTAAAGATTTTTTATTCTTTTTTTAGGTCTTTGTAAAAAATTTTTTTACAAAGACCTACTAGTTTCGCGACCTGTCTGTCCGTCTGTCCGTCTGTCCGTCCGTCCGTCTGTCCGTCTGTCCGTGCGTCACAGCTGATTTCCTCAGAAACTATAGAAGCTAGAATGCTCAAACTTTGTGAAAAGGTCAGAAAAGATGGTCTCTCAAAAGTTAAGGCCTTGACAAAAATTTAAAAAATGTTTAAGGGGGGTCCCCCCTAATATCGAATTGGCCCTTAAAAATTTTTTTTAATCAAAGGTAGTAGAGTGGGGTATCAAATGAAAGGTCTTGATTAAAACTTTTAGAATCTGAAATAAAAAAATCATTTGATGAATTAGGGGGTCCACGGGAAGGCAAAATGTACCCAAAATTTATAAATTTATTTTCTTTCAATTTTCATGAAAATTTAAGGAATAGTGTTAAACTTGAGCATGTTCAATCGGCCGAACATTCAGAAAAATCATTTAAGCTAGATTAAAATGGCGGCTGCACTGTGCTTATGAAAGAAACTGTGCATCTTTTGTATAAATTTGAACGATTTCATATCTAAGTATTGGATGAATAATTCAAGTTATCGATTCACGCCATTAGAAAACTTGCTTCTAACCCTAGGATGTTTACAAAGACCTTCTGGTAGGAGCACTCTCCTGCTTTGTCAACTTGTTTTTTTTTGTTTTTGGTTACTGAGCGGTAGAGAGACTGTAAGCGTATAATAATGAAATTTGTTTAAAACGATAAATTATATTTGAAATACTTTATTTCGGATGGGAAAATAACTGAGGGAACTGTAAATACAGTGTTGCGTGGTGATTAAGAAAAATGAAATTCATATTGGGAAAGCGTGGAATCCGGTTCGATCAAACGCATATTGCGATAGTAGACGTTAATAATTATTCGGTCTAGATTTTTTTTCAAATATCTAATGTTTGCTTGGAAGTAATCAATAACTAACATAACTCTTACAAACAATCAAGGATTATTTAAGTAGAAGAAACTAGCTTGTCGGATTTGATATAACTTAGGATGCATACATATGAGGAGTTTTCAAGAATAAGTCCTTACACAAAATATATTTTACAAAAGCAAGCTTGGTTAACTGTGATAAACTCGTATTATCTTTAATAAGTGTAATTGTAACATATAAACAAGACCGTAATCAAACGGTAATTACTAAGATGTGAAAATGTTTACACCCTCTAAATGATTCATACAGAATGACAAAACCTGAAGATTAAGCTTTTAAATTCCTTTAGTTTAATGAGTTAACAAAATCGTGGTATAATCTGGAATAACTTCTCATACTGGAGACTAGCAAGCGCTACTAGCATTAACTGGTTCATAGAATTCGGGAAGCTAGATACGGATGTTAAATTTACTTTATCGGTGGCACCCAATAATTGAATAAACATAAAAATGAATGGCTAAAGAGAGCAAGACTTTCCTTTCCAGCGAACCCTTCTTTTTTTCCAGCAGGAATGATAGCGAACGGTAAGTATGCCGTGACGAGGGTAGGGTTGTAGAAATCCGCAGATGGCCGGTGCGCGTCGCGCTCGGTACGCGGTACCATAAGTAGTGTTGTGTTTTTTTTAGAATAGGTTTTTTCGGATTCTGATTAACGTAGGATATTTTTCGGTACCGCGTCGGTGATATTCGGGAACGCGAAATTAAATCTAGTATTTGTTGTTGGCTGGATGAATAGAAGAAATACGGAATAAAGTAGAGATAGGTTTCGTTTCCGTACGGTTGTGCTTTCGACGCGTTATTAAAACGGGCATGTGAACCGGTGGCTGGACTTTTGTATTCCAGACTTAGTCTGGTCGCGCAAGATCCGCGACCGAACTCCTCTCCGAACTAGCTAGCTAGCCAGCAGCCACCTCGGAGTAGACTGAGTGTGTCCGGACTTGTTGACCTGTAGGGTACAGTCCGTTGTCACGTCCAAAGACTTCACATCTAGAACCGATTAGAGGTCGATACCGATTTTGTTCGAGCGATTTGAACTGAAAATCATTACACTCTAAAATATTCTTTACAGTCAGATGTGTTGTGGTTTTCTCGTCGTGTTTGTCTACCACAAGTTCTTGATTTCTATGTTTAACTCGTCGCTGAATTCGTTGCATCTGTATATATTTGGTCGAATTTTCCCTCTGCATTCAGCCTTTGACTTGTCAACACTGCAAGTAGTAATTCTATTTTTTGTGAAGCTTTGGCCAAATCCATATCATCTTTCTGGAGATTTTCACTCAAAGGACGTCTCAAAGATAAAACATTTCAAAAACAAAACAACCCTAGGATAAAGTTGAATGAGCTTACAGCGGGAATGAGTACTATTGCTTTGCCTGTTGTATCTCTATTGTTCCAAATACTGACTTTCGTTAATGCTTCGATAAGCATTGGCAAATCTGCGACGAACTGCAATACAGCATCATGTCTTTCAATCCATCTTGTTTCGCACAAATGCTTCAGTTTATGGCCAAGAAATTTAGCTAATATAGAATTACGCTTCGGGCATGCGTTCTGGAAAAATCTCGTTACCTCTCTTATAACGTCAGAAGCTTTTTTGATCGACTGAACATTAGATGTTTTCATGAGGCTGCTGTTTAGTTTGTGGGAGAAGCACAGTATCATGACTGCGTTTATTGCTTCTTTCTTGATTTCATTGACAGTTCCACGATTTTCCGAAACATTGACTGAGCAAGCATCAGCTCCTATCGAAGTACAGTTTTCTCATCCTTAACCCAGCCTTTTTACAGCCTCTAAGACGATCTTCCCTAAAGCAACCCCAGTTAAGGATAATTCTACGCCATACTCTCCATTTTCATTATTTTCCTCAGCTTCTTTGGACAGGTCGCCGAAAGCATCAATGAAATCCGCAAAATCTTCTCTAATGCGGGCTTTTCTAGAAGGATCGACATATCGAAGTATGAGACTTATCTAGACACAGAAAACATGAACATTATTGGTATACCTACAATTACAGCTGTTGATTTTAATGTGTCAACGGGCTTATATTTTGGTGCTCAAAAAAAATGTATATAGAATATGGAAACCAGGGTGTAGCAATTTACAGAATGTTAAATAAACGATAAGCTATCAGTTTCAAATCAATAAATCTCAAAAATTTCAAAAATTTGTCTTTAATGGACTAATGACACGTATAATTTTGTTAAGGTTCCAAAAAATTCGTAGAAACTTTTGCTATACAGTATAAAGACTGCTGGTTATTGAGAAAAACGTACTCAATGTACTCAACGTGCAATCTAAAATGCACCATTGTAACATGAAATGTATAAATTACAGGAAATTAAGTATTCAAATACACTTCATGAAAATTAGTGTTTTTATGCACATTCTTTTAGTATTTGAATACTCATAACTACGTTAAGTAAAGCAACATCTTCTTCTTCTTCTTTTTCTTAGCACTACAGCCCCTCTCGGGACGTCGCTTCCTGCAAATAGCGCCTCCAATTGTCTCGGTCCATCCACCGCGTCCTCCAATTTCGAAATCCGAGCAGTAAACTCTTTTCGCCGACCGAGTCAGGCCAGCGTTTCCTCGGTTTCCCCACTGGTCTCCGGCCTTCAGTTCTCCCAACGCATACCTTTTTGGGTATCCGTTCCATTGTTTGTCCATACGATTCATGTGGCCAGCCCATTGCAACTTCCGCAGTCTTACAATCGTAGAGACTTCCGGTTCGTCAAAAATTTCATACAACTCATTGTTGCATCGAATTCGCCATTGGTCCCCCTCTTACTTCGTTCCGGTTATTCGCCTCAGGACCCGTCGCTAAAAGGTGTTTAATAGATTTGCGGATGCTTGGGTTAGAGTTCATGTTTCACACCCATAGCATAACACAGGTCTTATCACAGATTTGTATACTTGGAGCTTTGTTTTCCTGTGTATGCAGCTGGTCTTCAAGATCATCAAGACTGAATAAAATACTTTATTTGCGAGCTGTATTCTTCGGCGTTTTTCGTCTAATTAATTACCCGCCTAAATACACAAATTCGCTAACATTTTCGATCCTGTACTCGCCAAGTGTGATATTTGGCGTATTTGAGGTATTTTTCCTCGACTGCTCATAAGCTTTGTTTTATTTTCATTGATTTATAGCCCTACTAGTTTTGCTCCGCTGTCGAGTATCAGGAAGAGTCTTTGGCAGTTGTTGGGGACCGTGACAAAATGTTGATATCGTCCGCATAGGCTCGACTTGTATAGTAATGTGCCTCGCGTATCGACAGGTAGCTTCTTTGTGTCGTACTCCAGAGCCAAATTGAATAGCAATGGGGCTAGCCCATCTCCCTGCTTTAGTCCGATATTTGTGTCAAAGGCATCGGACAGTTGGTTATCGATGCGGACTTGGGAGGTGGTCGACGCCATTGTCATTTTGGTAAGACGTACTAATTTGGCTGGGATGCCAAAGCAAAGCATTATTTGGTACAGTACGTTACGATCAATATGCTTGCTTGAAGTCAACAAAAATTTGTTGTACGTCTATGTTGAACTACCAGCATTTTTCAAGTACCTGCTTGACTGTCAACAATTGGTCTATTGTCTATCTACCTGCTCTAAAACCACCTTGATACTCCCTAATAATACTGTTGGCGTTTGATCCGATTTTATTTTCTAAGATTTTAGAAAATATTTTGTACGCCGTACAAAGTAGTGATATGCCGCTATAATTTTCGCACTGTAGCTTGTCACCTTCTTTGTGGATAGGGAATATTATTGATTGGTTCCACTCTTTCGGCATATGTTCTTGTTTCCAAATGTGCTGGATGACTTTGTGAATAGCTTTATGAACACTACTGCCACCATATTTGATTAACTCCACTGAAATCTCATCGATGCCCGGAGCTTTATTATTCTTTTGGTCTTTGATGATGGAACAAACTTCATCCAGAGTTGATGGGACCAATGGAAGCTTTCCGCAGACATCTATAGGCTTTGATGTTCTGGAGCTGTGCGGAGGATAAGGAGATTCTAGAAATATGATGCTCATCTTTCCTTAATCTTGGTTTCATCAGCGATGATATTGCCGATGTTATCACGACAGAGCGTGGTTTTGGGCTGATAACCACGTTTCAGTCTTTTCACCACTTTGTATGCTTGTCTTCTGTTGTTGCTCGCTAAACTTACATCTATACTTCTCAATTGGTCGTCATAGTATTTTCTTTTCTTAATCCTAATTATCTTATTCGCGACTCTTCTGAGATTTTCATAGTGTTCTCTGTTCGTCCTGGTTTTCCTACCTACATATTCTTTGTACACCTGATTCTTTTTAATCCAACGCATTCTGGCACTCATCATCGAACCAATAATTCATCTTGCGCTCGTTGCTCGTCTTTAACGATGCGTCTGATAAGATGGAAGCCAGCTGGTTGTCGAGGGTCTCGGTGAAGTTTTTAGCTACAGACGCCGTTTGGAGCCTTTCGATGTCAAATTTTTTGTAATGGGCTGGTCTTCGCCGAATATGCCTTTGACATACGACGTCGATAGGCTAATTTGATCAAGTACTGATCTGAGTTACAATTGGCTCCTCGGTATGTACAGATGTCAAGTATGCTCGAGGCTTAACGTTATTGCATCAGAACATGATCGATCTGGTTTTGTGTGTTGCCATCCGGTGATACCCAGGTCATTTTATAAATGCGTCGATGTGGGAAGCAAGTTTAACGTACGACTAGATTTCTGATACATGCAAAGTCAATACGGCGCTGGCCGTTATCATTAATTTCATCGTGGAGGCTTTATCCTCCAGTTGTTCCCTGATGAGATAGCTCATTGCCAACCTTAGCGTTGAAATCACCCAGAATTATTTTTGTGTCGTTTGCTATGAGTTGACTAGTCTTTCCAGGTGATTGCAAAACGTTTCCTTTATTTTTTCGTCCTTTTCTTCGGTCAGGGCGTGAACGTTTATCAGCCAGATTTTGAAAAATTTCGCTTTTATACGGGTCGCACGCAACCGTTCTTTTGTTGCCTTAAAATCAATAAGGTTTGATTTGAACACCCTATCCACAATGAAGGCTACTCCGAATTCTCAACTTGAATTGCATAATATTATCAAGATAGTAAAGTGTACAGATATTTTTTACTAAATAATAAATTCTGAACTCAATTTGTAAAGTGTGAAGGAACACTCATATGTAGTTCAAAAATAGACCGGGAACAGAATGAAAATAAAAGCTAGCTGAAGTCTTTTTTACTCCAAATCCTAGGTCTACAAATAAGTGATACATACAATTGAACTTTATTGTTTAGGAAAAAGTTCAAATTTACATCGCTGAGAAGTGATTGAATATTGAACTAACAACAAATTTTATTAGGTTATTATATCTTAACAAACAAAAACTGTTAATTTTATTTCGTGTATTGATTATCCTAATGATGATATTTCTGAAATAACTCAAGTTAGCGTTATTTACCCAAAGCTTAAAAATAATTTATTCAATTTTGGAAATAATGGTCATCGTTATAGCACGACGAATTTTTCCAACATTTCCCTTTTGCCTGCACTCTTAGATGTTGGTAAGACTGATTTGAAGATCTGTTTCTGAAAGCTCTTACCCTTTGGTTAAAAAAATTTAATGGTCACCTCTATATCGGGAAGAGTCAGTATTAACTTTTTAATAAGGAGTATTTTCTGCAACGTGCAAGGTACTCCTTCGCCTTTGTAATGATAACGCCGCCGCTCTTTGTGAACTCGTCATATCTAAATTCATACTGATTGCCTTCTGCAAAACGTAGCGCATATATTCCTGGCAAAGTATATCTTCAAATGAGCATATCAGTTCTGCGCATGCCTGAAGTTCCTTTGTAAGTCTTGTCGCAGTGTATTCATACTTTATATTTTATATTTTGCGCACATATTCTTCTGCATTTTGCTATCCACCAAGCAAAATATTATAGAGATCACACAACAGGCCACTAGTGTAATCGTAATATATACGAGTATTCAGTATAAACTTAGATCATTATTTAGTTGACAGATTGAGCAGCATAATATTTTCGAAGGATTTCTATGAAAATTGTAATTAGGAAAAATTCGAAATTTGGAGGAATTTCGGAGGGATTACGGAATTTTGGAGAAAAGGGATTTTTTATGAAATTGTGGAAATAAGGAGGTAAAGCGCCTGGGCAAGGCGCATAGAGTGAACACGAGTAGGGAAATAAGTGAAATGATAGGAGTGGACAGAAGGAGTTGAATTTACATTGGAGTATTTGGAAAAAACACCCAAAAAAAGAAAGAAAAGATTATTATTAAGGCTTATTTTTAAGTGTTATCATTATTTTTCTTTACAATATAATAATTTCGCTTTTTGGTCTTTTAATAACTAGGCAATAAGGGTTGCTGTTTTTTGTTACTTTCATTCTCCCGCGACAGTATTCGAAGTGTTGTCTTAGAATCTGTAGATATGGGGAAAAACAAGTATGGGGATCAAACTTCATGCGGAAAGCGAGAAAAAACTTGCAGCGCTTCTGTGACATAAAGGGGGACATAAAGGAGGAATTTATTCTGGACTTGCTTGCTAGTTGCATAATGCAACTGCAAATGCTGCAAGTTTCCAGTGACATGGAGATGGACGAAAGTAGAAGTTCCACAGACAGTGGTGATGAGGAGGAGGTTATCATAAAGCCAGAAGCCAGAAAGAGACCAATAGGGTCTCCAACGCAGGAGCCTACTTCAAAGGTATCGAAGACCCTTGAAGTGAGCGAGCGGGATTTTTCCCAGCTCAAAAAGGTAGCGAAAATAGCTTCTGCCAATTTCTCGGGGACCATACCCAAACTGGCTGAAAGGCCAGGCCTCACGGGTAATAAAAGGAAATCGATGCCCTTGCAGTCAAGCTGGACTGCTACCAAAAAAGAGAGGATTTCTCCTATAGTATGCTATAGGCTTGACCTGAAGACTTTCAGGGATAGCGTTAAAAGGGCATGTGCACGAAACTCTGAAAAGGAGCCAGGGTTCAACATGACGACGAACAGCTCCTCACGAACTTTGCTCCACCCTAAAATAGCTGAGGACCATACCAGCCTATTTAACTTTCTGAAGTGTGTTATTACACCTACACTCTTCCAGACGAGAGAAAATAGACTCTCCTTCTCTAAGACGTGCACAGCTCCTACGACGAGAATGATGTCGTGGCTGAGCTGAAGGAACATCTTGGAGAAGATACTCTATCAGCAAAAAGGTGCTCCACTATAACCTCTATCAGCGAAAAAAGGACGCTTTTATCTTTCTTAGTCCAGTTAAAACCGGACTTCGAAGTGAGGAAAGCGATGGACATAAAGTTCCTACTGCATCAAAAGATACAATGGGAACGTCTGCAGAAAAATTGCACTTTGCAGTGCTTCAATTGCGAATGATTTGGCCACTTCGCTTCTAACTGCGGACTTGAAGTTAGATGCGTACAATGCGACATACGTCCATTGAATGTCCAATGTTGAAGGACGAGGAAAAAGACGAGATCTTCTGTGTGAACTGAAATACTAACGGACACCCTGCGAGGTTCAAAGGTTGTCTTAAAGCAAAAGAAGTTGAAAAGAGGAGGAAGAATCTCCAAAAGAAAAAGCAGGAAAGGAGGGGTTTCACCAGCGCCTCTATAAAGAATACTGTACGTGAAGGGGTCTCCTACTCTAGCCTTTTACATGGTGCAAAGGAGCAGCCTGCACCTCAGCCTATATGGCAACCCAAACAGCAACCACATCAGTCACAGAATGACCAAAATACGGTTTTGAGCACTGACTCCCAACAGTTTTTCGGGTGTGATTTATTCACGCTCATTCAAAAAGTGGACTCTTTCATCCCCCACTATAACAAAAACTCACTAATCTCAGTGAGAAAAAAAACTGCGTAAACTACTTATAATTCGCCTTCAAAGTATACTGTGATGAGTTCCATTAAACTCTTCATCCTCAGCATATACTCGTATTTACTAGCTCCACGCTATAAAAGTTCAAGTTCAAGTTCAAGAATATTTTAACGCCCATAGACCAGACTTCTTTTTTCGGGTTTTGTAAAATAATTTTACAAAACCCTTCTAAAATCGCGTCCTGTCTGTCCGTCTGTCCGTCCGTCCGTCCGTCCGTGTGTCACACCACTTTTTCTCGGGAACTACTTAAGCTAGAAACATTAAATTTTGTATGTAGGTGTAAAGTGGTGTCCTCTTCAAAGTTCAACTACAAAAAAAAATTTTAAGGTATTTAAGGGGGATCTCCCCATATAGGGGAGTGACCCCCCAAAAAAAAAATTTAATTTAAGGTAGCCGATATGGGTATCAAATGAAAGGTCTTGATGAGAACTTTTCAAAACAAGTCTTAGTTTGGCCAAGTTTGCTTCGAGGGGCGCACAGGGAGGGGAAATACACGAAAAATTTGTGTCCCCCCCCCTCGCGATTGGACACCTGTGATCCGAAAAATCTGAAAAAAATCATGATAGTAGGCCTTGATGAGTACAACAACAACAAATACGTGAGAAGTCGCAATTCACTCAACTCAACAACAATTTAATGAATGACTGAAGATGAGTACCCACAATTAATAACCATAAGTGAAATAAGTCAAAAAGGCGGGAGAGAGCTCCTGGCAAAAGGGCTTTGTAACCATTCTAGGATTCGAAAAAATTGGCCATTAATCGATGATAATAGTACAGGAGAGTGGCCCCTGAAAAAAAAATTCATCAAAGGTAGCCAATATGAGTATGAAATGAAAGTTTTCATGGGAGCTTTTCAAAACAGTTGTTAAAGTGTCAGTTTTTGCTTCGGTGGGGGCACAGGGGGGAAATACATGAAAAATGTGTTTCCTCCCTCGCGAATGGACATCTGAAATAATTATCAAGGGAGATATTTATGAGTATAACCATAACAAAAACCCCAGAAGTCGAGATTCGTTCAACTTTGTTAATAATAGTATGATCTTCGAATTTCATATTTTCTCCAATAAAATTGTCTTTGACATGTTTCTTGATTTGATTCGATCTGGTGACTGTATTTTGTAAATTGAATACAAAACCCTTCTGACATGAGCGTAGGTCTGTTTACCCAACTTGTTACATTGTGCATCCTGCATCTGGAAAAATACAAGATCATCAAGCGTGATGAGCTAGAGGGAATTGTTGGAGTTGCTATGGCTCACAAAGATCACCTGAAAGTCCAGAGGCACTGTCTTCTAAGTCTGAAATGTATTGAAGCAGAGATAATAAACTACATGCTGGAAGGGCGCACCTTTGCGTTTATGGGGATCTATGTTCGACCTAGATATCCGGTGAAGAAACTCCTCGACGACTTGGAAACAGTGCTTACTCTGTGCCATGGGATGTGATTTCAATGCGGAGCATCCCTCGTGGGGAAATATTGCATCTAATGGCTATGGAACAGCTATCTCTACTTAGTTTCAATTAAATATCGATCTCATTCTCATTGCCCTGAAAGAGCCTACCTTCCACCGAAGCTCTTCTATTATTGACTTCTTCATTGTGTCTGCCAATCTGGTAAATCTCTCCCATAGTTAGAGGAATTTCGAGTGTAGAGTTCTTGACTCCGAGTCTGGCCTTATTTTGGTTGAGCTGACCTTAAATATGAAAAAGGGTGTGAAACTTGAGGTTGCAGATCTTCAACACTTCATTCCATACACGCGAATCGATTAGGCAGCAGTAAGTGCTGACCTTGACGGAAAATTGAAGGGAATTTCGATCAATAGATCGAAAAATCTTTTCATTTCAGAAATCAATGAGGAAATCGGATGCATAAATTCAACCCTGAATACGGTCATCTCAAAGATCTACATGAAGAAATCCTCTACGAATTACCTTTATCGGGATTTACCAGAAGACATCTTGGAGCTTCGTCGTAGACGTAGTCGGCTTAGAAAGCTACCCGCATGAGTCTACCACCGCAATTTAAATATGGTCAACTTATGTCTTTAAACCGAATGATCTCGAGGAGAACCACGGCTTTTACTAACGTGCGATTTGTATGTTTCTTCATATCAATAGGATAACTGGCAGAAAAAGGCTGCCCGGGGTCCTCAGTTATGATGGATCCATGCTCATGGATGACAAAGCTATTGTTGACTCTATCGCAAAACATTTTGCGAAAGTTCTTTAAGGGAAGGAAGCAAGTGAGGACTCTTCCGTAACTTCGTTAGTGCGCAGCACCACAACGGCTTTCGACAGGCACAATGAGCAATTGTGCTTGAACAGATTCTCTGTTTCAAATCCCTCTGACGCACCTACTGGCCATGGTCTGTTTGTCTGTCCTGAGAGACGAGCAGGGGCTGATGGAATCTCCAATTATATGCTTAAAAAGCTTCCCCATGCTTTCTTTGTTTTTCTCGCGATCATTCTGAATAATTGCATTAACATTGATCTAGTCGTTCAATTTCGCTGCTTTCACATATTCGCAAGCTACTTGAAAGGGTAATACTTGAAGGCATCATACAATTCTCTGCGGGGGCAAGAATTGTGCCGAAAAGACAATTTGGCTTCGAAAAAGCTCACTCCACGGTGGATGCTATGGCCATGTTCCAAGCCGTTATAACGAGAAGTTGGCGCGACAATAAGCTTGTTGTAGCTTGCCTGATCGATGTTGAGATAGTCTTTGACCCTGTATGGATCAATGCGCTTTTCTACAAAATGATAAATTTAGGCTTTCTGGCCCATATTGTAAAAATTATAGGCAGCGTCATGAGTGGACGAACTGCCTTTGCAGTGGCTGGTGGAGCTTGGTCAGACCCATTTTGTATTGACTCGGAGGTCCCACAGGGATCTATATTAGGCCCATTTCTTTCCAACATATTCACCACTGACGTGCCGGGCATAAGAGACAAATATAAGCCCGGAATCCAGGTGAGCCTCTTCGCTGACGAGCACTGTTTGCGCTTTGCTAGGATGCGGCTCCAAAAATATTTGGAATCTCTTACTGCATATTACCGCAGATGGGGAATCGAGGTAAATGCAAAGAAAAGTGAATTAATTGTGTTCAAGGACCCTCACAAAAACTTCGGTCGACGTGCAAGATCTGTGACTCCAGGATTAAGTTGAATGGGCAGATGGTACACTGCTCTAGGCAAACGAAGTACTTGGGGGTAGCTTTCAACAGGAAAGCTACGTTTAGTCCTCACGTTGATAATATTATGAAAAAAGTGACTTATGCGTACCATCTTCTTTTACCTCTTTTCAGGAAACATTCGACAACGATCCAGCGGATCAAGTTTTGGCCTATAAAACCTTAATTCGTCCGATACTCACATATGCGTTGATGATATGGAACAGAGGCCCAAAAACAAAATGGAGCAAGATAGGATTAGTGGAGCGAATACTCCTTCGGTCTTGCACAGGCCTTTATAGACGCGAGGACGGACGGTCTTACCCCAACGAGGTGCTATACCAGGAGACAGGAATGGAGCCAAAAAAATCGTATGCAGAAAAGCTGGTGGAATCGGGAATCAGGAGAGCCAATGATCTCAAGGCGGGTGTTGTCAGGAGTTTAAGGAAATCAATTTTTAAAACTATTTATTAGAGCAAATGATTTTTACAAACATCTTTTATAATCTATTAATGTATGATAATGTTGTGGATGTCAACATTTTATAGTTTTCTTTTGATAAAAAATTAATACTGTAATCTAATTAAAGGAAATTATTATTGAACTCCAGGAAAAGCCCTAGGAAACAACCCGCATGTATATTGTAAGGTTAAGCTATTGATGAATTGTCTATATGTAAAAATTTAAAATCACCAAATAAAGATCTTGAATTTTGAAAAAGGAGCAACCATTAGCATCACTCGCCAAAGGATTGCACAGCAGTCATAAAAAAAAGGATTTTCCTAGATGTAGGTGTCTCTTACTCTGCTACTAGCCTTATATGCTAATGCATATTATTAGGATGATAATGTAACTCCGTGAGGGATAGCAACGTTTAATGCCGTCTCAGTGAGCTATAATAGTCGAGCAAAGCTGGAATGGCAATGCGTAGAGACGCGTACATGTGTTGGCAGCCACCTATCTGCATTGTCAGGGGTGGGCCCTTTTCGTCTGACACAAAGTCTACTTCAAAAAATTTCTTCACAAGTACGATTGCAAAATCTAATATCAAGGTTAAAGGGCCAAGGCAAGTACTGAAAGAAATATAGCAACTTTCACTAACCTGATAATTTTCGTATCATTAGGCTGTGTGTGATAAAGAAGGACCTAGTCACTGACGAGGAAAGTCACGGGACATGAAAAAATGGGGCCTTCGATTTTGGAATTGGCGTCCCTCGCAATCCTTCCAAACGGACCTAAAGTCCAGATGGCCGCGTGGGTTGGAGGATGTGTTGATGTTTGGCAGTGGAAGTGAGTTCAAGATCGTGGGTTTTTGACAGACCACGTGGAAGATTTGAAAAGATTCGAGGAGTGTTGGCTTAGTTTCAGAAGATTTGTATGTAGCACGATCAAAGATGTATTTGAATATATCCAGTCCACATTGTAGACCAGCTTATATTTTCTGGTTTTGGCTGAGTGCCATCTTGAAGGAATTTAAATACATAAAAGGAGGCAGTTATAATTATTTGGGCGAAATTTAAAAAAAGAGCACGTGCTTGTTGATTTCCAATGAAGGACTTGATCATTACATAGTGCATAATTGCAAAGCAAGATTTGGGTGGTTCAACGATGTGTTGTAATTCATTTGTAGGCCTTTTCCAGTTAGATTGTGTATTTTCATTATCAATGGTGTGAGTAATCACTACGTTAATTTCAGCTAGCATCGTTATCATTTCTGAATGTAAACCTAGTCGAAATGCCGCCAAAGGCCCGTTATCTAAGGTGCAATTTGGACCAACCTACATGTGAATTTTAATGGGGAAGGAATAAACAATAAATTGTTAAAATATAACGCTTTGATTTTTATACGGGTATGACTTCCACCAGGGTGGTTGGCTATTTTCCCACTGACTCAGCCATCGAGCTGTCATGTGGACTCGTACCAACGGGACCTTAGGTCAGGCTAGAAGGGGTGCACGGGGGCGCCAATCCCACTGGAACATCCCCTCTCTTATCATGGACCACACCATACCTCGTCAAAGTTTGCGCTGCGTTTCGTAGTCCCAACGTCATGAACGGGAGTTCGAACAGCCCAAATGGTGTTGTAATTGCTGTCTTGCAGGTATCTTCTTCACCCATCGGCATTTGATGAAACGCTTTCACTAAGTCAATGATGGAGAAACCCTTTTTCCGTGCAAGACTATGTGAAAAGTCGTGGATGTGTCGAACGGGATAACGATCTGGAATAGCCCTGGCGTTGAGTCCACGATAGCCCCCGCAGGGTCTCCATTCATTGTTGGCCTTTCACCGCATATGAAGGGGTGAAGACCAACAGCTTTGTGATGGTCTGACGATACCTAGTTTCAGCATGCTGTCGCATTCCGTTTAAGCTGTTTTCAGTTTATCTGGTGCTATCCGTCTGGTTTTACTAGCAACTGGTGGTCCTGCAATAGTCCTTATATAGTGAACCGTATTGTGATTAACTTTTGACACTCCGTCTGGCTTAAGAATTTCCGGATATTTTGATAGAAGCTCATGAAATGGTGTTGGTCCTGTTACCAGTTTTACGCTGAAGACTTCTCCAACAACGAAACGGCCTTTCACTTCCAACTGTAGTCAACTAGTATTCCAGGATATCGAATCCAATTATTGGCTTTTCTACATCTGCAATTACGAAGCGCCAAGTGAGATCGCGTCGTAAGCCAAAGTTCACTGTCAGGGTTATAGTGCCATAAGTAGTTATGCGTGTTCCATTTGCCGCGGAAAGTTCAAAATCACACTTTTTTCGAGATGCAGTGCACCAGTATCTATCAGGAAGGTTTTCTCGCTTGTGATGTCTTTTATAAAGAGGCGGCATGATTGATTAAGGAACGTGTTGTCCGCCACCATTAACGACGAGCCATTGCATTTCACGACCCAAAACTACAGGTTTTTGTTCATTTGTTTGATTTTCAGCCAAAACGAGCATGCTACCAGTATACACCTTCTGCAGCGTAACGACTCCGGGGCACGGAACGTATGCGGTTACGTGACAAGCTTCGGGTATGAGAATGACGCCGTAGCTCACTGATCTCTTGGCGAAACGAGTCCAGTTTATCTTCCATCTTTGCGGGTAGCTTGAACTCACGCCTCTCTAGCTGTTCGGCTAGCGCTTCTGCTATCGTTGTTGCTGTAAGTGAACCGGGGTCTAGTGCTGATGTCACTACAGCTGCTTCCTGATTTCGACATCTCCATGACTTTACCGGCGAACTCTGCAACGCTCTTAAGCTGGATATCTTTTTGAATCAGTAGGCCCGGCTTCATATCCTCTAGCGTTCTTTTAAACCACTTAGCATGGAGTATTTCATCGGAAATCGACGATCCTGCCAATTTTCTCAGATAGCATAGAAACTGACTTGGTTTCCTATCACCTAACTTCTCGAGCTCATTTTTTGCTCTCGCGACGCACACAGCCTTTTGATTAACGCTGCTTTCAACTGCGTGTATGGATCCTCGGGTGGCGTGGAGGTTACAATGTCTCTTACTTCTGCGGCAACTCTCCTATCTAGCGATTGAACCACACATGCATATTTCTGTCCCTCGGTGGTTGGGTTCGCTCCTTCGAAGGCCAGCTCAACTTGCGAGAAGAGAGTTCTGGGTCATCATTGTTGAATGGTGGCAATGTAACCCTGCCGCTTCAATTTAAAAACGCGGACTCCAATGCAGTAACGATTGCATTTTCATTTGCTGAGTCGATAACCATTCTTGTACACTATTTCGTTTATATCACGTCGGGGTCACCACTGTGGTTAATAGATTCTTTATCAATTCAAACTAATAGCACAACCATTTGATTCAAAATGACAACACAACGAATGAATATTATCTAAATTTTATTGAGTCGTCTCACTTCGACGATGCTTGCAACAATACTACTCTTACTCGTACAATCTACTGACATCTACTTTTTTTCTTATGGAACTTACACGTAAGTTCATTTATTTGTTCAATACTTTCTATTTGCCCCTAAACCAATTCGTCAAAATTTAATTGATTTACACTTTCATTTAATTTAAAACTTGATTGAATAACAAAATTTTGTTTTAAGTTTCTAAGTTATTAGTATATATTTGAATATCTATAATTTCCATTTGATAATTTTTTGTTCTGATACAATTTTATGGTAAATATATTGGTCACATTTCTTTAAGCTTCTTCTATTAGCATTACTTATAGACATAACATATATTCATTATTAATTTTCAAAATTTCCTGCGTATGATATGAAAGCTGTTGATAATATTTATTAACAAGAGGAGTAACCAATGTTCTTTCAGCATTTACAGTATCTTTTGGAATTCGTATGACAAACAATAGTTTATTTCCCTTAAAGAAAGCTGCACCTAGTCTAATGTTTTGTAATTCATACAGACCGACATGGTTTCGAACAATTTCTTCGTTCGTTAGAATATTACTACTGATTATTTTCAATATTTTCTACATGTGTTCGACGTTATCACCTAAAGTCCTTATTTTCAACATCATATCTAACTAAATAAGTTCTTTGTAAATTTTTTCATTTGCCGCTCTGATATCGTAAAATTTTTCTGAAAATTTAGTTCGGTCTGATTCAATAATTTCTTTTAATTTGGAAAATATTGTACTGAAATGATTATTAATTGCAATGTTTTAATTTCTTTGTTTTTTCGGTCCGTGATGATGATCTGAGTATTGAAACGGTTTACCACTGTGTCTAGAATTGGAAAATGATCGTAGATTTCGTCTTGCTGTGAGTAAACTGTTGCATTCGTGCTCATGTTATCGTCCTCGTCTAATGTGTTAATTTCTCCAGTTTCCGCATTTATTCTGCTCATGAAGTCCACTGGTTTGTTTTCCTTCCCTTTTACGTAGTTTATATTAATATCGTACTCCCCTAACCTTAATAACCTGTGAAGCCTGGAGTTCATATCTTTACCCTTATTTTTAGCTTGTAACCACTTGAGTGGCTGATGATCTGTCATTAAGTAGAAAGGTGTCCCATATATGTATGGTCTGAAATAATCAACTGCCCAAACAATCGCCAAGAGTTCCTTCTCTGTAGTAGAGTATTTCTTTTCGTGATCGTTTAGAGTTCTGCTGGCATAACTTATTGGATGTTCATCCTGTGTCAAAACAGCTACTATCGCGAAATTGCTTGCATCGGTAACTAATTTGAATTTCTTATTGAAATCGGGGTATTTTAAAATTGGTGCATCCGTTAGCATCCTTTTCAATTTCTCAAATGCGTCAACTTGTTGGGGATCATTTTTGTTAATTTTGCAATTTTTTTCAAGTATTTTGTCATTCCCTGGGCAACTTTCAGATAGACCTTTACAAACTTTCTGTAATAACCTGTCATTCCTAAAAAAAGATTTGATTTGCTTTGCTATTTCTCGAAGTTTTAACTTCTGAATGTCCCAATTTTGTCCATGTACGGTTTTACTCCTTCCGTTGTGAGAATGTGTCCTAAATACTCTGTAGTCCTTGCGAAAAACGGCATTTATCAATTTGGATTTTTAAATTATGTAATCGATTGAAAAGCTTCTGAATACTTAACATATGCTCTTCTATAGAAGTGCTAAAGATCAAAATATCATCCAAATACACAACGCATATTTGGTTAATATAGTGTCTCATTACGGAGTTCATTAATCGTTGAAATGTCGCTGGGGCATTTTTCAACCCAAACGGCATTCTTACGAATTCGTAATGCCCTAGAGGTATCGAGAATGCTTTTTTCCTTCTATCCTCCTCCCTGATCAACACTTGATGAAAACCTTTGGCATGACCCAACGTTATAAAGTACTGAGCCATGCCTAACTTTTCTAGTATTGTTTCAATATTAGGGAT
This sequence comes from Odontomyia ornata, assembly GCA_963969285.1. Taxonomy (NCBI): domain Eukaryota; kingdom Metazoa; phylum Arthropoda; class Insecta; order Diptera; family Stratiomyidae; genus Odontomyia; species Odontomyia ornata. Next base: position 135,337,195 of record OZ017738.1, on the reverse strand, counting down.
TGGAAACTTATCACTTATAGCGTGTTGAAGTATAATGGTGCCAGTCTCCTAAGTGAAAGAACCACTTATTATTCACCCGGGCCATCATTGGCTATGAACATGATAGCTCCAGCTCTATGCTGGAAGCGTTGGTCTCCATCGGGCCAAGAAAATGTGCTATCAAGTTGATAGCTCGAGTGAATAAAAAGTGATTCTTTCACTTAGGAGACTGGCTTCATTATACTTAAACACGCTTGAGTTGATAACCACAGTCTGATGTGGAAGCTAACAGCTCTACATAAGTTGCATGTTGGGCGTGTTCCCACATGCATATAAAGGGTCTAATATCCACCTTTGGACCACGTGGTCTAGCTGCCCTGTGAATGATAGCGTGTGGCAGCTTCTGAGGAGTGTCCGTCATCCACAAAGAAACCGCAGTTATCACTTATAGTTTCTTCATTGAGGTGCCTGTATTCGATTTCGATTCTACATTTCTTCTTTCCAGAGTTATCAATCTTTTTCGGCACTATCTACAAAGGTGAGTTATAGGGTGAATTACTCTCCTGAATAATATCCTGCTCCAGCATTTTCTTCATTTGTCTGTTAATTTCTTCCTCATGAATTTGTGGGTACCTGTAAATTTACGTATAAATGGCTCTGTTGGTTTTCGTTATAATATCATGTTGAATTTCATGAGCATGGGTCAATTTTTGGCCTTCTTGGGAAATAAATCTTTGTTTTTTACTATCAATACACTTAATTTGTTTTTTTCCTCAGGATTCATATCCTCTCTCATAAGTTTATTGAGAATGTTCTCGTCAGCTGGATATGCTTCCAAAGAATTAATATCCTCAAAACTGTAAGGGCAAGAGTTTAAAAATGTTGCCTTGACATTGTGAATCTCGATAAAACCCTCCTCTAAATTTATGATTGCCTTCATTGGTTTCAGTAAATTCTGACCAATGAGACCATCAAAATTCTTGTTTTTAAATGATGTAAGTTTCCAACTCATGAGGTTATACTCATTAAACTCAGTTGGAAGTTCTGTAATAATTTATTGTGTAACATTCGTTACACCACTGAACGTATTAAAGCGAAATATTTCCTGTAAATTTTCACGTTTATATTATGGTAGTTTGTTTCTATCTAGTACGGTTGTAGTAGATCCGGTGTCGATGAGACATTTAATCTTGTCGCCATCTACAGTCAGTTCAACTATCGATAAATTCTGTTACGAGGCGGTAATTGAAAATTTGCCTCGCCCTCTAAATGGTCCACTTCCATTGATTCCATATGCCTAGTTTGTTTGTGATTGTCAAGGTACTGATTTTGCCTAAACTGTCCTGAATTCGTTTGATTATGATTGTTATATCTTCGGAATTGCCCTGAATTAGGGTAATTCATATTGCCCCTAAATGTTCCATTGTTTTGGCATTCCCTAAAGCCTTTTCCATGATTTACTCTGAACTCGTTATGTCTATTATAGTCAAACTGAAAGTTGCGTTTTTGTCTACTATTAGATTGTCTTGGAAGTCCGGTCTCCTCTAGTACATTAAATGCTGCTCTCAGAGTTGCAATATTCCTACTGTAAATTACGCTAGCCAGATGTTGGTCGAAACCATCCAAAAATATCTTTGAATAATTGACTCATTTGATGGAGGAGAAAATTCAATAGGCTTACTACTATCAAAATCGTACTTAGTGTTAAGTTTATCTAAGATATTTTTTTAATATGCGATAAAATTCACTTACATTACTTGAATAATTTTTCGTGTTGATTGCTTGATGATACAGATTGTGGAATGATTCCTTGACTCCGAAATTTTTGATGAATTTGGTTTTCACCTGCTCCCAGCTTGCATTCGCTCCCAACGTTCTTATAACTTGCAGAGCTGGTCCTTGAATTTTGTTTAAAATGTACCTAGTGTACACATACTCCTGTAAATGTGCATGTCCAGGAAGATGGGAAATATTAGCTCGACTACCCGCATGAAAAAAGATAAATCATAATTTCTGTTGCCACAAAACTCCTTTATTGCTACTGCTTCTTTAACCAGCTCAGTAGCAGAGATGCTGAATTGTTGATTCGCTGGATTGGCCATTTCTGATTTATTTATGTTTTTCCTTTTTATATTTTTCTTTTTAGCACTGTTTTGGTTTTTGATACCGATGGATCTTTGTTAGCTACCTCTTTTACTAAAGGGTAGGAGCAAATTCTCAGAAAATTCAGCTCGAGGCAATGCTAGCCTTGTATTATAAATTCTGTCCTTTGTGATTCCTTTTTTGTCTCTACTTCACTTCAAATTATGTCCTGTCTTTTTCTAATTCACAATTTTTCTGTTTTTAACACTGTTTTGGGTTATGGTACTAAGGGACCTTTGTTAGCTGCCTCTTTTACTAAAGGGTAGGAGCGAATTCTCGGAAAATTCAGCTCAAGGCAATGCTAGCCTTCTTTTATGCACTTCTTTAAAAGTACTTGTTTAGTTTATGGTACCAAGGACCTTTGTTAACTACCTCTTTCTATAGAAAGGGTAGGAGCGAATTCTTGGAAAATTCTGCTCTAGGCAATGCAAGCCTTTTTTTATAACAGTGTCACTTTTATTCGAGTTTTTTTTCATGAAGTCAATCTTTTGATTGACTTAGTACCGACTGCACCGCTTACGTATAGAACAATAACTCGATCTAAAAAATAAAAACAACTTTTTAGAGATTTTAATTGTTCAATTTATTGATCACGGCTTGAGTTATCATATTTAACTGACTTAATTCTATCTTTCTTATTAGTATTACAGTTCGACTTCTACAAAATGACCTTCATTCTAAAATAATGCTTACTGCTATTGGTAAGCTCTTTTGCGATTGATTGGCAATCGAAGAAATGTGATTGCAATGTTGTGGTAATTTTGTAATTGCAAGAATGCTTACCTTTGACGAAATTGGTTTTAATTGTACCAACGCACTAGGTCAACCAGTTTACTGGAAGTTCGTTGGCGCTTGAGGTCAACTCAACATTAAATGTTTTATTTGGAGATGACGGCGTCGATGTAGCAATCATTTCCTCACTTGGTGGAGGTGGTTGCATGGTCACCCGCGCATGGTAATAATTTTTATGGTACCGGCATGGAAACGGATAATTCTTATTATTTTTATTGGGTTTCCCGGAGTTTTGCCATAGGTGGCTGCAACGACTACTACGACACACATTTGGCGAATACAATATCGAACATGTGGATGACTTTGTATATTTAAGCGCCAAAATAACGAGAACCGCTAATGAAAGAGACAAAGTACGCCGAAGAATACAGCTCGCACATAAAATATTTTATTCAATTTTGAAGATCTTGAAGACCAGCTGCATACATAGGAAATCAAAGCTCCAAGTATACATATGTATAGTGAAGCCGCCGTTTAAGCTCAATAAACTGAATAACATGGTTTTATTAGCTGCATTAAACTTACGAAGATGAATATACCGAATCGGATTGTTGCTTCTTTCAAATTAACTGTGCCTGAAGAGTGCGCGTTAGTTGCTCAGAGCGATTTTTGGCCACCTGAGACTTTGGTGAAAAATTACACGCCCCTCAGAAAGAACTTTCGCGCAGCAGAGCAGCGTCTCACCAAAAACTAAACCTGTTAGGAACTCTACATATCAATCTATTACCATGTACTATCAAAACGTCAGAGGCTTAAGAACCAAGCTCGAGGACTTATCACTTTCCTGCCAACTAGCAAATGACTCTGTCATTTGTTTAACTGAAACATGGCTGAGTGGTAATATTTCCAATTCAGAATTTCTGCCTGACCATATAGTCTACCGGTGTGATCGTGACCCTGGTACAACAAATAAATCGGATGGTGGTGGGGTTTTAACTGCCGTTTGTAACTCCTTTGTAAGCTCACTATGTGCTGACTTCTGTTTTGCTCATACTGTTGAATGTGTAATTGTGAAAATTTCCCTTCCGCATAATACATCCTTATTAATTTGTACAGTGTACATTTCATGCAATTCTCCTTTAATTGTGTATGAATCCTTCTTTGATGAACTTTTCTCCTATCTTCTTGTTCGTCACCCTCATTCAAAAATCGTAATTTGTGGGGATTTCAATCTACCCTCCGTTGAATGGGACACTCACACAATTCCTTCTATTTCTTTTACAAATAATATATCTTTGCTGCTTTCTTCTTTTCTTTCCCTCTGTTCTTGTTCACAATTTAACCATATCCGTAACCCTAATGGCCGTCTACTTGACCTTGTCCTTTCAAAGGTCCAAGCTCATTGTATCTCTGTGTCTCATGCCTTGTTTCCTTATATAAAGCCAGACCTTCATCATCCACCTTTGTCTCTAGATCTAGCGATTGAAACCTTCCAACCTCCGAGATATGCCACTGCCTTTCGGTTCAACTTTTTCAGAGTTAATTATGAGGCGATTAAAACTAATATGGACTCTGTCGACTTGTGTGCCTTTTTCTCTGGTCTTGACTGCGATAGTGCCATAGGTAAATTCTACGAATACCTCAATAATTTGATTACCGAATATACTCCTCCGCAATCTTCTCGTAAGGCTAAAACGAAGCCTTGGTTCACTAACAGAGTTATACGAGTATGTGCCTTAAAAGCAAAAGACAGGGAGCATCAGCGCTTCAAACTAACTGGATCTGAAGAAGTCAGATCTGAGTTTTGTAGACTAAGATCCATTGCTAAAGGCGAAATAAGGACTGCCATGAAGAACTACTTTAGCAGTTTAGAGACCTCCCTTATGACAAATAATGTCAAACCCTTTGGTCCTATATCCGATCCTTAAAATCTTCCTCTACTATCCCCTGTAATCTTACATGGAACAATATTGAAGCATCTTCCCCACAGGATATCTCAAACCTATTTGCTCAATTCTTTTCCTCAACATTTTTACCTCATGACACAATATATTCTTCCACCAACTCAAATGAAGCCAGTCCAATCCTTATCGCATCCTACTCTACTAATCCTCTTGAAGTCGAATCCCTTATTAATTTACTCGATCCTAATGTCAGTCCCGGTCCTGATGGATTGCCAAATATATTTGTGTAATCACTCAGTTCCTCTATATGTTTTCCCTTATCCCTTATTTTCAACCTCAGCCTTAGCTCTGGTATCTTTCCCAATTATTGGAAAGATGCTAACGTTGTTCCAATCTTTAAAAATGGTGGTCCGTCTATTGCTTCTAGCTTTCGTCCCATATCTCTGCTCTCCTGTTTTCCTAAACTGCTTGAACGCCTTGTACACAACAGACTTTCAGAATCATTGAGCTCAGTTATATATCCGCAGCAACATGGCTCCCTGAAAGGCCGTTCCACTTCATCAAACTTAGCTGAATTCACAGACTATGTCGCAAAAGCTCTGGACAAACAGTACCAAGTGGATGCCGTCTTTACTGACTTCTCCAAAGCTTTTGATTGTGTGAACTATTATATTCTTTGCCAAAAGCTAGCCATGCTTGGTATCTCCGGTTCCCTACTCACCTGGATCTCGTCATATCTTTCCAATCGTTCGTGCCGTGTTGTTCTTAATGGAACAGCTTCCTCTCCTTTTTCCCATCTTCCGGTGTCCCTCAAGGGTCAATCCTCGGGCCTCTCCTTTTCCTACTGTTTATTAATGATCTCCCCTCTATAATATCTTCTCCCTGCCTCCTATATGCTGATGATTTCAAAGTGTTTCGTATAATTAAGACTCTTGACGATTGTCAGTTTCTCCAAAAGGACCTACTTAATCTGTGTAGCTGGTGTTTGTCAAATTCCCTTTGTTTAATTGTTTCAAAATGTTTTAAGATGAGTTTCACTCTCAAAACAGTTACTTTAACGTACAACTACTGCCTTGGTGATGTTATTCTCTCTTCAGTGGACCCATGCAAAGACCTTGGTGTAATTCTGATACCAAGCTCAATTTCGATATCCATATCCTTAGTATAACTGCCAGAGCATCGAAGACTTCCGGATTTATTCTGCGACATCTCCATAAATTGGGAAGCATTCATACCGCTGTTTGTTTATTCGCCTGCCTTGTTCGCTCACTTCTTGAGTACTGTTCAGTTGTGTGGTCTCCTCGACAACAGTATTTAGTGACCTCACTAGAAACTGTCCAGCGAAAATGCACCAGGGTTTTGTTCTATAAATTTAATTTGCCGTATGAATCCTATGATCGTCGGTTGTCTATACTTCGTCTTCCTTCTTTGTCGTCACGTAGAAAGTTTTTAGATCAATGTTTCCTATACAAACTGTACCACCATCATATTGCATCCGCTCTTAGCGACGATTTGCACTTCAGGCAGATAGCACGTACTACCCGTTCCAGTAGTCTTCTTGAGGTTTCGTATGCTCGGACAGAACTATATTTTCACTCATTAATGCCGCGAATCATCAGGAAACAAAATGAGCTCGAGCTTGGATGTTTTTCCTCATCTTACTTTGTTTTCCAAAATAGATTACGAACTTTGGTAATTACGAATTCCATTTAATCAATAATAATACTGTACTCGTATGTAACTTTTAAATTTTAAATTATTATATTCTATTTTCATATTGTTTCTTTGCAAGGAATAACATTTCCACTCAATTTTGCACTTACTTTCTTCAAATTTATTAAGTTATTAAGTCTATTTTGTAATTGGACTTCTTAGTCTGTAAAATGGATCAATAAATAAATAAATATAAGAATTTGTGACAAGACCTATGCTACGGTATTCGTGTGAAACATGGACCCTTACCCAAGCATCCGCAAACACATTGAGGCGAATAATCGGTCCTGAGGCGAATAATCGGAGCGAAGCTAGACTGGGACCAATGGTGCATTCGATACAACTATGAGTTGTACGAGTATGAAATTTTTGACGAACCGGAGTTCTCAACGATTGTAAGACTGCGGAAGCTGAAATGGGCTGGCCACATGAATCGTATTGACGCACAACGGATACCCGGAAAGTTATTCTTTCGGAGAACTGAAGGCCGAAGACTTGGTCGCCGAAGACACTTCATCGCTGTTCGGATTTCGAAATTGGAGGACGCGGTCAATGGACCGAGACAGTTGGAGGCACTTGTTGCAGGAAACGAAGGCCCGAGAGAGGTTGTAGCGCTACGAAGAAGAAGAAGATCGTTAAATAGAAATCTTCAAAATAGTTGCCACATGCGAAGCTATCTGCTGGAAAGAGCTGTGATTGGGAAGCAAATTAAACAAAATTTTTTTGTACTTACTTATACCAGCATGTTCCAACAGTACATTACCAATTGCTTTTCGAAATACTAACAGGCGAACGCACAGACAGTTTATAAACAAATATTAATGCTAACAATTTTGCAATGCAGGGTTTGATTTACATAATACGAGTATTAATTTTTTGACTCATTACCCATAACAATCGAAAGTTTGTAATTTTCTTCTCACCGAAAACAAGCATCTTATTATCGCGTCTATTCAACTTCATTATCCATTATTTTTAAAGCAAATCTTCATTTTCACTTATGCTTGCGCACTGATCTGCATTAAGATCGAAAGTTATCTAATTTACACCATAGTTATTACAGTCATTATCGTATGCAGTCATGTACGAGTTTGTATGCATTTAACTCAGTGGCATATCGCGATAATAATGTAAATTGTTTCCAATTATCCGAAATTCAATATTGTTGATTGGATTTCGTCTGAAATTCAATTTATAAATTGAATTAAGTCAACAAAAATGTTTAAACGGCCAATTCAAAACACTACAACGCCATGTCCGCACGGAGTCCAATGCAGAGCCGACTCAATTTTATTGGTCCTATTTATCATGTCTTTAACCTCTAGCAATTTTACTGCCAATATTTCCGTCCATGCGTATCTCGCGGCGCGCACCTCCCGGTCTTCAGATTCTTGAAGCTGCGCAAAATTTACTAGTTAGAGGGAGATCCCAGATCTGTACAAATTGGAACTGGTGGAATCTTCAAATTGTAGTGTCTCAAAAATGCGTAGTGGACGAATATTCGTAGTTTGTGCATTTAAAAGCTAATGAAAATCGCTTTTGAAACGTATTCATCGTTGTCAGTGTCGTTATTTTCATTCAAAGACAATTTACTCAAAGTAATGCACTGAGACATTACCAAGTGCATGCCGGACGCCAAGTCGTCCAACCGCGAGATTTCACAAGCAAATTGCTGCCTTTGCGAACAACGACATCTGCCTCGGGAAAATATGAGATATAAGTAAGATTGTAGCTGACATAAAAGATCTGTTCTGGTTAAAACATTCTCGAAAAATGTTTCTTTTCTCAGCATTTCATACTCGTATGTAGGTTCATTACAACTTGGTCGTAATGAAGCTCAATGAACGCGAGGGAGTATCCGCCAGTTTGGCTGCAGTCCAAGAAATTATTAATTGAAGCAATACGAAGAAGACTGACTGACTGTTGCAATGTGAGAAAAACACGAGAATTCTGGTTAAGATTCGATTTCGGACTTTGTTTATGGGACACGTCAATAAAATGTTAGCTGGGATGACTGAACACTGAGGCCTTCTCTTACATGGTATGTGTCTGGTATGAAATTGTCGATTATCACCAAACATTGCACAATATTTGGGTCGAATGATTTTGTTTCCAAAATAAAATAAGATTGGGAGGGAAGGTAAAATAATGGGTAGTCGTTAAAAGTTGCCTCTGGTTTTCTCGGTATTATTTGTAATAGTTAAAGCTTTCAATTTAAAGTACATTTAAATTTATTTTTTGTATATCTCGGTACGTAATATGGTTGTTTTCAGTTTTACCTGCACAAGATTGATAAGTCACGATCCCCCGATTATTGGTTTTGCCCAGAAGAGGAAGACAAGGTCTGCCACACATTTTTTGCGTGCGAAAAATTGGGGAGAGGGAGAGCTCACCTCGGATAGAATAGTTGCGGTCATGGTATAAAGAATAACAAGGTATGCTCGCTCATGAAAAAAGCTTTTTATGTGACGTCACATGGATCGGAGCTTTCAGAAAGAATGCATTTGTTAATGAATTTTATTTGGATTTCAGGACTTGTTTGAAATAAAATCAGAGATTTCTCATGAAAATCCATTTTCTTGCTTGATTTTTCCTTTGTTATTAATTTTATGCTCGTACTAACATAAATAAATCTTCAAATTCAAGTGAAACATATTATAATAAAAGCAATTGCTCTGCTTCGGTATATGTGCGCATTTTTTTGTTAATAGTATGTTGAATATATTATTAGCTGATCTGATTAAGGTACACTTTTAGCAAATATTTTAAATACATTAACTAGTTTTCTTCTCTGGAATATCAATACATTATCTTTAATTATCCATAGATTTCAATTTGTTTATAAGCAACAGAGCAAGTGATGCGTACAAATGTAGAAAAATGAATTTTTTTCAATTCTTGAATTGTGAGACAAACGTTTCATTAAATGTGACGTTTTTCAGCAAGCATGAACGTTTTTCAGGGGAACGTTAATTTTAAAATTTTATCCAATTCGAATTCAAGGACAATCAACGAGAAACGTAACGTTCTCATTGACTAATCCTATGAAATTTTTATGAACTCAAATATTGCAAGAATAAGTTGCAGGCAATTTTATTTTATGCTGGTGATTCGGTTTTACTACATATTATAAATATCACATTGCTTCATGGAGATGTTTTCCTCACTTTTTTATATTTTCCTTTATATTTAATCTTGCACATGCCTAAATTCAGTTATAGTCGAAAAATGTTTTGCATCTATGAAATACTCCGTTGGCTTTACTATTAAGATCAATATCGGTAGATTAAGTTATTAAATTCTGAATACAGGGTTTTCCAATAAGAGGTGTTATTTTGAATAGATCTTGTGATTTAACACCTCGCGACTTCTTCCTTTGGGGCCACGTGAAAGAGAAGGTCTACGCCAACATCCCAGCGTCGATTCAAGACCTCAAAGATGGAATTCGTGAGGCGATCGAGGACATAGGGCAGCCAATTTGCGATTGGGTTATGAAAAATTTTATGAAAAGGATATGGTCCTGTAAGCGTGTCGTGGTGGTCATTTGCCTGATATTATTTTTCACTATTAACGGCATACCTTTCTCTTTTTAATGAAATAAACATTTGATCGTTTATATTAAAAAATTGCATTTTTCTTTTAATATCAAAATAACACCTCTTATTGGACTTGGTTATCGAAAATTTCATGAAAAGGATATGATCCTGTAAGCGTGGTCGTGGTGGTCATTAGCCTGATGTTATTGTTTACTATTAACGGCATACCTTCTTCTTTATAATAAAATAAAAAGCCGATCATTTATGTTAAAAAATGGCATTTTTCTTTTTATATCAAAATAACACCTCTCATTGGATTTGTTTATGGAAAATTTCATGAAAAGGATATGGTTCTGTAAGCGTGGTTGTGGTGGTAATTTGCCTGATATTTTTTTTCACTATTAACGGCATATCTTCTTCTTGATAGTGAAATAAACATCCCATCATTTATGTTAAAAAATGGCATTTTTCTTTTAATATCAAAATAACACCTCTAATTGAATTTGGTTATGAAAAATTTCATGAAAAGGATATGGTCCTGTAACCGCGGTCATGGTGGTCTTATGCCTGATGTTATTTCTCACTATTAACGCCATACCTTCCTCTTTATATTGAATGAATCGATGATTACAGTACAAAGGAATGGCCCCTGAAAAAAAATTCATGAAAGGTAGGCGATATGAGTATCAACTGAAGGTTCTCTATGAGAGCTCTTCAAAACCGTTCTTAAACTGACCGTTTTTGCTTCAGTGGGGTCACAGGGGGGAAAATACATGAAAAATGGACACCCGTGATCTAAAAAATCTGAAAAAATTATCATTATTTATGGGTATAACTTTAACAAATACCTCAGAAGTCAAAACTCTTTCAACTTTGTTAATAATAGTATGATCCTCGAACATGACGTGTTTCTTGATTTTATTCGTTGCTGGTTACTGCATTTAGTAAGTTGAGTACAAAACCCTTCTGACATGAGCATGGGTCTGTCTACCCAACTTGTTTAAGTTTAAATTGTTGAGCATAGTTAAGCAATAAATTGTTTATATGTATTATAACCACGGTCTTTCCACTTTTCTTGAAATCCTGACCGGGTATGGGACCCGCAACGATGGCAGACCACTCCACTACAAGGAGCTAGCCATCGGACGAGCTCTCCCCTTTTATTGCGTTTCAGGTGCTCTTGCCCGGGTAGCGTGGCCTTCCACTCACTTTTATGGTATAGTGTTATGTGAGTCAATCGCATAATACTATAACATAAATTGGACATATATATATTCCTCATTTTATGAAAAAATTCATGCAAATCATGTTTATGTGAGCTTTTCCCTCAAATGAGAAATATATGGCCACGTCTTTATTTGGATCTTGATCCGGTTCGGAGGATGCGAGGGGGCTCCGCTTCCACCTGGATGCCCTACTCCATAAGTATCGTCAGTAACGACGAAGTCCCTCTAAGTCTGCCCGTTTTCTCAAGGCACTATTTGACCTCTGAACCAGCAAATTCATAGTCCTTAGCAGGTTATCTCCTTTTTCAAAATTCGTGGATGCGAAAAATGTTTTTGCAGTGGGTCTTGTGCTGGGGAAAAGAATCCGCCCTACGACACCACAACGCTAGCCTTCCAGCGCATTTACATTTTCCCTAGACAAGGCCAAATCTCGGCGGATACTGCCATCCTCTTCCGCTGAGGCAGCAGACTATCGCTGCAGTCCTGTACGGACATATAAAATACCTACTACACTACATACATCATTTCCTTAAGACTACCTGAAAACTACTCATTCGCTGCATCCATTGAGCGGTTGCCTGTCGCTTTCCTGACTACTCCCGCCTTGTGTTCGTTGGCTCTCCTGATTTCCGATTCCACCAGCTTTTCCGCATACGATTTGATTGGCTCCATTGCTGCCTCCAGGTATAGCGCCTCGTTCAGGTAAGACCGTCCGTCCTCCCATCTGTATAGACCTGTGCAAGCCCAAAGGATTTTTGGCTCCACTAATCCTATCTTGCCCCATTTTGTTTTCGAAGCTCTTTTCCATATCATCACTGCATATGTGATCATCGGACGAATTAGAGGTTTACAGTCCAAAACCTTGACTTGCTTGCTCGCTGTTTCGTGAAAAGGGGTATAATTAGGTGGTACGCATAAGTCAGGTTTTTAAAACACTGTCAACGTGAGCACTGAAGGTAGCCTTCCTGTTGAAAACCAACCCCAAGTACTTCGTTTGTCTAGAGCAGTGCATCATCTGCCCATTCAACTTAATCGTGGAGTCACAGATGCCTCTTGCCCAACGACCAAAGTTTTTGTGGCGGTCCTTGAACAAAATCAATTGACTTTTTTTGCATTTACCTTCATTCCCCATTTCCCGTCACATTCAGTAAGAGATTCCAAATATTTTTGGAGCCTCGTCTTAGCAAGGCGCAAATTGGGCTCAGATGACCACACTCACAAGTCGTCAGCAAAGTGGTTCACCTGGATTCCGGGTTCACCTGGATTCCGGGCCCAGGACGTCAGAAGTGAATACATTGGAAAGAAATGGGCCTAAAATAGACCCCTGTCACTGGGTCTGACCTAGCTCCACCAGCCACCACAAAGGCAGTTCGTCCCCTCATGAAGCAGCCTATAATTTTTACAATATGGGCCGGAAAGCCAAAATTTATCATTTTGTAAAGAAGCCCATTGATCCATACAGAGTCAAAGACTATCTCCACATCGATCAGGCAAGCTACACTACCACTTGGAACACTGCCATAGTATCTACCGTGGAGTGGGCTTTTTTGAAGCCAGATTGCCTCTCCGGTACGATTCCTGACCCCGTAGAGAACTGTATGATGCTTTCAAGTATTATCCTTTCAAGCAGCTTACAAATATTTGAAAGCAGCGAAAGCGGACGAGTATCGACTACGTCAACACTGGCCGAGCTCTTGGGTGTTTCAAATCTCATTGCTGAGGAAAGTAGCAAATGTTAATGCAATTATTATTCTTTCAAGCAGCTTACAAATATTTGAAAGCAGCGAAAGCGGACGAGTATCGACTACGTCAACACTGGCCGAGCTCTTGGGTGTTTCAAATCCTATTGCTGAGGAAAGTAGCAGATGTTAATGCAATTATTCAGAATGATCGCGCGGGGAACAAAGAAAACATGGGGAAGCCTTTTAAATATATAATTGGATATTCCATTACCACCTGTTGATTTTTTGGAACTTTACTCCAGTGCCAACATAGTGAGTCTCTCAGGACTGACAAACAGACCATGGCCAGTAGGTGCGTCAGAGGGAATCGAATCAGAGAACCTGCTCAAGCACAAATACTCATGGTCCCTGTCGAAATTCGTTGTGGTGCTACTCACTAACGGCAAAAGCCTTGGTTCAACTCGAAATCATTCGGTTTCAAGACGTAATCACCAGCTGAATACGTTCATACTCTCAGTTGACGATATTTAAATTGCAGTAGTAGATTCTTGCGACTAGCTTTCTAAGCCGACTACATCTACGATGAAGCTCCAAGATGTCTGCTGGTAAATCTCGATAAAGATAATTCGTCGAGGATTTCTTAATGGATGACCGTATCCAGAGTTGAATTTATGCATACGACTCCCTCATCGATTTCAGGAATAGAAAGATTTTTTGATCTATTGATTTCTTTTTATTACCCTCAAGGACCGGCCTTCAACTCAGCTTGGGTATGGTCCCCGAGAAACTGGCACAGGCTATTCCGCTACCTTTTTGAGCTGGGAAAAATCCCACTCGCTCACTTCAAGGGTTTCCGATACCTTTGAAGTAGGCTCCTGCGTTGGAGGTCCATCCACCTCTCGCTCAGTTATGATACGCACTAGTTTAAAACTAGAACGTATCGCAGCTGGGTGGAAGGATACGCTACCAAAGTATGGCACTAACCATACCACTCTCTCGATCGTTGAAACCTTCGATCAAGATAATGAGATACTCTAACTATCTCTAAGCGAAGGCCAGGGACTGTAGTGCTAAAGCGATTTTGCACACCCACTCTTTCTTTGCTTCGGATGCCATTTCTAACATCCGTTCCGCTCTCCCGCGTGATTTATTACAATGGTTTCGATGCAATTCTTTTTGCCCGCGGCTTTGCACAATTATTCTATTACAGCGTTTTTCAATTCCTTCATTGTCAGAATCGGGCAACCATTTCCCGGCTATCTCATTGGCCTCCGTCCCTCAGCATTTATAAACGAATATATTGTTCATCCAAAAGTATCAAGCTGGTAGCTCGCAGTTTATAATTATTGACTGTATCGAAGGCTTTTTCTATGTCCAGCGTCACCAAACCTACAGACAATTTATTGTACATCGCGGCTTTCACGTCCTTCGTAACACGAAAAAGCTGACGCTCTGTCGAATATCTGTTTCTGAAGCCGAATTGGAAATCAGATAGGATATTATTGTTAGCCAGTAAATGATTTAATTTTTTAGGACTACTCTTTCAAAGAGCTTACCTAAACCTGGTAGTAAGGTAATGACCATGTAGTTGTCGGGAGAGTGCGGATCTCTTCCAGACTTCAGGATAGGTATAACTAGAGCTTGTTTCCAGATTGATGGAAAGAAGGAGAGGCTAAGGCAAGCGTTGAATAGGAGGCATATGAAGACTATTATAAGTAGATAGTTCAGTTATGTTAAGCTAATAATAAGTTCAATAGAGGTTTTTGCCGAAATTTTCCTCTAGCTAATTGTAATATTCTCATAGAAATACGATACTACACATAGTTTTAAGAAATGTTCAAGCGATAGTGAAATGGGTTTGTCAGAACACATACTATATTATAAGGCTTCTGTACCTTATACATTGTAATAAAGAAAAATTATATACATATAAAAAAATAATATAATTATTGAGACTTTGAGTTCGTCAAATAATTCATACATTCTTGGTTATAACCTAATTCGCCATTAATCTCTTCGCTATAGTCAAATAAGTGGCAGATGAATGAGACGATAGTGAGAACTGCCTCACAAAATTTTCAAGACGAATTGTACGAATACCCTTCTTCTTTGTATTCCGTTGAAAGTTTTTTTATTCTATGTTTTTGCTTTTTCTACTTTTTTCATGTCCCTAAAATTATTTAAATCGTTAAAATGACCAAAAACGTGATGAACATTTGAAAATATTAGATAAAGGTCATAAAACTCACAACTTCAGTTCCAAACCTTTTAATCTAATATTGGAGTAATCTTTCCAGTTATATTAAAATTATCAATTCAAATTCATTTCCAGCAGCGTAATAAGGGCGTGAAATTTAATGCAATCGGAAGTATAATTTACTATTCTTGTCTCGATAGACAAATCAGATCAGCAATCAATATTTTATATTTCTGTTCTAAATAACATGTCATTCGTGCAAGCACAATTCTCGAATGATGATCACAATTATGATGATGCCATCGTACTTTTTGCAGCTATTTTACACTCGACTGAATTTATTAATGATAATTATTGCTCGAGTGGAATTTCGATGAGCAGCGACAATAAAACATTACGTCAGTCAGTTAAGCAAAGAGGTTCATGAAAGAATTGTGTCAACACAAGGTTACTTGATACATAGAATAATCATCCGTGTAAGGTGGTGTAGACTTAAATGAAGAAGTATATAAAATGATTGAGAGTTTTTCAGGACCATTGATTTTAATTTATTGAGGATGGGTATTTGCGTTCATCAATTGTTTTTGAGATTATTGCTTTATAGTGTTTAAACGTAATTTACGTCAGATTTCTAGTTGGATTAATGTAAATGGGTAACACAATTTTTAACTCGGAACCAGGTTAAGCTAACAAAAATATTATTCCTTCAAATGTAGGGACATATCGAAACCTGGAGAAATTTGAATTTAAGACGAAATACATTTAAATTTTAAAGTTGAATTAATATATTAACTCACCTTCAAATTAGCCTGGAAGCATTTGAGACATTACTTCAGACCAGGCCTCGTTATTCTAGCCGAAAGGCGCCTTCAAGTTGCAGGAATCCCTTTTCTAGCGGGAAGAATGGGAGGGAAGTGGTCACTGTAAAAGAAATCTTTCTACTCTTGAGACTTATCAATGCTCCTTTCAGGCTTTTAACTGTTTGAACTGCCCGAGCTATAATGTGCCACGCGGTTCCATTTTTCGATGGATGTAAGCATCTTTCCAATTATAGCGCTTCCGAGAGGAGCTTTCCGATCTCTCTGAAAAGGTCACCACACTGCCTATCCCTGTGCAAAATACGCTGTCAGAAGACCATAACTTGTCAAGCTTGTGCAAGTAAGATCAAAAATATCCGTGCCCGCACAAGAGCTGGGTCAGCTAGAAGTCAGTCTCACTATACCTTCGATTGAGCCATGGCCTTAGGTCAGAGATCAGTTGTGGCTTTTGTGTCAATATCCCAGGACTGTTGACAATCGCTGTCTCTCATCCTTAGTGATCTCCTCTTTGTCGCCTTCACTTCCATGCAGATAGATACTTTTACGCTCTATAACAAGGAGCGCGATGAGTATCACCCCCTACATTCACCAACACCGCCGACCCAAGGACTGTTCGGTATGTGCGTAGGATTCGTAGGGCTCCTTTTCTTTACACGTGTGCCAACCATTTACGATGTAATGCCTTGCTGAGACCGTTGCCTCATAGTTCTTACCCGTAGAGTAATACAGACTGCACAGCGGTCATAAGAAGTCATCTTCTTGACGAGACAGGTTGGCTATGTTGGACGTTACACATGCTGCATCTTTATCAGTTGCCGTTCTGATTTTCTCGAAAAAACTCATTTTGGAGTTTGTCAATACGCCCATGTATTTCACTGCTCGTTTATTCTATTCTTCGACAGGATTGCTACCTTAATTTTCACCAGGGCTAGGCTGAAGCCTTGAGCAATTATCTAGCCCGTCACTCAGTACATTAGCATGCCTAGCACGTATTCGACTGCGCGGCCGGCGACTAGCGCTGCAACATCATTCGCGTGAATCATTCGACAGCTCCAGCCTCAGGAGCTCTTTATATGAGATGTTCCATAAATCACGGCTAAAGATGAAGTTTTGAGCAAAGCCCGATGTAACCACCATCCTCAAGATCCCTTTCTTCGTATCTTAGAGCAGGCTACATTCAGATAGTCCCTTAAGATTCGCATTAGATATTCTGGTACTAGAAAATGATTTTTCGGAGCATCCCACGCTCTGACGGGGTTCAAAACATTTCTGAAGTCAAGAGTAACCTGCAGGACAACCCACTCGGCGATACAAGCTGCTGGCAAGCTGGGCCATGCTCACCACTACTCCGATTACATTTATAATAGAGCGATCTGCTCTAAAGCCATACTACCGTGGAGATAGGTTAGTTGCAGCATAAATCACGTCAGTGAATCTTCTCCTAATGAGTTTTTTTATCATTTTCCTGATTCATTGCGGCGGTATGCTAACCGCGACCTTGGATTCTTCTTCCTGTTACTGATTAGCACGGGCTTTGCCATCTTCCAGCGCTCTGGAAATATCCCTTCACGCAAACAAACGCTGAGCATAGTGAGCAGCGTACGGGCATCGAGAAGTACTATCATGGGTCTCAAGTGCTATTTACTGGTAATCACTAGCGGAGTAGTCCTCTGGAACACTTCAATTTTGTACCCTTGGTGATGGGGACCCCAAAGCGAATGTCATGTACGGGAGGCTTCCAACGCAGTACCATCGGCAGAAAGGAGGGGTTTGGCTTGTGTGAAATAAGACGAGCCGAGTTCTAGCTGCCATATCCAGCATCCGTTTGGTCCGAACTCTGATTGGGGCATGCACCATTCAATTACTCTAGCGTGGAAGTCACCTCCAACGAGCACATGAAACTCTGTGCTCGCAACAATGCTCTCCGAATCATTGAGCCTGGATTGAAAAGATTATACCGAGCCCAAACGAAACCATCTCCTCACCTTTGGCTCTCCTCTTGGAATTGGAGCACTAGATTTGTCAGGATATCATATTGGCGGACTTCTGTTGTGATGTAGGTTACCTGTCTCTTGCAAGCTATTTTAGTAGATCTTGGTCGGGAGTGCTACGATGTAGATTAATTTGTAGGATACGGCTCATTACAGAAGTGCTTTGGTTAGGACTTCCTAGAAAACCCGGCATTTCCTTGCACTTGTATTTTGCTCTTGTACTCGTATTTCAAATTATGTGGTCAAGGGTCAGCGTCCTGGCAGGAGGCACATTGTACCTTCTCTGGGCAATATAATAAGTTCTCCGCGAGGATAACTTCTCGAGCCAACTGAAGTCGAGGTTTAACGATGTATGTAACGCTTTATATTCTGTATCACACTTAGACATTAGAATTAAGTAGGTTCTAAGGAGATCAACGAGCACTTCCGCTGACAATACATTCAATCATTGTGCTGAAATGTCGAAAGCGTGCAATTAATTTCACCGAATCGGACCGGCAAATACTGATGAATCTAGCTCAGCCACATTGGAGCGTGATGGAAAATAAGCGTGTGGACAAGTTTACTTCCAAGCTCAAATCAGAAACTTGGGAGAATACTAAAAGTCAAATACAAATTACGGAGCCCGGACCAGAAATACGTCCAAAACTACACCATTTACCTGAAGACTGTATTAGAGAAATAATTTGACGTATTGCAGATCATAAAGATTTAGAATCATCTTCAAATGCTTGGAATCTTATGGCAGCTATCATATCTGAACAACGCATTTGGCGTGAATTGTGCCGCTTTCATTTTAGCCTGAATCAAATTAACTTCATATTAGATAAGCATAAATATAAGCGGCTGCGTGATGTTAAAGATTGGAAACTAATTTACAATGAACAACGTAAAAATTATGGTATACGCGAGGATACAAAAAAATACCAGCTGATTTTCTAAAATATTTTTCACTATAAACAACCATGGGCAACAGTTGCTATACTTGGAAAAGAAAAATGAAAAAAAAATTTGATATTTTTTACGAGAATCTTAAACAAAAATAATGGATTCATCGAATTAGCTTAAGGGAAATGTGTATGTTGTTCCTACAAGCAAAATAAAAACTAACAAAAAAAATCCCTAGAATATTGATAAACGCTTCATCAAATCTGAGCTATAAATCATCAAACGCATGCATCTCCGCTATCACGAAACCACCAAAAAAAAAAAAAAGAAACCGACATCTGCACATTAACATAGAGTCATGGATGCTAACACAAAACGATAAAGGCTAACATGAAAATCAGAACTAAAATAATGCACTGCAATGATAACATCATGTAATATCGAATAGTGAGGATCCTGTAATACATGGAAGATGTCGCAAACAGTGCCCCCCAGTGCAAACAATTTCCAATACTCAACAGATGCTTATGCAGATAGCTTCGATCTCTCCCTTCTGCCCAGTGATAGTGAGGTACCGTTAAGCCCACAATCCGAATTAACTGCACAATCACCTCAAATTTCCTTGGACTACATTCCCGCCACAATATATCACGATGTCCCAATGAAAGTGGAAAAGCCGTGGAATGGAAATGAGTCAATAAGAAGTGTTCCCGATGTTGTTAGCGAATATAACCAACATCAACAGCAGTCACAGCGCCTTGAACAACATCAATCACATCACCAGCAGCCTATTCGACAGCCTACTGTTTACAGCATTGAAACATCAAATTATCGATCATCTAGTGGTAAACTATCGAAAGGCAGACATTCCCCAGTCCAACTTAAAATTACCAGATATAACAAAGAACACTTCTCAACCACTATGTGCTGCAAATTTGAACAATTACCGTTCTTTGCAAAGACCATCACGAAGTCAATTGTGTGGAAGTAGTAGGCAAGCATCGTCAGATGCCTCCACTCATCCACAACAACAGACTTCAAAAGCAACTCCGCCGTCGCTACTGGCAAAGAATCGACACAAAGACGATCAGCAACAATTATCGCGCATGAACCGACAATATAATACACAAACACTGCCGTCGTCGAAACCATCGAATTTATCAAGGCACAGCCAACAACAGCAGCAACAACATCAACAAAGCCAACAGCATCCGTCAACACATAGCACATTTGGATACGATCGCGAACACAATATAGGACAATCGGAAAAAGTGTCCAGCAGATATCAGGACGGCAGTAGAAATGTAGGCGGAAGTGGGGGAGCAGGTATATCATATGTTGAGCAATATAAATCGAATCTGTCATCTGCATCGAAGCAACAGCAGCAACAACAACAACATCAACCATCATCGCGTTATACCACATCAAATGTTTCATCGTTCCATCACCATATTATGACATTTAAAGTTCGCAAGATGCCAGCTGGCACGACACGCGGGTAATGCAGTGAATGCGATGAACAGTCCACTGAACTGGTGGAACATCAAAAAGCTCCTTTGTATGAAAGCGTGGCCACCAGAGGGGGTATAAGACCCCGGACGGAGCTTGGGAAGGTCTCATTCACTTTGCATTTTCCCAAGAGGGAGCACGAACTTTTGGCGGGATTTTTGGAGTTATAGCCGAGCTGGAAAAAAACGAATTTGAGGATTGATCAGAGGAATTAAGGAGGTTTTGGGAACAACGAGGATAGCGTCTTCTACGACCGAGGTGGATCAAGGAATCGGATCGACAGCAGAAGTTGGCGGCAGCAAGATTGGGGGCCCCCGAGTCGAACAAGCCCGGTTGAAAAGTGTAAGCTTGGCCAATATAAGTATAATTTTACATCTAGTTCTTTTTTAAAATATCTTCTGTATTTCCTTCTAATATTATTAATCTTGAAATTAAATGTTTGTGAATCAAGAGAAGGAAAACATTTGAGTAAAGTGAATAATTTCTCAGGTGGAAGTGAGATAAGAATTGTGAAGTTGGCTCGGGAAGCGAGGTGGCATTCCCGTACGAGCGACACCCCGTGTGTGGAAGGCTCGAGGGCGCTTCGCCGCCACGTGGTGTGACTCCGAGGTTCGACAGGGCTCATCCTTCCCATCCGATTAGGGAGGATAGGCGGTGCGTGAGTGCATTACGCGTCGTGTGGTGAACGGTGTCGGTGCGAGCCTTTTGGCGTGTCGTGATTCTCGCTTGGCGACTCCTGTGGGGCCCATTGGCAAAGCGAGGGGCGCACGGCTAACCGGGTCCGAGGGCCCCAGTCAAGAGCTCCACCAGAGGGCACGGAAGCGATACTCTGTCGCAGAATTGTTACACCCATCATATTTCAATTTTCCCCCAATGCCTCTGCTATTGAAAGTGGGCATAGGCACGTGCGAAGCTACGGCTGCTTTCCACCAAGGAATTTTTTACTAAATCACGGAACGCGTCTTTGTTTGTTGTCTCTGGTCTATAATCGACAGACTTATTTAGACGAGTCGGCCGTACAGCTTTGATACTAGTAAATGTTTCCTCTGATACTACCGCTGCCTTACTTTTTCGTAGGACATCAGTATGAATTCCAAAGCCGGTGGATTTAACAAGTAGTATCTGGCCAATATGTTTCCGACGCTTCTTATTTTTGCTTTCTAGAGCCACCTTTCCATTTCAGTTTTTGAACAAATTCATCGTTCTTCTCCTTTAAGGCCACTTTTTTGGCTACCTTACATAACGCCATCTGGAATTACTTCTCCAATAAAGCGTGATTCTTCGACAACTCGTTCACTTCTCCGTTTTTCTCGATCTCCTTTGATTGGGCAGCAAGCCAACCTTTTGGAAGATTACGGCGCTGTTAAGGCTTGATCTGTTTCTCCTTCTCTAACATCAGTTACTTCCGCCTGTAGTGACCTGTTAACGATAGGAGGTTTCCCAGCTGCAAAACTTTATTTTTAACCTTACTACAAATATTTATTTGTGCATGGTAGGTGGTCTCAGAATCGATTCCGATTTACAGTAGAGTCCTCTCCTTCTAAGCAGTCCAGGATACTGTAGTCACAGTCACAGTGTTCATGTCAGAAAAACAGGGCGAAACCGGATATAGTGAGGGATTATATTTTGGAAAAGCCAGGAGTTGATCGCGCTGATCAATGCATGCCTTACTATTCGTTTCTTGAAAAAAAAGGTATAAAAAAATTGCTCTACACTTCTTTGGAATCATTATGCAGAATGCGTACATATTTTTTGCAATAAGGAATCGTGAAAATAGAAAACTGACGCTGCTCCAATCGAGGAAATCAGTTGTTCTTCAATTTTCTTGATACAAATTTGAATGGATTCCATTAGATGG
Source organism: Odontomyia ornata (assembly GCA_963969285.1). Taxonomy (NCBI): domain Eukaryota; kingdom Metazoa; phylum Arthropoda; class Insecta; order Diptera; family Stratiomyidae; genus Odontomyia; species Odontomyia ornata. The sequence continues at coordinate 135,315,020 of OZ017738.1, read as the reverse complement.
AACATATTTCCCGGATAAAGAATACAAATGCCTACGAAACCATGCAGAACGTGTACAAAGGTCAAAACGATGCAGGGAAAGCAAATATTTTTGCACAAATATATTTTAATGTTACTAATATCAATCATCAACTTATTCAACCTTATTTCTATGTTAATGTGCAGTCTCCTCCACTTATTGATTCCGCATTGTGTTCCATGTCTGTCTATTCTATGCTATTCGTGCCCAAGCTATACCCGCTATTTTCTTGATGCCGTAATCCCATCTGATGTTTGGACATCGACATCTGCTTGTCATGCAGACGATGGCTGTCAGTCTGGTACAAATGAGGAAAGAACTGCAAAAATTATCTGTTCCACAACTGCAGAGCTACCTCTAACACTAGTTTGGGACCCAGCACCTCTAAGGCTCAGCGCAGAGATGAACCCAATGGCTCCAAAATATAGACCAAGAGTAAATGTTTCAACTTCACACCCACATCACCGGAATAACACACGTGTTTGGAGCCCTGATCGGCAGATTCTTGAACAGAACGATTCTAAAAATGGCTCAACGCCCTAGTATACTTGGAATCTCACGCCACCGGCTCAACCAGAAAGCCGTCGAATAGGAAGTGCCACGACCATCCAGCTGCGAACACAATCTTTCCCCATGGGCTATTTCACCATCTAAAGTGGCACACTTCATAGCTAGCTGAAAGTTGGTGTTTTCGGGCCAAGACAACCCTGCGACTATAAATGCCTTTTTAAGAAGAGTAGAAAACATGACTCTATTGAACCTGGGAGGAGACACGTGGCTAGTTGCCAGATGCACCCAAATGCTGTTCACACCAGCAGAGACTGACACCATATTGGAACAAAGGCTACGAAGTAGACACCAACTGGCTCGGGAGACAGTAGACGATTACTACAAAGCTCCATGTTGCTTGTTCCAACGATTAATGAACCCCATGCCGGAGACAGAGTTCTCAAGTCTCTTTTGGAGAGGAAACAGGCAGAATTTACGAGAACGATTGGTCTTTGCTCCTCGCCACAACGTACATGCACTTTGTGCTCAGCAAAGGAGCTAGAAGCCGTGTAACACCCCCAGTCATCAAAACCTCAAAGCGAATTCTTTAACCGAAGGGAGCAACCGGAACGACGCACAGTCGCCAAGCTCGAACACAACATGCCTGCCTTACCCGCGCTACCTTCCCTTATACCACCCATAATGTACAGCACTTTGGAGACCGCATCTCCATCACACACGAAATCGGACGAAGCTCATCAAACAGAAGTCCACCAACTGGCATCTGAAATACGATTCATCACGTCTTGTAATCGTCTTCAGACGGAGCATCACTTTACCGCATGCCAGGGAAACGCAAGCATCTTTTGTTTTCATTGTGGTAAGCCAGATACATAATTACACCAAATGCAAGAAGCCTAAAAACTTGCAAGCGAGTGCCCAGGATAGCCAGCAGCACTCGAGACCGACCCAGTAATAGATCGTTACTCCGTTCCGTGTACTAGCAGTTCCACTACGACGAGTCCTTTGTCAGAAAACATTCTAGACATAACCACACCGACACCTTCGCTAGTCCATGATACTGCAGATGACGCCCCTCATTTTTGCAGCGACCACTTCTCGTACTGTCTAAAGAACCCCGACAGCCTCTGACTTGAGCATTAAAACCATATCACATTAGGCTGCAGGAGTATCGTGCGGCACGAGAGCGGATTTTTGCTTCAGAAGAGGTCACATCACGCCACCACAAGACAAAATGGTCAACTCCTCATTGGAGGAGCTTCGAAAGAGAGTGTGCACCTGGCGCCAAATTCTAAACGTATGCAATATCTCGGAGGTTTCCGAGAATAACGCTAGAACTTACGTACCGATAAATGGTTGGGTGAAATCGCTGTCGCGTTAATCGACACGGGTGTAAGTATTAGCTGCTTTGCCTTGAGCCTTGACTCAAAGGTACTCCATCAACACCCTACGTTGTTAAAACCTTTTCGCACTAACATCACCACAACCGACGGCACCAAACATCCTATCAGGGGTAGGTTGACAACATCCGTCACGTTTAGAGGTCAAACTAAGAATATCACGTTTTTCATCATCCCATCACTGACCTAGAACGTGTACCTCGACGTCGATTTCGTCCTACAATTTAGTTGAGTCACCGATTTATTCTTAGAGTTACGCTTTAACACTAGACACGTCTATGCACATAATTCTATGCCCGACAGACAGATTTAACTCCTAACCAGCGACAATGCCTGGAAGCATCTATCGTTACTTTTCCAATTTACGCAAGGCTTTGCCCGCATTGCTTTGGTATCACATGTCATCGACGTTAGCGATAGCAAGCCAATAAAGCAGAGACTACGCCATCTCGCCGGCCATGAAAAAAGTATGTTTACGCAGAGTTGGGGGTTATAAAGGAATCTCAAAGTGCCTGGTCCTCCCCAGTAACCTTGCTGGTAAAACCAGGTAAAGTTCGTCTTTCTCTAAACGCCCAGAAAATCAACGCAGTGACCGTAAAAGACAAGTATCCTCTTCTGCACATCGGTGGAATATTTGGAAGACTGCTGAAAACAAACTACATTACAAGTCTCCACATGAAGGATGCCTTCTGGCAAATTCCACTCGATGAGGGGTCGAGGGACAAAACCGCTTTCCCAATGCCGAGATAGCCACTATACCAGTTCCTCACAATGCCCTTCGGCCTGTGTAATGCCCCGCAAACGATGACCTGGCTGATGGACAAAGTTATTCCACCTCATCTGAAACCCCAAGTGTTAGTTTACCTAGATCACCATCTATTAATCACAGAAACGTTTGACCAACATCTTCTACAGCTGCAAGAAGTAGCCCTGCATATCAGCAAGGCGGGATTCACCATCAATGCCCAGGAAAACAAGTCGGTCATGACCGAAATCCGATATCTAGAACATGTCATCGGACATGGTACCATCAAAACAGATCCGGACAAAACTCTGGCGATTGATGAGTTTCCCTTATCAACGTTTCCTAGGAGTGTGCGGTTAGTACCGAAGGTTCATTCGGAACTATGCAATGGTTTCAGCACCTCTGTCGGACATGCTCCGGAAAGGTAAGTTCATCTGATCTGAGCTAAGCCAAAAAGCATTCAAAGAGCCCAAGCAAGCTTTGACATCTGTCCCTGTCTTGCACAGCCCTAACTTCCAGAAACCTTTCTCCATTTATTGTGCCGCAAGTTGGAGCCATGTTGGTGCAATTAGTCGACAAGGGAGAAGAAGCTTACCTTGCTTTTAGGTCCAGTAAACTGAGCTCGGCCCAAATGAACTACACCGTATCCGAACATGAATGTCTGGCAGCGGTGATGGCTGTCAAGAAATTTCGAGCGTACATAGAAGGCCACCTGTTCGAGATCATCACCAACCACGCTTTGCTACAATTGCTGATGAACCAAGTGGACGTACATGGACGTCTGGCCCGATGGGCTCTTGAACTGCACGGGTTTAAATTTTCCATCAAACACTGGAAGGGAACACAAAACATCTTGCTCGATATTCTCTTGCGAATGTTTTCACCCGAAGAAGCAGAATTGGCATTAAATGACAATAGTCCCATCGAGATAGATTTGGACAGGCCGCATTTTAATTCAGACAACAACTGGCCATTACAATGCGAAGTTGGGTCGATGCTTTTTGAAAAGCCGGGTACATAAGGTTGTAGGACCTTGTCATTATTTCCTCACTGATATGACTGGCTAAGAAGTGGGTGTATACCACGCAAAAGACCTGCGTCGATAATAACTAGTTAAATATGTGCGTTCATTCATCCGATTGCACTTAGCTTAAGCGCCTATGTCTGTTTTTTTCCGTCCGTAGTTAGTTTTAATCACCTACGTTGGGTTTGTTTTTTTTTCTTTTCATCTGCAACAAGTCAAAAGTACTTGCATCAGTCTGTCCGCCCGATAATCGTTTTTTTGTTTGTTTTTGTTTCCTAACGATGCTATGAGCACAATCGGTTATCTACCTGAGGATTCTTCAGCTCCTTTTTCGCAATCTTCATCTTTTTAGAATCGCGAGAAAATTAGCTGCCCTGTAGTAAGCGAGCAGTCCGCCTAGACAAACTAAGCTCGAGGGAACTTCACGAAAAAAAATTTCTTCAAAAATAAATTTCTTAGTGTTAAAAAAAACTGACAAGTTTTCAGATCCCTACTCCATGAAAACACTACAGTGACAAATTTTAGAGAATATAAATTTTTACAACTACGAGATATCTCGTAGTTGGCAGTCTTGCAACAAACACAAAACACAAAATATGTATCTTGTAGTTGGTAGTGAAGTTGTTAAGAAGCTAGAGTAAAACAGAATATTCTGGTATATAAAAGCCAAAGAATCAATTTCTTCAACGAAGATAGAGATAAGGGTTGCAAATGACTCTTCAATTTTTCCTTGTTAATGGCCAGTTTTTATAATTATGTATTTGATGTGCTCTATTAATCATCTAAGATCAAGTTTGGAAGGTATACATAGATTTTAGTATTGAGCTTACATATAACATTGCAGATAAATTTTAAATCTGTAATTATCTACTACTTGTACCGTTTTTGCGAACCAAAACCATGAACAAAATATTAATGGGCTTCTTGGGACGTGGCGTCAAATGAAAACGTCAAACAGGAAAACCCAGCCCACTATAGATGAGAAGAATGCAGGGCAATGATTGCGTCTCATCCATAGATATAGAGAGTACTGGATCCGCAACCTTCGCCTGAGTTGTATGAAGTTTAGGTTTGAAGTGGTATGTTTTTGTTTTTGCACTTAACGTCGCTCCAAAACACGTTCAAGCTTATAAAGTTTTTGGTTTTGAAGATCGGGTCTACGTAATCGGCATTTTAGTTCTCTTGTTTTATTAAAACCTTACGAATTTTCCATAAGCTTTTACAAATGAATTTCCTTACCTCTACATTTGCTGTGTTGTGAGAGAACGTTTGTTGTGTTTTTGCACTTAACTTCACTCTGTGTTTTTGCACTTAGATTTACTCCGAATCACGTTCACGTTTATAAAGTTTTTGATTTTGAAGACCGTGTGTACGAAATCGGGACTTTAGCTCACGTTTTTTATTCAAAAGTTACGAATTTTCATCAGCTTTGACATATTAGTTTTCTAGCCTCCACGATTGCTGTGTTGTGAGAGAACGTTTGTTGTGTTGTACTGAAATTGTTCAACGAATGATAACGAAGGCGCGACCGTGTGCATGAGAAACGAAATTTTGTATGTCTGCGCGGGTATCAGTGGGGGAAGTGATTCTTCTGAAGGGAGGAAAGAGAAACCTCTCGGGAAACAAAGGGAAGGAGAAAAAGGGGTAATCATGCAGTTTCGAGAGCGTAAGGTATTTTCGTGTTAAGTGTGCTTCCCACATAGACGAGTACACAGATTCTCGTTGCTCGTCCATTTATTTATATAGGTTTGGTCTCATCCTTCTTGCCAATATTGAACCGGGTTTTCTTGTTTCTCGCTTATGTTTTACGATGCATCTTAAGAATCCCAATCAGATTACCAAACAATATTCAAATATTGCTACCGTGCACAACTCAATTGTTTCCCAGAATTTCAAATACTAACTGTATTTCAATTAGTAATTTAATGCCCACGATGTTTGAAAACACACTGGGTATAAATTTAACTCGTTCATAATTTAGTCGAGTTCAAACTTAATTCGTTAATGCGGAACGATTTAGATGCTGTGCAATTTAAATCTTTATGTAAAGTGACTCATCATTTACCTCCTCTAGCCTAAAATAACAATCAGAAAGAAAAGAAGATAAAATTACGCCTTAAAGAGCAACAACGAACAACTTGATGTGGTTAATAGTGCCAGTTAATGCGCGTCAATTGCGCATTTCGACTAAATCGAATTAGAAAATAGAATATAATGAATCAATTTTAAATGAAACGTAAAAAGTGCCGAAAGCTCATACAAGTACTTGTACATGTAGTTTTGTACTCTTTGAAAGCATGTGAATATCTTAAGCATTTGCGTCTGAAGAATTCCAGTAAGAATCTAGTATTGCTAGAATTTATTAAGATACCTAAATATGTATGTGTGTACAAAGTGCTTTCATACCGAACAGATTTAATGCATACCCACACGCAATGGAGATTTGATAACTTTTCTAACGGAAGAACTTTCTCACTTGCTTATACACTCCAGCAATTTGCATAGAATTAAAGCAAATTTGGAAGGCGGAAGATAAATTGCTTCATTCTCAAATTTGTGTTTAATTAGCATCTTATTTTTGCTTAAAATAGACAAGAGACGAAAATAAAAGACTCTAAAGGTATCAGCATATAATTAAGCATACAGGAAAAGCAGATCGCGTGGACTCCAAAGACGTCCGATGCTGTTCTTTTCGTGGATTTAATGGAATATTAAAAATCAATGAATGAAAAAATTGGGTTTTATACATAAATCCGCACCGACTCGATTAAGAATAATTTAGGACGAAAGAAGTTTACCTGTCAAGGAGAATATCTTTGTCGTATCGCACTTACATACGTTGGAATATCGCAAAATGACCCAATTCTCTAATTCATCTCGTCATGGTGTTGAAGCACTCGCTTAAGAACTCTGGTAGGATGTCTTCCTGCGAGCAACCATGACCCGAATCTTTTGGCACACAATACGATTTCAATGTCGAAATATAAATTTTAAATAGGGCAAAATTGTTTCTTTGTTTCGCTGTGGCTATTAAAATTCTGGTAATGAAAAATAATTTTCTTGAGTGCATAGCTCTAATGGAAATACAAAATCAGTGAAGAATGGAGAGAGGTTAAAAAAACTATATTTGGAAAACTTAATAAAATATAAATTATACAAAGCATTCATTTTAGATCATTGATGCTCATGAGGAATTTGTGGAAAATGATATATTTTATATGCCAGCAAAATTCAACAAATAAGATTTCGAAACTTGTAGTGAAATAGGTAGATAAATGTCCGTGAAGGACTGCAGGGATGGTTTGCTGCCTCAGCAGAAGAAGATGTTAAGATCCGCTAAGGTTTATGAACACGCTGGTTCAGAGGACAAATAGGGCCTTGCAAATGAAATGCTTGTTCAAAGAACAAATTAGGCCGGGCAAAAATGGACGGTCTTGAGAAGACTTCGTCGTTACCGACGATACTTATGGTCAACAAATAAGAGTGGGGCATCCAGATGGAAGCGGTGCCCCCTCGCACTCTTCCAACCGGATCAAGATCCAAACGTAGACGTGGCCATGCATTTCCCATTTGAGTGAAAAACTCATACAAACGTAATTTGCATGACTCTTTACATCAAATGAGAAATACAAATGTAGCCAATTTATGTTATAGCGTTATGCGATGGAATCACATAGCTCTTTACCATAAAAGGGCACGCAAGCGGAAGGCCACTCTACCCGGCGAGAGCCCCTGTTAGAACAAAGAAGGGAAGAGACCCCCATTGGCTAGCCCATTTTAGAGGAGGAGCCTGCCGTCGTTGCGGGTCCTATACCCGGTCAGGTTGAAAGAAATCGTGAATAGGCTAAGAAAATAAGGCCTGACGTTTTTTTTTGGACTTTATATGCGAGGATACCTCTCAATAGGGATAGTCTCAATATAACATGAAATTGTTTACATTTGTGCCTTAAAACTGGGATGAATAATTTATAAGAAACGCTAATATGAGAATAACAGTATTTTAGACGCTAAGTTTTTAATACTAACTAATTTTAAATATGATTTTCTTTTTGTACTACTGGTAATATTATTTTAAACTTCATTTTTAAACTAGAAGCGCCCGAATTAGTTGTGTTAAATTTTTAAGTAGACATACACTAGCGCCTAAAGTTACTTTGATCGTTAAATCATTGAGATAGCGTAATTAACGTTCATTATATTTAATAGTTTGCAACTACACTAAATACTAGCATGAAGATGTCCTTTCGTTGGTATTTTTTCTTCTTATTCTTCTGGTGTTTTTATCGAGTAAACCAGGGAATCGCGCTGAGGTCTCAATTTGTCTGTCTATAACACAAATATCGTATTTTCCTCCCAGATGTTCTCGCCTTGCTGACGCAGCGGAAGCCACCTGAATTTTCATTATAAAAAAATTTTGTGTGGGTTGCGCTCGACTTGTAAGACGACAGCGGCGCTCATAAGATGGACGTTTCACTAGTACTCTGCTCCACACTTGTTTATAAATAGATTGATTTCAGAGGCACCGCCCTTGAACTATTAGTTTGGCATTGGAGATCCAATTTGCTGCGACTTGAAGAGGCAAAACAAAAATCGGGCGTTGAAAGATACCAGAAATAATAGAAACAACGATTCTTTCCTACGCTGATTACGACGTTCACTATGTCGTTGACAGATGTAACGAGAAGTTTCGAGATGGATAATGCAGCTGAGTTATGGATGTGTTTTATGCAGTCAGGCCATTGGCGCCACTAGCTGGATATTTAATTTGCAATGCTTTACACGCTCTATACTCGTATACTGGGATGCGACGTTTGCAACGAGCAAATCAATCCGTTTCAATTTGAATCTCAAATCCAGTTGCATTTACTTCTCAGTGTTCAAATCCAAGTTTCAGGTCCGCATTCAATTTAAAAATCCAATGGTTGACAGTCTTCGTCATCTCTGCCCAGCCAACGGCGAGCATAAAGCAAGTACCAAAGTCGTGGAAAAGTGTGGACAAAACGAGGATAGCGCGCGCAAATTCCTTAACTAATTCATCAGTGGTGATGGATATGATAGCTCAATACAAACTCCGTCCAATCTAAAACATTTATCACTGGCACTAGCTGTTGTTGATAAGCTACCGTACTTGGTGTATAGTGGGATGAGAATCAGATGGATCACTCTAGCACGCACGGACTACCACTGACTGCACTAAACGAAGTAGGCAACCGGACAAGAAAACGAATTATGTTTTCGATAATTGAAGCGATATCCTTGCCGAATTCTGGGTTTACTTTGCAAAAAACTGAAGCACAATGACTGATAATCAGTTCGAAGGTATTTTCATTTGCCTGCAATGCTCTATCCCAATCAAACTCATAGTCTCTTTGGCGTCTTTGTTTTAAATCATTTATAATGACTGCGGATGTTCCCAATACATCTGATATTTCGCTTTCAGCCATATTCATGTCCACTTTGGTAGTTGAAGATTCAATTAGTTTGCATTTCATCATTTCTTTTGCCTTGTGCAGAACATCTTTCAGAAATACTACAAATCCTTGTCTTGTACTCATTCCCTTGATTCGTCCAAACTTTTGTATGTTGCATTCTACCTTCTAATACTGGTATGGAGGTTTCAAATAAACTTACAAAATGATCGGTTTGTGCATTCTCCACCATATAGAATATTTTATCGAACTTGTAACCCGCAAATCGATATGTAATTGCTGCTATATCTCGGGCCAAGCACAATGTCGATCCATCACTTTTTAATAATCGGAACACGTCGATCGCCAACTTGAAGAATTTTTCTACCATCTTCCTCATCAAGAATGAGATATTTTTTCATGAAGACGTTCAAGTACTCTCTGGATATTCTTCTAGTTGCATTGAGACTCTCATGCGTATTCATCAAACCGAACGCCGAGTTTTTGATACACCTGTTCCAATTCGTCAACAGTATATTGTCTATATTTCTGCCGTCGGTTTAGTTCCTCGCACGATACACCATTCTCCAGATCACAGACATATTTTCTAGCACGCTCAGCAATCGATGGATCAGTTGAGGATCTCTTATTTGCTTTGAAGTACTGTAATACATCTGTTATCTGAAAAGGATCTGCTGAGAATTTCTAACACGCCATCCATCAGGGAAAACACTCAGCAGAATTTGAGATTCGAGATCAAATTTCCGAGAAACTTTGTACCGATTATTTCTGTAATTATTTTGGGGGATTTAGTAGGGAAATGCACAAAATAACGCGTGCAGCGATCCTCCAACGACTTCCACGACCCCCGTTCTTATTTCAACTCCCGGTTGGTTTCTCGTTGTCGCCTTAAGCGACCGCTCCAAAACCAGTCGGCGAGCCTTCCATCCACTTTTCTTCTCGTTGCGAAAGTGCGATCGTGGAAGAGCTCCGTTGGAAAGGGGTTGTCGTATCCAGATTTCAATTGCAAATTAAAATGATGAATATATTATATATTTATATTTACAATTGAAATTTGGATCCGCAATATGGAGGTTTTCGAGCAGTTTGCTTAGGCGACTGCCCAATTATTACAATTCGATCCATATAAAAGTGAAGTCCTTCAAAATCTGACTGAAAAACGTACAGGATAAAGAATTTAAGGAAAGTAAAGAAAAACCTCGGTGAAGCGCCATATGGCTAACAAAAAAAAAAACAACACTTTTGCATTGCAATACATTGGTTGGATGCAATTTAAACGAATGTCACTGGCACGAGACAAGCGGCGACCTGGTCGAAAAAATAAACAAACAACACGAATACAATATGATAAATCAAGTACGGGAATCACTCGATCAAGTTTCAAACAACTTGTGGGGATCACCAGTCTGAGTAATTAGTGGAAATGTTGATATATATTTAGTGACAAAGTTATGGATTGAGGAAAATGCGGATTCAATGGAAAGTTAGTAAGGCTGATGAACTCTGTGAAGTTCTGGATTGAGTAAAATATGGATCCAACGGAAAGTTTAGCATGGCTGTTGAACCCTAGGGAATTATCGATTGAGGTATACGCAACATCAACTGATTTTAACCTATACAAACCATTGATCGAGCCAAAGCAAGTGTTCAGTGTCACTAGGCGTACGCGGAGAACGCGGAACACTGTAGTATTTAGTGTCATTGGGCATCACGCCGAGGACACATACCAGAAAAGTCGCAGTATTTAGTATCACTGGGTATCACGCCGAGGACACAGGCCAGAATAGTCGCAGTGGTTAGTGTCACTAGGCGTACGCCGAGGATGCGGACCAAGGAGCGTCGTTGGGCGTAAGGCGCGGACACGAGCCGAAGCAAATTTTCAGTGTCATTGGGCATCATGCCGAGGACAAAGACCAGCACAGTCGCAGTGTTTAGTGTCATTGGGCATCCCGCCAAGGACGCAGACCAGAACAGTCGCACTGTTCAGTGTCTTCAGTGTCACTAGCGTTATTTGAGAACATGGACCAAGGAGTGTCATTGGGCATAAGTCGAGGACACGGGCCAAAGCAGTATTTAGTGTCATTGAGCATCACGCCGAGGAGACAGGCCAGAACGGTTGCAGACTTTAGTCAAACTTTCAGTGTCATTAGGCATCAAGCCGAGGACACAGGCCACTTCCCCTACGAGATCCGCCCTACATGGGAAGCACGACAAGTCCTGCTGACATCCAGGAGTATCAATCCAAAGTCAGTAGCACTTTGTTCAATATCGATCGATATTAGTTTTCGAAAAGTAAAAAGAAATTCCAAAAATGTAAACATCAAAAACTAAACCAATGCTAAATCTACGTCAGAATTAACAATTAAATAAAATTAATCCTTTAAATGAACTCTCGTCTTTGTTGATCTAGTTTGGATGGATACAGTTGGAGGTAAATTCCATGCAGGAAGATTTCTCCCGGGGAGCCTTGATGGAGCATCTAGGATACACATCACATTAAATCAGGCTCCCAGTTCATGCCAGTATACATAGAGTATACTGGCAGTGCAACACTAGAATTTATAGCACAAAAAGGATCAGACGACCAAAAGTATGTAGGTAGGAAAACCAGGACGAAGAAAGAACATTATGAAAATCTCAGAAAAGTAACAAATAAGATAATTAAAAGTAAGACAAAAAGTATTATAACGACCGATTGAAAAGCATCGATGCCAGTCTGGAGAGCAACAACACAAGCATGCAAAGTAGTGAAAAGCCTGAAACGAGGGCATCAGCCCGAGACCACGCTCTGCTGTGATGTCATCGACAACATCAGCGCTGATGAAAACAGGATTAATTAAAGTTGGGCGCCGTATTTCAAGAACCTCCTTAATCATCCGCACAACTCTAGAACATCGAAGCCTATAGATATTCCCGGGGAGCCTCCATTGGTTCCACTAACTCTGGATGAAGATTGCTCCACCATCAAACCCCATAAGAAGGACAAAGTGCCAGGCATCGATGAGATTCCAGTGGAGCTCATAAAATGTGGTGACAGAAGTATTCAGGAAGGCATCCACAAAATCATCCGGCACATTTGGCAACAAAAACATATGCTAAACGAGCGGAGTCAATCAATTGTATTCCCTATCCACAAAAAAATGACAAGCTACAGTGTGAAAACTAGAGGGGCATATCACTACTTTTTACAGCATACAACATTTTTTGTACTATTGGGGAGTATGTAGTAATCGAGGAATCACACAAGAAACTGCTCGAAAACCTTCTTATCTCCTATTTAAAATTTTAAAGGCAGATTTAGAAAAATATTTATTTATTTCCATTCAGAATCTTTCTTTCTTATTATTACAATGAAATATGATTTTATATCAATTTTCCTTGGTATTAAATTTAAATGTTTCCCTTTAATTATATTCGTTATGAGATTTAACTTTTATTACTATTTCAAATCCTCTTCATTTTTCTTTACTTCAATTAAATTTTGTTTTAAAAAATTCCAAATCTGCCACATAAAATTTAGAGTATAGGAACGCTGTTCTAGTACACCCCAACGGTGTATTACATTGGCGAAGGCAACCGAATTAAGCTGATGCGATTTACTGTGTACACTGTAATGAAAAAGAGAGAGAGTGATTTTGGACGGATCGGGGAGTCTGTTATGCACCTTACGGCGGTCACGTCGCGACGCCGAAAAGAAAAACAAGTCGACGGGAGATCTTGTTTCGGTTAACATGTCGTACGGTGTTCAAAGTGAATATAAATTTATCATTGTTTAATCTTCTTTTTTGTCCGAGTTTATTTTGCTATTTCACTACCACATTCTACAGCCCCATCGGTTTTAATATCAAAATTTATCAAATACGCGTTAATGATTCATCTAGTTTAACTTTATAATGCCTCCTCAGTGTTAAGTTTATTGTTCGTGTAAGAGCAAGTTGATTATATGATGACAACTTGATTAGCCACTTCGTGTTATTTCGCCTTCATACAGTTGGAAGCGACAAAACAACAGATGAATGTATGTTAAATATGCCTGTTATCAGATTCGAAATTAATATTTCGAGACGGATATCTCCGAATCGCGATTACAGTTCGCGTGCGTGACATTCTGCAGGGCCCGGTGAACTTCTCAGTAGTAATTGATAAAAGTATTGATATAAAAGGAAGAATCTTTCTGTTTCCAAAAAAAGGGTTTTGTAAAATACTTTTACAAAACCCTACTAGTTTCGCGACCTGTCTGTCCGTCCGCCCGTCCGTCCGTGTGTCACAGCACTTTTCCTCGCAAACTACTTAAGCTAGAAGCATCAAATTTTGTATACAGGTGTAAAGTGGCGCCGACATAGGTATCAAATGAAAGGCCTTGATGAGAACTTTTCAAAACAGGTCTTAATTTGATATTTTTGCTTCTAGGGACGCGCAGGGAGGGGAAATACACGAAAAATTTGTGTCCCCCCCCCCCTCGCGATTGGACACCTGTGATCCGAAAAATCTGAAAAAAATTATGGTGGTGTTTATCGCGTCGGTACCCTTAAATTTAACGAAGTTCGATATTCACGTAGTTCCGCTAAGGGTTCTTAAACTTAGTAAGTTTAATGAAAATCGAATGATATACACGGAAGTTATAGTCGTTTGAAATTTCTCCAATTACAACAACAATAACACATGATTTTGGTATTTTACGGACTTTCCATCATATCAGTCACTGCAGTTTTGACTTGATCTTCTTGAAATTTTCCAATAAGATCAATAACATTATAATTTTTGAGAATTCATGATTTGAGTGATTTTTGTTGATTTGCAACAAAATGGCGACCATTGAAAATAGAAAAACCTCGGATTTTCTTATAAACGTGCACATCTCTTTGACATATTTCTTGAGGTTATTCATTGGTGATGACTTCATTTCTGAGAAGTTGGGTACAAAACCCTTCTGACATGAGCGTAGGTCTGTTTACCCAACTTGTTTTGTCTTATGCTCAGCTACATAACATCCAGATGTGTTCAGTTTTGGGATGCTTTTAATTTAACTCAGCGGTCAAAAATATAATTTGGCGACATTTTAGTTGACAATTTTCTATTATCGATGATGTGATCTGCCTATAGCTTTTTCATCGATCATTTTGATAAAATACGTTGGCTACTGCTGACGATTTCAGTGAGAAATAACTAAAAAAATTATATTATTTGCAATTACTGGAGCTAGTAAAAAAACCGCAGTAAATACTTCATGAACAGAACAAGTAGTCAAACGTTTTTCTTTTTGCCCAAAAAGCATACGTAGTATTTTATAAAATACAAAATTTCAGTTTTCCACTCAAATGGAAAATATATGGTCACATCTACGTTTGGATCTTGATCCGATTGGGAGGGTGCGAGGGGGCACCACCTCCATCTGGACGCCCCACTCTTATTTGTGGGCCATTAGAATCGTCAGTAACGACGAAGCACTCCTAAGTTCGTCTGTCTTCCCCAGGTCCAGTTTGCCCTTTGCGTGAGCAATTTACGACCCTTAGTTGGTTACCTTCGACTTCGGTCGACATTCATTTGACTCCAGAAATTCGTGGATGCGAAATTCTTTTGTAGTGGGTCCTTGTGCTAGGGTGAAAGAACCCGCCCCATGACACCACAATGCTAGCTTGCCAGCGCATTCCCGCATCCCCAGACAAGGCCAATCCCAGCGGATCCCAACATCCTCTTCCGCTGAGGCAGCAGACCATCGCTGCAGTCCTTCACGAACATTTTATCTAACATATACCCAATTCACTATAAGCATCATGGTGGTTTCAGAGCCGGTCGACAATAGACCAACTGCTCATTGTTAAGCTGGTACTTGAGAAATGCTGAGAGTTCAACATAGACATACGCCAAATTTTCGTTGAGCAAGCATACCACAGTATTGATCGAAACGAACTGTACCAAATAATGCTTTGCTTTGGTATTCCAGCCAAATTAGTCCATTTGACCAAAATGACAATGAACTAACGACCTCCCAAGTCTGCATCAATAACCAACTCACCGACGCTTACGATACAAATATCTGATTAAAGCAGGGAGATGTGCTGGCCCCATTGTTATTCAGTTTGGCTCAGGAATATGTCATAAGAAAGGTACCTGTCGAAACAAGAGGTACGTTATGATACAAGTCAAGCCGAGACATCGACATTTTGTCGCAGTCGTAAACAAACACCAAGGAACTTTTCCTGGAACTCGACAGCAAAGTGAAACTAGTGGGGCTACAAATCAATCAGAATTAAACAAAGCTCATGACGCAGTCGAATGCACAAATATCACATATGGCGAATACAATATCGAAAGTCTGGGCAAATTTGTGTATTTATGCGTCAAAACAACATGAACTGTAATGAAAGAGATGAAGTACGCCGAAGAATATAGCTCGCAAATAAAATATTTTATTCAGTTTTGACGATCTGGAAGACCGGCTGCATATACAGGAAAACAAAGCTCCAAATATACAAATCTGTGTTATGACCTGTGCTATGTATTGGTGTGAAACATGGACCCTAGCACAAAAATCCGCAAACAGATTGGACGCCTTCAAAAGCCTGGTGGGAATTCGATACAATCTTGAGGTGTATGAAATTTTCTATCTCAACAATTGAAAGACTGTGGAAGCTGCAATGGGCTAGCCACGTGAATTGTATGGATGAACAACGAATACCCAAGGGCGGAGACCAGTGGGGAAGCCGAGGGAACACTGGTCTGACTCGGTTGACGAAGACAGTTCATCGCTGCTCGGATTTCAAAATCGGAAGACCGAGATGGTTGGAGGCGCTTGTTGCAGAAAGCAAAGGCTCGCTACACAGAAGAAGAAAAGAGAAGTATGATTTTAGAAACATGCAATCTGTTAAAATATTGAGACCGATTGGTTGACTGCTTTTCTAATCTTCCGTTCAGCAATAAATTTTCACGATTAAGTTCACCATATAGTATTGGAGTCAGTACGATATTCTTATCAAAATATAAGGGCATACACTTTTGCAACCGACGCAATGAGGGTATTTCTTGGAATTAATTTGGTTATGGCTTATCATACCTTGTCATTAGTGGGAGAGTACTGGACTTTAGAACCAGGCATGGTGGTACCTTTCATATCCAACATTATCCTTTTTTGTATAAATGAAGAAGAAGGAGACCCAAATAGTCCTAATTACGACAGAGTATATAAAATTCGATTAATAATGGAACATATCCACACTTCGTTTCAAAAGGTCTTAAATAATACGATAGAACAATCTGCCAACGAGTACATGATTCAATTTAAAGGGCATAATGCATTGAAAAAATACATGAAAAATAAGCCTGTTAATGAGGTTTCTAGTGATGGTCCAACTTGCTTGTTTGAATTTGAATTAACTACAGGCAAGTGAAAGTCAGATATTGAACATGAGTTAGGTGAAGCAATAGTACTACAGCTTACAAAAAACTTGGATGGCTTGGGCTGTAAAATTAACATGTGATCGAAAGCATCTCTCAAAAATGCACCAGCGGATAAACAAATGAAGCGCGTAGATTTTTAGGCCACTAGCTTTCGAGGCATATCTTCAGTAAAATGCATAGACAATAAAGCAGTTTGTTTGCTGACCATTCTATTTCGCCTGTAGAAACAGTCAATGTAAAACGCTGCCAAGCTGGTTCAGCAGATAAAATTATTATGAAATGGCCTAAGATTTTTTTAATTATAACAATAATATGGATGTAGTAGACCTTACAGATCAACAGATCGAGGGCCAAAAATAACATCAACTCTTTTTTGATCTGTTTGATGTATCAGTAAAAAATGCATGTACTATCTTCACTAAGCTTGATGATCAGAAAACAATGGAAGGAAGCTAATGCAAGTCCAATTTGAAGTTCAGATAAGTTCCAACTCGGAGGTTGATTAATGGCTTTGCCCTCTGGCAACGAGGTGTCCCCACTTCAAAAAGGAGGGCAGTCGACAAACCTTTAAAACAATGGAAAATTCAAATGCCAGAAAGCGGTGCGTAAATTAAGCTAAGCTCAAAAAAGAAAATCGGATGAATAATACTCATGTTTTATGTAATGTTTAACTTTGTTATACCAATAAAAGAAATTGCTTTGTGACGCACTATGCCTAACTGAATGAATAAATAATAAAATTATATTTTTTTATAAAAACTATGCCTTATCCAATGTCTAAAACTAAAACAGTAACTATAAATTTTTTAGGGAAAAGTAACTCTTAATGACTCTAGGAACAGGGTTTCGAATTTACATTTTAAAATTTGTTTCTTTAAAACTTTATAGATAATTTTAAATATATAAAAAAGTAATAGTGGCTCCCTTAATCTTATGGCTTTTAAAGGGTTAAACAAGTGGATATAGCAGGAGAGTACTCCTGACATGAATCTTTTGTAAATAAATTAGTATATCAAGAAATTTCATATCAAAATAAAAAATAATAATGGCGCACTAGTCCAATTTGAACCTTGGCGTTTAGGAATCCGCTGACGAGCTTTGAACTTGGAATGTCATATAAATATCAAGATCTAACTCAGCTCATAAATAGAAGATATACACATTAGATACTATAACTATGTTCGGATATTCAAGAGAGATTCAGAAATGATAAGAGACGTCAGCAGGTTGCCGTGACCAATTTATTAAGAAGGCAAACAAAGCGTTTACAAAAACAATATGTATGCAAGCGTAAAGTAAGTAGTTGGTGTAGTGTAGTGGATAGAGTATTCGCTGCAAAGTCGAAGGTCCCTGGTTCGAGTCCCGTTGGTAGCAACGAGATTTGTTTCGAGTGGTTCTTCGGACGGATTTTAAGCTTGATACTCGTACGTAGTGGTTTAAAATCAGAACGTATCGCAGTTGGGTGGAGGGATATACGGCCAAATCGTGATACTAACCATATCACCTTCTCGAGTGCTGATAAATACGATCAAGATAATGAGATACTCTTTCTCTATGTGAAAGCCCGAAACAGGCTTTAGTTCTAAGCAATAAAAAATGTAAGTAATATGAAGATTCAATTCTATACTAATCAATTAAATAATTCATTCATGGGTTTTGAGGTGTGATTCGCGCCAAGTCCTCGATTTTGAAGAGTATCTTGCTAGTAATTAAACTTATATTATACAAAGCAGTAGCATGAAAAAAATTATGCGCCCAGTATGGGCTGGTCGCCTACTAAACTGAACAATTTATTTTCAAAATACGCTACATACAGCAGACGTATGCATATAATAATACTGATTACACATTTGTTGCCCACATTAAATTGCTACATTTAAATATCAATAAATATCCAATAAAATCTACTTATTAACAATTGACTTAGCATATGGAAAACATATTCAAGCTGATTATATTGAAGTACCACACAAGTAGCAAATTTCGTAACAATATTTCCCAACAACTCGAATACAAATGGGCAAAACATTTGTGCTCTCAATATCTCGGGATAATTCACGAATGACAAATACACAATTTTCTTTCCATATACCAAGAAATTATTTCCTCAGCAAAAATATTGTTTTTCATTATGTCTTGGCATATTGTATAAACAAATGATCTATCAACCAGAACTCCCAAGAATTTCACTTTCTTTCAAATCGTAGACGAAGTATACATATGTACATACATATAAATATGAGATGCAGGATGAGCTCAATGTGGTTGCTGGTGGGGTAATAAATCAAGACCCAAATAACCACCTCTAAGGGTCTAGTGCCTTCGCCAGAGCATATCTACTAAATAGCAGCTGCAATTAGAACAAATTTTCTTTCTTACGGTACTTATGGAGTAGAGAGAATTAGACTAAAAGTGCGTATGTATGGTAAACAAAAACTTGAATTTGCATGCAGTTTTACCAACACAAGGTAAACTTTAATCCATCTTTTACACGTTTATTTGCCTCTCTTTTCATTTTGACAGCTTCTCGATTGCAGGTGCTAGTTAGTATATATGCTCTGGCCTTCGCTGGATGATAGCTAAACACAAATGAGGATAAAATTTATTTTTTATTTTCATTTCTTTTTATTTGTTCTGAAATGAAAACGGGCGAGAAATGTTGTATTTGTTTATCGAATATTTGGGGTATCTACCATTTATCTGTCAAAAAGAAATTTACGATTGAGGTGTGCCAAAGTGATATTAGTTGTTTTTTATTATAGTCTTCTTTGCTTAAGAAAACTGCAAAAGGAGCTGAGTAGAGAGTGCAGTAACATTTGCAAGGTCAACGAATTCAGTTTACGTATGAGTGTGGTATTATGGTGCGAACAAACTTAAGAGTCAAATTGTGAATGAGAAACGTGCTGCGGAAAACATAACTTTTTGCTGAAGTGGATCAAGCGTCTTCTTGTGTCGCTAGCTGAAAAATCTAGCAGGAAAATACCTACGAATATGTAAAATTACAAGCATAATCTTCACAATTCAAATAAGGAAGAGAAGTAAGAGAACAGGGTGGGAAATAATAAGCATTATCGGGTTATACTTGAAGAAATGAACTGCGTTTGTTGTTGATGAGATTTATGAAAACTGGTCAAATAATTTAGTAAAGTCCTGCTTCCATCAATCAAAGCCTCAGAATAGATAGACATAGTCACTTACTCACTTACTTTCCTTGTTTTGTTCATTTCTTTTAAAATAATGAACAAGAATCACCAGCACCCTCGATTGAAAAACACTACAGTGGAGTGATTTTCAAATCAGTCAGTCAGCAAAGTACACACCGCTGCCCCATTTGTCGTTGTTTTGTGCCGCCGCGAAGGTGTAAATTTTCACCGTACTTACGAGCGACTATAGAGCCGTTGCCCAATCTTCCGTTGTAGGAAAACGAGACTCAAATTCATCCATTGTACGAGGGCAGTTCGATAAATACTTAGCATCACCGCCCGATGGCACCACTTTCGCAAAAGAGATTCACTATCGTGTAGCACATTCACGCAAACGGCTACTGTCAAAATTTCAGCCGATCCAGACCCGTAGCAGAGCATATATACTAACTAGCACCTGCAATCGAGGAGCTGTCAAAATGAAAAGAGAGGCAAATAAACGTGTAAAAGATGGATTAAAGTTTACCTTGTGTTGGTAAAATTGCATGCAAATTCAAGTTTTTGTTTACCATACATACGCACTTTTAGTCTAATTCTCTCTACTCCATAAGTACCGTAAGAAAGAAAATTTGTTCTAATTGCAGCTGCTATTTATTAGATATGCTCTGCCCGTAGTTTTGTTTTGACCGCGTGTGGATTTTGAAAAAATGGCGACAGAGCACTATCGGTCGGCGATTCGATTCTTGTTTTTAAAAATGAAATCACCAGCAAAATCAGAGCGCCTCGATACTCTGTACGGTGACTCTATTGATGCAATGGCGACCGTAAAAAATCGGTTTAACTAGTTTCAACATGGTCGCACGTCGGTTTTTGATGAGCGAAACGCCCTAAAAACCTACTACGGAGGATAACTTGACAAAAATCTACAAGCTTGCATTGGCAGACCACCGATTGAAGGTGCGCAAGATAGCTAAAATAGTAAGCATCTCAAAAGATTGCGTGGGTCATATCCTGTATGAAACTTTGGGCATGAGAAAGCTGCAGGTGCAATGGATGCCGCGTTTGCTTACTCCGGACAACAAACGCAATCGTGAGACCACTTGAAAGCAGTGTTTGATACTGTTTAAGCGCAATCCGAAGGAGTTTCTGCATCGTTTCGTGATCGTTGACGAAACATGGCTCCACTGGTACACAACAGAGATAAAGGAGCGATCGAAACAGTGGACTTTTCCCGGCGAACGTGCTTCGAAGAAGGTGAAGACTGTCCTATCGGCCAGAAAGATAATGGCCACTGTTTACTGTTCTTCTCAAGGTGTGCTCTGTATCGACCACCTGAAGAAGGGCAAAACGGTCACAGGGCTGTACAATGGAGAATTATTGGGGCGGTTCGACGCCGAATTGCAGAAAAAAGGCCTCATTTGCCGAAGGAAACAGTGCTCTTCCACCATGTCAACGCACTGGCTCACACTTCCGCCGTCGCCATGGTCAAATTGGTCGAATCGGGCAACGAACTGCTACTCCATCCATCATATTCTCCAGATTTGGCTTGACCCGCCCTCGTATAGTCGATGTCCAAGAATAATTTAGTGTTTCTGAGAGTGTCAAGGTGAAATTCCCTTTTCTCCTCCATCTCCCTCCCACCTTACATCAAGTTTCTTTAAGAGCTAATTAACTGTTGGACTCCATAGCAGGGTAGCTAAAAACTCACCTTGAGGAGTTTCAATCTTCGCTGCCCGTTTGATGGTAGATTTGGCCATTAACGAGTAGAACATTTGGCTTTTCAGCAGTCATTTTATCAATGCCCGGGTTAAAATTTCAAGCTTCTTTCCAGGGACCAAACTCGCTTTCTGTAAACTTGGAGAAGATTTTGAATTCATCCATTTCTCGCTCTACATTTCTTCTACACATTTGAGCCAAATTATCAATTTACCAATATGTATGGTAAAAGTAGGCTTTATAAATTATCAATGGAGGCTCATTGTAGGCTTTCGCAAATAAACATATTGACCATTACATAATTGTTTTTGAAACCCAAATAAGCACAAACTATGCACACAACAATTTTTGGGAAATTCGTCCCAAGCGGTTTGCGATCAACGTGACTCAGAGATTGATTCACTTAACCGCATGATTTTCAAATGTCAAAGGAATATTTCCATTGTACAAACACCTTAACATGACCAAATGGCAAATTATCCCCGGAAGAAACTTAATAGAAACCTGATAGACCGTACTATAAGGCCGAATAAGGTTCAGTTAACTGCCAAGGACTGGTTGACGCATCGCCTACAAACAACACAAAAATAATAATAATTCTGGGTGATTTCAAGAAGTGAAAGCGGCTATTACGACCGTGGTAGAATAGACGATCGGACATCTAGCCCGGTGCAAGAGGAATGATTCGTTCGATGATGAGTGCCAGAATGCGTTAGATAAATAGAATCAGGCGTTCAAAGAAATCGCAGGTAGGAAAACCAGGACGAAAAGAGAATACTATGAATCTCAGAGGAGTAGCGAATAAGATAATTAGGATTAAGAAAAGAAAATACTATGACGACCCCAATTGAGAAGTATAGATGTAAGTTTAGCGAGCAACAACACAAAAAAAAACATGCAAAGTAATGAATAGTCTGAAACGTGGTTACCAGCCCAAAACCAGCTCTGTCGTGATGATATCGGTACTATCATCGCCGGTGATACCAAGATTAAGGAAAGATGGGCATCATATTTCAAGAGCCTCCTTAATCTTCCGCACAGCTCAGAGCCTATAGATATTCGCAATACGCTGGAAAACTCTTTTCAAGTTCCAGAATATCTAATGCGGCTTTTGAGGAACTACCAAAACGACCGAAACCTGCTCTACGATACGACACAGGGCCAACGAAGGATGGCAATTACATCGGGTTTTGACCAAGGATTTATGATTGGTCCGGACCTATGGAATGTGTCTTACGATGGGCTACTGAGACTGGAGATGCCAGATGAATCGCGCTTGGTCGGCTATGCGGATGATGTTGCGGCTGTGGTCGCTGGACGAACTTAGGTTATGTATGCTAATGCGCCGAGTGAGGGACTGGATGACTGCTCGCGGGTTCAGTTTTGCATTGAAGATAACCGATGTGGTCATCTGGACAAAAAAGAGCATGTCTAGAGTAAGGAAGATCAGTATTGGAGATATGCGAATCGAATCAAAGCCATCGGTGAAGTACCTAGGGCTACTGATCGACTCGAAGATGAGTTTCTCTGAGCAAATCAGGGCAACGGCTGAGAAGGCTGTTTCAGGAGTATCGGCTCTGAGTCGACTTATGGCCAACGAAGGGGGACGCAGCCTATCAAGAAGACGCCTCTTGATGAGTGCTGTAGGGTCAGTGCTAGTGTACGGAGCAGAGGCATGGGGCGATGATCTCAGCAAGGAGGTACCCCCCAGCTTGAAGGCGCCTCACGGCGTGACAAAACGAGACCTGGCCAGCAGTAATGTGTCAAACGAATCCAGGCTGTGTTCTCACGTTGACAGGGGAGGTACTTACTAGGTAGTCCAGTCACCTTCTTGCGAGCATGGGAGTCCCACACTATGTGCATAAATGGCATTCACCTCCCGACCACAAAAAAAGAATAATAATGCGCCGGGCATCCTTGAGATTCCAGCGGAGCTCATCAAATATGGTGGCAGTAGTGTTCATGAAGCTATTCACAAAGTCATCCAGCATATTTGGCAACAAGAACATATGCCAAAAGAGTGGAGCCAATCAATTATATTCCCTATCCACAAAAAAGTTGACAAGCTACAGTGCGAACATTATAGAGGCATATCACTACTTTGTACGGCGTACAAAACATTTTCTAAAATCTTAGAAAATAAAATTGGATAATACGCCAACAGTATTATTGGGGAGTATCAAAGTGGTTTTAGAGTAGTTAGATCAACAATAGATCTATTGTTCACAGTCAAGCAGGTACTTGAAAAATGCTGGGAGTTCAACATAGACGTTCACTAAATTTTCGTTGACTTTAAGCATGCATAGGACGGTATTGATCGTAACATACTGTACCAAGTAATGCTTTGCTTTGGCATCCCAGCAAAAATGACAATGACATCGACGAGCTCCCAAGTTCGCATCGATAACCAACTCACCGATGTCTTTGACACAAATGTCGGCCTAAAGCAGGGAAATGGGCTGGCCCCATTGCTATTCAATTTGGCTCTGGAGTACGTCATAAGGAAGCTACCTGTCGATACGCGAGGTACATTACTATACAAGTCCAGCCAAGTAGTGGCCTATGCGGACGGCATCAACATTCTGTCACAGTCATTGACAACTGCCAAAGAACTCTTCCAGAAACTCGACTGCGAAGCAAAATTAGTAGGGCTACAAATCAATGAAAACAAAACGAAGCTCATGACGCAGTCGAGGAAAAATACCTCAAATACACAAAATATCACACTCTGCAAATAAAGTATTGAAAATATTAGCGAATTTGTGTATTTGGGCGCCAAAATAACGAAAACGGGCAATGAAAGAGACGAAATACACCGAAGAATACAGCTCGCAAATAAAGTATTTTATTCAGTCTTGACGATCTTGAAGACCAGCTGCATACACATGAAAAAAAGCACCAAGTATACAAATCTGTGATAAGACCTGTGTTATACTATGGGTGTGAAACATGGACCCTAACCCAAGTATCCGCAAATATCCTGAACGCATTTGAGTGACGGGTCCTGAGGCGAATAATCGGAGTGAAGCTAGATGGGGACCAATGGTGAATTCGATACAACCATGAGCTGTGTGAAATTTTTGATGAACCGGAGGTCTCAACGATTATAAGACTGCGGAAGCTGCAGTGGGCTGGCCACATGAATCGTATGGACGAACAACGGATACCCAAAAAGGTATTTGTTGGGAGAACTGAAGGCCGGAGACCAGTGAGGAAACCGAAGAAACGCTGGTCTGACTATTTCGACGAAGACAATTCATCGCTTGTCGGATTTGGAATTGGAGAATGCGGTCAATGGACCGAGACAGTTGGAGGTACTATTTGCAGGAAACGAAGGCCCAAATGAGGCTGTAGTGCTAAGAAGAAGAAGAAGAACTGCCAAGTTTGGAGAGCGTCCAATATTGAATGTGGGTGAAAATGATTGAAATCTCTTACAATAAAGAGGAAAGATGCAAATGTATGCCTCTTGTATTCGAGCGACCGTTGAACATGGCTTAGAGGGTAGGACATGAATTACATGTCCTTCTTTTATTTTTTATTTATTGATGTATCTATATATATATATATATATATATATATATATATATATATATATGCATATATATATATATATATATATATATATATATATATATATATATATATATATATATATATATATATGCAGAAGAACTTTGATTATAATATCGACATGTAATTACTCAAAATAAGGCAAACTAAACACAACTAAAGAAAATTAAAGCTAGATAGATTATTTCAAAGAAAGAAAAAATTCTAATGACTCAATAGACTAAGAAAAAATGACATTATATACAATCACCAAATAATACAAGAGAAACAGTAAATTTTAAAAAGTAAATACATGAGAGAAAATTAATCATTATAGTAAAATTCAAGAAGATCTCGTTGTAATCGAGATTTATGTTTGTAACAAAGTGGAAGGTATAGAACCAAGACCAAGAATATTGTGATTCCGAGGCAAACGTGAAAATGGCGAATCAAGAAAAGTTTCCGTACGTGCAAATGGGACACTGATGGTTACTGAAGATCGACTGACACCCTTAGAAGTAAAGACTGGGATGTTAAAAGTATTACACAAAGTAGGCGGCAACAGTTTTGATGAAGATTGTAGAGCAGGCATTCATTCGGGAAGGACCTGCAAGATCTTAACGAGGGCAAGTGTAGAAGTGATAGACGTTCACTATAGGAAATATATGGTATATGAAATTTACAGAGAAAAGATCGTGTAAATCTACGCTGTACTGACTCAAGAGCATCAATTAAGTAACGCTGATAAGGACACCATACTTGAGCACAGTACTTAATTGACTGCGAACCAGTGAGAGAAATAGATGGATACAAAAGGAAATGTTGGTGAAGCCTTTAGAAGTTCTTAAAATAAAACCAGCCATTCTAGATGCCTTCGAAAGAATAAAGAAGATGTGGTGATCAAAGTGAAATTTATCATCAAAAATAACGCCAAGATCTTTGTGAGTAGCAACAACCTCAAGATGAATACAACTGATTGAATAAGCAAATGAAATGGAGGATTTTTAAGGGAAAAGGACATTAGGAAACATTTGTCAATATTCAAGGGAAGAGAATTAGTATTGCTCCAGGAAACAAGCAACTCTAGATCTACCTCGAGGCCCAAGCAGTTGTCAATGGACTGTATATCCCTAAAAAACTTTAAATCATCTACATAAACAAACAACAAAGAGTTGAATAAAGAAGAAAGATCGTTTACAAACGCTAAGAACAATAAGGGACCTAGGGCTGAACCTTCGGGAACACCAGAAAAAGAACAGTATGAGGAAGACTTGCAAGACCTATACGTAACCACACACTCAGACCGCAGCGGTAGGAGAATAACCAGTGGAGAAGAGATGAGTTAACATTTAATGCCCTGAGCTTTTTCATAGGAAGGCCGTGGTTAACTGAGTTGAAAGCTTTTGAGAAGTCAGTGTAAATGACATCTACTTGGTACTTGTTATATAAAGCAGAGTGTGGGAGAAGGAAAGAAGATTAGAAAGAGTGGATCTACCTTTGATAAAACCATGTTGTTCAAAGGCTGGATGAGGAAGTAGAAGGGAATATAACTTGTTATGAACTATTCGTTCGAGAATCTAGCTAAAAGTAGAGAGAAGGGTGATTGGGCGACAGTTTGAGATGGAAGCTTTATAATCAGATTTACTAATAGGAAAAACAACCAATTTCTTCCAGAGAGAAGGAAAAGTACCAGAGGCTGGACTGTTGTTGAACAAAATAGATAACGGGACACATAAAGACGAGGGGAGAGCTTTAGCAAAGATATTTGGGATACCATCCGGACCGTTGCTGCAATTTACATCTATCTGATTAAGAAGCAGCTCCACTTCAGTTGAACGAATATAAGAAAAGGAAGTGGCTTGCGAAAGTTGTAGGTCATACTCGACATAGGAAGAAGAAGTCAGGTTAGTATAAAAGGAAGAATAATTTTGAGCAAACAGTTCACAAATCTCTTTATTATTTGATGTTCTGATACCATCAAGGAACATAGAGCCCAGGCAAGGTATTGACATTTCATAGCGGCTTAATGTATGCCAAAATGGTTTCGCCTGGTTACGATGAATTGAGACTTCAATAAAATTAAGATATTCTGATTGAGCTACAAAGCCGATTCTGATTAACGTGAGTACCTGCCATGAATAAGCCTAACCTCACGGTCACCATTAGGTTTAAGCGCCAAGTAGCGCTCCCAATATCGGCTCCAGTTTGCATTGAGTGAACTCTCAACTTTCATACTGGTAGATACGAGACCCAGCTCTATCTGACGCAATAAGGTCAACGCCAATCATTGTTTTTAACCATCAGCCACCACGATACTCCTCGAAGGGCGGAACCAATCAGTTGACCATCCGAAGATGGGGCTCATCAGCTGCCCGTGGTACCTGAGTATACCTCCAGGGTTGAGGTTCGTAGCAATGAGTTGATCTTGTTATCGAACAATCACAAAGCCAATATGTTTCAGATCAAAATCCTGTCCAAGTATTTTTACTAAGCGATTCGGGTACCCCGGGAACGCCAGTCCCCGTCAATTTCACTGGAATCGGAGATGACAACCCAACAATAGCAGTTGCACTCCTTTGAATTACCAGAGCAGTTCTGCCCTGCAGGCAGGACTCTCGAACAACTAGCCAAAGACTAGGCTCACCGTCACCCCCTTGGATCAGCTGTACTACAGCAAGATATATACATGGATGATTTACTCTCTGACGCCGATGACATCGAAACCGCTTTAGACAAATACAATAACAAGGGCACCATGACCAGAGCGGGAAGTTTTCATATGCGGAAATGGACCGCCAACCGTCCCAGCATACTGACACATGTAACTGCGAATAGTATCGAACTTCAACTGTTAGCTGGCAGTCTGAAAATTCTACGTTTCAGCTTTTGGCTAAACTTGACAATCAGAGGACGACTCGTTTGTATTTCAACTACATACTATTTCAGGGCCTGCTATCATCATCAAACAAAATATACTATCACAAGCCGCCAGGCTATTTGATCCTCTTGGATAGATATCATCAATTATCGTTTCAACATAAATCTAATTCAGTCCTTATGGCTACTAGGGTTAAATTGAGATGACAATATACCACTTGAAGCACGTACTGAATGGCAAAAAATAAGCTCGGAACTGCATTTGATCAAGAGAATTTCCCGCTGGAATAACTACTCTCCAGAAAATCGGCTGAATGAATAGCATGACTACTGTGATGGATCAGAACAAGCCTATTCAGCTGTCATATACTGACGTACTATAGATGTCGACTACAGAATTTGCGTCTCCTTACTGACAGCCAAAAGTAAGATGGTGCAGCTGAAACAGATTTCGATAAGAAAATTATCGAATCACTCAACCTGAACGAGACTGCAGTTCATTTATATTCAAATTCAACAATCACTCTTTCTTCGGTTAGCGGACATCCCACTCACGGGCAGACTTACTTTGGAAATCCGATTTCACTTATACAGTGCACGCTACCTCACAGTCAATGACACCACATCAGCACATCTAACAACCCAGCCGACTGAGCATCACGAGGGCTGCTCCTGAGCCAATTTCTTGATCACCAACTTTGGTGGAATGGACCGAAGGAGCGCGAAGATCTAACACAAATCTGTGGCCTACTACTTCACCAAGATATCTTGTGAACGATTTACCTGAAGCACGGATCTCTATGCAAGTGACCCTCAATTAAATAGAACTAATCTGGAATCTAATCCATCGATTCTCGTCGCTCAAACACTTATTAAAAATAACATCCTAGTGGCTTCTATTCACATGTGAAGTGAGATCAGGCTTCAAAAAACATGGGCCTTCAATACAGTCGTACTCTACCGTAGCTAATGTGGGTTTCGCTTGTTCAGAAAGAAGCCTCTGCATCTGCATCTCGGCCGTAAAGCATAAATATAAAGCCCTCAAGAAAAGTATCTTGAGTAATTTGACAATTTGTCGGAATGAGTGTGGACTCCTGCAAATAAGCGGTCATCTAAAATATTCTCTACTGGACCCTGACCAGAAGCATCCGCTAATTCTACCAAAGGATAGACTGTGGACAACTCTCATCATTCGCGATTGTCATCAAAGCGCTCTCACGGTGGAACTCTGCTGACACTTAGTACTGTGAGACAAAACTACCGTGCGGCAGTCAAAACGCTAATCAACCGACGCATTCAACACCCGTCTAAACCTCAATCACCACTAATGGGAAATTTACCTCGCGAAAGAACTACGAAAGCGCTCCGCCGGTTCTATAATTATGGAGATGACTTTGCGGGACCTACGTAGGTGCGAACTGCAAAACGACGAGGCTATAAGGCATATAAAGGTTATATCTGCTTATTTATATGTCTGTTATATCCGGTTATTTATATGCCTGTCTTTGACTACTCTACAGAGGCATTCTTAAACGCTTGTAGACAATTTGTTGCAAGGTGAGGAATTCGCGCTAGCTTATTAAGTGACTTTGGCACCAACTTCGTTAGCGCGGACAGGGAACAACGAATGATGTTTTCACAGGCTTCTAACCAATCGGAAGCTATAGCTCAAAAAGTAGCTAATGATGGCACCACTTTGGAGATCATGCTCTGCAAACATCTTGCTGCAATAAAAGCCCGTGAAAGATCGGACCACAACACGGCCAACAAATACCTCAGAAGTTAAAATTCGATCAACTTTGTTAATAAAAGTATATTGTATGACTTTTACATTTTCTTCTATAAAATCGAAGGATGACTCTTAAAGTTACCAAAAATTAATAAATTTTCTGATGCAAAATGCTCTCTGTTTCATAAAAATCAAGCCATAAACAGCTAAGTTACAGACGACCGAAATATATCAATTATAACAACAATTACACGTGATACTGTGTAAATACACGTTCGCAAAGGACCCATACACTACAAATGTGGAGGCTTTTGATGAAAATTATAGGAATATTCTAAAACATTCATATGTTATTATATATGAATATTCTAAAACATTCATATGTTATTATATATGAATATTCTAAAACATTCATATGTTATCCTAAATTTCGATATTCAGCAGACGTATTTAGATTTACTAATTATTTTACAGCACTCTTCTGCTAGAAGGACTCTCCTGCTACTTTTACTTGTCCTTAAACAGTGATTGATTTTCAAAGTAGGGTCCAATAAAATAACTATTTGCTTAACTAAGGGTATCTACGAGAAATTTGCCTCTCCGGCTGATGGTGCCAACGGGATCTTACCAGTTAAGAAAGCAATGGTTTTTACATTATTTTCATTAAAGCGCATAAAAATGCGCTGATATATATGAAGCAAGAGATAAATATTTTTTTAATTTTTCGCTAATCGGCGAAAAAGTAAGATAGACGGATCTGATTTTAGTAGGGTTCTGTAATACCATCTAAATTAAGGGTTACGTAAATACATGAGAGAAGTTCGCGTGGTGCAGTGTTTAGAGCACAATGTTCGTAAGCCGAAGGTCTCTGGTTCAAGTTTCGTTGGCGTCAACGAGATTCAGTTCGAGTGATTATTCGGACGGACTATAAGGCTGTTCAGTTATGATATGTGCTGGTTTTAAAATCAGAATGTATCGTAGCTGGGTGAACGGATACACGGCCAAAACGTGATAATGATCATATCACCTTGTGGAGCGCCGATACATTCGATCATAATATTGAGATACTCTAACTATCTCTATGCGAAGGCCCGAAAGGGGCTATAGGGCTACGAAAAAAAAAAAAAAATGACGAGATTGTTGTTAAAAGGTTTGAGCATTTTTACAAATAAACATATTTAACTGGATTATCGCTTTCGAACTTTGCACAAAAATCGATAATAGGAATTTTAATTATTTCTGACAAAACTGCTGTAACTTGCGGACCCCCGAATCGACATAATCAGAAGGTAAGTTTCGCGCTTCACTCAAACCAATCACGAGGCTTTGAATATTGCATCCCCTACTTTACTTCTTCCTATTTTCGTATATACAGATATGATCGCGTTGACAAAACTGACGGAGGCGTAGCCATAGCCGTTAATAGAAAAATTAAACATTCTGTATTGCCTAAAAGTCGAACATCGGTAATTAAAAATATTGGCGTTATTATCGAAGAACGAAATATAAAATTATACGGTGTTCACCATGGACGAAATTAAGCAAGGAAAAAGTCGAACTTTGCAGAAGAGATCTGAAATGGTTTAGCAAGGCTAACCAAAGGTTTCTACTTTGCGGAGACCTGAACGCTAGACATTGTCACTGAAATTGCACACGAAACAACCAAATGGGGCACAGTTTATTTAATCTCAACAGAGAGACAAATGTCTACGTGCATTTCCCTAAAGAACCCACGTTCTACTCTCCTCGTGGAGTTGGTTCCACTCTGGGTCTGGTTCTTAGTGACCAAAATATTACTCCCTCCGAGCTGAGTGTCTTGCAAGCCCTCTCATCTCTTCATCTACCTGTACTATTTTCCTTAGAAACGGCGAGAAGTAATAGTAATGCACCAAAAACATACTACTGCTATAAAAAAGCAAAATGGTCTGAATTCCGGAGTTTTATTAATGAAAGAGTGACCTTAACACCAAGAACGTTAGAATCGCTCAATACTCCCTCAGTATGTGAGGAGCGAATTGAAAAATTCACCAACACTATCTAGCAAGCTATCGAGTTTAGTGTTCCAAAACGATCAAAAGCTTCCTATAATTTAGAATTTGATGAAGAAACCTACAATCTAATAAGAAAGCGAAATTCTTTGCGGCGTGAATGGCGAAAAAACCGCATAAGGTCTCTCAAAATCGGTGTTAATATCCACACCCTAGCTACTAAGAACGAAATTAAGGAGCTCCGGAATCTCCGATGGAACAACATGCTATCAAATCTAGACTACAACTCGCGGAAAATCTGGTTTTTAAATAGAATTTTTAAGCAAAAGTATCATGCGTTACCATATTTGATAACAAATAACAACGAAAAGCATATTTACTCGAATCAAGGAAAAGCAGATGTACTTGCAGATAAATTTAAATAGTTCCATAATATCTCCAATAGGTTCTGCAACAATTCAGCAGAAATGATGGTGGCTAAAGCTTTGAAACAACAACCTTAACAAACATCTTTACCTCCTGGTGCATCAGTACAAACCAGGGAGTTAATAGGTTTAATTAAAAAAGTTAAAAACGGCAAAGCTCCAGGTAAACAAGCTCCAGTTATACCTATCCTGAAGCCTGGAAGAGATCCGCACTCTCCCGACAACTACAGGCCCATTAGCTTACTACCAGGTTTAAGTAAGCTTTTTGAAAGAATATTCCTAAAAAGATTAAATTATTTAATGGCTCACAATAATATCCTACCTGATTTCCAATTCGGCTTCAGAAACAGATATTAGACAGAGCATCAGCTTTTCCTTGTTACAAAGCACGTGAAAGCAGCGATGTACAATAAATTGTCTGTAGATTTGGTGACGCTGGACATAGAAAACGCCTTCGATCCAGTCTGGCATGATGCTCTGGTCTATAGATTTCAGAAATATAACACACCCCCCATACTTGTTGAACCTTTTACAAGCATTTTTAACTGATAGGAAGTTCCAGGTCAAAGTAGGGGAAAGGATTTCCCCAGTGAAAAGTATAACTGCCGGTGTTCCGCAAGGCTCCTGCCTAAGCCCATCACTATATAACATCTATACGTCTGACTTCCCTTCTTTACCAAACTGCCAAGTTCGCAGACAATATTTGCATATACAGCATAGGCGCAGATCCAACTTCCATTATTACTAGCCTTGAAACGGCGTTAGAACTTTTACTTATCAATACTACCATAGATGGAAAATGAAAATTAATGTTGCAAAAACGAAGTCAATATACTTCACCAGGAAGCGTAAGCCTGCTCACCAACCCAAGCAACCCATAAATTTTTTAGGGCAAACTATTCCCTGGAGTGAGGATCTCAATAATCTTGGACTTACATTCGACAAAAAACTAACCTTCAGAAGCCCTATTGAGCATAATAGCTCCCAAGCGTTTAAGGTCGTGCTCTCGCTTTACCCCATTCTTAATCGTAATTCGTGTCTCAACACCAGAAACAAAGTCTTCATCGTCAAAATGGCAATCCAACCGATCATCCTATATGGTTCACCTAGCTGGATCCAATATGCTAAATATCTAGTAACAAAGCTTCAGATCACCCAAAATATAGTAGATACCGGAAAATGGTACTTAATAAACCATTTTACTTCTCTTCTGAAAAACGGCACAGCCTTGCTGGCGTTATTCCAATTTATGAGCTCGCTGCATCGCACCGTGACAAATTAATGGCGACCAATCTGCTAATTCGTACCCTGGCGAACTGAAAACCAGCAGTTGCTGCCACCTATCTCTTTTTATTTATTTATTTATTAAGAAAATCCTATTTACAGATTTACTTAGTCCAATTACAAATTGGCGAAAATAAGGAAAATACAATAACAAAATTAAACAAGTTGGGTAAACAGACCTACGCTCATGTCAGAAGGGTTTTGTTTTCAATTTACAAAATGCAGTCACCAGATGGAATCAAATCAAGAAACATGTCAAAGACGATTTTATTGGAGAAAATGTGACATTCGAGGATCATACTGTTATTAACAAAGTTGAACGAATTTCGACTTCTGAGGTTTTTGTTATTGTTATACTCATATACTCGTATATCTCCCTTTATAATTATTTCAGATGTCCATTCGTGAGGGAGGAAACACATTTTTCATGTATTTCCCCCCTGTGCCCCACTGAAGCAAAAACTGACAGTTTAAGAACTATTTTGAAAAGCTCATATGAAAGCTTTCATTTCATACTCATATCGGCTACGTTCGATGAATTTTTTTTCGGGGGCCACTCTCCTGTACTGTTATCATCGATTCATGGCTAATTTCTTCGAATCCTAGAATGGTTACAAAGCTCTTTTGCTAGGAGCTT
This sequence comes from Odontomyia ornata, assembly GCA_963969285.1. Taxonomy (NCBI): domain Eukaryota; kingdom Metazoa; phylum Arthropoda; class Insecta; order Diptera; family Stratiomyidae; genus Odontomyia; species Odontomyia ornata. Next base: position 135,281,148 of record OZ017738.1, on the reverse strand, counting down.
TCTCCCACCTCCTTGACTTGTTTCAATTATGAGCATTAATTGTAGGTACTCATCTTCAGTCATTCATTAAATTGAATAAGTGTTCAAAGCATGCACCTTAAACGTTGAAGTTGGGAAAAAATAACTCAAAATTATTCAATCTTCGCATTTAAAACAACCACTATTTTGTTTTACGATTACTGATACCACTAGCTGAACCGATTCTCAAAGACATACATGAGACGGTAAAAAGCGCATGTTGTTTTATAGCCATATGTTGCCATAGTAATAAATGCAGCGCATATTGTTCCATAGTAATACAGGAAAATTCAAACCACTATAACTTCGCTATGAAACTTTCAGGGTAGATCAATTTTATGAATAGCCGTCTGTGTACTAAATTTCATTGAATTTTAGGGTACCGTTCAGATTTTATTCAAGAAAACATAAAATCGATAAATCATACTATTACTAACAAAGTTGAGTGAGTTGCGACTTCTCACGTATTTGTTGTTGTTGTACTTACCAAGGCCTACATTCCTGATTCTTTTCAGATTTTTCGGATCACAGGTGTCCAACCGCGAGGGGGGGAACACAAATTTTTCGTGTATTTCCCCTCCCTGTGCGCCCTCGAAGCAAGCTTTGCCAAACTAAGACCTGTTTTGAAAAGTTCTCATCAAGACCTTTTATTTGATACCCATATCAGCTACCTTCAATAAATTTTTTTTTCGGGGGGTCACTCCCCTATACGCGGAGACCCCCCTTAAATACCTTATAAAATTTTTTTGCAAATGAACTTTGAAGAGAACACCACTTTACACCCACATACAAAATTTGATGTTTCTAGCTTAAGTAGTTTCCGAGAAAAACTGCTGTGACACACGGACGGACGGACGGACAGACAGACGGACAGACAGGACGCGATTTTAGTAGGGTTTTGTAAAATTATTTTACAAAACCCTAAAAAGAAGGCTACATTAACCATTAATATTGAGAGCATTTCGTACTGTTGATTTAAAAATTCGCAAAGAATGCGGTGGAGGACCAAGCTGAAGATTATTGTAGGCTCTTATAGATCGCACCAAAGGCGAGTACAGAAACGTGTCGGTTTTTGCAAATGGAACGATAAAGTGATCGGATGATCGTGTCCTCAATGGCGCACGTACATGTAATGCATTGCATAGGTCCGATGCTAAGAGGCCTCTGGAGAGCTTAAAAAGGAAGCATAAATCTAAAAATTGTCTTCTAATGTCGAGAGGTGGAATATGAAGGAAATTTAGACGTTCACTGTAGGACCAATACGAAAGGTTATATTTATATAAGAGAGTGCGTGTGAACTTGCGCTGGATTGATTCGACAGCTTCCGTTAGATAAATGAAACGGGGTGACCATACTTGACAGGCATACTCGAGAATGGAGCGAACCAACAGGATGAAAAGGCGAACACAGTTATGAATACTGAATGTTCTATGAGAGCATCGTAGTACAAAATCAGCGATTCGCGATGCTCTACAGGTTATGTCAGCTATATGTACATCAAATTTTAAATGTGTACCCAGTATAACACCTAGGTCTTTATAATGATTCACCGTAGATAGCAGTGATCCGTTAATTGAATACGCATTGGCAAGAGGCGTACGCTTATTGGTGAAACACATATGCAGACATTTGGACACGTTGAGAGGAAGGCGATTCATAGAGCACCATCGGAAGAGGGAGTCTAAGTCAGATTGAAGGTCACTACAGTCCATTTGTGAATAGACGACTTAAAAGATTTTTAAATCATCTGCGTAGAGCAGAAAATCTGATGTCACCCCAGTTGGTAGATCATTTATGCAAACATTAAATAGAAGAGGGCTGAGGATTGAACCTTGGGGTACTCCAGAAGAAGGAGAGAAAACGTACGAAGAGCAACCACACCAAGTAACCGATGAAGAACGATTTGTCAGAAAGGAGGATAGCCATGTAAGAAGAGGGCCAGAGAGGCCAAAAACCTCAAGTTTCTTCAGTAATAGACTATGGTCTACCATATCAAAGGCTTTGGCGAAGTCCGTGTAAATCACGTCCATTTTCTGACCTTCATCAAGTGATAGGGCAATCGCATTGGTAAATTCAGCCAAATTGGTTACCATTGACCGTCCCTTAACGAACCCATGCTGCTGTTTAGCAAAGTCATTGGAGATTGCATCATATATTCGGTTATGAACAATTCTCTCAAAGAGTTTTCCAAAACACGACAGTAGGGATATAGGCCTGTAATTAAGTGCTAAGCTACGGTCCCCTGATTTGTGAAATGGAAAGATGTTGGCTCTTTTCCAAATTGCTGGGAATGTTCCTACAGTCAGGCTGATATTAAATAATATTGACAAGGGTAAGCTTAGGGATGCGGACAGCGTCTTGACAAAAAAATTCGGGACTCCATCTGGGCCCGAACTCACGTTAACATCAATGGAGTCGGTTATACTTTCGACTTCGGAAGGTGTTGTCAAAATGGTGCTCAAATGAGAGGAATGGTTAGTTGGGAGAATGGGTAAGGGTGACGAAGATGATTGGAAAACAGAAGCAAAATGGTCTGCAAATATATCGCATATGGCCTGACCATCAGACGCTTGTTTCCCATGCAGGCTAACAAAGCTAGGTATATTTGAAGTGGATTTGCGGGAGTTGGCATATATCCAGAAAGATTTAGGATTGTTTGATTGTAAAGAGGCCTCGATGGTGTTAAAATATGAATGCATTGCGCGCTTGATGACCATTCTGGCATTCTTACGTAGTTGTTTATAAGACGAGAGATACGTCTCTGAACCGAAACACTGTAACTTTTTACGCGCTATGTCTTTTAGCTGTAAAGCTTCTGAAACTTCTGCTGTGAACCAAGGAGCATTCTTTTTGCGAGGAGGACGACTACGGGGAACGAAATTCATTATAATATTATTAAGTTTATTATAGAAGGCCGTGACAGCATCATTGACATCAGTAAAATGAGAGAGAAACTGCCAATCGATCTCAGAAAGCTCTAATTGAATAGCTTCATAGTTTGCCTTGTAGAAGTTGTATCTAGAATTAGCTTTGTTATTCCTATGGCGTGAGATGCAAGCCGATAGTTGCATTTCAAGTGGAGGATGGTGAGAATCTGGTTTGACATAAGGGGTTGCTTCAACAATGTTGTTTCAATGTTTGTATACGGTTCTTTATACTAAGAATGAAAATATTTTGTTTCCTTTACCGTACAATAATTTTTATTTTATTTGTATATACGTATTTCGAAGCTTACTTAGCTTCTTCTTCAGTACAACTAAATTACTTATTCTATATCTACCTATTTATATGCTAAACGTTTACGGATTAGGGCTAATGACATGTTTAAAAAGGATACTACTACATTTACCTGTATCACTGTTCATTCTTAATCCTAGGGGTATTTTATTTATTTCGAGACTTTCAATTACGTCTAGTTTATTGAACTTAGTTACTACTTTTATGACTTCTAGGTCATTAAAATTGATTGTATGTTTACTTTTAATTATATGCTCAGCGACACAGGATTTAAAATTATAATTTTGGGCTATGCCTTTATTTTTCGTTACAAAACAGTTTGCTTCATTACTATGCTCCTTAAACCTCATATTTACAAGTCTTTTTGTCTGTCCTACATAAATTTTATGGCACACTGGGCACGTTATTTTATAAATCCCGTTAACTTCTTCTATTGTCTTGACATCCTTTTCGCTACCAATCCAGTTTTTCACCTTTGTTATACTACTATTACCACATACCTGAATATTATATTTCGCTAGCTTTTTCCTGATTTCCTCAAATAAATTAGAGCTTGGAATGCTAATTCGCTTGGTAATCGCTATTCGGATCTCTTTCTCCTGCTTGAACAATGTTGATTTTTCATCACGGACGCAGAGGGGTATGAAACATTAATGTAATTAGAAAGTTCAGAAAAGAAGAGAGTATAGACTTGAAGCGGGGAGCTGCATGGCACATTGACGCACATAATAAATATTAGCAAGCTAGATGATAATCTCAAACCAACTACAACGCATTCAATACGAGGGGAGAAGGTGATATCTCGATAGAAGAAACTTTCAAAAGGTTTACGGACCGCAATCAAGACACCTCCGCCATGGCCGTAACCTAGCCTCATCGATTTTAGCTAGTTATAAGTAGATAGTTAAGTTATGTTAAGCTAGTAATAATTCAGTAAAGGTTTTTGCCTAAATGTTCCTCTAGCTAATTGTAATATTCACATAGAAATACGATACTACGCATAGTTTTAAGTAATGTTCAAACGATGCTGGTGAAATAAGTTTGTCAGAACACCTACTAAAGGGTTTTCCAATAAGAGGTATTATTTTGAATAGCCCGCTGTTTCGGTAGATGTAACTTTTGAAGCTGTCATTTTTCGATATTTGACAAGTAGAAACTACGCCATTGATAAAAATGGAATAATATACGCTTCAACAGCGCATTGAAATTATTAAAATTCACTATAAAAGTGGTGAAAATTTGGCAGAGACGGTTCATAAAACTCGGACTGTAATACAGAAATTGTTGGAAAAATTCGAGCTGGTGGGACAACTTAGTGATGTGAAGAATAAAACCCGTGCACGTCACTCAAGAACAGCCGAGAATATTGCTGCTGTGGCCGAAAAAGTTGAAGAAACCCCAGGTTTTTCCATTCCTCGTCGTTCTTTGGAATTAGGCATTCCACAAACGTCATTACACCGTATTTTGCATAAAGATTTGGGTCTTAAGGCTTATCAAGTTCAGTTAACACAAGAACTCAAGCCGGTCGATCATTAACAACGTCGTATCTTTGCTGATTGGGTCCTTTAAATGCATGAAAATGATCCGGAATGCCAACGAAAAATCATCTTGAGTGATAGGCCCATTTCCACCTCGGTGGCTTCGTCAACAAGCAAAATTGTCGCATCTGGGGCTCGGTAAGCCCAAGAGTTATTGTTGAAAAGCCTCTTTATCTTCAACGTGTGACTGTTTGGTGCTGTTTATGGTCCGGCGGAGTCATTGGACCTTACTCTTTCGAAAATGAAGCTGGAGCAATAGTTACGGTGGAAGGATTGCGCTATCGAAAGATGATTAATAATTTGTTATGGCCGAAATTGGATGGTATGGACCTGGACCATGACGGTGCTAGATGCCACACAAGCAACGAAACCATTGTCTTTTACGGGAAACGTTTCCGGACCGTGTTATCTCTCGAAGAGGTAATCACAATTGGCCACCGAGATCTTGTGATTTAACACCTTGCGACTTCTTTCTTTGGGGTCACGAGAAAGAAGAGGTCTACGCCAACAGTCCAGCGTCGGTTCAAGACCTCAAAGATGAAATTCGTGAGGCTATCGAGGACATAGGGCAGCCACTTTGCGATTTGGTTATGGAAAATTTCATGAAAAGGATAGTCCTGTAAGCGTGGTCGTGGTGGTCATTTGCCTGATGTTATTTTCCGCTATTAACGGCATACCTTCCTCTTTATAATGAAATAAACAGCCGATCATTTATATTAAAAAATGGCATTTTTCTTTTAATATCAAAATAACACCTCTTATTGGAAAAGCCTGTATATTATGAGGCCTCTGTACCGCGTACATTCTAATAAAGAAACAAGTTGGGTAGACAGACCTATGCTCATGTCAGAAGGGTTTTGTACTCAACTTAGAAAATGCAGTAACCAGCAACGAATAAAATCAAGAAACACGTCATGTTCGAGGATCATACTATTATTCACAAAGTTGAAAGAATTTTGACTTCTGAGGCATTTGTTTTAATTGTTCCCATAAATATCTCCCTTGATAATTTTTTCAGATTTTTTAGATAACGGGTGTCCATTCGCGAGGGAGGAAACACATTTTTCATGCAGTATGTATGTAAGTGAATATAACAGTTTCGTCACACTAATTAAAGGTGAGCATTGAATACCTTTTATAGTAGTATATTTGAATAGTATATTATCCATAAATTTATAGAGTGCGTTAAGCTTAACCAATTTACACCTCCATTTTCTACAAATCTCCACCCGAAAAATTCAACGTGTTCTCATTTTCGCTTTAACAAGCAAATCCTTTGCTAAATTTTCGACCGACGTCCACAAAAATAGGATGAAATGTCGTCAATGATGACGACGATGGCCGAATTGAAGAGTGAGATTCAGTCATAAAAAGATAAGAGAAATTGCCTAGAAAGTCCCTTTCGTGATAATAGGGTATCTTGGGTGCTGTAAAATTTGATTGTCAATGCTCCATAAATCTGGGACAACTCTTGCAACGTTAGTATAATTTCATTATACTCAAATTTCACTTTTTGACTCATGCCCATTCAAATTTCGTTTCTTTATTTTCTCTCGTTCTTTTATTTTCATCAGTCGCGACAGTAGGAACATATTCGTATCAAAGAAAGGCGAAATAATTTATTGAATTAGTATTCCATTCACGTTATATATGATTTGGAAGCGGAATAAAAGTAGAAACTCAATGTTTTTGTATTCATTGATGGTTAGCGGAGAGTATGAAGCAGATTCTGAAACGTTTCGGCACCTTAGATAGTGAGAAAGAGTAATTATATTGACAACCACGTACGAAAAACATATGTGCCACAGAAACTGGACAAAACAATGTGGGAACAATAGAAGCTGTGTTCTATAAATAGGTTGCAATTTAATTCGATAGGAAATCCATTGACTAGTTCTGTATATTATTTTATTCCTTTTTAACTGTCAAATTCAATTACGCATTCTGAGTACCTTATATTATTTTCAGTATTATATTGTCATAACTCAAAGTGTCGCAAACGATCTCCACTTATCGCTTTTTTCTACATTTTATAAAGTATGAGGTAATACTGGAATTGTACATTCTTGTAAAAAATAAAGTATAAAAATCAGAATCAAAGGCCAACGCTTTACAATTTATATTGCAAACGGTTGCAGCATGATGCACCTCAAAACGCATTCAAGTACGAAATAGTATTAAGCACTAGGTCATACATGCATTTTAATCCAACAAACAGTTTGCTAAGTTTTCGACCTGTGCATTCAAATGGTTTCACTTTCCATTGAACATTGACACATCATCCATCTTAACGCCATTTCACTTTCTTTGCAATGTCAGAAAGTTCTATTCATTTCTAATACTATTTGTTAAATGTCGCAAAAGTAGAACTTTCGCCTTAAGTACATGAGTATGTTTTGTAGGCAGTTTGGTTGAATTTACTTCGTTCAATGTGTGGTTAATATATTTAAATGCCTGCTACATAAGCGCCAGTGCTTACTCGACCATAAGAAAAGAGAATAAGATGCGCTTCATGGAGTGTAAGTAATAGCAATCGATCCAACATTGGAAATGAGTAGATTATTCGAGGATCTTCAGATTTGTGAAGAAGGCACGAGAGTAGACCTACTTTTGTATCTTTATTTCCTTCGAATTATATTTGAAGTTAAATAAGTTTCAAAATTCTGATACAATTAATTAGTAAATTTCACATACATTACTAGCTCCTTCATAGTCTATCCTTCATATCCTTACCTGAAAATAAGAAAAGAATATTAATTAAATTGATATGTTTGATAATTTTTTAGAAAATATCTTGTTTTAAAATGTTTGAAACAGAATTTAAAAAAATGCTTAAGCCTTTCTTAACATATTGAACTGTGATGAATTTAAAATAAGACCAAAGCAAGGTACTGACCAAGTCTCCACGAGTGCCGACGCACTCGTTCAAGATAATGAGATGCTCTAATTATTTTTAAGTGAAGGCCCGAAAGGGGCTGTAGTGCTAAAACATAAAAATTTAAAATGGCAAAACTACCTAGGTATATATGAGTCTTAATGGGTTTCAAGAGATTTCGAACATGCCCCAGACCACAATTATTTGAAGCTCCTGTCAAAAGTTTTCAAAAATTAAATTAATTTTTTAAAACGTCAGTCCGAAGGTAATTTTTATTGGAAAAAGCTTATCTTGTCGAAGCAATCGACGCAAGGAATTTATATCGAATATTATTTTACTTCGATACATCAAGAAAAGCGAACAGTTCAAAGACAACTTCAGGACTGCTGGTATGGAAGAGCCCGATGGCTTCTCACCGTTGAGGGAACTCGGGGAGAAGCCGAATACGAAACTGGCGGCAATCGGCAACAAAAGAAGACATGATCAGAAAAACTTCGCAGATGGCGGATGTAAACTACAAATTGTCGAAGATAAAGAAGAAGCAATTAGACTTCAAAAAGAAAATCATGAACAAAGACTACGGCTAAAGTCCCTCGAAGATTTATTCAAATAAGGGATGAAGACTCAAAACCCGCTAACGCAAAAGCAAATAAATAAAGTTGAAGCAAACTACAAACCAAACGATTCCAGAAGAAATTCTAAGTGCTCGCGGCTCTAACGATAGCCAAAACTCATAGATGTGTGAGAGAGGATACGAAATGCATCGAGAGAATTGAAGCACTTTATCATGTGGCGTGAAGTTGGCGCGTTATTAGCTGTTGATTCGAATTTCAAATAAATTTGACGTGACGTCTCCCAATAATTTTCGCATCTTGAACTAAATCAATTTTCCGTGCGGGTATTCTAACTTGAACGATATAAAAGATTGAACATGACTTACCCTACGAAGGATACGTCCCTGACACGCTGCCTAGCACTGTTTTTACAGTCCTTCACACGTCATTTTATTTTTCATTTTTCGACACAAAAACACTCGCGATGTTTAACAAACTTTTCAGTTTTCAATTTCAAATTCAACTTGATTAGACGTTTCCCATCAATGTTGAATTTTCACAAATCATATGTTTTCAATCATATGGTTGATATTTCGTTGACGATTCGGGGGTTAAGGTAGATTGGTGGGATTTTCGCGAGAGCAACTAGAGAGCCACTTGAATGTGTGGATTCTCTAGCGGCGTGAAAGGCAGGGGGATTTCAATTCGCATGCGAGAGGAAGGCATGTATGTAGTAAAAGTACTTCACTCACGTATGGATTAAAATAAGCTCATTTCGCGTCCATTACTTTATATGTCTTTGCCAAAACTACTATGCAGTGCTGGGTGGATTAACAGAAGAAATGGAAGTTGAAGAAAGTGTCGAAGGTAATTCTGTTAAAGACAACGAAATAAATCTTATTCAGTATTTAAAAAATAAAAATAAGGAGAAGAAACCAACTCGCTGATCTGCTGGTGCCTCTGAAAATCTGCTTGGGCGGACAGGGGAGTCTGTTACGGATCGCCACAGAGGGTACACGCGCGAGAACTGCGGTCAATTAAAATTAATCCAAATTTCAGCATCGATCAATAGAAAATTATCGTGCGCGTCATTTCCACCACCTGGTCGACAGCTTGTCGGGAACTTTTACTCGGAATTTCGCCATCAAAGTCACCATTCTACGCGCTGGCAGATGTCCCAAGTCTTGTGAAAATTTCTTGATCTTGTGGAGAAATTTTCTTTTTACGTCTTCCTTGGGCGTCCAGGAATTGTTTGTGGATGAACTAAATTTTACCGTGGTAGTTCTTCTGTCGAGACAGGAAGTGATTTATCTGTAAAGTGACCGTGCCAGCTGGGAAGGAGTGAAATTTCCAATTCTAACCGGCCCCCTAATTTTCGTCGTTGAAAATGCATGTCGTTTCGAGTGCTGTGCTAGAGGAAAAACTGCTAGGGTTTGCGCCTAATAATGGGCATGAGTGATGATTGTGTGTAACTAATTTGCGGCTTTTTCGTCGCGATAAGCGAAGGAAAACGCTGTGATTCGACGTGGGTGTCCACAAATGGTGGAGCTAGAGATCTTGCGCCCGGGCAGCTAACACTTCCGATTGTTAGAATCAGTGAAGTGAAAACAGGGAAATTGAAGATTTCATTCAATTTTTGGTGTACGAAAATAAATATTCCGTCGTGCTGTTTTTTATTTCCCGGTCTGACATCGTGTACATTGAGCGCGAGCCCAACAAATTTTCTGCTAATTTTTTTCACTTGAGCCAGCAACTTTCGCGTTCAATGGAACAAACGAGGAAGCAACAAGAACTGATGATACCGGCGAATTTAAAGAACGGCTTAACTTAGCTAAATGGAATACTTTCCGACGGCCAGGTGCCAAGAAAATTTGATGACAATCGCTTCGCATGTGGAAAAGAAAAACAATTGGATAAAAAGATTGAAAAATTGGACAATTTCAACATCGACGATATTGAAACTTTAAAGGATCAACGACTCAGAGCTTCCAGATGAAGAAGTAATTTTATTAAATCTTCAAAAAAAAAATCCGCAAATATATCGCGCGCATTCAATAACTAACATTCCGCCACTTGAGAGTGTGAAGGAAATAGGAGACTATAGAAAGTGAAATTGTAACTCAATCGTTAGGGAGATAAGCACCATCCGTTAAACATCATTTTCACCTAATGTTTAGATGTCCTTCGAATCCGAACGGAACCGGAAAAAATTAACCGAAAAATGAGTTCCTATCGTCATCATCTACTACAGTTAAAATGTTGAGTAATAAATACGCGGATAAAATTAATAATACGATGTTAAAGAAAGTAAAATTAACGAACTAAAGTATGAAACTAGTGTAACGAATAATGATGTAAAAAAATTAGAACGCTAACTCAGAATATTTTCAGGCCGTACCCGCCTCGTCTACGAGCGCTCATCGGGGAGTATGGGTGAGCACCCGTTTATTTTATTTATACAATATTTATACGTATTTATATTTATTTATATAAAACCTTTTAATCCCTTTCAGAAAAATTAAGTTTTTAATTATATTCGACCAAAGCAACTTTACAATAGTTTAGAAGAATTGTGGAGCGCGCGATTTGTTTTGCAATGAGTTTAAAATTTACTACAAAATGTTATATTTGATATAAATGGTAAAGTTTTTAATTGGATTTGAGAAGAATAGTGAAGGGTGCTATTTGTCTTACTATGAAGTTAAAATTTATTACAAAATGTGGGGTGTCCGTGGCTGTAATGTACTTGGAGAAGAAAAAATGGCGTATGGGGTAGAAGTGAAGATTCTCACCAAGTGTTGATCAAATTTCTTTTTTTGTAAATTTTGCGATCATATCATATAATTTTTAATTTATCACCCCGAAATAAAATGAGAAGTTGAATTGCACTTTGGTCTTTCCATTTATCTAAAATTTGACCGGGTATGGGAGATGCCACGTTGGCTGGCCCCTCCACTATAACGAGCTAGCCATCGGGTGAGCTCAACCCTTTTTAAGACGTTCCAGGTGCACTATAATGAGCTAGGCATCAGGTGAGCTTAACCTTTTTTAAGACGTTCCAGGTTTAGAGTGGCCTTCTGCTCGCGTGCCTTTTTATGGTATAGTATTATTTGATTCCATCACATAAGACTATAGCATAAATTTTCCACGTTGACGTTTTTCATTTGAGGGAAAAGTTCATATGAACTACGTTTGGATGAGTTTTTCATTCAAATGGAAAACATCTGGCCATGTCTACATTGGATCTTGATCCGAATGGAGGGGGGTGCTGCGAGGGGCACCGCTTCCAACTGGATGCCCCACTCTTATTTGGGGGCCATAAGTACCGTTGGTAAAGTCGAAGTCCTCCCAAGTCCCGTCTGTTTTTGCCAGGCCCAGTTTGCCCTGTGCCTTAGCGATTTCAACCCTTCGTAGGTTACCTCGGCCTCGACTCCGGTCGATACGTATTTGCATCTCTTAATTCGTGACTGTAAAATTCTTTTGCAGTGGGTCCTTGTGCTGGGGGAAAAACGCCCCACGACACCGCAATGCTAGCCTGCCAGTGCAATTTCAGCGAAAACCACCATCCTCTCTCGCCGAAGCAGCAGAACATCGCTGCAGTCCTCGACGGACATTTTTATCTATCCATTTCACTACAAAATCAGATCAATTTGTGCAAGAGTCTGGGCTACGGAGAGGACATGGTTGACCTTTTTCAGGTGCTCAAGGAAGCTGTACCAGAAATTGAATTCATTTCTGTCAAAACCTTTGCAACGAAAAGACTGGCTATCGAAAAGAAGATCTGGTACAAATTTGGAATATAAGCAATCCAAGTGCCCATTCAACAAATTATTAAATAAATACGAACCGAAATAGTTTATTGTCTTTTTAGGACTTTTTTTTCATAAATAAATAAATTTTACACTTAGATAACTTATTTTTTCAAACTTGAAAATAAATTAATTTAAAATGTGATTTCTTTCTCTACAGTTTAGAAGGATTTGCTTATTCTTTCCGAGTAGTCAAAACCCTAAGATATTCATTCTTTAATCGAGCGGTAAAAAAATCAATTTACTGGACGTGCGTTCGCACCCGTCAATTGACTTCTAATAATATTAATCGTACCCTTTCAAATAATTTATTTGCAGAAAAGCTTTTCAGACAAAATTCATCAGATGCAAATTTTAATTTGGACACTATTGTTTATTTTCATTATTTAAACAATCATAGCAAAAAACTAAAAACAATTTTTTTTTTACTCAGCCAAGGTCCGGATAATTTCTTCCCTAGCAGTGTAAAGATTTTTTTAGATAACCTTTTCAACTTCTTCTTCGTTATACTACAGCCCCTCTCGGGTCTTCGCTGCGTTGCTACATGAGGAGTCCCGGTGACCACGGGTAGTGCCGGCCAACTCGGCCAGACTGGTCGTGGGGCGCCACGCGCTTACTTTGTTTATCTCCAAGGTCACCTGATCGCCTGAAGCGTGAACTCTCGACCAGGGTCGTTCCACTGTCGTCCCGTATGAGGATCTCTGGATGAATTCCATTCACTTGCGACAAAGACTATACCTATCTAATCCAGAAAAGCTAAGGGCACACAACCAAAAGATTTTCACGCTAATGAAATTTAGTTGAATCCGATTAATACCTAAAAATGGCTAGCCACACACTTTGTGACCACTTAATAGCGAACACTAAATACTTCAGCGGATCGAAATCAGCACGGCCAATCAGAGGAACAAAATAACAAAAATGCGCTGACTCCAACCTGTTTTACATAAGCTTATTATTATCAGCACAAAACGCTTTTTTAGGGTTTCGCGAATTAATTTCACAAAACCTTACTAAAATCGCGTCCTGCCTGTCCGTCCGTGTGTCACAGCACTTTTTCTCGCAAGCTACCACAGCTAGAAATATCAAATTTTGTATACAGGTGTAAAGTGGTACTCTATTTAAAATTCAACTACAAGAAAATTTTATAAGGTATTTAAGGGGGTCTCCCCATATAGGGGAGTGGCCCCGGAAAAAAAATGTCATCAAAGGTAGCCGATATGGGTATCAAATGTAAGGTCGTGATAAGAACTTTTCAAAGCAGCTCTTAATTTGATACTTTTTGCTTTGAGGGGCGCACAGGGAGGGGAAACACACGAAAAATCGGTGTCCCCACCCCTTCTTGCAATTGAACACCTGTGACCCGAAAAATGTGAAAAAGTTATAGAGGTAGGTGTTTGTAGTACAACAACAACAAATACCTTAGAAGTCAAAATTCGCTCAGCTTTGTTCATAATAGTATGATGCTAGAATTTCACATTTTCCCCAATAAAATTATATACGTGCCCTTGAACTGAACGAAATATGATATTTAAGTAGTCCTACGAAAGGCCCTTAAACTTTATAAGTTTGATGAAAATCGAATGATATACGCGGAAGTTATAGGCATTTGAAATTTCTCCAATTACAACAACCATAACACATGATTTTGGTATTTTATGGACTTTCAATCGAATCAGTCACTGCAGTTTTGATTTGATCTTCTTGAAATTTTCAACCATAGTCAATAACATTAATATTTTTGGGAATTTATGATTTGAGTGATTTTTGTTGGTTTGCAACAAAATGGCGACCGTTGAAAATAGAAAAACAATATATTTTCTTTTAAACGAGCACATCTCTTTGATATATTTCTTGACTTTATTCGTTACTGGTGACTGCATTTCGGAGAAGTTGGGTACAAAGCCCTTCTGACATGAGCGTAGGCCAGTCTACCCAACTTGCTTATAATTACTATAATCCTAGATCAAAAACTGAGTTAAAGGAAATGCACAATTTCAAGAGAATCCTAGCTCAGCTAGTTATTTCTTACTCTAACTAAACGTTGGGAGCTCCCTGCTGGTATCACCCCAGCACCCTCCGACAAAGAATTTCTCGCCAACAAAATCCAGACTCGGGGTTCAACTTTTAAGATAAGTCACCAACAGAGATCTGCCCGACAAAAAAAATATTTTTAAATTTGATAAAACGACACGTAAGGTGACTAACAAAATTTGTTAAAATTAATGAAAGTACAGAAATAAAAGGAACAAAAAGAATAAAAAACAAAACAGAAATTTGCTAAAATTTACGAAAAAAAAGAATTGTGGGTAATCGTTAAACGTGCAAAACAAAATGCCGAAATGCTTTAAGCATGTATATTGCATACATACATCATAATTGACTTTGTCCTGAAGATAATTTTTACACTCATATTAAATTTTACCTTTTTCATACGTAACATTTGATGAAAGTAACATTTCGCTGTGACTATATATTTCGTGTTTTGTAATAAATCAGCCCTACGCCACTGACAACGATCCGCAGGTCGTTATTGACGTCGACGGTTCGGTAGCGACCCTTTAACCGCTCGCTGACACTGAACAGCGTTTTGACAATTGAATAGAGAACATCAGTGAGTGAACGTTAGAGAGTGGTGTAATAAGAAATAAATTTTTATTCTATTTAGAAGTAATAAATTGAGTGAAATTATAAGGTGTTTTCCGGGAGAATGTCATCATCCAGAATTGGCCAGTTCGGGCATAATTTGAATAACAAATTGTAAGTGTTTTTTTTTTAATTTCCACGTGTCTAGAATTCATGGGCATTTGTATCGCGCAGTCCGAAAATTTTCCTGTTTTGGCATTCACTCTGATGAACGGTAAATAAACTACAATTGCCATCGCACCACCGCTCACAAATTAAATGACGACTCCAGAAGTTACTTCTTTCTTTTTCTTTCGTAGCACTACAGCCCCTTTCGGGCCTTCGCTTAGAGATAGTTAGAGTATCTCATTGTCATGATCGAACGTATCGGCACTCCACAAGGTGATATGATAATTATCACGCTTTGGCCGTGTTCGTCCACCCAGCTGCGATACGTTCTGATTTTAAACCAGCGCGTATCATACTGAACAGGCTTATAGTCCGTCCGAAGAATCACTTGAACTAAATCTTGTTGACGCCAACGAAAATCGAACCAGAGACCTTCGGCTTACGGGCTTAGTGCTCTAACCACTAAGCCACGCGGGCTACACATATATGGTTATGAAAAAAAAATTTTTATCTTCCATGTTTGGAAACGAATTACATTTCGCACAATACCTAGAACAAAAGTGAAAGTTACTTAATTGTTTAGCAGAAAAGTTAAAATTTTCGTTATCCAGCTAATTATCACTTAACCAATTTACACAGGACGTTACTTGAAGTTTTTAAGTTTTTATCCTACAAACATTTTAACAAAAGATTGTTTGGGCGTTTTTTTCGTTTTCGGTTATGCGTTTTTTCTTCTTTTAAACTATTCTTCCTTAGACATTCATCGAGCAGAAAGCACCGAAGATATCATGTGGAAATTTTTTGTAGGTTAACTACTATCAATTGCGAAAAATTAATGAAAATTCGCTTAACATCCTTCATATTTGATAAGTTAATTTCAAATTTCCCGTAGATTGGATTTCAGTACGTGGCTTAACAGAGGAGATTATGTTATTGGCTTTTTTTTTGTTGATCAAAAAATGCATCCGATGCAATTGGTCATGATTTATATCTTCGTAAACTAAAATCATATCATTTAGAAATGATTTGAAAGGAAGATTGCAGAGAACAGCAGTCAATTATGTTTTGGGTAATCCGACACCCATGAAATCAGGCGTTCCACAAGGCTTCGTACTTGGACCAACATTTTTCTGCTATGTATAAACAATCCACATATATGGAAACTAAATGATCTATCTATCATTATGCGCTGATGACATAGTACTATTTTACTAGGGACGCGAAAAAAATGCCATTGAAAACACCAGTAAAAAGGATCATTCTGTCTATGCTCTGCTCGACGATGACAATGAACTAGGTACAGTGAAAGCAATCGACAAAAGCGACGAAAAAGTAATGTACACTGTAGACATAGCCGGAAAAGGCATTAAAGTCAGTGCTTCCGACATTTATTTGACGGACCAACAAGCGGAAACAATTCAAAACCAAAGGGATAATTCAAGTACACCATCGTCGTCGAATAAAAATGCAGTTGATTCACCAACAGAAAAATCATCGCCTGGTGCATCACGATCGACAGAAAACGACCGGCAACGTCACCAATTACATCAGAAGTAGGATTTCCCGGCGGTCTCACAAAGAGAGATGGTAGAAAGCTGAAAAAGTTGTTAAACACAAACAAGCAAGAAAAAAGAATGAAAATACAATTATATTATAGAGATGATATAGCACAAAGTAACTTGAAATACTGAAAAAAATAGCACTATGTTTCAATAAGTATATCTCTTAGCGATATAATGCAAAGCAAAAGCTTGACAAGGAGCACACGTTTAAATTTTTTTGTGCGAAAGGTTTTGAAAACATTTAAAACAAAAGCACTTAACGACCGGTAATCTGGTGACGTCTGTATCTGGACGCAAGATAGAATTCACAAAAGTTTAGTTAACTATGCTATGGGCATATATCCTACAACTCTCAAACATGATTTGTTGCTTTGTGCATCCATTGATTCTATGTATTTACGACCACATGATCGCGTTCATCTTCCTTAAGAAATATAAAATTAAAATATTAAAAAAAAAAAAAATAGCTAAGGAAAGTAAAACAAAACAATGGAAGTATGTATAAATTTATAAAGAAAGAAACAAACAAGGTTCGTGTTGCGGTCGGTATGCGCTGCCATAGTCTGGTTTTTGCGTTTTTCGGTTTTTTTTTTTTGTTAGAGTAGAGTTTGAGTTCGAGTAGTTTATTTTGGGTGAATATTTGGGAGCGCGTGTTTTTGGTTGACGGTGTTGTGTGGTTCTTTTCCTCGAAACGAAAAGGTAACAGAAGTAAAGTAGGACGTTGGAACCGGTGGCTGATTCTTGTATTTTGGACTTAGTCTGCTCGCGGAAGACCTGGGCCTGAAATTCCTCTCCGAACTAGCTAGCCAGCCAACCACCACCTCGGAGTAGACTAAATGTGTCCGGACTTGTTGACGTGATGGGTACGGTCTGTTGGCATGTTCTCAGACTTCACGTCTAAAACTGATGAAACGTTGGCTTAAATTTTTTTCGGAAAATCTCTATCTAACGAAGAAAAGAGAGAATAAAAAGAATTACAACTTCAAGCCCGCTAAAGAAAGGCTCTGCGCGATCGATTAAAACCAAATTTTTTAATGTTAAGTGTCACGCGCGCACAGAAGACAAGGAAGAGACAATCGAGTACGAGTTTTACAGCATCCTGGAACGCACTGTCGATCAAACTAAGATCCAACAGATAAACGAAAACATGCTTCTACATGAAGTCAGATCAACGTATGCCTCTATCAAATAACCAATCCACAAACAAGTATTTGCGAAAATGTACAAGAAGCAACCCAGCCGAAATTAAAAACATGTAGTGAATAGGGTAACTATACAAGTCCGTAAAGGACTGCAGCGATGGTCTGCTGCCTCGGCGGAGGAAGATGTTGATATCCGCCGAGAATGCCCTTGTCTGGGGACGCGTGAATGCACTGGCAGGCTAGCATTGCGGTGTCGTGGGGCGGGTTCATACCCCCATTACAAGGACCCACTGCAACAGAATTTCGCATTCACGAATTCTTGGGTCAGGAGGAGAAATACCCCGGTGACCAATTTATGTCATAGAGTTATGCAATCGTATCACGTAACCCTATGCCCTAAAAAGGCACCTTGCTCGAGGACACTCAACCCTCGAGAGTTCCTGAAACAAAAAGAAGGTTACGATGTGCCCGATGGCTGGCTCATGTCTGGTGGTGAGAGCCTTCCACCGTACCGGGTCCTATACACAGTCAGACGGGTGAGAATGGGAAGACCGAAGGGTAATTTTTAATAATCCATAGTTTTTATTCGGTCTTTTTTTTTATGTATATATATATATATATATATAGAAAAATAATAAACCTAAAATATTTGCGGGTTTTCGCGACTTATCAACAATAAAAAGAATAATAGTGTAGATAACTATTTTTTTTACGATTTCGATCTGAACATATGTT
Source organism: Odontomyia ornata (assembly GCA_963969285.1). Classification (NCBI taxonomy): domain Eukaryota; kingdom Metazoa; phylum Arthropoda; class Insecta; order Diptera; family Stratiomyidae; genus Odontomyia; species Odontomyia ornata. The sequence continues at coordinate 135,262,924 of OZ017738.1, read as the reverse complement.
CTCGTGTCTTATCTGCTTTCTTCAATTTCATTAGATAACTAAGGAACATTGGGAATGATACAACGACAATGTACTTAATGTCTTAAAAAAGAAATGGAATCAATACGTCAAAAGATATTTTAATAATTATCATTGCATTTTATATTTTAACATTATTTATTGCTCCTATGTATATTATATTCAAAAGATATATTTATATGACTAAATTTATAAAATTTAAATAAGAAATTTATAAATTTAAATTGTAAATTATAATAAATCATTTATGGCATATATAAAATAAAATTTTAATATAATAATAATAATTTTTTTAATAAAAATTTTCAAAAATGTAATAATGGCATGCAAAAGGGTACTTACATGACCTTGTCCAACGACGAGCGCTCGTTGACGAAGCAGGGGATGTAAGTCCTGGAAACATTAGATAAACACAATTTTAGGACGCCGAAAACGGTTGCTTAGAAAATGATGACAGTCGTCTATATAAAGCACAATACATAGACACTTCGGGATGGAAGAAAAACTGGCGAAATTCAAAAATTATAAACGAATGTGTTCCTTTTTGAAGTCTGAATGTATTGCCTGTCCCCGCTGGTGGAAGTAGTTGGACAGGCCGACTATCAGCTTCTGGCAAATGAGGCGAGTTTTCTAAATTTAGGCTAGAAAATCCAACATTTGGTGGTGTTATAGCTGCAGGCGGTGGAGTTGCTTTCTCAAAATTTATAGGATTTGTAGGCGGAGTGCTTGCTGCAGGACGTGATGTTGAGTTCTCAGTTTCAGGAAGATTTTGAAAGGGTGATGGTGACTGCTGCGTAACAAAATTGAGCTGGCTGTGGTGGTAGATTGCCTTTATCCACACCAAATGAATAATGTTGCGGTTGATTAGAGTATAAAGGAGTGGACGGTGTCTGCTGACATTGTGGTGAGTAAAATGAAGGCTATTGCACAGTTGCCTGAGGGAGTTCAATGTTGATCCGATCTGGGGCGTTTGAATATTAGATTGATCTTCTTGGCCCCCCTACTCTACCAACGAGCCCAGATAAATTCTGCCATACAGGGGCAACAACATTAGATAGTGCGAATAGTCCTTTTCATTCTTCTTCTTTTTTTTTTTTTGAAGGTTGTTCGGAAAATGGCTGAATATTTGCTTCTCCCGGTTGTAAATTGAAGACAGATCCACTATTGGCGAAACTGTCGAAAACCTGTTCATTAGAAGGAAGACTAACTTCACTTCCTGTTGATGGTTGTAAAGGCGGTGGCGGTGGCAGTGTAGCTACATGCGTTGGAAGCACATTAGCGGTCGGTTGATGAACAGTAGAGGAGAGTCCTGGTTTTGGTGCCTATGTTTTTCTTTTAACACTTAAATGATATGTACTCTGATTCGTATTTTGTAAGCTTGGTGCAGTTGGGAGTGATGGTAATTCCGTAGGTGAATAAAATTTTGGCGGTTCCAGTGGTTGCTGCTATTTCCGTGTTGTTCCGGGGCATAAAAAATGATCCGAGTGTCGGACTCCTTGGATATCCGCATTCGAAACACTACTATCCTCAAGATTTTGGCTGGTTGGTGACTAATCTTTAATCACCTTTGAAAAGGTTTGAAGAACTGTTGAAGCTACAGATGGTAGTTGGGAGAAAGATTAAGCCGCCTGCGATAAGAGCGATGAGTCTGGTATCGATGGACTTTCTTTTAAAAGCGAAATAAAACTTGTTGGGCCTGGTTGAGCGTAATCTTCATCCGACGTAGCCTTCAAATTAATCTCACTGAACGCGTCAGAATCGGTTTCTAAACATTGTCCGTTCGTTGGTTCTTCGAATGGCTTTATTATTCTGTCTTTAGTGAGAATATACCACTATTTGCTGCATCGATTACCACCCTTCTCTAATTCAAACTCATATAAAAGGCCACAACCGATATTATGAGCTATTTTCACTGCCCTCCGCTAAACCGCAAGTTCCTACTGTTTAACACTGACCGCTGACCTCCACACGTGCCACAAAAACAAAGTTGCGCTTAACAACTCTCCGATACGAGATTTCCCACCGCCAAGGTCACGATTATAACTGGATTTACTTTCCGCTAGATTACGCCAAAAGCTACAACGTGATGTTCAAAATATTGTTGCAATCGACATTATCCAAATATCAATTTGGAGTCCCTACATAGAAGAAAAGATGAAAACCGCTGACCGACATTTTCGGATCCCCGTCCTTGCACTATGCGGTAAATTCTTCATCACCTCAAAATCCGCTTCAGCGGACCAGACAACATTCAGCTCCGTCTCCTATTACTCCAATGTATGATCGAATAATTTCTTTCCTTGATTCCGGCTTTCGCGAACTGACATTGACAGGATTGATTTCACTGTTGTGTTGATTTATCCGGCCGCGATCAAGAAGGCACACCACTTCGGACAAGACTCTTTTCGGTACATCCATGTCAGTCGTTGCGGCCACCCTCGTACACGGTCGAGGAACGCAAAAACATGTCAACGTTTGCGTCGCCGTAAGCGTGCACCACTTCACTCATACATTTCGATGCAGTCTTCTGATTAGTTTGCATATTATATTTTTCTATATGTGTGTGGGCGTATAAATAAAAAGTATAAATGAAAATCATGGACGATATAAACAGAATTGCTTCTTGGTAGTTGTTGATGTTTTTAACTAATATAATTATCATACGGTTTTATTGATAAATTTGAATTCATTTTCAACGTAAAGATACAATAATGAATAATGCGTAATAATATATCGCAGTTTTTGTAATGTCACGTTGATTTGAAACAAAACTGGTATGCACGGTGTTTGTTAGTTTTTGATTATTTTAAAGAATATATTAGGTATTTAAAAATCTCTAAACTGAATAATCATTAATGTCTACTTGTCGCCGCCTATAGCAATATGCGTTTAATCGAACTGTCTTCACTTTTTTTTTAGTAGGAATTTCAATTTTCTTGATCACCATGCTGTAGGGGTGAAGGAGATAGGAACATTTTAGAGCAGTTTGATAGGGTAACTGCTCGATGACTACAAACAGATGGCTGCAATATTTCCAAAAGCTATTCACACCGTCCCCAACAACGACTGAAGCGGCGAAAATTCCAGAAGCAAGGCAAGAGGTCCCAATCGCGCCACCACCTGAGACGGAGTACAAGCAGCAGTACGGGATCTCAGAAAAAATAAGGCTTCTGGAATAGATGGAATACTAGCAGAACTGCTCCAGGTTGGGGGTTCCCATCTAAATAACCTTTTGCATCGGCTTATATGCAGAATATGGTTAGAGGAGCAATTACCGGAGGACTTGCGAAAAAGTGTAAAAGGGAGACAAATTAATGGTGCGAAAATTGCTTGGAGCATTGTTTTCCTGTGAATTCAGCTGATCTTCAAGATCGTCAAAACAGAATAAAATATTTTATTGCGAGCTGTATTCATTGGCGTATTTTATCTCTTTCATTACCGGTTCTCGTTATTTTAGCACCTCGATACGGATATTCGCTCAATATACTGCATTCGCTCAATATACTGCATTTGCCAAGTATATTTTGGATATTTGAGGGATATTTCCTCGACGGCCTTATGAGATTGATTTGATTCTCATTGATTTGTAGCCCTACTAGTTTTGCCTCGCTGAAAAATTTCAGGAAACCCTTTCATTTAAATTTTCTTTCATTTTGTATTTTTTGCAGCATCAAATGTAGATTGCCTTACTACGCTATTTTTCTGAAAAAGTTTTAAAGAGCAAAGTGCTTTCAAACTAAATGTAACCGTAAATCACACGCCTATGAGATGTTCTTTATCCTTAATTGTCTCGAAACTATAGATTTCTTCGTCAAAATAAATAGGAATATTTAAATTACGGTAATAAAATCAATTGAAGCCTAATTTACTAAAATTATGCCATTTCACCCAGCTTCGCAGGGCGCAACATTATCACTACCCTTGTTGTAATACATACAAACACCAAGATTCAATTTGAATTGTTCGGCAAACAACTGTTATGATTGTTGCAAATAATTAATAGAAACAACTCACTTAGAATATGAATTAGTTTCTTAGTGTAGCTTTAAAATTAAGTAAATATATTAAGTATTTTAATTTTCTCACAACTTACAATGAGAGCATCTGTAAAGAGTCCTGGTTACAATTCACCTCACCTTTGAATTTAATTTAAGCTTAGCAATTAATTTTTTTGAGTAATTTGTAAAACTCGAAGGAATATTTTTTTTCAAAACTTGAGCTTGAAACTATATCAAAACTATAATTTGCACATTATATTGGGTCTATAACTTAATTCGTGCGGTGTTTTTTTCAAAATTTGAACGTTTATTTAAGAAAAAAATTGTACAATAGTATTTTCAAAGTATTGCCCATCTGAAGCTATGACCTTTTCGCATCTTTCTGGCAATTAGTGGATCCCATCCCAAAAGAACTGCGGCGGCTTGGCAGCCAAGAATGAATCAAGCCAATTTTTGATATCCTGCTCTGATGTGAACCGTATACCAGTGAGGGCGTTCCGCATCGATCGGAACAAATGATAGTCAGAAGGGGCAAGGTCTGGGCTATAAGGCGGGTAAGGTAAAACTTCCCATCCACTGTTTTCCAAATAGTTCTTAACCGGAACAGCACCGTGGGGCCGAGCGTTGTCATGATGGAAAATTATTGCCTCATTTCTGGTCGCATATTCCGGGCGTTTTTCAGCTACTGCTCTCTTCAAATGGATTAATTGAGTTCGGTAGTGTGCTCCATTGATGGTTTCACCCGGTTTTAGCAGCTCATAATACAGCACATCCTTCTGATCCCACCAAATACACAGCATTACCTTCGCGCCATGGATATTCGCCTTTGCCGTTGATTTGGCTGGTTGGCCGGATTTCATATATGATTTTTTGCGCTTGGGGTTGTCGTAATGGATCCTTTTTTCATCACCAGTAACAATCTGATGCAAAAATGACTTCCTTTTGTTGCGCTCTAGCAGCATTTCGGGCATGCAAAACCGCCTTTCGACGTCATGTTGAACCCAATTTTCTTGCTTTTGAATGTATCCAGCTACTTTTCAGCGTTTTGAAATGGTTGCTTGAGTGACACCCACAGATTCTGCGAGCTGTTCTAGTGTTTGGCAACAATCTTCGTCGAGAAATGCTTCCAGTTCTTCATCTTCATACTTTTTTGGCTGCCCAGAACGTTCATCGTCTTCCAAGCTAAAATCACTACTTTTAAATCGTGAAAGCCACTTTTGGCAGGTTTGCTCAGTTAGAGCATGTTCACCATTACCTTCCACCAAAATACGATGACTTTCAATACAAGTTACACCATCTCTTAGCGGACCGCACGAATTAAGTTATAGACCCAATACTTGAAATTGAAATCTAACATACTTAAATTATTTCCTCGAGAAAATGCAAAACTAACTATAACTCTTGGCATATCGATGTCTTAAGGACGCGCAGTGTCATCCTAATCCATTGAAATATAGAGAAAAACAAAAACAATTTATACAAAAAAGAACAACAGATAAAAATTTGTAAAAAACATAATCCAATATTAAATTATCTGAACTCTTTTCGTATTCGTTTTTCAAATAATACAATACACAGTAATTATGTTTATTATTTTATTGATTAGTACTTAGATGCTTGGTTGTGGTTTCTTTTCTTATATCGAAGTACTACGACTACTAAGAACAACAAATTAATTAACAGTTAATTTGATGAACTAATGAAAAATTCAACAATCAGCTTCTACTAGCACTTATTGATTCACTAGTTTCAATTGAGAGTTTCGAATACACCCCTCGTAGTCTACCCCACGAAAGAAAGTACATCCGTACAGAATATTAAGCTCCAGTAAACTTTGTTCCCGCTTTTCAGGAGCAGTCGTGGCCGAGTGGTTAAGGCGTCTGACTCGAAATCAGATTCCCTCTGGGAGCGTAGGTTCGAATCCTACCGGCTGCGGACCTTTTGAAATATTTTGCAACCTTTTACGACAACAGTCGAACTCATACTGCAACAAATGAAAGTAGTGAACGAGAAACAGCATTGCATATTCCTATTGATTTATATATGATTCTGCATATCGTTGACTGTAGTGCATCTATAAATTATGCACCTTGCATTCAAGCACTACAAACAATCTTATTCTTACTCGTGTGAAACAACTTTCGTTGCAATCTAACAATAAGTTGACTACCGACAATCACTAAACACAGTCCATTATCAGCTCCTAATGGTTCTAACTAGTGTGGGAAGCAACTTGCTGCGGCTTTATCTGCATTGTCACGTTGTTAATGTAATTGATATAAATGCGGGTGCGGCTTGGATGCTAGTAGAAACTGATTGAGCTGTTCTTCGACAAGCTCGTTTGAGAAATAACTGAGATAGTAGTATCAGGAATTGCTTCCCTCCATTCACGATTAGAATTTATTGCTTCAGTTAAGTAGCCGCAACCACGATTCTACCTGCCGCATTAAAAAGTCTGGTCGAAGCATACTAGTGTTGATTCACTACTTTAAGATACTTAGTTGACGAATATGAAAGATATTCAGCCTGATTAGCATCTGGTGTAAAATTACCAGCCAACTTGTTGGTTGCAATCTTCATAATTTCTTACGCGTTTTATGGCTGATAACATATTCATAGCCGCATTGACTAAACGCTTCTAATTGAAAAGTTATATCCAAACTTGACTAATAAGTGATGAGTTACTCAAACACTAGATTCCGTACGTACATGCACATAATAGCAATTGTGAGCATTCCTCAATTTGGTTACAGAGCTATGCACGTAAATTTATCCAGCTTGACGACTGCTTCGGGTAAATCGAGATTTCCGCTACGATTTCCCGGCAAGGAAGACAGGAAATATTTATTCACGATGAGGGATATGCAAAGAAGTGCTCGCATTTAGATTGTTCTTTATATTTCTAAGAGTTATGGACACTTGCACGTAACATAGCACAAAAGTTTGCTCAAAGTGCACCAAAGTTACTTGAAACACGGTAGTGTGCATTTCTACGATGGTGCTTCCTGTTCAATTTCGATGCAATGCTTGTGATTTGAAAACTAATTCGATCGTTTTGCAATAGTGCATTTCAATTTTAACTGTATATTTGTTTTGAATTAGAAGTTTGCATAATGAAGGGTTACTAAAAATTATTCGTTAGGAAAATTAAATTCACTCATGAAAATATTAAATACTATGCAAGCAAGTAATTAGCAGGACAGAATAGATAAGAGTAAAAATGAAATTTATGGTCCCTAATAATTACATTTATTGGGTTGTTCGATAATTAATATCGTTTTTTTTTCGTGTTTTTCAAAGTAAATTTATATTAAAAACAACCATTGATCGGATTCGATGGTTAGACGTCAAACCGAACACATCGCAAGCGAAAACATTAAGGTGTTATAAATCAAGGTTATAAAGAAAAATACAACGAAATACAAGTATAGCGAGAAAAAGGAATTAAAGCCAGGAAAACTGGCAACAACAGAGGTGCAAAGCGAGTCCCCAACCATTCAAAGATGGTCCGATACGGAAAATGATGAGAAGGCGCACCCACCAAGAACGAAAGCGGCCAGGGAAGAAGTACTACCGCTAGCAACAATGGAAGTGGAGCAAGCTGCAACAAACAGTGTAATTATCGACCGGATCAACATACAATCGGAAGGATTTAGAATGGCTTAAGGTAAATTGGCAATTAAACGAAAGTCACCCACTCTTATCCAAGCACCAACCCCCCTAATCCAAATCCATACGCGCCTCTCTCGGGAGAAGAAAAACTAACCTCAAATCAAGACAAATGTGCCCCCGAAAAGAAAAAGTCATGGTGTCCTCCTATATTCGTAGAAGGTATCACAGCAATGGCGGTCAAAAATATCATGGAAAGGAGCTCCACAATGAAATATAGAATTACTCGACTGAGCGCGAGCAAATTAAATATTACAGTCGACGAAGTCGCTATCCATGACGAACTACTGGATTTGATCCGCAGATCTAAAGCAGAAGGTTACTCCTTCACACCGACGGAGCGCAAAAAATACACAGTCGTACTTAGAGGAGTAGACTCGGCATTCGGAGCCACACAGGTCAGCGAAGCCATTGAAATACAATGTCCGGACATCAACATAGAAAATCTCTTACCGTTAACCACCGGATCGTTTAAAGCGAACGGCGTGAACCTAGACCTACTCAAAATAATCCTCAATCAAAAAGAAGATCAAGACCGCCTCATTAAGCTTCGTTTCATCCTTCACCAAAAAGCGACATGGGAAAAGCCAAGAAGGAGCGATCTACTCCAGTGCTATAGGTGTCAGCGCTTCGGCCATGTCTCGGCGAATTGTGCCTTCCAGGCAAGATGTGTAGCCTGCGGAGAGGACCACGACCCCCAAGAATGTCCAAGAAAGGACATTAACGGAAGAAGTACCCCACCTTTCTGTGTTCTCTGCAAAGAGAAAGGCCACCCATCCAACTTCTCCGGGTGCCCGAAAACGAGAAGGTTGATAGACAAGATAGCGTTTTTAAAAAACAAAAGAACAACCCCCATTTCAACCCCATCGTACGAATATATCCAAACACACCAGCACAATCAGTACCCCTATACTCGGAAGTCACAATTGGAAGAAACTCAATCATGCTCCGGAACGCAGAAGCACAAGAGAACCCCCTTCAAAGACTCCACTATGAAACAGTCCAAGTTTCAGGAGTGTCAACAGGTGAACTCCTGAAAAAGGTTGCCCAATTCTGGCCGAAATACCATTCCACGCCAACACAGGACAAACCAGTCGTGCTCATCGAGCTATACCTCAACCTGTATGGGGGTAAATAGCCTGACCACTATATGTCTAAACATAAACTCTCTAGTTTCTCATGACAAAAGAATATTCGTGTCTAGCCTTACAAAATCCATCCAACCAGACATAGTTTTCGTTAATGAAACAGTCTTAAAACCGATACACAAGGTCCGAATAGAAAACTACCAGGTACTCAGAAACGACGCAGGCAGAGGCACCGCCATCCTATATCGAGACCATCTATCAGTCGAGCAAATAAACTTTAAACATCCTGACATTTCCTGCACACTAGCAACCTTAAACATGCGAAGACGCAATGATGGTCATGGGAAAATATTAATTGGGTCTATCTACATCCCAGGAAACTTGGGACCTGCAATAGAAACGACTCTTAATAGAATACTAGCAATAGCTGCTAACCACGACTCTATCCTCCTCGGCGGAGACTTCAACGCGAGACATGAGTACTGGGGTGATTCCACACGGAACTCAAACGCCCCAAGAATATATAAATGGTTCCTGTCGAGCTCACTTCTAACATGCGCTATTGTCAACGCAGGTGTCCCCTCATACCCAAGAAGCAGCTCCTTCTTAGACAACTTTCTGGTGTCACAAGACCTATTAACTGGTAACACAACTCCCTACCAATGTGCAACCCTTCCATCGATATCCGATCACTATTGTCTGAAACTAACCCTCCACCTAAGCAACCTAACCACTATTGAAGACATACCGAAAAAATTTCGATCCTATGCCTCTGTGGACTGGGCAGAGTTCAGAAAAGACCTCGAAGACGATTTACTCCCCCTGTAAACCGAAATAATGGCTATACAGATGCCTTACGCAAGACACCAAAGCACAGATAAAGAACAAAAACGGAAAACTCAAAGGCTTAAACGGATCTGCCACCGGCACAACAACCGTATAAACCAGGAACACCTCACTCTTAAAGCGGAAATCACTGAACTAATCAACCGCATAAGGTGGCAAATAAGACGTGAGATGAACGAAGACTATAAAAGAAGATTAAGTTTACTCAAACCATCTTCAGACGTCTTTAGAGAAATTAATAAACTAATGGGCCGACGGTCATATACCCTATCAAGCACAGAGGGCTACCCTTCTCCACACCTGAAGAAAAGCTGCAAGTGATCTCCTCATTTTACGGAAACCTGTACCGAGAGAGAGCCCCAGAGAACGAAAGAGCACAGGAAATAATATCGGCTGTAAGAGAGAGAAACATTGGTTACCAAGGGTCATACCTTATAATATTCTCTGACACCAACAAGGCAGTATCTCCGCAACACAAAACATTCGCGGAATTTTTCACCTACGTGTCAGAAGTAGAAGATAAAAAAGCCGGCCTTAATAATAAAACCTCTTCAGGCCTAGACGGTATCCCCAATAAAGTACTAAGGAAATCCGGCGCAATTGTCGCGAGAAGTTTAACAGTCATCTTCAACAATTGCATAAACAATGGTTACTTTCCAGAAAGAGGGAAACGAGGCAACCTTATCCTTATTCCTAAACCAAACTGCGACGGAGAAGTAAAAAACTTTAGGCCAATCTCCTTACTTTCTAACATCGGCAAGATTCTGGAAAGAATCATTCTACGGAGCTTTAGAGCATTCTCAAACGAAGCTATTTCCCAAGTTTCAGTTCGGATTCCAACCCAAAAAATCCACAGAACATGCCATTATGCTTGTGCACGACACCGTCGTAAAAAACTTGCGCAAAAGACAATGCACAGTCGCATGCGCGCTAGACTTACAAAAAGCGTTTGTCTCCGTTTGGACTGATGGGCTGAAATTCAAACTCACATATTCCAACTGTCCCCTGGCCCTCAGCCTTATCCTTGATAGCTTCCTACAAAAAAAGATACTTTACTGCTGAAATATTCCACCGAACTTCAACACCTTTACCTATCCTGTCTGGAGTCCCACAAGGATCCATATTGGGACCAAACCTTTTCAATTTCTTCCTGCATGACATCCCACATTCCGCCGCCACAATGAGAACCCAAAGCATCTCTAGTAACCTGAACATGATCATGTACGCGGATGATATCTTAATCCTAGCCTGTCACACTCTCCCCATTTCCGCCATGGAAATGGTGCAAAGAGAAGTCGACATTATAGCACGCTATTCAAAGGATTGGGGGCTCTAAATCAACGCTGCTAAATCGAAAATAATTTGCTTCCGTAACGTGAGTGGTAAAGGGCACAAACTAGCTGGGCAGCAAAGCAAACTAATAAGGCTGGTTATCGAAGGGGACACAGTGAACCCAAAAGACAACATTAGGTATTTGGGAGTGAACCTCCACAACAGGTTCAAAATGAGCCCACATGCAAGAAAGGCAATAAATAAATCCAAAGGAGCTGCTGCACTAATCTCACTCCTCCTATCCTCCAAATCCGTCTTCCCAAATGTGAAACTTCTCATGTATAAAACCCTAATCCGCCCCATCATCACATACTCCTTCCCGGCCTGGCTGACAATTTCACCAACAGTAGCCGAAGAATTGCAAATACTTGAGAGGAGAATACTCAGAAAATGTATATCGAAAAACCGACGCCCCAATAAAAAATACTACAAAAACAGCGTTCTTTATCAAGAAACTAAAGTAACCCCCACCCTGCAATACATGCTTGAAACAAGCAAAAAGCGAATAGCTAAATGGCAGACACACGAATGAAATCTGATCCGGGACCTCTTCAATAGTACCCTCATTCTCCAAGACTTCCAGATTAACACCGACCCCCAACCAAACTCCTTAAAACCCATCTTCTACTATATATCGTCCCCCAACACCTACAGGGGCTAAACCAACTTGAATTTCCATCGGGGAAAAAATTATAACCAAATATACAATAATTAAGTAACCGACTAAAGAAATAAAAATAACTTCGTATACCCTGAAGATCAGGTTGCGATTTTTGGATGTAACGCTTGAAGAGAACACACGACCAACCAAAACTAAAAAGACAATGTAATTAGGCTAAGAATAGAATAAGTTAAGTTAGTTTAGTTTAGGTTTAAATATATAAATAAACAACTAAAAGTCAATAACCGTAAGAGCAAACGGTATAGAAAAATTTCACTAGCACTTCAAAAACTGTAAAGTATAGACTCAGGTCGTATAAAGAAGCTAAGGACATTTGACAAAAGTGTCACTGTCAAATGAATCGGAACATTAAAAGTAGGTTAAGTAACATATGTCAAAAGAAAAGTCTCAATAAAGTACTACTACTACTACAACTATTAATCAATGATATATTGAATCTTTTTTTTTTGGATGACCTTCTGCTATCTTTCAATAAGTTGAAAAATTCCACGTTCGATGAAGCCTTGGGGTTTAGAAGCGCAGAGCTGGTCCAACTAATTTTTAACAGCCTGATCGGAATCGAAATTTTTACCAATAAAATGGTTTTGAAGGGGCGAAACAAAAGATAGTCTGACGGTACTAAGTCAGGCCTATAGAGTGGATGTGGCGTCAGTTTCCAATTGAGCTCCATTAATTTTTGACGGGTTATCAAAGATGTGAGGGGTCTGGCCTTATCATGATGGAAAGTCACGCCTCGATTGGCCACTTCATGGCGTTTTTTTCGTAATTTCTTCGTTCAATTTCGATAGTTGACGACAGTAGACATTCGAATCAATAGCTTGGTTACTTTCCAAAATAAATTATAAAAAAATAGTACACTCGGAGAAAATATAGTAATTATTCGCTTAAAAATGAAATATAAGAAATGTTAGCTGTATAGGTAAGTTTAAAAAGTATTGAGCCTTTTTGGTCATTTTTCGATTGAATACTTCTTTTATTTAAAATGGATTTTATTTAAGTACATATTTTCAATTATTATCCATGACCTTTTGCAATTTTTTTTGAGTAGAGCCATTATTCCATCTGTGTAGAACTTCTGTGGTTTATCGGCGAAAAACTTGGCCAAGTGATTTTCACAGTCCCTTTTTGAAGTGAAATTCTTTTCATCAAGGAAGTTTTGCCGAGACCGAAACAAATGGTAGTCTGAGGGTGCAAGGTCTCGACTATACGGTGGATGCATAAAAACTTCCCAGCCAAGCTCTGTCAATTTTTGCTGGGTCATCAAAGATGTGTGTAGTCTGGCATTGTCATGATGGAAGACAACGCCCTTTCTCTGGCCGATTTTTTTGATTTGCTTCTGGTTAATTGCTAACAGTACAGAGCCGAATTGAGTGTTTGGCCAATTTCTAGCACCTCATGAAAAACAATATCCTTCCAATCCCACGATACATTTTTCTTTCTGCTTCGCTAAATGAATACGTTAACCCTGATCCTCACCATCCTCCACTTCATTTTCTATTTTCTTGCCTTGTAAAACCGCTCTGAACAAAGTCTTTTCTCCCCGCTTTAATTTCGTGAGAGCTGAATATAGTCAAATGGAGGCTCAAATTAACTCCATCAATTGGTTTTCCTTTTTCTGTAATTTAAATATTGATGATGCCGTACAAAAATTTTATAGCTTCTTTAAATCTCTGATCTCACAATATACGCATTTCCGCTTTCGAAAGAGATCAAAAGACGTTCCTTGGCTAAATAGAAATATAGGGTTATCCATTTTACGCTTGGGAAAGTAAAGCTAAAGAAAACACATAAAATAATCAGATGGAAAGTAAAGCTAAAGAAAACACATAAAATAATCAGATGGAAGCAAAATTTTTTATTCAATATAAAGATTAAACCTTGCCATTATACGTAAAACACAACATCATTCAAATATCTTCCACGGGACCTCTTACAGGCCTCAATCCTTTTGAGATCATTGTCAATTACTTTTCGGCACATTTCCGGCAATATCTCGGCCATAACATCACGAATATTGGTTTTCAATTGCTCAAGATTTTGAGGATTGTTCGCGTAAACACGATCCTTCGCATAGCCCCATAAAAAGAAATCCAAAGGTGTTAGGTCGCAGGATCTTGCGGGCCAATTGACATCACTCAATCTCGAAATTACGCGTTCTGGAAATTTCTCTTGCAAAACTGCTCGATTAACCTGTGTTTTGTGGCTCCGTCGTATTGGAACCACATGTTCTCCAGATCATAATCTTCAATTTCTCTCCAAAAATAATCGGTTAACATCCGTCGATAGCGGTCAGAATTGACTGTAACGGCTCTTCCTTGATCGTTTTCAAAAAAATACGGGCCAATAACACCACCAGACCATAATGCACACGAAACGGTCACTTTTTCCGAAAGCAAAGGCCTTTCTGCGATGACCCGAGGATTTTGAGAGCCCCATACGCGGCAACTCTGTTTATTTACGTAACCACTAAGCGAAAAATGAGCCTCAGCACTAAAAAAAAAATTTGTTCGAAAAATCGTTATCAATGGCTTGTTGTTCAATCACCCAATTCTCATACATTCTGCGTTGTGTATGGTCTTGAGGCTTAAGTTCTTGAGTGAGTTGGATTTTGTACGGATGGAGATGCAAATCCAAATGCAAAATCTGCCACAATGAGCCGTAAGACAAGCCCAAATGTTGAGCAGGTCGAGGAATCGACAAATTCGGGTCTTCGTCCACACTTTGAGCAACGACAGCGATATTTTCAGCAGAACGAATGTTGTGATGATGCACAGGCCTTGCAATATCAATAACCGACCCAGTCCCTTCAAATTTGCTCACTGGGTTCGAAATTTTTTGCTGTGTAGGTCGATTATGTCGACCGTAATCGGCTCGTAAAGCCCTAAATGTTAATACAGCAGAATCACCATTTTAATAATGAAATTTAATAATTTTAACGCGTTCGTCGACTGTTAAACGATCCATATTTCTAAATGGAAAAAATGGAAAACGTTCACCTTAAAAAAAACACGCTTTGGATGACATTTAATTCTGACAGATGTCAATTGCAGGGTTATACTTTCCTACTACGAAATGGATAACCCTGTACCACCTCTATCTGAGAAGCAAAGAATGCTTCCCGTACTAAGTATCGTCTTACTGGCTCTGCAATTCATCTTCTTAGCTATAAAAGCTTATGCATAGAAGGTAAAAAATTGGTTAATATTGCCCAAAAAACGTATATTGATTATGTTGAAGATTCTATTAGAACGAATCTGAGCTAACCTTTCTTGTCATACATCAATGGGCTTAAAAAATCAGGTGGTTTGCGGAATTTGATGCACTATAATGGATTCTCTTTACCCAATGATTACGAGATTTCTGAACTCTTTGCTCAACTTTTCTTCATTTTATGGTACTTCAACTGCTGGAAATTCTGATCATACTTTCGGTTTGTACTTGTATTTGTCCTTTGCCTATGTAAGTCCTCTTGACATAGAGCCATTACTAAAAGGTCTAGACAATAACATTGGCTGTGGTTCGGATGGAATACCTAATGTTTTTGCCAAATCTTTGTCACCTTGCTTGTGTGTTCCCCTGTCCATTTTTTCAATCGTAGTCTTTCTGACAATGAATTTCCTGTTCTTTGGAAAAAGGCTAATGTATTTTCGGTTTACGAATCGGGTGATAAGTCTAAGATATCTAATGATCGTCCTATCTCCCTACTTCCGTGTTTTAGTAAGATTTTTGAACGAATTGTGTATGATCAGATTTATCCCTTCTAATTTCCTTCCTTTGCTAGTGAACAGCATGGCTTTATCAAAGGTCGGTCCACTCTCATGAACTTGCTTTCATTTTCAAATACTATTGCGTCAGCTTTCGACAGAGCAAAGTAAGTAGACGGTAATTTATACAGATTTTTCTAAGGCTTTCGATTCGGCGGATTATCGTACACTTATTAATAAATTAGGTGATCTTGGTATGGGCTCATCTATTTGTCGATGGTTCCACTCGTACATTGTCAACCGAAATTGCGTAGTCACTGTGAATTTCAAGGGTTCTTCTCTATTCTCGCCGGATTCTGGAGCGCCTCAGGGTCCATTCTCGGTCCATTACTATTCCTAGTTTTTATCAATGAACTTCCATCGTTATTCAAATTCTATTCGCTTATGTATGCTGACGATTTGAAAATTTTTAGAGTAATTGAGTCATCAGAAGATTGTGTCTGTTTACAACTAGATTTGCAATCTCTATTAGATTGGTGTACGAATAATCGTTTGAAACTAAATATAAGCAACTGTAATAGTATGACTTACTCACTGAAAAAGTTTACCATTCCCTTCGATTATTCCTTATCTGGTACTTCTCTGGAATCAGTCGTTCTCCATAAAGATGTTGGAACAGTCTTTGACACTTAGCTACATTATGGGCATCATAAAGCCTAGGTGGTTTGCAAAGCCTCTCGAATGTCAGGTTTTGTATTAGAATCCACCAAAGGCTTCAAAAATATTTCTTCCCGTATTTGTTATTTCTTCTCATTGATTAGAAGTTCATTGGAATATTGCTCGCAAATTCGAAGTCCTCATCAACACAGTCTATGTAGTACTGTGGAGATTGTTCAACGTAGGTTTACCCGCTCTCTTCTCTTTAAATCTCACATCCCGTATTCATCTTATCATGATCGTCTATGCCTCTTGTGCATGCCTTCTTTAGCGTCGCGTCGTGTATTCCTTGATGAATGTTTGCTCTTCAAACTGAACCAAAAACTCTTGCCTATGAATCTCTGTAATGAGATATCCACCTATTTGCACAGCACTCAAGTAGATCGCCAGTGAATTTGAACGTTCCCTTTGCCCGAACCAATGTTTTTTATTTTTCGCCATTGTTAGGTTTACCGCGTAAACACAACTCTCTTGGTTCAATACCTCAATATTTTACGCAATATAAAAATAAACTTAGACAATTCGTTCTTTTTTATAGTTTTGTAGATTAGCTTTAGAGTACTTTTTAGTCTTAACTTTCTTGCTATGTTACGTAATTTTTCTTGTTTTGTTTGGATATGTGTTGTTTTTTCTTTCATAATTTCTTCTTTTTCTATAATATAATTGGATTTTTCTAATCTGTATACAGAATTTTGTAAATAAATAAATAAATACATCAAACATATTGCTTTGGAGAAATGCAAGACGGATCTATTGATTCCACAAAAAAAATTGAATATTCTACCTACTACCAAAAATAAGAATCGAATCATCGACCGATATAGCTCTTTCTCCATTTTCCTAAAAACGGGGACATGCCCACTTCCACACGCGGTAAAAGCAAAACTACGAGTCCGATTCGGCTGAAAATTTGAAAGTAGCCGCCAACGTGAATCTACTACACGATAGTGAATCTCTCTTGTGGTGGTTGCGCCATTGGGTGAGGAGACTAAGTACTTATTGGACCGCCCTCGGTTACCTGCAAATATTTTTCAAAACTAACAAGGATTCAATGTTGATTTTTCGATTCCATTGGCCCCACCAAATCTGGATGGAGTTTGTTCCATCATCAAAGCCCAAAAGAATAATAAAGCGCCGGGCATCGATGAGATTCCAGTGAAGCTTATAAAATATTCTGGCAGCAGTTTTCAAAAAGCTATTCACAAAGTCATCCAGCACAAAGAGTGGAGTCAATCAATTATATTCACTATCCACAAAAAAGGTGGCAAGTTAGAGTTCGAAAATTATAGAAGCATATCACTACTTTTTACGGCGTACAAAATATTTTCAAAAATCTAAGAAAATAAAATTGGATCATACGCCAACAGTATTATTGGGTAGTATCAAGTTGGTTTTACAGCAGGTAGATCAACGATGGATCAATTGTTCACTGTCAAGCAGGTACTTGAAAAATACTGGGAGTTCAACATGGACGTACACCACATTTTCGTTTACTTTAAGCAAACATTCAACAGTATTGATCGTATCCTACTCTACCAAATAATGTTTTGCTTTGGCATCCCAGGCGAATTAGTCCGTCTTACCAAAACGACAATGATGTCGACGAACTTCTAAGTCTGCATCAATAAGTCACCGATGCCTTTGACACAAATATCGGAGTAAAACAGGGATATGGGCTGGCCCGATTGCTATTCAATTTGACTCTGGAGTACGTTATAAGAAAGCTACCTTCGATACACAAGGTACATTACTATACAATACAAACCAAGTAGTAGGCGCCAAAAAAAAACGGGACGAAAGACGCTGCAGAATACAGCTCGCAAATAAAATTTTTTTCAGTTTTGACGGTCTTGAAGACTAGCTCCAAGTATACAAATCTATGATAATACCTGTACTATGCTATAGGTGTAAGTATGGACCCTAACCCAAGCATCCGCAAACATATTGATCACCTTTGAGCGACGGATCCTGAGGCGAATAATCGGAGCGAAGCTAGATGGAGACCAATGGCGAATTCGATACAACCATGTGGTGTATGAAATTTTAGACGAGCCGGAGGTCTCAACTTTTGTAAAACTGCGGAAGCTGCAATGGGCTGGCCACATGAATCGTAAGGACGAGCAACAGATACAAATAAAAAATCCTAAAAAGGTTTTTTGTTGAGAGAACTGAAGGCTGGAGACCAGTGGGCAAACCTAGGAATCATCACTGCTTGCATTTTTAAATTGTAGGATGCGGTCAATCGAGGTGTTGGAGGCGCTTGTTGCAGGAAGCGAAGGCCCGCGAGGGGCTATAAACTACGAACAATAATCAAATTTCATATTGGTATGTTTACTCAAATCCAGCATCTAATCTGGTTGAAATGGTACTGAGCGAGAGAAAAAATTTCACAGCTAACAAATATCTACTTAATTGTGTCTTCTTTGCCCGTTAATTATATTATAAGGCGAGTGCATAAATTGAAATCAGAGAAGTCACAACAGATTATCAATGTTTTAAATGTTCTATCGAAAATAAATTTTAAACATACTGAGATGGTTCGCATGAAAGCATGCTACATCCCACTGATTTTCCTTTAGAAAAATACAGTTTCATTTTGACATGATTTTATACCAATGCGTTGTTAGGGGTGAACATTGAAATTTCATAGTGCTGCTCATCCCGAACACTACCATACGCGATTTCGTAAGATTTAAGCCTACGCAATACCGAGCTGACATACAGGGTCTGAATAATATGTAACCGGACTGACCTCAGCAAATTTTTTATTGGCAAAATATGTATAATTTTTCTTTGGAAATATTCAAAGTAGTCCCCATTGGAGTCGATAACACGCTGATACCCGATTTTCCAATCCCCGAACGCTCCCTGGAAGTCGGCAACTTCGATGCTGTCTAGAGCCCTCGTCGTAGCACGTTGAACGTTTTCCAGAGTCCCGAACCGCGTCCCCTTAAGGTGTCTCTTGATCTTGAGGAACAGAAGGAAGTCCGCTGGTGCCATATCCGAGCTGTAAGGAGGCTGTGGCAACGTTGCCCTCGACTGTTTGGCCAACTGCTCGGTGACGAGCAGGCAGGTGTGCGACGGTGCATTGTCGTGATGGAGGATCCACGAAGCGGCAATCTCCGGACGGACTCGGCGAACCCGAGCGGTTTGTCAACGGAGCACCTCTCTGTAGTACTGGCCATTTACAGTTTGGCCGGGTGGCACAAACTCTTTGTGAACAGTGCCTTTCACGTCAAAGAAAGCAATGAGCACCGACTTCACCTTCGATTTGCTCATGCGCGCTTTTTTCGACGCCGGTGTGTGCCACTCCGAACTCTGCCGCTTCGTCTCAGGATCGTATTCGAAAACCCACGTCTTGTCTCCTGTAATAACGTGGTTAAAAAACTTTGGTTCGGTTGCTCGATCGTACGCTCCATTTTCACTCCGACGACGTAACTAAACACGCACTCCACTCTCGCTCGATGCTATTTCTCCAAGTGCTTGGAGGCAACTGCTGCAGCCCGGTTCCCTTTACGTAGATCCCCACCACCACTACAGCACCAGATACCAGTTAGCAGACGCTTTGACGGCGCGGGGCAGGCTCAGTCCGGTTACTTATTATACTGTTGCATTTGATGCAGTATATAATTCGTTTTCAATCGTCTGGCAGAGGATTAAACGGAGCGGTAATCCGCGAGGAAATTTTCTTGAAGTGGAAACGAAATCTGGATTCGGGAGCAAGGAATTAGGACGAGACAACTGAGTCCCGGCGGTGGCAATATTCAAAGAACGGAAGAAAGGGACGCTTTGCTAGAGTAGGGATTAAAAAAATGTAAGTGGCTTAAATTTATTTTATCCGAGGAAAGTTTATATTGGACGAGTTTGTTATTATACAATACAGAATATTACTCAGAAGTCGAGTAAAGATATCATTAGATTTTTCTTTCCTTGCTACCATATAAATACCTTCCTTTTCAGCTGTTAAAGGTGTGGCTCAAGAATTATTTTCCCGGGACGGTGATCAGGCAGGAAGATCTGGGAAAATTAATTAAGGTGGGACTGTTCGACGGGTGCAGTGAACGTTAGTGTCGTTTAAGTTCTATCTCTGATTGTCGGTGTTAGGAGATAAGGAGGGCGTAATTTGGGTTGTATGGGAAACTACGAGTTTTGTGTGGCGGTGTAATATTCTAACTTGTACTGCGTGGTAGGGTTCTTGGAAAGTGATCTTCGCGGCTAGGTGGCGGCGAGCACCAAAACGTGTAAAAGTGATAATTTTGCTCCGGACTCGAACAAGTGGCGCCCACGCCCGTCTTCGGGTGAGTTAGTTGGGTCGGTGGAGCCTCAGCCGGAGTAGCCCCAATATATCGGTAAGGCAGCAAGGGAATTAGTAATAGCGTATCTAAGCTAAACGAAAAAGATAGGCGAATTTTATAGCTTCTCCGTGACAACTATTTAAAATTTTTTAAAAATAAGAAAATATATGACTAGCAAATTTTAGTTTTATGTGAGACCATCATGGCTTACAGCCCTATTTATATCGCTTTGAAATACTATTGGAGTTTGGCTACATTATTTTATATTTGCTATAGTAATTCCAAACAACAAACATTTATTATGTTATTTTATCCATTAAATCATTGTTTTTACGAAGAAAATTCGTTTCATCGCAATTATATCAGAACAAAATTCAATCGAATAAACCATAATTTTAACGAAATTGGCTAATATATCACATAAACGACTTGAATTACATTTCTGTCAACTTTCTTGTCGAATACCCGCATTGCCAAGGCTATTTGGTTACCCTTCCTCAAGTAATGTGATATGCATACCATTAATAGGCTATTTCTAAAATCGATTTTCATCGTTGTAAATACAAATACACCCATACTTGCTGGCAAACGTAAGCAATGTCGGCTATATAAAATGGTAATCGCTTTTTGTTTTATGGACGGATGTAGATAGTTTGCGATTTATGTAAATTCACTGATGTGTGAAATTGATATGGAAATGTCACAAACAGGTCGAGTAATGGTCAAGAGCATGCTCTCTTCATAAATAAAGCTTACACTTTACTAATAAATATTTATGTAATCTAATCCGTGAATATAGTGTGTTTTGAAATTCAATGGAAAACCAAATTTTGATTTTCTAAACTACATGTATTGTGAATTTATCTGAGCTTCTTCCCAAGAAAATTCTCCCGCTTACACCAGCGAATCTAAGCCAACCCAATTCCAGTTACAAAATTATCACATTAACTGCATTCTATTCTCTGCATGTTGCGTACATACCATTGTAATGCAGTCAACATAAATTGTTCGTTTACAATATGACAATGAATCGCACTGTCGAAATCGACACAATTTTCAATTACATCAACTTACAAAGTTGGATGAGCAGTAATAGCATCTGCGTCTTGTCTTTTCCAATGCACTTATAAATAGTTGATTCCGTCAATTGAATACTGAGGAGCGCTCCTAGCTGTCCAAAGCATCTTACAACTTAGATACGCGCATTTGCATTCATATGATTGTATCTTTTTGCAGCTTGCAGCTTCACTGAATCTGCGCCGATACGTCTTTTGTAGATCCCGTTACGAAATCAGATAGCTTAATTTACGATCAAACTACAATATAAATATTTAAATGCATTTAATTATAGCATTCACCTTGACTTCCATACACTTTTTGTCGTCAAACCAGTCGAGATGGAGATGTAAACAATATTTCCACATTGGGGAGTCACAGAAGCAGAAGCTTCAGCAATGACTTACTATTGGCAATATTTTGTTTATTCTTTTTATTCAAACATGTTTTTGTCGTTCTCCCATTGTTTTTGAATATTTTTACGATTTTTTTTTCATTAAATTATGCAGATTTTCGATTTGAATGCCAGTTGGCCGTAAATAAATTACGATTTAAACACAGACTTCTTTATAGTGATAAGCCGCGGAAACAACGTGAAATGATGCAAAAACGTAGGAAATTTGTCTCGGAATCACGGTTGATGATGCATAACGGTGAATGATATAAATTTATGAATATTAGCATTGAGAATTAGAGTTGAATTGGATCCACGGAACTGGGTTAAGAAATACGAACGCCTTAGTGTGTCACGGATCTACATTCTACATACATATTTATATACTAGTACTTCCGTCGAATGGCCATTTCTATTTTCCAAAAATCACTGCTCGCTGGTTAAAAACGCGGCCGGAGTGTCTTTAAGGTAAAATTCTCGATATATATTATACATATTTTTTTCTTGAAAAAGCCGTCGGGCCATGCTTTGTTGTGCGAGCAAACGCGTTTCGACTCTTTTGAGTCATCTTCAGTGTCTTCCGTATATTTTGACGTGATTTGGCGTCAATTTACACCAAATTTTCAGGAAATGTGTATTAACCAAATTTCTTAGCTTACTTCGTTAACCAGCTAAATTAGGGGAGCGAAAATAAAATTGCGTCCATTAAGAATCCGTAATTTCTGTTCTGACCAATTTTTAGCTCCGATTTGGACGATATTTAGACTATGCAATATAGATATCAACAAAAAAGCAAAATGTCTGATTCAAAATGGCAGCCGCTCAGGGGTAAAAAACGTGCAAAAATTTGTAATTAAGCCCTCTACTCAACTGACTTAGGTGAAATTATGTGATATGGTAGAAACTAAAGATAATTAGGCAGCACTAAAAAAATTTCAAGGTCAACACTAAAATTTAAAATGGCGGCTGCTAAAGGTCTGAAGGTTTCAAGGCTTGTAAAAGTAGTAACTTATATGCATGTAATGTAATGAGTCAATTATTTTGTTTGCTGTAATCATCATACGAGCATGAGTGCCTGTTTGGACGCTAGCACGGAGAACCCTTTCAGGCAAAAACCGCTGTTGGCAAGAACACCGATAAAACAAGTCACCGATTGCGGGGGGAGGCAGCAAACCCCAGAAACACTGTTAAAGTCAACACCACAGGTTAAATCATCGGAGACAGACCACAGACGGACTAACGAACGAAAGAAGGCAGAGTGCGTTGTGCAACCTGGCATCATTGCAGCCTTTGGGCGCAGTAGAAGGACTATGCGCACCCTGGAGCGCCAAGTGCAAGACGTACACAATCCGGATCAAGTTGCGACACCAACGGAGGCCAGTGTAAGACTGGGGGAGGGAGAAGTTTCGCCGTTGGCCGACGCCACTTCAAACGCGATCCAAGCGATAGAAGCAAAAGGGTTAGGAAACGGGGGCCTCTCCCAAGAGGTGGCGCCAAATAACACAATCGCCCTTGACCGCGCCGAAGAGGAGCGGCTTACTCGGAAAGCGGGGAATATCGTCAAACAACTGAGGGCTGCCTGCGAAGTGCAGAAAAACATAGGCAAGAGTGTCAAGAATGGCATTCTTGAACTGGAGGAGCTTTTTGGCCGCATAACGCACTACAGGCGGAGGTGGCTTGCAGCCGAGAAGCACCAAAAAGACACGCTCTCCCTCGAGGCATCAGTGGGTCCTAGCAGCAGCAAAAGAATGGCCGGTAGCCCAATTGAAGGCGACTGTGAGAAAAGGAGGAAGGACGAGACCTTAAACGAAGTTGACACTCCAGGCGAGGAGTTTCATGTGGTGCGAAACAAGGCAGCGAAAAAAGCGGCCAAAAAGCTACTCCTAGAAAAAAAAGACAAAGAGCTCAACCACGAAGAGAACAAGGAGCCCCCCGCTATACCGCAGAAAACAAAAAGCAAACCGCGGCACAAACCCTTGCGAGAGGCACTGCTTATTAAACCCACTAAGGGCCGAACCTACGCAGATGTCCTCCGTGAAATTAAAGGAGCGGTCAAGCCAGACGACACCAAAACTGCCATCAAAGCAGTTCGACCAACCCGGACCGGCGGCTTGCTGGTGGAATTCGGGCCAGAGGCCACAAACAAAGATGCATTCCGTGACGCGGTTCAAAAGGTTCTTGGAGATGCGGCAACGGTTGCCTCGCTTGAACCAATGGCCACCCTGGAAATCAGGGACCTCGACTGCGTCACGGACAAAGCTGAAGTAGAGGATGCCATTAGGAGGGAGTTCCCCAGCTTAAGTGAAGTCAAGGCAAGAGTGACGCGTGAAAACACAAGGGGGCAACGCATGGCTATTGTCGAACTAGCTGATAAAGACGCCCAGCAAATCCTGGCGAAGGGCAAAATTAAGATAGGTTGGGTGATCTGCAGGATACAAAGAAGAGCGATCCCTATCCGCTGCTTCAGATGCCTCGAATACGGACACACCGCGTATGGCTGTAGGGGACCCGACAGGAGATCTCTGTGCTACAAATGTGGTGAAACGGGACACAAAAGGAAGGAGTGCACGAACGAGGCAAAATGCATTCTTTGCAAGGACGCTAAGCTAGCACCCGGCGACCTCAAACATGAGCCGGGGACAGGGAGATGCCGGGTTTTCAAGGAGGCCCTAACTAAAGCCAAATCGATACTCAAATGATCCGTATCCTGCAGGTCAATTTGCACCGAAGCACAAACGCCCAGGACCTACTTGAGCAGTTTGCGAGGGATAAGAAAGCTGACCTCCTGTTGCTGAGCGAGCAACATCATAACAAGGACTCGCAAGCGTGGTACCCTGACAAAACTGGTACCTCGGCCATCTGGGTTCGAGACAGCGCCCGCCTTCAGGTGCAGGGCCATGGACGCGGGGATGGTTTTGTGTGGGTGCGGTGTTCAGGGATAACATATTTCAGTGTTTATCTGACGCCTAACGAGGCAATGCGATCCTTTCGAACCAAACTCGATGCCCTGGAGGACGCTGTCTCGAACACAGAGGGCCACATGCTGGTCGGGGGAGACTTCAACGCTAGAGCCACCGAATGGGGTATGCCACAATCCGACCCAAGGGGAAAGCAAATATTGGACATGGCGGCCAGAACAGCGCTTTTTGTCCTAAATACTGGTAACACCCCTACTTTCCGCCGCTGGGGTTGCGTAGGAACCATACCCGATGTGACACTCGCTTCGGAGTCCCTGGTACCTAGAGTACACAACTGGCGAGTACTAGAGGACTACTCGGCTAGTGATCACCAGTATATAGCTGTTGAGATTCGCGACGGTGCCACTCTGCGTGCATATGCCCAAACTTCAATCCTCGGATGGAGGACTGGGAGGATGGACGTCGAGAAGTTCACTGACGCGCTTACGGCAGGCGCACCGTTGCTGGGAGCTCCGCCAGGGAGTGGAGGGCCTACAGCCAAGGACTTGGTGAACTCAACTATGAGTACCATCATAGCTGCTTGCGAGTCTTCCATGCCCCGCCGGAGACCCCGACATGGTAAGCCTCCAGTATACTGGTGGTCAAACGAGATCGCCGAACAAAGAAGCGAGTGTCACAAACTTCGGCGAGAGGCCCAGCGGGCGCGAACACGGGAGGAGGCAGACACTAGGCTAGCAGCATACAGGTCCGGCAGGAAATATCTTCGCAGGCTTATTAACAAGAGCAAGGCCCGATGCTGGCAAGACCTCGTGGACGATGTAAATAGGGATCCATGGGGCCTTGGCTACAAGCTGGTCATGGGGAAACTTGGTGCCCTACGGAAGCCTTGTATACATGACGCGGAAAAGATGGACGCGATAGTGCGGGGACTCTTCCCCGCCCATCCCGTCCGTGTTGACGCTGTCCATGGTGAAACAGCAGTCGAGTGCCCACTCTTCACACAGCTGGAACTGGAGGAGGCAGTCCTCTCCCTGAAGGCAAGGAAGGCTCCAGGTGCAGATGGTGTTCCAGCTGAGGTTTTGCAGCTCGTCTATCACCATTGTCCTGACTTGCTGCTCAGCACATTCAACGCTTGCCTACGGGACGGGGTTTTCCCGGTACGATGGAAGGTGGCGAGGCTCGTGCTGGTCAGCAAGGGGAAGGGAAATCCCGAATCGCCGTCTGCATACCGCCCGTTATGCATGCTAGACACGACTGGGAAAGTGCTAGAGAAACTCATCAAGGGAAGACTCACTGACGCGATTCGTGCTGCTGGGGACCTATCTCCTCGGCAGTACGGCTTTAGAGCAGGACGTTCTACCATTGATGCGATTGCAGAGGTGGTGAACGCGGTCCAAAAGGCAGAGGCATATAGTCGCACCAAGCGACGGATCGTCCTGTTGGTGACACTCGACGTCAGGAATGCCTTCAACTCCGCTAGATGGGTGGATATTCTGGATACGCTGGAAAACTCTTTTCAAGTTCCATAATATCTAATGCGGCTTTTGAGGAACTACCTAAAGGACCGAAGCCTGCTTTACGACACGACACAGGGCCAACGAAGGATGGAAATTACATCGGGTGTTGCCCAGGGATCTATCCTTGGTCCGGACCTGTGGAACGTGTCTTACGACGGGCTACTGAGACTTGAGATGCCAGATGAGTCGCGCTTGGTCGGCTATGCGGATGATGTTGCGGCTCTGGTCGCCGGACGCACCGTTGAACAAGCGCAACTTAGGCTAGGTATGCTAATGCGCCGAGTGAGGGACTGGATGACTACTCGCGGGCTCAGTCTAGCACTGGAGAAAACCGAAGTGGTCATCTTGACAAAAAAGAGAATCCCTAGAGTAAGGATGATCAGTATTGGAGATATACAGATCGAATCGAAGCCAGCGGTGAAGTACCTGGGGCTACTGATCGACTCGAAGATGAGTTTCTCTGTGCAAATCAGGGCAACGGCTGAGAAGGCTGCTTCGGGAATATCGGCCCTGAGTCGACTTATGGCCAACGTAGTGGGACCCAGCCCATCAAGAAGACGCCTCTTGATGAGTGCTGTAGGGTCAGTGCTACTGTACGGAGCAGAGGTATGGGGCGACGCTCTCAGCAAGGAGGTATACCGAAAACGATTGGCACAGGTACAGAGAAGAGGAGCACTGAGAATTGCATCTTCGTATCCAACAGTCTCCGACTCGGCGGTGAGAGTGATTGCAGGCGTGATACCTGTCGCCCTCCTTGCTAGAGAGCGCCGCGCTATTTACCTGCGCCGAAACGAGGATGCGAGGGAGATGGTTGTCCGCGAGGAGAGACAACGCTCGCTCAACGATTGGCAGCAGTCTTGGAGGAATTGCACGAAGGGAAGGTGGACTGCGCACCTCATCCCGGATGTGAGACCGTGGCTAAATCGAAAGCATGGTGAGACTGACTTCTATCTGACCCAGCTTTTGAGCGGGCACGGGTGTTTTCAGTCTTACCTGCACAAGATCGACAAGTCACGGTCTCCCGATTGTCGGTTTTGCCCAGGAGAGGAGGACAATGCCTGTCACACATTTTTTGCGTGTACGAAATGGGCCAGGCTGCGAAGGGAACTCTACAGGGAGACGGGAGAGCTCACCCCGGATAATATAGTTGCGGTGATGCTCGAATCGGTTGACAAATGGAACCAGGTGGCACATTATGCTCGGGCAGTCCTAAAATATAAAAGGGACTCACAGCAGCCGGAGGCGCTGGGGCTGGGGGATCGCTCTTCTGGCAATTCCTTTTCCCCCTCCCCTCCCGCTAGGAAAGGGACTCCCCAGCTTGAAGGCGCCCCACGGCGTAACAAAACGAGACCTGGCCCGAAGTAATGTGTCAAACGGTTCCAGGCTAGGTTCTCAGATTGACAGGGGAGGTGTTTAGTGGGTAGTCCAAAGGTATCCTCCATGGGAGTCCCACACTGCCAGACTCGGCGGGCATAAATGCCTTCACCTCCCAACCACAAAAAAAAAAAAAAAAAAATGAGTGCCTGTTTCAACATAGTAATATTTTTAATATGAGTTTTTTTCAGATATCAATGTTCCTTGACGCATTTTACTACTACTCAGTTTTATAGGTTGTTGAGTCAAGTTATTCTTACTTAGAAAACACTGTAGAAATCACAAGATAGATGTAGTATAAAGGTCTAAAATTTAAAACATAATATTTTAAGCTTCTATTTTAAACAGCAATCGGTAATTGTTGTTTTATCCAGAGTATAGTGCCGATTTGAATGAGATTGATCACAGATTATACGATGGATCTGTGCAAAAATAATGCAAAATTCAAACAATCAAATTCAAAATGGTGATTCAAAATATTCAAAAAACAAGTAAACGTTGTTATTTTGGTTCCAACCAAAGTCCGTGCAAGGCGTTGGGCCCACATCGGACGCGTTCTCTGGTGGCAGATTGAGGGATGCCATAATCGGCTAGCAGACGGGTAGCTGTGAAATGAACTACCAGTCGCGGAACAAAACTTACTAAGTTGAGGCGCTGATAACGCTCCACTTAGTAGTCACTTGTCATTGAATCAGGACAACAGCCGGCATTGACTATCGCAACGAATAAAGTACTATTCTTTTGGAACTTAGTCTGTTAGATCTTTGAACAGACTAGGTGCACTGCGTCAACTTCTGGGTGAAATAAAGAAATATAGAATCAACATCCTTGCAGCGCGAGAAACCAGATGGCACGATGAAGATGCATTTGACATGCAAACGCACATCGTGTTTAAAAGCGGAAATTTTAAGGAAACCGTGAGTTCGGAGTGGTTTTTATTTTCGGCAGCACATTTCAACAAAATGTCACCGACTTCAAGCGTGTTAACAAAAAGACTTGTTTAATTCATATCAACAGCAAATATTTTAAAGTCTGGCTTCTCACTTCCCACGCGCCCGCAGAAACCGTGAGTTCGAAGTGGCTTTCAGCACCTTTAAAAAAATTGTCACCGACTTTAAGACGGTTAATGAAAGGATCTGTGCAATTTGCATCAAGAGCAGATTCTTTAATATCTGGCTGGTCAATTGTCTCACGCCCTCTAAAACAAGAAGCAGGTAATATAGGCCGAACTTATAGAACCCTGGAATGCTCTGTCGATGAAGTGCCGTCGAAAAACCTTAAAAATTGATCTGAATTCAATGCGAAAATCGGCAAAGAAACAGTGCACAGAAGAACAACTGAAGGACAGAAACTTTATGCAGAGACCAGCGACAACAGAAGGCACCGGGTGGACTCCGCTACTAGCAGAGGCTTCACAGTAAGCTCTACATATTGCCACACCGAGATATCCACATGAAAACGTGGGCATCCCGAGACAGTCGCACATTCAGCCAAATTGACACTACCTCACACAAAAACGAACGGCCACCAGCATCCTCTCCACGAACTAGTTTGATGGCGCTATCTGTAATGCAGACCACCACCTTATAAGGGCAAAGTTCCGATGCCGCATTTGCAAAAGCTACTAACAAGAAAAATCAGCTACCCCAAGATACCTGGCACACAAGCTAAACAATAGCTTAGTAAGGGCCACATATGTACATGCAACACACTGCTGCCGGGAGAAAGTAGTGACGACTTCCAAACTATATAGAAGACAGCAAGAGAGGCTCTTATGAATGCGGCTGAAAAGAGCGTCAACCAAGGGAGAATCAGAACTACTGGTAAGACAGAGAACGCAAAGATGTGATTGAAAAGAAAGGAGGCAGACGTAGAAAAAATACATCCAGTGACGAGTTAAAGAAGAGCACTATAATACTCTCTGACGAAATGCAAACAAAGTTTGCCGAAGAAAGTAATAACTGACCATCAACACAATGATCCAACAGATAAACGAAAATATGACCCTATATGAAATCATATCGGCGTATTGTTCTATTAAACAACTAAGAGAGGGCTTCAAACCACAATCAAATTTGTGCAAAAGTGAGCCTTAAGTCACCCGATCGAAGTTAAAACCATAGCTGCAACATTACTTGAGCCTTTCACAGTACCTTCAACTACTACTGAGGCTATGAACATTCTAGAAGTACGAGTAGAACAAGACGTCCCAGTCTCACCGCCCACTAGAGACGGGAAACAGGCAGCAGTATGGGACCTCAGAAAAAATAAGGCCCCTTGAAAAGATGGGATACCAGCAGAACTGCTCCAAAGGGGAGTCCCCATCTAAATGACCTTCTGCGCCGACTAATATGGTCAGAATAGCAGTTACCAGAGTACTGGAGGAAAAGTATCACATTTCTTGTACACAAAAACGCAGACAAGTTAAGGTGTGAAAATTATAGAAGCATTGATTTATTGCGTATGTCGTATAAAGTGCTTTCTAAAATCATAGAAGGAAAATTAAAGCCACGCTATGAAAGTATTATACAAGGTGAGTTCCAAAATAAACGAGACTGAGCTAGAATAGAAATGACAGGAGCTTTGTTCTGATAAATTTGAGTTTATTTATTCAAAATAGTTTCCTCCGGCCTCAATACACTGTTTTGAACGATCTAAAAGCTTTTTGAAAGAGTGTTTCAGGTCATTGACCGGAATGTCTTTCAGGATGTCGGTACAACCCTTTTGGATACCCCCTACGGAGGCAAAGCGTTTTCCTTTCATGGCCAAATGCAATTTTCCGAATAGGTAGAAGCCACAGGGAGTCACAACAGGCGAATACGGTGAGTGATTGATGGTTAAAATGCGATTTCTAGTCAAAAAATCAAAGACCTTTCGTAAACCCAAATGATCGGTTAAAATGCGATAAATCGATGTTTTGGAGACATCCAACTTCGATTTCATGAATTTCAACGATGATTTCGGCTCATTTTTGATAAATTCACGCACAATTTCGAAGGAGTTTTCAGTGATTTTTGGTGGCCCGTATGTTCATTGTCATTTATGTCCTCACGACCATCTCTGAAACGTGTAAACTACTCATGAACTCTAGCACAAAATAGACAATCATCGCCATAAACTTTTTTCACCAATTCAAATGTTTCGGTAGGCGTTTAACCGACTTTAAAACAAAATTTGATATTAGCTTTGCTCGAACTCATTTTTGTACCGATAGTACAAAGATACTGTCACTTTAGACGCAATATCTTCGCTTCCACTGAACCGAATGTCACCAAACTTTCACTGGAAGTCAGAGAGGGATGTAACTTTCCAACGCACTATCTCATTCACAGGTGGCACCACCAGAAAACATTTTATGACAAAAGCCTCGTTTATTTTGGAACTCACCTTGTAAGAGAGCATCAGGAAAGCTTTTGAAGTGTATGGTTTACAACGGACCAAATATTCACAGTAAAGCAGCTGCTCGAAAAAAGTTGGGACTATAACATTGACGTGCATTAACGCTTTGTTTTAAGCAATCATGCGATAGTGTCGGCATAAATATTTTGCACAAAACAAAACTTTACTTTGGCGAGCTAACAAAAAAAGTTTGCGTGGTCAAAGTCATGGCTTAGTTCAAAGTCCTAGGTCAAGGTAAATGACGAACTAACGGAACAAGGCGCAATGAGGATTTAAACAAAGGGATGGACTCATCCCGATGCACTTCAATATTGTACGGAAAACATCAACAGGGTGACAACAGCTGAAACCACTGTGACACTAATGTTCAAGTCTATACACTTGGTAGTGTATGTTGATGGCGTCAATATTATAGTACATTCAATTTTAGATGCCAAAGGAGCATTTGTGAGCCTAGAGTCCAAAAAAGACCAGATTAGCTTTAGAGCTAATGAAATTAAAATTGAATTCATGACTCAAACGTGAGAGATTCTAGTGCGAGAAAAACCTGACCGTAGCAGACTATAATCTTGAAAGTGTAGATAACTTGTTTATCGATTCAACCAAGAGGTAACGAATAGGACAAGGTTGGATGCCGCATAACCACCGCAAATAAAGACTTTTACTCGTACTTCCCATTCTAAGCTCCAGAGTTGTACTCGGGAAAAATAAGCATCGAGTTTATAAATCATAGAATAAACCTGGACTATTATATGGACGTGAAGCATGGAGCCTAACGAGTGAATCCGAAATGGCTGTGAACATATTTGAACGCAAAGTGCTATGAAAAATCTACGGCCTAGCGAAACAAGGAACAGAATCTACGTTACAACGATGAGTCGTTTGAATTATTTGGCAAACCACCTGTATCACAATTAAGAAAATCTGCTCCCTAAAATAAGATTAAAGAGTACAGCGTAAAAGACACGTCTAGTAGGAAGACCGAGGACTCGATGAGAAAACAAGATAGAAGCTGACAGCAGGTCCTTCTTAGGAGTGATCAACTAGTGAACGAGGCTGCAGAACCGTGATGATTGGGAAAGATTAATCTTGGAAGCCATCGCCCGGCTTAGGTCGCACCATAGTTTACTAAATTTTCATGGAAAAGAGTGTTGGCACAAAACATGTAGAATAATAATAGCTTTCATTGTGATATCAATAAGTGTAAGGAAATTCGCTCGTGAGGGATCTGACTCCAGTCAGATGGTCAAGATGGTCAGTTATGAATGGTCCTTATGCTATTATATAGTTGCTATTGCATTTTGTACGTAGACGTTACTATTGCGATTCGTTCATAATTTCAAAAACTGTTAATGTTGCAGCAATCTTCTGAGGACTCTGTTATCTATATTATTTGTTTTTTCTACCACAGGCCCATTTCTTTTAATTGTTTGATTCTGGCGGACCTTGCTCGTTTTTTCCAAAAGACATATTGCGACTCTGTATAGCCATCTTCAGTTTTTGAAAGATGAATGAAAGGTGTTTCGGGCAAATTACAGCGTTATTTAGACTAGCTCGCTTCAAACACTAGTACACCAATTTTGTTACGCTCTAAACGATGTAATACCGAGTACCACTGGATAATATTTTTCTTCAATACCATATTATTTGAGAAGAAGAAACTGGTTGCATCCATAATCTATAAATTTATTAGTAATGAAAGTCAAACCGATCGGAACATAGGTAGATAGATTGGCTTCTGTTTTGCACACCACATTAGATATAACAGTAACAAAGCAGCAATATAAGCTGGAAGAAATGGTTGAACGATTAGCCAGGCAACATTCACATCTCGAACAAGTAGTAAATCGCCATATATTAAATGCTATAACATCAACTACATCTGACGATGAAGACAACGAATTTTATGATGCACAAGAGGAAAGTGTTTTAATCATAATCAAGCGTACTTGTTCGCTTTTTTTTTGTGTCGAGAAGTGGATGTCATTTACGCACAGAATGTGCCATGCTCAGAAGCGACTGGACTACCCACTAAACATCTCTCCTGTCTACTCAAGAGCCTAGCCTGGAACTCTTTGATACATTCCTTCAGGCCAGGTCTCGTTTTGTTATGCCGTGAGGCGCCTTCAAGCTGGAGGATCCTTCTTCTAGTGGAAGCGGAGAAGAATTAACAGACAAGCAATCCCCCAGCGCTGACAGCCTCGGCTCCTGTGTGTCTCTTTTATATTTTAGGACAGCCCGAACATAATGTGCCACGTGATTCCATTTGTCAACCGATCCAAGCATCACCGCAACTATACTATCCGAGGTGAGCTTTCCCATCTTTCTGTAAAGGTCCTGTCTGAGCCTGTCCCGTTTTGTTCACGCAAAAAATGTGTGGGAGCCATCGTCTTCCTCTTATGGGTAAAACCGACACTCGGGGGACAATCTCGTGCAGGTATGAAGTCAGTCTCAACATGCCTTCGATTCAGCCACGGTCTCACACCCGGGATGAGGCGCACAGTCCATCTTCCCTTCGTACAATTTGCCCAAGATTGCTGCCAATCGTTGAGTGAGCTCTGTCTCTCCTTGCGGAGCACCATCTCCCTCGCGTCCCCATTTTGGCACAGATAAGTAGCGTGGCACTCTCTAACAAGAAGGGCGACAGGTATCACGGCTATAATAACTCTCGATGCCGAATCAGAGACTGTTGGATACGAAGAAGCCATCTTCACTGCTCCTTTTTGCTGTACCTGTGTCCGGCATTTTCAGTATACCTCATTACTGAGAGCGTCGCCCCATATTTCTGCTCAGTATAGTAGCACTGACCCTACAGCACTCATCAAGAGATGTCTTCTTGATGAGCTGGGTCCCCCTACGTTGGCCAAACGTCGACTCAGCGCCGATACTCCCGAAGCAGCCATCTCAGCTGTTGCCCAGATTTGCTCATGTTTGAGTCGATCAGTAACTCCAGGTGCGTCACCGTTGGCCCCAATTCGGTTAGTATGTCACGAAAACTGATCACCCTTACCTTAGGGACTCTCTTTTTTGTCAAGATGACCGCTTCGGTTTTCTGCAGTGCTAAACTGAACTCGCGAGCAGTCATCCAGTGTCTCACTTGGCGCATTAGCATACCTAGCCTAAGTTGCGCTTGTTCAACAATACCTCCAGCAACCAGAGCCGCAACATCATCCGCATAGCCGATCAAGCGCGACTCACCTGCCATCTCTAGTCTCAGTAGCCCATTGTAAGACACGTTCCACAGGTTTGGACTAAGGATAGATCCCTGGGCAACACCCGATGTAACTTCCATCCTTCGTTGGCCCTGTGTCGTGTCGTTAAGCAGGCTTTAGTCTTTCAGGTAGTCCCTCAGAAGCTGCATTAGATATTCTGGAACTTGAAATTGGGTATCCAGCATATCCAGAATATCCACCCATCTCCCGGGTTGAAGGCGTTCCTGACGTCGAGTACCACCAACAGAACAATTTATCGGCGATAAGCCTCTGCCTTTTGGACCGCGCTCAACATCACTACAATGGCATCAATGGTGAAAAGTCCTGCTCTTAAGCCATATTGCCGAGGAGATAGGTCCCCAGCAACACGAATCACGTTAGTGAGTCTTACCTTGATAAGTTTCTCTAGCACTTTTCCAGCAGTGTCCGGTGATCCGGAATGTCCCTCTTCTTGCTAATCAGCCCGCGCCTCGCCACTTTCCATCGTACTGGGAAAATCCCGTCCCGTAGGCAAGCGTTGAATGTGCTGAGCAGTAAGTCAGGACAATGGCGATAAGCAAGTTGCAACACCTCAGCTGGAGCACCATCTGAACCTGGAGCCTTCCTCACTTTAAGCAAAAAGACTGCCTCTTCCAGTTCCGGCTGTGTAAAGAGTGAACACTCAACTGCTGTTTCATCATGGACAGCGTCAACATGGACGGGATGGGCGGGGAAAAGTTCCCACACTATCTCATCCATCTTTCCCGCATCATGTATACAAGACTTCCGTAGGGCACCAAGCCTTCGCATAACTAGCTTGTAGTCAAGGCCCCACGGATCCTTGTTACCATTGTCTACTAGTTCTTACCAGCAGCGAGCCTTGCTGTTATCAATCGATTCGCGAAGACATTTCCTGACCGATTTATATGCTGGTACCCGGTTGCATGTATCGCCACGGTTCCGGATCCGCTGAGCCCCGCACAGAAGCATGTGACACTCCCTTCGCTTTTCTGCAATTTCAGTCGACCGCCAGTACACTGGGGGCCTGCCATGCCGGGGTTTCTGACGAGGTATAGAAGCGTTGCAAGCAGTCGTAATGATGCTCATAGTTGAGTTCACCACGTCTTGAGCTCCCAGTTCTTCCATCCCCTGCGACTCTCCCTGCAGCGGATCACCTGCTATGAGCACCTCGAGGAACCTCTCGACGTCCATGCCTCGGATGTCCCAACCAATTGTAGAAGGTCGAGAGCATGGACGTCGGGAGACAACATCACTGATTTCAAGCAGAATGCACTGATGATCACTGGCTGAGTAGTCTCTCCAATTGTGTATCCTCCGTAGTAAGGACTCCAAAGCGATGATTCCTTCACAGCCAATACCGGCGGAAAGTCGGCATATTTCCCGTGTTTAGTATGACGAGCGCTGTCCTCACCGCCATTTCTAGGATTCGTTTTCCTCGCGTATCTGTTTGAGGTATGCTCCGTTTGATTGCTTTAGCTTTGAAGTCTCCTCCAACAAGCATGTTGCCGTATGTTCGAGACGGCGCCCTTCAAAGCATTGCTTTGATTGCCTTTATTGCAATTTTTGATTTTTTTTGTTTTTTCGGGTTTTTAGTTATTCCAGTTTTATTGTGTCTCCCCCTCGGAGCTGCTGTCTCCATTCGTGTAGTCGCAGGGAGGCTATGCGAAGATTAGCACAAGCCCTTATAGGGACAATTACTCAGAGCCAGACCAGCACCAATTGGGAGTCCGTCGCAACCGAACATACACCATCAACCCAATGGTGTGAGCTTCGCATGTACTCCGAGGCCTGCCAAGGTTTTACTGGGACAGAGACGAGTTGATAGTTGAATTGGAGCCATTCACACACGAGTATCACCTCGGCGCTACCGTACAAAAGCAAATAGGTCCAAGCCACCATATCCGCCAGCCCAAACCATCAATTCCAGTTCGTTGTCTAAAGCGTAGTTCAGATACAGTCAGGGTCATTACCTGTCATCCCAGGAGGGAACCCCACGGCACCCCCCATATCCTCGGGTCCGTGGGGTGGCGCTCCCTAAAGAATGGTAGCCTCCAAGAGTACTCCTGCCAACCGGCATTCCCCCTGCGGGAATTTCCTCGGGTGCGTCTAGCGGCATTCCCCAAAGAATGCTAGCTTCCAAGAATATTCCTGTCGATCAACACCTCAAACTAGACCAGTTAATGAAGCAAATTCAGGACAATATGTGAAAAAAATATGGCCATAACAGCCAGTCGACGAAATGCCCTTCAAAATTCCTATTCTCGCGTCAGCATGTACATACCTCCCTACTGCTGAAGATTTATGGTTCGTTCTTCGGCGAGATAAGATAAAACGATTTAAAAATTTTAAAATTTTGGTTGAACTTGCAGTAAAAGGTTTTATTTGCTCTTGTTTTCATATTTACATGATTGTAGAATATCATGGCACATTCTTGAATGTGATTTATTATTATCATTGTCCCTGGGAGAAAAGGATACTCTACTACCTTACTGTAGTGTGAACAATAATATATGTAAGCAGATCAAATGCATTTGAGGCACAATTTTTTGTGTTTAAGAGGAGATAGAAGGAGAACGAGACACATTAATAATCCACTCTTTCTTGTAATGTACGTGACCCATCTTGGACAACTGACTGTCCTAAGGATGTTCTAGAAGTAGTTACTCATTTAGGTGTCGATACTTATTTATTTTTTCAGTTATGACAATTTCTTAGGTTTTGTTAGCAGTTGATTTGACTTTCTATGCGGATGTGCCTCAAATTGTTTGTGAGGAGGGTGTTAGTTCAGAGATGATGATCCTTATTTGTGTTGTTGTTTAAAATTCAAAGTTTTCTCAGCAAACGCGCATGTTCCGACGTTTCATGACTATTGGGAAAAGCCTGTAGTGAAAATATTTTATAGAATTAAGAGCTTCGAAGTCCATGAGGAACACCCGATTAAATTTTTACAAATGTGAAATAATGAGTGATTTTGAAATCACAAGTTTGCAAAAACTCCTAAGCTTCTTCCAGGGCCTTGGAAAAGTCAAGCCTACTTGCACCTGTTGAATTCAATACAGTTTTGACATACTGAATTTCAATAGATTGTATTGTCTCAAAATCGAAGTAAAGGTTGATTCATTATGAGGTTGGATTTTCAATAGGTTTTTTGACAGATCACATGTAACTCTGTTAAACTGTAATGTAATTTTTATTCAGTATTGTTTGACAAATCATCATGAAAAGGCTAACACCGCAACAACGTATCCAAATTGTTCAGCTGTAATACGAAAATCAGCGTTCTGTGAGAAATGGTTTTTGTGCAGCGAGAGGAACAATGGACTTATTGAGAAATCATTTTGGTGAGATCGTGTGATATAACACCTTAAGATTATTTTCTTTGGGGTTACATGAAGTCTCTGGTCTTCAGGGATCAGCCAGCTTCAATCGACGCTTTGGAAACTAACATTACCCGTGTCATTCGCGAGATACCGGTCGCTATGTGCAACACGTCGTCCAAAAATTGAACCCTCAGGATGGACCATTTATGGCGTAATCGTGGTTAGCATTTAAACGAGATAATAATTCTTGAAAAGTAAATGTCATAGATTGCTCTTTCAACTCACAATAAAATTTTTACTATACAATTCAACTTTATGCCTTTATTTGAGATTAAAAACCAAACCTCATAATGAATCACCCTATATTTTTTTGGCACTGTATCTCTTTCGATGCCTTTTATTTCAGTAGGGACAGTAGAAAGAGGAGTTAGGGTTTCTGAAGAAGAAAAACATTGTCAATTTTCAGATCATGGGTATCTAGGTTAGCCGAATATCATAGTGTACGTCGCATTGAAAGCATTGTCTGGTCACCAATAAGTAATTTTTTTTCGCAAACTAAATCCGGGTCTGTCCTAATATAACGATACTATCTCGAAGCCCTGAGCATTGGATTAGAGTCCGCAGGGCTGCTCTAAGTAATCTATTGGTAAAAAAAATGAAATGGCCTCCATTTGCTTAATGGTCTTCTACCCTCAAGCATTATCTACGACATCTGCTATACCTGACCTATAAACGCAAAAATGGATACACATTATCTATCCAAGCAAAATCATGTACATCAGGCACATTCAAATGCTCGATCATCTGGGCGGGCTAATTACCTTGATAGTTTAGTATTAGTTATTTAGCGTGCTTTCCACCAAGTGGTCATTTATCGAATGTTGTGTATGATTTTGCCTGAAGTTATGTATGATGTTCCTTTTACTACGAAGAACAAAACATGCCCAGAATCAACAGAGACGATGTTACTTTAGTTTTTTTAATCGGTATAGTCATAAATTTTTCCTTATGAAGATAATAAGTAACATACTACAATACTAGGTTTCTATGGCCCTCAAGATTATTACAAGGGCGGTTCAAATATGATGGAGACAAACGCTGTAGATGGCGCGCTCTTATGTTTTGAAGGTCGTGCCTTGAATATGTGATAGATGGGTCCCCTAGAAACAGTGTGGCATAGTTTTCGTCGGCAGTGCATGTTTCACGCGCGTGCTACGACCATGAGTGAACGTCAAATGCCGACCGGCGTTGCGCAACGCATTTTAATTTGTTTTTTAGTGTGGGAAGGCGTTGAAAACACGGAAATTTTTTTGCATTTGCGAAATCAGTTTGGCAGTGGTAGGGTGATTAATCCGAACTGTAGGGGGGATGTTCCAGCACCTCCTAACCCCAGTCCGATATTGTATCGAGCTTGAGACGCACGGTATGAGGGCGTGCGTTATCGTGGGGAAGAATCGCACTTTGTGCTGGAATGCTCCTCCGTTTCGAGCGATAAGCGAGTTTCACGTATGTTTTCAGAAGGTTAAAGTAGTACGCAGCGTTGATGGAACGTTGGGTGCGCAGAAAATCGACGCACAGCACGCCCCGCCGGTCCCAGAACACAGTACATATAACCTTACCCGTGAACTTGGTTGTCTTCGCTTTGGCCGGCGCCCCTTCCTCCACTCTTTAGATGACACCTTGCTTTCGG
The DNA here is from genome assembly GCA_963969285.1 of Odontomyia ornata. Classification (NCBI taxonomy): domain Eukaryota; kingdom Metazoa; phylum Arthropoda; class Insecta; order Diptera; family Stratiomyidae; genus Odontomyia; species Odontomyia ornata. Next base: position 135,223,695 of record OZ017738.1, on the reverse strand, counting down.
GAGTGTAATAGTGTACCAATGTCCCCCTCCATCTCGTATCGCATCAGCGAGCGGCGACGAACTTCCAACCCCGTGAATTTTTCCTCGAAGTTCAACAGTTTAGGAACACATGGCGCCGTTATTTAACGAAATTGGAGGTGTTCGTGGATGATAGACTCCACACTACCAATACTGATTCCAAGTTCAGCCAAAATGTCTGGAACATTCATCCTCCGGTCCTCCAAAATGAGTTGTTCTACACGGCAAATCTGGCGTGATGCTGGTTCATGGTCGACGATCATGTGGCTCATCCTCGACGGTTTTACGACCAGCCTTGAATGCTTTGTTCCATTTAAATACAGCAGCCCTGCCCAGGCACTCACTACCAAACCAATTTCGCAAACGCAGAATCATTTCCGTGTTTTTAACGCCTTCCTTCACTAAAACGAATGACGGCACTTGACGTTCACTCATGGTTGTGGCACGCGCGTGAAACATGCACTCCCGACGAAAATTATGCCACACTGTTTGTAAGGAACCTAGCTACCATATACTCAAGCCACGACCTTCAAAACTTACATGCGCGCCATCTACAGCGTTTGTCTCCATCATATTTGAACCGCCCTCATATTTGTACCTACACTCAAGTAGACCCTAGTGGATGACATTCAATGTTTTTGGAATATATAAAAAAATATTTTCAATTTGGTCTGAAATTGAGCGTACCAAAGATGGGATAGGAAATATTCAAGGCATTAATTTTCTTTAGGTTGGCTAACTTTAGTCGCAGCAGAAATGCAGGAAAACTATTTTCCTAATATGTAGCAGTATTTCCTGACATGACTGCAACTTTTGTCATAAAAGTATCATTCCTTAATTTTGCAAGAGCGAACATGTCATTGTCTAAGATTTCTTGAAAGTTGATTTTAGATTTTTGAATAAAAAAAAGTCTTATTGAAATCGCAACTTTCGGTCTAATCTTTGGTCTCTAGTTTCTTACAAACTAGGAAAGCTACAGTAATATCATGCAAAGGTCAGAAGTGGTTGCTCTTTATGACTTCAAAATGCAATGGCCTACCCTTAAAAGATTAACATGGACAGCAAAAAGGCACTAGAGCTCGGCACTAAAATTTTGTTGGGTATTGGATGAATTTCAGTGAAATTCATAATGCTTATTGAGCCTTTTTATAATTCAGCAACCTGAAAAATAATTAAACTAGTAAAGTTACGTGCGAAAATTGTTTAAGAAAACTAAACCCTATGCACACATTTATCAAGTAAGCTCTGGGAGAATTACCTCAATGTCTACTCCTATTGTACTCCTCTGTTGCTATCTAACGACATCCCATGCATAAGCTGGGACACAAGTAGAATAATTAAGTGCAAGACAAATACCATCTGCATGTTTCTGCACACTTGAAAAGGAGTTCACAACCGTCCTATTTGATACGTAACAATATACTCGTATAATATGAAAGTCTTTCGTGTCCTATTTGTCCAGAATGTATGTACTCTATTATTTATGTACACCAGCAAGTGCTATTCGACATAGTAAGCAAATAAAACAGAATAGTGTGACATAAAGCGGAACTCATTGTTATGCTAAGGAACCTTGACCGATGCCTACTTTCGAATCCTTAAGTTGGATACTAAGGCTAAGGAGTCACGAGCGGCCAATTTTCCATAATGTTCTCAGGAGTTGACATTCAGCGACGAGTTAGGTCATAGAAATTAATTTATTTTCACTGCCGGCAGGTGCGGATAGAAATCCTAGAAAAACATGGAAATGCCGGTGTAATTTATATTTAATTTTTGTGTCAAGAAAATTGAATATCTATATGTAATCGGGTGTTCGAAGACCGTGAATTACTGAATGTATATATAATAAAGGTTGCAAGGTGATAAATAAACTTAATTCATCAGCTCGCGTTGATTGCTACCGTAAAATCATTTTATTATCGTTCTGAATTTCTGCCCAAAAGTTAAAATAAAATTTTCAAGTAAGGAAAGGACAACAATCTCTCAATGGAAAATTCTTCACAAAGCCGAATTTAATTTTACTTGGCTTTTGCGACACGTGCAAAATTAATGAACTTATTCACTGACCAATTTAGAATGATCAAGGCTATAAACGAGCAGGCAAGAACTTTGATTTATCATAATTGCTTATTTAACGATTTTCCCACCATCCCTTGCCTGCCAGTTTAAAAGTCATTAAAGATTCTTTTTGTTACATTCGGAAGCATTTAATATACTATTGTGACGATAGTCATGATTATATTACGTTAGCTACGATGAAAGAGAATTGAATTTAGTGGCTTCATACTTTAACATAGATCTAAATTTGTCCAATGTAGTTAAGTGGAGAGACTTAGCGTAGTTGAAGACGAAAATATTGAAAACTTCACAGAATCCTTCATCTTGAGTAGAACTAACTAAAAAATCGTATCGTTTTTATATTGTTAAGCAGATAGCGTACAAAATGTAAATACATAGTATTTACGTGCATGCACTGTACAACTACCTTTGACTGTAGATATAATTCTTCGAAAATGAAAGTAGGTTGTCATTGTTTATAGCCATTTTGAAAAAACTTGACGTAATTTCCCAAGCTTTAAAAGAATTGTAATGATTAAAAAACAATACAATAAAGAGAAAAATTACTTCAAAGTACCATAAAAAGTATTAAATAAATTTCATTGAATTACAAACATATGGTGAACATTAATAAAACAGGGGAAAACTTATATGATACAATTTCCATGAAACTTATTCCCTTCCATTTAGGGCATTTCCAACCCAGTTTTCTATTTTTCCTATATTTTTTCAATTACGCTTTGCAGAGGCAAATTTTTTTCGTTTAACCCATTAAAATTTGGTTTTTTGACTAGCCTGTAGCATGATGCTTTTCGTCATCTATGAAAATTATGCCATAAAGTGCCCATGGTATAGACAACTAGTGTATATATTTTCAAGGAACGTACACGTATCAAAATTTAATTTTTCAAAATTATGCTCAAATATATGTACGTTACAAAATCAACAAAAAATATACGAATGACACTGATAACCAACTTGAAAAAGACTAAAAGCAAGCGGCTGCCAGATAATTTGTTGTCTGCAATCCAGCCGAAGAACCACTCGAAACAAATCTTTCTGCCACCAATGGAATTTTAACCAGTGAACTTCGGCTTACGGGGTGAAAGTTCTAATCATTAACACCTACTCAACCTCAGCTTGTTCCCCTTTTTGTGTACAGCACATATCATATTTTTTCCCCAGTCCTCTAGTAACTGTGTCTCTGACCATATTCTGCATATGAGTCAGTGGGGATTACTAAGATGGTCCCCCTCTTTTTGGAGTTGTTCTGCTGGTACGTCATCTATTTCGATAGCCCTACCTTTGTTGAAATCACGTACGAGTGTTGTCCCAAAAGTAGCCGAACTAACAATGAAAAAACAAAAGGTTTGAATCAATATCGCTATTTCTCAACATGGTCTCTTTTGAGCTCAATATGCACTTCGCAGCGATGTTCAATTGCTTCAGTACCCCGGTTTCAGTAAGATCCGTTGAGCTCCTCAAAATAGCCATTTACTGCCGACTTCACCTCTTCTCTGTTGTTAAAATTGATCACCGAGGTATTTTTTTTCTCAAAAATATTGGTGACTCTAAAAAGGATTGAGTCCTTTTTTGCCATTTTTCATTGAATAATTCTTTTATTTAAAATGGATTTTATTTAAGTACATATTTTCAATTATTATCCATGACCTTTTGCAATTTTTTTTGAGTAGAGCCATTATTCCATCTGTGTAGAACTTCTGTGGTTTATCGGCGAAAAACTTGGCCAAGTGATTTTCACAGTCCCTTTTTGAAGTGAAATTCTTTTCATCAAGGAAGTTTTGCAGAGACCGAAACAAATGGTAGTCTGAGGGTGCAAGGTCTCGACTATACGGTGGATGCATAAAAACTTCCCAGCCAAGCTCTGTCAATTTTTGCTGGGTCATCAAAGATGTGTGTGGTCTGGCATTGTCATGATGGAAGACAACACTCCTTCTATTGATCATTTCTGGCCGGTTTTTTTTTGAATTGCTTGTTGCAATCTGGTTAATTGCTGATAGTACAGAGCCGAATTGAGTGTTTGGCTAGGTTCTAGCATCTCGTGACAAACAAATCCCTTCCGATCCCACCGTACATACAACATAACCTTCTTTGGTGTCAATCCTGACTTTGAAGTCGTTTGTGATGATTCACATTTTTTGCCCATGATCTTTTTCGAAAGGCATTCTCGTATCTTACCCATTTTTCACCACCCGTAATGATTTGCTTCAAAAATGGCTCGATTTCGTTCCGTTTTATTCTTCTTCTTCTTAGCACTGTAGCTAATCTCGGGCCTTCGCTTCCTGCAAATAGCGCCTCCAACTGTCTCGGTCCCTTGACCGCGTCTCCGATCCCGAAATCCGAGTAGCGATGAACTGCCTTCGTCAACCGAGTCAGACCAGCGTTTCCTCGGTTTCCCAACTGGTCTCTAGCCGTCAGTTCTCCCAACAAATACCATTTTGGGTATCCGTTGTTCGTCTATACGATTCATGAGGCCAGCCTATTACAGCTTCCGCAGTCTTATAATCGTTGAGATCTCTGGTTCGTCAAAAATTTCATACAGCTCATGGTTGTATCGAATTCGCTATTGGTACCCGACTAGCTTCGCTCCGATTATTCGCCCCAGGATCCATCACTCAAAGGCGTTCAATATATTTGCGGATGCTTGCGTTAGGGTCCATGTTTCACACCCATAGCATAACACAGGTCTTACCACAGATTTGTATATTTGGAGCTTTGTTTTCCTGTGTATGCAGCTGGTCTTCAAGATCGTCAATACTAAATAGAATATTTTATTTGCGAGCTGTATTTTTCGGTGTATTTCGTCTCTTTCATTGTCCGTTTTCGTTATATTGGTGCCTAAATACACAAATCCGCTAACATTTTCAATACTGTATTCGCCAAGTGTGATATTTTGTGTATTTGATGTATTTTTCCTCGACTGCGTCATGAGCTCTTTTTTATTTTCATTGATTTGTAGCCCTACTAGTTTTGCTTTGCTGTCGAGTTTCAACAAAAGTTCTTTGGCGGTTGTTAATGACCGTGACAAAATGTTGATGTCGTCCGCATAGGCTACTACTTGGCTCGACTTGAATGGTAATGTAACTCGCGTATCGATAGAGAGCTTCCTTATGACGCACTCCAGAGCCAAATTGAATAGCAATGGGGCCAGCCCATCACCCTGTTTTAGTCTGATATTTGTGTCAAAGGCATCGATGAGTTGGTTATTGATGCGGACTTGGGAGGTTGTTGACGCCATTGTCATTTTGGTAAGACGGACTGATTTGGCTGGGATGCCAAAGCAAAGCTGTCGTATGCTTGCTTAAAGTCAACGAAAATTTGGTGTACGTCTATGTTGAACTCCCAGCATTTTCAAGTACCTGCTTGACTGTGAACAGTTGGTCTATTGTCGATCTACCTACTCTAAAATCACCTTGATACTCCTCAATACTACTGTTGGCGTATAATTCGATTTTATTTTCTAAGATTTTAGAAAATATTTTGTACGCCGTATAAAGTAGTGCCTCTATAATTTTCGCACTGTAGCTTGTCACCTTTTTTGTGGATAGGGAATATAATTGATTGGCTCCACTTTTTCGGCATATATTCTTGTTCCCAAATGTGCTGGATGACTTTGTGAATAGCTTGATGAAAACTGCTGCTACCATATTTGATGAGCTCCACTGGAATCTCATCGATGCCCGGTGCTTTATTATTCTTTTGGGCTTTGATCATGAAACAAACTTCATCTAGAGTTGGCGGGGCCAATCGAAGCTCTCCGCAGATATGTGAAGGCTCGGATGTTCTGGAGCTGCGTAGAGAATTAAGGAGGTTCTTGAAATATGATGCCCATCTTTCCTTAATCTTCGTTTCATCAGCGATAATATTGCTGATGTCATCATGACAGAGCATGGTTTTGGGCTGATAACCACGTTCCAGGCTTTTCACTACTTTTTATGCTTGTCTTGTGTTGTTGCTCACTAAACTTACATCTATACTTCTCAATTGGTCATCATGGTATTTTCTTTTCTTAATCCTAATTATCTTATTCGCTACTCTTCTGAGATTTTCATAGTGTTCTTTCTTCGTCCTGGTTTTCCTACCTACGTATTCTTTGTACGCCTGATTTTTTTATCTAACGCATCCTGGCACTCACCATCGAATGAATCATTACTCTTGCGCTGGGCTTGATGTCCGATCGTCTGTTCTGCCACGGTTCTACGAGTAAAAGCCGCTTTCACTTCCATCCAGAGCTCGTTACTCATCAATTTTTGTAGCGGGCTCGTCTTCGCCGAATATGCCTTTGACATACGACATCGATAGGTTAGTTGAATCAAGTAATGATCTGAGTTACAATTGGCTCCTCGGTATGTACGGACGTCAAGTGTGCTCAAGGCGCAACGTTGTTGGATCAGAACATGATCGATCTGGTTTTGTGTGTTGCCATCCGGTGATACCCAGGGCATTTTATGAATGCGTCGATGTGGGAAGCAAGTCGAACGTATGACTAGATTTCTGCTTTATGCAAAGTCAATTAGGTGCTGGCCGTTGGCATTTGTTTCATCGTGGAGGCTTTATCCTCCAGTCGTTTTCCGAAGAGATAGCTCATTGTCAACCTTAGCGTTGAAAGCACCCAGAATTAATTCTGTGTCGTTTGTAGGCAATGAGTCGATCAGTCTTTCCAGGTGATTTTAGAGCGTTTCCTTCGTTTCTTCGTCCTTTTCTTCAGTCGGGGCGTGAACATTAATCAGCCATATTTTGGAGGATTTCACTTTAATACGGATCGCACACAACCGTTTATTGACTGCCTTAAAATAAATAACTTGGAATTTGAACTCCCTATGCACAGTGAAGGCTACTTCAAATATTCGTTTTCCAGTAGGCTTCCCACTTTTGAATATTGTGTGCGATCTCATGTTTTGAATGTCGTTTCCAGTCCAATTCATTTCTTGGATTGCCAGCATTTTTAATTGATAGTGACTGGCCTGTTGTAAAAGGCCCTTAATAGCGCCAGAGTAATTGAGTGATCTGACATTTCAATATTCAATGCCATAGTCCTTTTTTCGCTTGCGAGATCGTTGCGGTGAGTCCAATCCATTCTGAGGCCCACCTGCAGGTTTCGAGACATTGTAGGGTTTTACAGGGACGGAGAGTTAGCCCGTCGCCCAACCTCCACTCCAGCGGCATGTTTACTACGTCGATTCCGTTATCAGGATTCGCCTTCACCCTCTTACGTAGGATTTAGTACAGAGCTGTAGATGTATTTACAGTTGTTAGCATTTCTCGGCGTTTAATGTCACATTATTGGGGAACTAGTAAGCCCGATGTGAGACGCGAGAGCATTTACTAACATTTAATTGCGGGGTTTGGGATGAGGAATCATGGAAGCTATGGGTTGGGGAAAGCCATTAGCATTTAGCAAATGGAAGTTCGGTCGATCAAATTTTTTAGGTTAATTCATGTGGCACCCAAACGTCGAGCTTCTTTGTGTATCCAGCCTTACGCATATAGTTCAAAACTGATTGGTGATGGATATTCAGTTCCTTAGTAATTTCATGGCTGCTTATGTATCGGTCTTCTTCAATTTTTTGTAAGATTTCATCGACTTTTTCAGTGATTGGTCGACCTGAGTGAGGTGCATCTTTGACATCAAAATTTTCAGAACGAAAGCGAGCGAACCATCTCTTGGCTGTGGCTTTTGATGAAGTATCTTGACCGTAGACCCAACAAATTTTTTCATGAGCCTGCTATGCATTCTCACTTTGATCGTAGTGATATTGTAAAATATAACGAATTTTTTCAGAAATTTCACTCATTTTTAAATGAATACAACTTTTGACACGAATGACGAAATACAAAACTGTCCATATGAAAATTGTAGACTGGAATGTCACCTTTCAAACACATGTCAGTTTGACTCAATCTGATTAATATTGCTCGATAAATGACAACTAGTGACAAAAAAGGCTCAGTACTTTTCAGACTATCCAATATAATCCGATGGGCTAAGTCTGGTGAGTAGGGTGCGTGAGAAAGCAACACGAACTTTAACACATTGTTTCGGTTGGTTGCTACCCCAAGATCGCTTTCTTCTATCGCTTCTGTTACTGCATCTCTTACTGTCTTTCACATGTTTTTGTTGTGCTCATTATTTCTCCTCCAAGCGGGGATATGTTGATTCGATCTTCCAGTGTTGGTATACATGTGGATGTTACTGAGCTATCGTTTGGCTTGTGTATCTGGTACCTTAGGGCAACTGATCCTCCTTCAGAGCCAGACCCTTATAATAATATGATTCGCATATGCCGCGGAATGAGCACAAGTCAAGAATGCTGGTGACCCCTCGTTTTGGGATGAGAACATGGTCGATCTGGTTGAATGTGTGACCGTTTGGGGATGCTTACGTTCTCTTATGGATGTCTTGATGTAGAAAGTGTGTGAAGCTTACTGTGAAACTTCTGCTAATAACAAAATCTATTAGGCACTGTCCATTGGCACTGGTCTCTGCATGAAAGCTGTGCCCTCCAATTGATCGTCATGTACCGTTCCTCGGCCGATTTTTGCACTGAAGTCACCAAGAACAATTTTAATGTCATTTGACGGCAATTCATCGGCAGTGCATTCCAGGATTCTCTGAAATTTGCCCTTGACGGCCTCCTCCTTGTCTTCTGCGGGCACGTGGCAAGTGACCAGCCAGACATTAAAATATTTGCTCTTGATATGAATTAAACAAGTCTTTTCGTTAACGCGCTTGAAGCCAACGACATTTTGTTGAAATGTGCTGTCCACAATAAAAGCCACTCCGAACTCACGGTTTGCTTACAAATTTCCATTTTTAAACAAACCATACCATCTGGTTTCTTGCCCTGCAAGGATGTTCATTCTATATTTGTTTATTATATTCAGAAGTTATCGTAATGCGAATTGTCTTGTCAATGATCTAACGCTCCGAGTTCCAAAAGAACAGTCCTGCGACAGTCTCCGCCATTTATCCAATCCAATCGGAGGCTGTTTTTCCGGTTCCATGAAAAGCAAATACTAAGTGAAGCGTTGTCATCGCTTCACCTTAATCGGTTTTTGATCCACCAATGGTATTTTACTTCCCACCTACCCGCGAGCTAGCCAATTACAGCACTCCTCAATCCGCCGCCAAAGGAAGCGTCCGATGGGGGACCAAAAGCTCTACACTTTTGTGACATTATTTCTGCCAAAAGCTTCCGAAGTCAAGGTTTTTAGCCCCGAGCGGTCTTATCTAGAGTAGTGAGTATACACACAAAAAAATTTAGCCTTTATACTTAAACGTATGTCTGGCAGTTGTTGCCTCTGTCTGTAAAAAGTAAATCACATTTTATTTATTATTGTGTTCAATTTTATTCCTTAAAACGAAATGTTACAGTTAATATTTCGAGAGTCTGTCAATGAATTGCAATCCGTTTTAAACCATTTTAGTCCAATATGTTGTTTACCATATGCAACCTTAATAATGGAAATCAAAACATGTATCGATCAGTTATGCCGAAAAATCAGCGCATAAGTCAGAACTTTTTTTGCTTTTACTTCACCGGAAAATGTCCTCCACCATTGTTCAATTTCCATGTCCTTCAAACGGGACTTAAACCCAATAGTTTGGCAAAGATAAAACTTTTCTATTCATCCCTTTTAAAAAGTTATGGCCAGATATACATAAATAACAAGTTGGGTAGACAGACCTATGCTCATGTCAGAAGGGTTTTGTACTTAACTTACAAAATGCAGTAACCAGCAACGAATAAAATCATGAAACATGTCAAAGACGATTTTATTGGAGAAAATGTGAAATTCGAGGATCATACTATTATTGACAAAGTTTAACGAATTTTGACTTCTGAGGTATTTGTTATAGTTCTACCCATAAATATCTCCTTTGATAATTTTTTCAGATTTTTTAGATCACGGGTGTCCATTCGCGAGGGAGGAAACACATTTTTCATGTATTTCCCCCTCTATGCCCCCACTGAAGCAAAAACTGTCAGTTTAAGAACTGTTTTGAAAAGCACTCATAGAGAACTTTCAATTGATACTCATATCGGCTACCTTTCATGAAATTTTTTTTCAGGGGCCACTCTTCTGTATTGTAATCATCGATTCATGGCCTATTTTTTCGAATCCTAGAATGGTTACAAAGCCCTTTAGCTAGGAGCTCTCTCCTGCCTCTTCGACTTGTTTCAATTGTATGTACTCATCTTCATGATATCTATCACTCCTGAAATTTTCATGCAAATTCTAGCAAAGCTGTAGTGTCTAAGTCGGTAAAAAGCGCATATGGCTCCATAGCCATATGTTTCCATAGTAATACAGGGCATATTGCTCCATAGTAATACAGGAAAATTCAACTCGCTATAACTTTAGTAAATTCCATTCGATCTTTATGAAACTTTCAGAAAAGATCAATCTTATAAATAGTCATCTGTTTCTTGAATTTTATCGAATTTAAGGGTACCGTTTAGATTTTATTCAAGAAAACACAAAATCGATAAATCATACTATTACTAACAAAGTTGAGTGAATTTCAACTTCTCATGTATTTGTTGTTGTTGTACTCATGAAGGCCTACATTCATGATTTTTTTTCAGATTTTTCGGATGGAAGGTGTCCAATCGCGAGGGGGGGGGGGGTACGCGAAAACTTCGTACATTTCCCCTTCCCCTGCTCCCCTCGGTACTTATAAGGCAATTTTAAGACTTGTTTGGAAAAGATCTCATTGAGACCTTTCCAACGACACCCTACTCGACTACCAATGGTGAAAATTTTTTTTTGAGGGGTCTCCTCCCTATATGGGGAGACCCCCCTTAAACTCCTTGGACAAATTTTTCCACCCTTGAACTTTCAAGAGGTCATCACTTCTGACCTTTCTACAAAGTTTCATGGCTGTAGCCTCTATAGTTTCGGAGAAAAAGTGCTGTGACATACAGACGGACGGACGGACGGACGGACGGACAGACGGACACAGGTCGTGATTGCAATAGGGTTTTGTATTTTAGTACAAACCCCTAAAAAGTAACAAAACAATATACGGATGAAACTGTAAAGCTTCTGTGGACGTCGGTATAATGATATTTTTCGCTGAATGGATTTTAAATAATAATATACAGGAAATTTTCAATACTTGCCGTCACTTGAAATCAATGAATTTACGAGTCAGCCTTACCTGTAAAGAAATAAGCAACGTTAATGCTTTACTTTGATAAAAAGTTAAGAAAAGTTTACATTCAAAGGATTTGGTATTGATTTTTTATAAAGTGTTGGCACGTACCCCCGGAGGGATGGCATTTGAGTTCTGATAGTCATAGCGCATGGTGCGTGCTAAAGAATTTTAGAAACCTGTATGGGAAATGCAAATCTTTATAACAAGCTTTACATTACGACGGTGATTTGAATGAATTTTTTGACGATCAACCTGTATCCGCTTACTACGCTAAGTTACGCAAATTGCATGTAAAAATGGACGAAAAGCGGCTACCAAAAAGAACATTAAATGATAGGGCACAAAGTAGACGTCCAGTAGGAAGACTGAGTACTCGATGGGAAGACATGATATAAGCTGACAGCAGATCCTTGCTAGCAGTGATCAACGGGCGGACGACGTCACAGAGCCGTGATGATTGGAGAAGATCCAAGGCCCGCTTGGGTTGTTGCGCCATAGATAATGATGATGATAAAACATTGGCCGTTTAACGAGCAATCATTGATCTGTGGTCATATACTCATCATCGCATCACAGGTCTATGATAGGCTCGTCAATTGCAATGATATGAAAATTTCACTTCTCCAAATTTGTTGAACGAAATTGGCTCATAGTTGACTTTAGTTTTAACTGCAACACATTCGGAACTTCAACATTTTTAGGATTTGAGGCTATCGAATTCATAAGTAACATGTTTTTTGCTTTTTTACGGGTTTTGCTAAATATCTTTACAAAATCCCATTAGTTTTGCGACCTGTGTGTTCATCTGTCCATCCAAGCGTCGCAGCAACCTTTTTCGGAACACAGTTGTGAAACTTTTAACATTGACTAAAGGTGGTAACCTCTCTAAGTGATGGTATAAATAAAATTTATAAGATTTTTAAGGAGGTTTCCCCGAATTTGGAAGCGACCTCAAAAAATTTTTTTTGCCAAAGGTAGCCGACATGGTTATCAACTGAAAGCTCTTGACAAGAAATTCCAGTATCAATTATCGATGACGGGTGTTGACCTGCCTTAACATGAAACCATGGTCTACAAAATCAGCGTATGGTATGACACGCTATTCTTGAAACTCTCTGATAAATCTTTGGGACGTCAGAGTTCCCAGACGAGGCCCAGATATGAATTCAAATTCGGTTTTGCCTCGACAAGAAATGCCACTTCAAACAATGCTTAAGCCTCCTCCAAGTGCCCCTCGTTTTTTCAATACAAACCTGCGCAAATTGCTCTCTATCAATTCGGTACACTATTCTCGTTTATCCTTCCCATGAATTTCACTCATTCGAAAACAGTAGAGAAATCCATTATTCAAGTAACCAATAAATATTTGGACGACCAATCCGAAGCCATATTTGGCAATGAACAGGAATTACCTTTGAATCGTTAGTGGATTTTGTGTGGATGTAATCCTCTCTCTGGGAGTCAGCATTGTACATTAAGAATGCTCCAAAGTTGCTGTTGTATCAGGACGCCAATGTGATGTCAATTTCATAAGAACGGTACACTATAAAGTGATAATCTCGCTTTGATATAACCCAGTTTCTTTTTGGGCCCGATTGCCGATTTAAGTTTCTTATTTCCAAAAATTTTCGGTAAACCTGTCTTGCAGTTAGTTGACTCAAATGAAGGCATCTAACCACGAAACGCTGACTCAAATAAGCAAGGATCAGAGCCATAACTTGAGATTTTACGTCTAGCATTCGTTGCTTACAGACGTGTTTTAAAAGCTCCTGTCATTTTTTTAAACGTCATTTGAAAACTAATTTTTGAATTGGAAAAACTGATCACATCGTCGAATCATTCGAACAGTTTATCGAATGATTCGACGATGTCGGTGTTTTCCGACGACTTCCCCAGCGGGGAAATCCGTCGGAAAGCGTGTTACGCTATCAAACGACAAACTAGAAAAAGACACGAGTGAAAACGAGGAGGAAATGATTGGAAAATAAACTTTAATAAAACTAAAACGATCAAGCTATGAAATAAGACCGAGGCACAAGGAGCCCTGCCATATAATACGAGCGAAAATAAAGTAGCCCTACAAAAAGCTGAAAAGGGAAAGAAACTAACAGTACAAGATGCGCGGAAGACAGGAATTCATGATGCCGATACCGTACTAAGCGCAGGATGAAAAAACGATAGCGCAATCAGGATGCGGTACTTACTTTGATCGATAGAGAAATGGATACCGAAATGGATTGTCAGGAAAATATTTTTAACGTCAATTGCGATTCTAGTGATAACTTTATTTAATATTCGAAATCTAAAAATAAGGAGAAGGAGAAGCAGCCAACCGGTGTGTCTGCTAGTTCTTCTGTTAAAAATAATAAGAACACTGAAAAAAATCCACCAATTAAAGTCTTTGGGCAGCACGGAAGGGACATGGTTCGGCTATTGACAACCGAACATAAGATAAATAATTTCCAAGTAAAAAGAGTGACTCCGGACATAATCACAATAAAAACGAAAACACTGGCTGATTTCAAAGCAGGCCAAAGATACTTTAAATAGTATGAAAGCTCTCCTCTTTACATACACGTCATTGGAGTTAGCATTGCCAGTGCAGACTTTTAAGTATAGTGAGTTAAATGAAAAGAATTGACAGCATCTCGTAGGGTTGCCAATACAGGACTATAGCGATATACAATCACAAATAATTCTAAGTCTTACTGTACCAGTTGAAGCACCACGTACATTGTTGTCCGCTGGACCGATAGCAGTGAAAACTCGATTAGGTTGGATGGTGTATGGACCGACAGAAATTAAAGAGCTCAAGTCAGATACAAGACATGTCCTACATTATAGAAGAGTGGATGACATGTTAGCAGAGATGCACAAGCTTATGTCGGATTATTTTGATGCTGAAAATTTTGGTCTGAAGCCGAATATAAAGAAAATTGCTTCAAAAGATGATGAAAGAGTGTTGAATATTTTGAAGTTATCAACGATGAGACTCGATGCTAGATATGAGGCTGGACTCCTTTGGAAAGAATTTGTTCCACCTTTTTCAGATACTTATTCAATGGCCATGCGAAGATTAGAACGCTTTGAAAGGAAAATGCTTCGAGATATGCAATACGCCTACGAATATTGCAGTAAAATCAATGATTATATTTAGAAAAGGCTGCGCCCGTAAACTAACCATCGCTGAAGCAGCTAATTATCAGAGAAAACCTTTGACTTGCCGCACTTTGGCATAAAAACCCAAACAAACAAGGATTACGCCTAGTTTTTGATGCCGCAGCTGAGGTTCAAAATATTTCACTAAACAAGTCTCATTTTCTGGGTCCTGACATAAACCAGCCACTGATTAATATTATAAGGTGGATCCGATCAGACCACCGAAAATATAAACAATATGTTGCAAATCGGATGTCGGAAATTCTGGATGGTAGTGGAGTCGAGGACTGGCGACGATATCCGGGTTCTATCAACCGGGCTGATGAGGCAACAAGGACAAAGCTTCCGAGAAACTACGCAGCAAATGGAATTTGGCAAAATGGGCTTGATTTTTTGAAAAACGAGGAAGAGCAGTGGCCACATGAGTTTTCGACCACTTACATCAACGATAAAAGCGACGAACAACTAAGAGCCAAACATTATCTTTTGGCAGCGTGGCAAATAAATTTGATTGTACCAGATATTAAAATATTTTCCAAATATAACAGATTTAAAAGAGTGGCTGTTTGGACATTCCGGTATTTTGATAACCTGCGTAGGAAAATGACATCTTCCGAAGAATTTGCAGCCGAAAAATATTTATGTCGTTGGGCACAGATGCAATCTTTTGGAAGCGAACGTGTGCGCTTACAACGTGGTGAACCAATTTCTAAGAGCAGTCCATTGTTGCTATTGAATCCGCGCATTGACAAGGACAATATCCTTCACGTAAATGGAAGAATAGGTCGGGCTCTAGTGTTACCAGAAGATACAAGGCAGCCGATCATATTATCTAAAAATCATGCGATGACTTTCCTGATGGTACAGTATTTTCATACGAAACTTCATCATATCAACCATGCAACAGCAGTCAATGAGATTTGACAACGTTTTTGGGTTCCTGCATTGAGGAGCTTGGTGAATACTGTGCAATCGCAGTGTATATTCTGCAAAATTCGTAAAGCGAAACCTTAGCAGCCAGAAATGGGTGTGTTCCTGCGGAGCAGCTGACTCGATACGTTCGACCGTTTTCGTGTACGGAGCTAGATATTTGGCCCCATAAGTGTGACGATTCGTCGAAGCCGAGGAATAAGATGGGTTGCACTATTTACCTGCCTAACCATTCGCGTTATCCATTTGGAAATTGCGGCTGATCTCTCAAGCGACGCTTGTCTTGTTTGCATTAGAAATTTTTTGAATAAAAGAGGTATTCCGGTTCAAATTCGCAGAGGCAATGGAAGTAACTTTGTCGGAATAAGCAAAGAGTCGCAAGGTGTTCAGGGTGTTCTCCACGACGACCATATGAAAGCCGAGCTTAGTCCACTCGGAATCGAATAGAAATTCAATACCCCCTCTAATCCGAGCGAAGGTGGAATATGGGAAAGAATGGTCCAGTCAGTGAAAAAGGCGTTAACGGTCATGTTGGCTGAACAATCACCACGTCTGGAAACGCTGCAAAGCTTCTTGATCCAGGCTGAAAACATAGTCAATGCTCAGCCACTCACTCACCTGCCTGCGACGAAGGAAGAACCGGACCCCCTTACCCCGAACCATTTCTTGCTTGGCTGCACAAATTCTACACAAACGCCATCGAAGTTTGAACCAAAATTTATGAATTTGCGAAATCAGTGGCGTCTTGCTCAGAATCTGAAAAATGGAATGTAGCATCAATAGATAAGGGAGTACTTGCCAGAATTGACCCGCCGAGTGAAATGGTGCCAGCCATCCGAGCCTATACGAACCGGTTGTCTCGTGTTTATATGTGATGTACCATTGATCTTCCGCGAAATAAATGGAGCCGTGGCAGAGTGTGCAAGCTACATTATGGAAAGGATGGAGTGGTGCGTTCAGCTGACGTGAGCATGAGCACAAGGATCCTAAAGAGACCAGTTTCAATGTTGGCAGTTTTATATATCGAGACCTCAACAGATAATGGTGAATCCTCCCCCTCCGAGTCAATTCACGGAGGGTGGGAATGTTGATGATTGATTTAGGATGGTAAAGCAGAGTTTCGTTCGAGCCCACCACGAGATAGCCCATCGTAAAAAATACAATGTTGTCATATGAGAGTATTAGTGGTAAGGTTTTCCATTAAGAGGTGTTATTTTGAATTGATCTTGTGATTTAACTACTTGCGACTTCTTCCTTTGGGGGCCACGTGAAAGAAAAGGTCTACGCCAACAGCCCAGCCTTGATTCAAGACCTCAAAGATGGAATTCGTGAAGCTATCGAGGACATAGGGCAGACACTTTGCGATTCGGTTATGGAAAATTTCATGAAAAGGATATGATCCTGTAAGCGTGGTCGTGGTGGTCATTTGCCTGATGTTATTTTTCACTATTAACGGCATACCTTTTTCTTTATAATGAAATAAACATCCGATCATTTATATTAAAAAATGGCATTTTTCTTTTAAAATCAAAATAACACCTCTTATTGGAAAACCCTATAAGATTTAAGAAATCAAAGCCGATTATATATATTGCTTATTCAATCATATATTTCAGAGAATAAAACGACAGTTGCTCAAAATTTCAAACCAGCGTTTTAAAAGACAGCAGGTTAAATTCTGCCGAACATGTTTTATTCAATAGCTGGAGTTACAAAAAAGCCACACCCTCTCTCTGGAGTCAGCGTCGTACATTACGAACATTCCGAAAATGCTGTTGTACCAGAACGCCAATGAGATGTCAGTTTCGTAAGAACGCTACACAATAATGTCAACTCGTTTTGATGTGACTTACTTTTTTTTATTGAGACTGATCACCGGTTGAAGTTTCTAATTTCTGGACACCTTTAGTAAACCTATCTTGCAGTTGTTCGACTCAAATTCTAGCGTCTAGCCACGATACGCTGACCCAAATTAGCAAGGATCAAAACCACTACTTGAGCGACCTCAGATCTATCTTCACCGAGAATTATCGTACTCAAACAACTTCAAAGAGGAGTATATAAATGATCAATGAACAATTAACTACAACCGAATTTCAGGTATGTAACGATTTGCCCATTTTGAAAGGCGCAGCAGCCTGTTTTTAGAAATAAGTCATCTAAAATTTGGAAGAATAAAGCGCTTTTGACTTTGATTCGACAGAAAAAAGTCTTCTTTATAAATTTTGGAAATTTTATAGCCACAAAGGTTTGCATCTTGGATTTACTCTAGCGCTCTTTTAGTATTGTTATCTTTAGGCTTCGAAATATGGCCAATTTACAAACATTTATAAAAGATTTCGCAATAGCTTATTGGGAAACCATGCAATAACTAAGAGCACCACCCATTCTGCTACTATGGTGGTGAGGAAAGAAATGTTCTAACCTATTATTTTATTGTTGTTCATATATATTTTGAACAAAAGAAAACTAAAGAATTTAATAAGTAATGTAGAAATATTTGTAGGCATTTTAAAAAATTCTCCCAATAACCTTTTTTACAAAATCTCTTTCGAATTGCAGCCTATCAATCTGCCTGTCCAACTAGCCTTCTGTTTCCAGTTTCTGTCTGAAACTGAAGTAGCAACAATCATGAAAATTGGCATGAAGGAATCAGTCTTTATAATTTTCGTTTCAATAATAAAGGTTGAAGTAATTAACTGTCTTGCAAGAATCTTGCACATATTCAGTATTGTCTCCGGAATGCGCAATGCCAACCGATTTTACAGGGTACAGAACATTTTTATTTTCAATGGTAGATGGCGCATATCAATAAAACAAATGCGTAATTCAGCAGTAAGCCACCTAGAAGAAGTCAACTTTTTTCGACGCTAAATCATGTGCCCTTTGTGAAGATTTTATACATAGCTCCCCTAGAATGTATTCCTAAACCCAGGATTAACAGCATTTCAACATACAGAATATATTGCATTAATCTCCTTGAAAGTCTCATGAAACCTTACTATTGTCTGGGCGAAACTCCTTGTTAAGGACACAATGTCCATGAAAGCTTCAGAATATGTAATCATCCAAAAATGTTGGCCAGATTTCCATGGAATATCGCGAAATTAACCATTACATCGTGTGACGTTTATCTGAAAACATAATACTTTTTCCCAGTAAGTTTTTTTCCGAATGGAATTTTTTTCACAAAGGACATTCATTCATTATCCTAACGAAAGCCATGAAGCTCTTCTTTGCCAAGGCTATAAGTTTTTCTCATTTTCATTTTTGTGTGCACACGGGCAAACAGCGAATACATTGCAGAATATCTTTTACAGTAGAAAATGCCTAAGGAGCATTTGTTCTACTTTCATAAAATTGGAAAAGAATCGATCCTGCTCGTATGTATTGTATTCGCTTATAAGAATAAAGTGTGTCAACAGCATCAAGTCATGGAATTTTATCAAGTGAACGGATGGATGCATGCTTTTAAATTTCATATGAAACTCATAAAGAGATGTGTGACCTTGAACGCTACATTTCTTGCTGCTCATCATGGTATCGATTATATCATATTTGAAAAAAAATTTGCTCTTTTAGATGTTTGCCGAATGGAGTGCCTCCGCTATTTTTATATGGAGGTTAATATGTGAACATAGATAATTAAGATATGATTGAATTACCCACACGCGATGATGTGACACTGATATAAGTCTGCGTTTTCAGTCTGCAGTTGGTTGGGAGCCGGAATATGTTAAAGTGTGTTTTCAATTTCTTACTTAAAGAATGATGCGTGAATAAGTAATTACATCTCCTCAACTACTTCTTCATTAATGTTTATCAAAATAGCAAAGAAAGTTATTTCTAAACACGCTATTTATTCCACGTTTCCTCTGTTCAAAGAAGCCATCAACTAACATAATAATTAAATTTCCAAAAGATTTTACATCCATTTTCACCGCACGTAAACCGCAGAAAAGCTTTATCGATACTTTGCATTAACAATATCATTGTGTATCTTTTTATTGCTATACTTAAACACTACGTGCATACGCATATACGAGTATGTGTATTCTTTGTTTTTTGTTGCGTGGGCCTCAATGTAACAGAATGTTTCCGTGACATTTCCGCGAAAATAATCTCTCATGCGAAAGCAAACACCCAACGTTTGATTCTGTGCGAATTTCGCTTTTACCATCTCATACAAAACTTCCTATTTACCTTGCATATGTGTAGAGAACGGCTTACTCGTATGTAACATATGTATGTATATCGTTTTCATGTAAAATTTAGCTGTATTCTAAAAATTCTTTTCAACAAGCAATGTGTGAAGGTATCTTAATCGTGTTTACTGAAGCCATATTTAAATTTTACGATTATTTTGTCGCCAAATTTGATTTTATGCGATGATATATCATTTGGCTTAAAATGGATGAGTTTGCATCGTTTTTGGATTATTTTCTCGATAAATTTTCCCTGCAGTCTGGCATTAATCAGTTGAAGAGGAGGCTCAAGAATTTTTTTAATCCGGATTAATTTCGAATGGAGAAGCTTTAAAGTTGACAGATTTGAATGGAGGTGGAATGGTACGATGAAATATTGAATGGTTTAATAAGTTGGGAGAATCAGTTATGAAATGATTAGTGTTGAAGTTGTCATCAACAGCTGATAAATAAGCATTGTGGAGTACGAATTTAAAAATTTTCTCTCAAGCAGCTTGCTGCGTAACATCATCAAAATTTTGAAGTGACATTAAGAAATTGAGTTGATGCCGAAGTGCTAGTTGAGGTTCCGAGCTAAACATTCGATTATACATGCGATAATGAAATAAATCTCAGACATCTAATTGAACAATAGAGATTCCGTCCAGATGCACCTAAAGTTTACACAGAACTTTTTTCACGACTTCAAAGATAAGTATGACTCTTTACCAATAAGAAACATTAAGTAACATAACATTCTCCGCTTTTCAAAATAAACTAATTGAATATGATATTTTTACAAGCGTAACTTCTTACCACCCCACACAACATAAGCCAGCAGAGACTGCAGTCCATCCCCATGACTCCTACTAGCTACTCCAACGAATTAAACAACATTTATAGAATAGCTAGCAGTAACGGATACAAACAACGTGACATTGACAAACTTTATATAAAACACTGAAGAAGAGTACAACTAGTAATCAAAATACCGGTAAATGGAAAATAAAATAAAATTTACAATAAGGAAAAAATCTGTTTTGAATTTAGATTGACAAATTTGTTACACAGTACAAACAAAAGCAGGAACGCCGACTGATTGAAACTCATAAGAACGACCAACAGTGGATTTCGGTAACATACATAGGCAAAAAGATATACAAACCTTCAAACTTCTTTAGGTAGTCAAAACTGATAATAACATTGGAAGCAAACTGAAACCAAAACTGAATGACATATCAATATACGAGAACAGCGGCATATACAAACTGACATGCAGGGACTACTACATGGTAAGGATAACACGGAAACTAAGACAAGATACCAAGAGCACTTCCGATCTTTCTCACACAAAACGTCAGATTCTAATTAGGCCACGCACCTACAAAACCACGTACACGATCCTGGCGCTATGGCAAACATCATAGATAGGCTTGAAATAAAGGGTGGTCCAAACAAAACGCACGATGTTAATTGTAAATAAAACCAAAAGTTTTCAGAAAATTATGTTAATATTTTTTATTATAATAGAAGAATCTATGAAAATTATGCGTGACACAAAATATCACCCAAATGCTCGCCACGGCTACGGTGACATACTTCTATCCGATGGTCCATATTTTCAATGACTCTGAGACATAATTGAGGTTCAATGTGATTAACGGGCTGAATTATCTCATCCTTTAGCTCTTGAATTGTTCTTGGCTTATTAACGTACACTTTTTCTTTTAAAGATCCCTAGAGAAACATGTCCAACGGTGTCAAATCACATGATCGTGGCGGCCAATTAACATCGCCACAACGTGAGATAACACGCCCATTGAATTTCTCGCGCAAAACAGCCATTGTTTCATAGCCTCAATTTCTGGCCACAAGAAGTCCATTATCGTCCCGTAATAGCAAACACTATTCACGGTAACTGCTTGGCCGTCATCATTTTCGAAGAAGCCCATAAACCACACCAAACGGTCACTCTTTGTGGATGCATCGGCGTTTCAACAATCACTCCTGGATTCTCATTTGCCCAAATGCGGCAATTCTGCTTGTTAACGAATCCACTGAGCTGAAAGTGTGCTTCGTCGCTGAAGATGATTTTCTTTGTAAAGTCACCATTCCCTTCTGTCTGTTCAACCAACCATTCGGCGTATTGCCGCCGCTTGAAGCGGTCAGTAGGCTTCAGCTTTTGAGTCAATTGAACCTTGTGAGCGTATAAATTCAAATCTTTATTCAAAATTCGCATCAGTGATGTTCATGAGATATTCAATTGTTAGATACGACGACGAGTCGAAGTTGACGGCTCTTCTGCCACACTACCGCGAACAACAGCAATGTTTTCCGCAGAACGAACTGGTAGAGAATGCACAGGTGATTTCACATTTCCTACAGACCCGGTTTGCTGAAATTTGCGCCCAGTTCTCCCAATTGTGGATACATTTGGTCGATTATGATGACCAAAAAAATCACGAAGTGCACGAAATGCATTTTGATTTGAACGCCCATTTTCGTAAAAGGCTTCAACAACCTTAACGCGCTGCTCAACTGTATACCTCTTCATGGTTGAATTTGTCAAACACTGAATCAAAGAAATGTCAAATAAAGGTGGGCGAAAAACTTGACGTTAAGGTGTGAATCACAATTAAAATCGTGCATTATGGTTGGACCACCATTTATATAAACATAGAAAAACAGACGATAATATTATCAACGAACAACTTTTTACAAATTCCGGCGCAAATTTCTCAGTACTAGACGACATTCTCCGACGGAAACGGAAAAAAAAGATGAAAGAGAATAAACGGACATCCAATAACCCAAAAAAAACCTAGTGTCTCTCTTTTTCTTCTTCTTCTTCTTAGCACTTCAGCCCCTCTCGGGCCTTCGCTTCCTGCTAATATCCCTCTACCTGACCCGATTTAGTACATGACCTAATTTAGTATCTGACCTAAATTAGTACCTGACTTAATATATTACTACCTGCCTAACGCATCCTTCGACTATATTAAGTCACTCCCTTCAACACATCCTTCAGACACTGAAGATGACAGCTTTCAAGAAAAAAGAGAATATGCCTGCAGATATCAAATAAACAATATAATTGACTAATCCACTTTTCTTGATATTTCCCTGAAAATCCGATGAAAATTGTAGTATCCAGGTCAATTTGACATGTATACCATTTACCACATGTCGTTATGAGTATTGTTATTCCATATAATTAAAATGGCTATATCTCAGTTGATTATCATCTGATTTCAATGAATTTTTGTAAACACAAGGACGATTCTGACGCTATCGCAAACTCTATAACATCGTTACACAAACAAAACAGGGACCGAAACTACACATCATAGAAAGGCTTGAACTAAAGGGTTTTCCAACCAAAATGCACGATGTTAATTGTAAATAAAACAAAAAGTTTTCAGAGAATTATGTTAATATTTTTAATTATAATGGAAGAATCTATGAAAATTATACGTGACACAAAATATCACCCAAATGCTCGCCACGGCTACAGTGACATACTTCTATCCGATGGTCCATATTTTCAATGACTCTGAGACATAATTGAGGTTCAATATGATAAACGGGCTGAATTATCTTATCCTTTAGCTCTTGAATTGTTCTTGGCTTATTAACGTACACCTTTTCTTTTAAATATCCCTAGAGAAACAAGTCCAACAGTGTCAAATCACATGATCGTGGCGGCCAATTAACATCACCACAACGTGAGATAACACGCCCATTGAATTTCTCGCGCAAAACAGCCATTGTTTCCTTTGCTGTGTGGCAAGTGGAACCATCCTGTTGGAACCATATATCGTCCAGGCCCATAGCCTCAATTTCTGGCCACAAGAAGTCCATCGTAATAGCAAACACCATTCACGGTAACTGCTTGGCCGTCCTCATTTTCGAAGAAGTACGGCCCGATGACGCCGCCAGCCCATAAACCGCACCAAACAGTCACTCTTTGTGGATGCATCGGCTTTTCAACAATCACTCCTGGATTCTCATTTGCCCAAATGCGGCAATTCTGCTTGTTAACGAATCCACTGTGCTGAAAGTGTGTTTCGTCGCTAAAGATGATTTTCTATGTAAAGTCACCATTCCCTTCTGTCTGTTCAACCAACCATTCGGCGTATTGCCGCCGCTTGAAGTGGTCAGTAGGCTTCAGCTTTTGAGTCAATTGAACCTTGTGAGCGTATAAATTCAAATCTTTATTCAAAATTCGCATCAGTGATGTTCGTGAGATATTCAATTGTTAGGTACAACGACGAGTCGAGCTTGACGGCTCTTCTGCCACACTATCGCGAACAACAGCAATGTTTTCCGCAGAACGAACTGGGGGAGCATTCACAGGTGATTTCACATTTCCTACAGACCCGGTTTGCTGAAATTTGCGCCCAGTTCTCCCAACTGTGGATACATTTTGTCGATTATGATAACCAAAAAAAATCACGAAGTGCACGAAATGCATTTTGATTTGAACGCCCATTTTCGTAAAAGGCTTCAACAACCTTAACGCGCTGCTCAACTGTATACCTCTTCATGGTTGAATTTGTCAAACACTGAATCAAAGAAATGTCAAATAAAGGTGGGCGAAAAACTTGACGTTAAGGTGTGAATCACAATTAACATCGTGCATTATGGTTGGACCACCATTTATATAAACATAGAAAAACAGACGATAATATTATCAACGAACAACTTATTACAAATTCCGGCGCAAATTTCTCAGTACTAGATGATATTCTCCGACGGAAACGGAAAAAAAAGATGAAAGAGAATAAACGGACATCCAATAACCCAAAAAAAAACCTAGTGTCTCTCTTTTTCTTCTTCTTCTTCTTAGCACTTCAGCCCCTCTCGGGCCTTCGCTTCCTGCTAATATCCCTCTACCTGACCCGATTTAGTACATGACCTAATTTAGTATCTGACCTAAATTAGTACCTGACTTAATATATTACTACCTGCCTAACGCATCCTTCGACTATATTAAGTCACTCCCTTCAACACATCCTTCAGACACTGAAGATGACAGCTTTCAAGAAAGAAGAGAATATGCCTGCAGATATCAAATAAACAATATAATTGACTAATCCACTTTTCTTGATATTTCCCTGAAAATCCGATGAAAATTGTAGTATCCAGGTCAATTTGACATGTATACCATTTACCACATGTCGTTATGAGTATTGTTATTCCATATAATTAAAATGGCTATATCTCAGTTGATTATCATCTGATTTCAATGAATTTTTGTAAACACAAGGGTCTTATGTTAACGTACATAGCTGTAAAATTTTAAGAAGTTTAAATTCGTGATTTCGATTTGATGGAAGAAAATGTAAAATTTGCGAATCAAGCTATTACTAAAAATTTTAGTGGATCTTCATTTCTGAGGTATTTGTTGCCGTTCTCATAAAGATGTACCTCCATGATTTTGCGGCTCAATGTCCATACATTTTGCCTCCCCGTGGGCCGCCCGATACACAAAGTGACTTTCTTGTTTCAGATTCCGAAAGTACTAGTCAAAACCTTTCACAACCTTCGATAAAAAATAAAATCTTTTTAAGAATCATTTATGAAATTTCGAACTGTATGATAAGGCTTAGACTTTTGAGGGACTACCATTTTTGACCTATACACAACGTTTAGGCTTTGTAGCTTCAAAGTTTCTGAGAAAATTTGCCATGCCTCACGGACAGAGAGACATACAAGATGTGTAATCAATAGATCTTTATAAAATTCGTTTTAAAAAGGCATGAAAAAGGACACAACAAAGAAATCATTCTACAATCTAAATTGTGACACGGGTCTAGAGTGAAATCAGTCTGAAAACAAAAGCTATTAATCATATTTTTAGTAATCGGCAGTCGCCTAAGCAAGCTGCTCGAGGACCCGCATATCACTGATCCGAAATTTTAATTGCAGATTTGAAAAATTTAATTATCCCAATTTATAGTTTATAAATTATAAAATATTTTTTTTTATAATTATAAATTTTATATTATTTTTTTCCTTTCTATATTTAAATTTCAATTTTCTTAATTTAAAAATGCAAACATTAATTTATAAATTCAAATCTACAATTAAAATTTCTGTCATGAGAACAATGATATAATATGTCCTAACCATGTATTGCATTGCTAAATGCAATTTAACGTGGCTGACCTAAAGGCTCGTCTCAATCCACCGTTGCGGCGTGATGATACGGTGGACGACGGACAAGTAAAAGAAAAATCTGCTTGGCCGCAGAAAAACTACCGATGCGGTATAGAGATTACGCTAGCATTTGAATGGATCAAGGAGTCGAGTTTGAGACGTCAAGGAGAGGCCGTTGTTGTCCAGTCGCGGTTTTAGTTTTCCACCCAAGTCCAGAAAACTGAATAATTTTGTATAGCCGCGTGTGTTGCTTTGAAATGGAGTATTTTCACTTCTTATGTTCAGCCTATGTGTGAACTTCCCATAGTTCGGTTATTTGTAGTATTGTATTTTTGATACCTTTCGAAAGTTATCCTTAAAAAGAGTGTGTAGTTGCAACAGTCTCCTCGACTTTTGCACAGATCAGTGCATCTAAATATGAAAGTTGAATTTTTAGATACAGTGTTTTTAATCGTTAGTTATGCGCAACTGCATTGATTTTATTCAATAAAGCCCATAGCAGGATATAATCTGTTAGTCGTCCATCGTGCTTAAATTGTGCTTTAAAACCATTCTTTTGCTCACGTTGTGGTCGCGGGTTTATGCGCAGCGAACATTTAACTCAATACGAAGAGTTAAGGCATTCTGGCGGATCGTGTGGTGCAAAAACAGAATTTTATCATATTTGAAACAAAGGATTTAACACAGTGAAATATTTACCGATTCAAATGAGGACTCCTTCTGAACGCAAGTGGAAGTGTAAATTTTGCCCAGGAATATTTGATACGAAAGCTTTCTCGACACAACATTCTAAAACACATGTGCATGAAAACAGTACCTGTGCTCGATACGAGTTTTTCTTAAGTCCGTCTGTTTCCTCCCGGCCCATTTTGTTAGTGGCTATAAGCAATTTCCACCTTTAGTAGTTACCTCGGCCTTGACACCAGTCAATCCGCATTAGATCATTTCAATTCGTGAATGCGAAATTTTTTGTAGTGGGGAACCCGCCCCACGACACCGCAATGCTAGCCTGCCAGCGCACTCACGTGTCCTCAGACAAGGCCAATCTCGGTGAAACCCGCCATCCTCTTTCGCCGAGGCAGTCATGCAGTCCTTTACGGACTGTTAAATAACCAAAAGTCACTATATATTCGTCAATTTACGTTGTGATTCCTATTTTTTTTTTTAATGGGGACTAAAAAAGAATGCTTAGAACAAATTTTTCAGGGCTTTCCCTATTGTAAAACATGAATAATTTGGTGAAATTAACAAACACATTTCAAGATTAACAAATCTGGGTACTTTATGTGACAATTCAGTCTTGAAATTCGGAATAATAATGCAGCTTGAATTTATGAAAATAAAAAATGTAGATATTTAGAAAATAAGTTCAAATAACTTTTCCCTGTTATTTTTTTTTATTATTTTAATTTTTCCTTATTACATTCATGCTCCTATATATAATTTCGAATCGATATAATGTTTAGACTCAATAAGTTCAATTAAAATTTACATTTTAACTTCCATTCACATTCTTTTCAAAACTAAAGCATTGCATTCGAATCCTTTTCAAAATTTAAGTGTGACTTTGACCTCTTTTGTGAGCAGTTATTCTTATTTTCTATTCAGTCTTAGGCATGCATGTTCAATTCAAATTTGCGCGCCATAATAATTTCTCATAATTATGGTCTGTCTTGTAAAATAATCGGAAATTATTATAACCTCCGGCTAATTCAAAACAAACAAACCCTTGAAATGAACACACCTCTTAAATTGACGCATTTGGAGTATAAACAACTCGACAAGGTTAATCATAATTACGAGTACAAAATCGCTACCACAATAACAAAAGAATTTCAATTGAGTCCGCAGCAGTTTTTTTTTTATTGTGATTGTCTTTCCTTCTGGTTTGTAAGAGTGACCATGAAAATAACTATAGATTCAGATTGCATAATACTCGTATCTTAAGTAACAAATACACAAAGTCGCTGAAGATACAAGTGGCGTCTTGATCTGGTTCAAGTTTTGAAACATTTTCACTTTTATTATTTTTCTTTTTCGTATAATTTTCTCTATTTCAAATCGATGTCGGGCATGTCTGGGAATAATCTCATGACTATTAATGTGGGCTTATTTCACACATTTGAGATAATTTCATTAATGAAATAGATGCAAAAAAAAAGGTTGTTGCAGAGATTTTTAAATTAAAATGTTTGAGTTTGAGACGTGAGGATATTGAAATAATGAAGTAATGTTGAATGCTTTCGAATACAAAATAGAATAAATTTCGCAAAGAAATTTTTCAAAAATATGCATTCAACCTGAAAAAAATTATTCCTGCAAGTGCAAAGAACTGTGCATACTCGTATATACAATGAAAGATTTCAATCTACATATATCAATGTAAAAATTATAATTTGTAGATCGTCTTACATTTATTCTAAATAATTGAAAAGAAGCTAAATGTGTAGTCGGTACTCAGGATGGACTTCGATTCGTTCTGCTTTAATCTATATCGATTTAATATAGCCATAAAACAAAAATAATTATACAACGAACGGAAATTCTGGAAAATTGCGTCTATATATTGTAGGAATTAAGCTAGCAGTATAACTATTGTACATTACACAAACTACAGTGAATAAATTTGCAAGAAACATGCTAAGGGGAAAGTTCCAAAAGGACTTTGTTTACCTTGGCCTTAGCCTTTGATGGTTTTTGTATGTCACGCATATGCTTTTACTACTTCATCGATCATAGAAATATCTTTGACATGAAACTATAATAACTGAACCTAAAATTATCCATCCCATGAATTCAAAATAGACTGATAAATAATAGTACATAACAGTGAGTTTAGTCTAGAGCAAGAATTTGCGTTAATGGACAGAAAAGAAAGAGACTACAATTCTCATTGCAAAGGCTAAACTATCGACCAGGATACCTAAATCGATTTTCGTTTTCTCT
This sequence comes from Odontomyia ornata, assembly GCA_963969285.1. NCBI lineage: Eukaryota > Metazoa > Arthropoda > Insecta > Diptera > Stratiomyidae > Odontomyia > Odontomyia ornata. The sequence goes on along the minus strand of OZ017738.1, from coordinate 135,195,054 downwards.
CCAAATAAGCAATTTCGGCGACTCAAAACAAAACATGAATCTTTTGATTTTATTATTTTGTAGCTAAACTTATGCTCAAAATATTTTCAACTAGTTTGTCTTCTTATCCAGTTGAATGGATTTTGAATCAGGTTTACTCCTCCTTCTCAAAACGACACCCATGTACTATATATGCACCCGAAATGATATCATTTATTTTATTGCACCCACATTCGGGTCGTGTTATTGAAATATCTGAAAATTTCAAGATGGCAAAGTGGTCAGATTCATATTGCTGCGTAATTCAGTTTAGTGAAATATTCCAACATTCGATGCTAAAATCTCATCATCATGTTCGATGTTTCCAAAATTTATTTTAACAATTGCAATGCAGTCAGCCGTGCTTTTCAATACAATGGAATACATAGTATTGAATGTTATTTAATTGTTACTTACAATTAGTGAAGTGGGCAGTATTGGGAGGCATGCATGTGTTTATTTCATCATGGCCATGAATTAATTAGCGTCGATGTTGATTTTCATTTCAGTGCATACCAATATGGAATTTCGTTTTTGAGCTCAATGCCATGTCTTCTATATTGTATGTTCTGTTTGATTGAAAAAATAATTAGCATGTTCTAGCTAATAGGATTTTTGCATGGTTATTACTGTTGAATTGAAATTATTCTGGAAAGCAGGTAAATTTAAGGATCAATAATTACGTAAATATCAATTATCTCGAGTAGGCAGTATCATGGACGAAAAAATTATAGTGAAATCCACCTAAGTTCACTTCGGTAAACTTTTATCATAAGAACGATGAAAACTATATATTACTTCAGGAAAAATCATAAATAAGTTTTGGCGAATTAAAAGAGATCTTACTTGGCAAAATGTACTAAAAAATTTCGTAAATTCTACTAAGCTAGTAAGGCAATCATCGTTACGCATAAAAATGCTACGAAAAATATAGATGATTTATGTCAGGTTTAGGCACTTGGGTAAATAGAAGCACTTCTTATTTGTGATCCGTGATATGTGGGTTCGATTTTAACCCTAGTCTGAGAGTGTGTATGAATTTAAATGAATAAATTTTTGAACGATTCTGCCATTGTTTAACATTAAATGGATTAAAAAATAATATGTTCGTAATAAATATAAGGTTGCATTATTTAAATGGGCAATCGAACACGAATTCACGTGATTTACCTATGTGATGAGTATAAAATAAACTCATTTCCCGAAAATACCTAAATGATTGCATCGAATTTGTAAAAGTTTTGTGTAATTTCTCAGTGTAAACCTATTCAACCTGATTACTTTTGTTAGCGACCTCTTTATCATCCCTAACGATGCCTCAAAGGTGAGGCAAAGATGGGGTTTAACTGAAATGGAGATTAGATGCATAAAGATTTCAAGAAAAGGTTACTCACTTTAACCGATTTTCCATGTTTATGTTCTACGCAATTATTTTGCTTTAGTTCCTTCTCTTGTTTTGCAGCAAACTCTGTTTCAACAATACTGAAAACTCTTTTTATCGTCGCTTTCTTTGTTGCACTACGGCCCTTAAGTCTTCGTTTCCTGCATATCACTCCTCCGACTGTCTTGGTCCGTTAACGGCGCTCTCCGATCTCGAGATCCCAGCAGCCATAAACTTACTTCATCGATAGGTTCAATGCAACGTCTCCATCCTTCAGCTTTCCCACCAGATACAATTTATGGCGCACGTTGTTCGTCTATACGATTTATGTGGCCTTCCTGCTCGAATACCCGCAGGCTTATTAACGTTGAGACTTCCGGCTCGTCAATATTCAATAAGATGCCTTCACCCCGATTTTTCGCCTGAGGGCCAACCTCTCGAAGACTTTCAACAAGTTTCAAATTCTTACGCGAGGGTCTACATTTCACATCATAGCACAGTGTTACTAAACTTTAGGGATATATAAAAAAATCATGTAAATATGAGACTATTGACTGAGCGACTCATAGGTTATCCTCGCAGCAAAAATAAGGGAATCAATACAAATCGATTGAAATCCTCAAGAGAATAGCAAAAGGTGGCATGATGGCAACCAAAAAGTTGTATTACTTTATACCACCCGATAGACGTGCGCCTGCGTGGCGGCACAATTAGAAGGCATGAAATCAGAAAGAAAACAAGTTGGGTATACAGACCTACGCTCATGTCAGAAGGGTTTTGCACACAACTTCTCAGAAATGCGGTCACCCGCAAAGAATAACGTCAAGAAATATGTCAAAGAGATGTGGACGTTCAAAGGAAAATCCATTGTTTTTCTACTTTCAACGGTCGCCATTTTGTTTCAAACCGACAAAAATCACTCAAATCATGAATTCTCAAAAACATTGATGTTATTGACCTTATTGGAAAATTTCAAGAAGATCAAGTCAAAACTGCAGTGACTGATTCGATGGAAAGTCCATAAAATACGAAAATCATGTGTTATTGTTGTTGCAATTGGAGAAATTTCAAACGGCTATAACTTCCGTGTATGTCATTCGATTTTCATCAAACTTACAAAATTTAAGAACCCTTAGTAGGACTACGTAAACGTCGAATTTCGTTCAGTTTCAGGGTACCGATGTGATTTTATTGGGGAAAAGGTGAAATTCGAATATCATACTATTATTAACAAAGTTGAGCGAATTTTGAATTGTACTTGTAGACACCTACCACCATAATTTTTTTCAGGTTTTTCGGATCACAGGTGTCCAATCGCGAGGGGGGGGACATAAATTTTTCGTGTATTTCTCCTCCCAGCGCATCCCTCGAAGCAAAAAGAATCAAATTAAGAACTGTTTTGTAAATTTCTCATCAAGACCTTTCATTTGATATCCATATCGGCTACCTTTGATGAAATTTTTTTTTCGGGGGCCTCTCCCCTATATGGGGAGACCCCCCTTAAATACCTTACAAAATTTTTTGCAGGTGAACTTTGAAGAGAGCACCACTTTACACCTACATACAAAATTTAATGTTTCTAGCTTAAGTAGTTTGTGAGAAAAATGCTGTGACATACGGACGGACGGACGGACAGACAGGTCGCGATTTTAGTAGGGTTTTGTAAAATTCTTTTACAAAACCCTTAAAAAGCCAATCTCTTTCATTCGATTTTCCGGATCGTTTTCACCTCTTTTTTAATACTTAAAACCAATGATTTCCGTTTTTTGGGTGAATTTATTTTTTATTTATATCAAAACGATGTTGTACACTGAGGAAGATAGTAAGTAGCTATCGAAACGCGCGTCTGACAAAATAAAAAATTAATTCACCCAAAAAACGGAAATTATTGGTTTTAAGTACCTTAAAAAAGGTTTACTAAGGGAACAATTGTCAACTCCGATCCCTTCAGGATAACAATGCCCACACACTCACTTCCTGAAATTGTCTTCAATACATTATATTTTTCTTTCAAATTTTAAATAATATAAATATTTATAAGTTAATTACAAAATGATTGACATTCTTTATTAATCCATTAGTTTATTTGTACATTGCATTCAGTTCAATTATTCTTTGTAGACAGAACAAGTTGGGTAGACAGACCTATGCTCATGTCAGAAGGGTTTTGTACTCTACTTACAAAATGCAGTAACCAGCAACGAATAAAGTCAAGAAACATGTCAAAGACGATTTTATTGGAGAAAATGTGAAATTCGAGGATCATACTATTATTTACAAAGCTGAAAGAATTTTGACTTCTGAGGTATTTATTATTGTTATAGTCATAAATATCTTCCTTGATAATTTTTTCAGATTTTTTAGATCACGGGTGTCCATTCGCGAGGGAGGAAACACATTTTTCATATATTTCCCCCCCTGTGCCCCCACTGAAGCAAAAACTGTCAGTTTAAGAACTGTTTTGAAAAGTTCTCAGAGAGAACTTTCAGTTGATAATCATATCGGCTACCTTTCATGAAATTTTATTTCAGGGGCCACTCCTCTGTACTGTAATCATTGATTCATGGCCTATTTTTTCGAATCCTAGAATGGTTACAAAGCCCTTTTGCTAGGATTTCTCTCCTGCCCCTTCGACTCGTTTCAATTGTATGTACTCATCTTCATGATACCTATCATTCCTGAAATTTTCGTGCGAATCCTAGCAAAGCTGTAGTGTCTAAGTCGGTAAAAAGCGCAAATGGCTCCATAGCCATATGTTTCCATAGGAATACAGGGCATATTGTTCCATAGTAATACAGGAAAATTCAACTCGCTATAACTTCGTTAATTACTTTTCGATCTTTACGAAACTTTCAGGAAAGATCAACCTTATAAATAGTCATCTGTTCTGTGTTTCATTGAGTTTAAAGGTACCGTTTAGATTTTATTCAAGAAAACACAAAATCGATAAATCATACTATTACTAACAAAGTTGAGTGAATTTCGACTTCTCATGTATTTGTTGTTGTTGTACTCATGAAGGCCTACATTCATGATTTTTTACCGATTTTTCTGATATAAGGTGTCCAATCGCGAGGGGGGTACGCGAAAAGTTCGTACATTTCCCCTTCCCCTGCCCCACTCAGTACTCACAAGGCAATTTTAACACTTGTTTTAAAAAGACCTCATTGAGACCTTTCCAATGACACACTACTCGACTACCAATGGTGAACAAATTTTTTTGAGGGGTCACCTCCCTATATGGGTTTCGGAGAAAAAGTGCGGCGACATACAGACGGACGGACGGACGGACGGACGGACAGACGGACACAGGTCGTGATTGCAATAGGGTATTTTAGTACAAAACCCTAAAATTATAATTTTAGATGCATCACTAAAAACTTTATGTTTTACTTTAACTGTAACTTTCAGTGATTGGTTTTTACACATTTATTGATCATTTTTGAGTGAATCCTTATGCTTAATGTTATGTTTATGTTTTGGCAGTTGAATTGCTAGACTTAGATTTTACAGAATATGTCATTTTACCAGCCAATGGCATAATGATACAACACTAAATATATGTATAACATTGTTCTTTACTTTTATGCATACTCAAGCCACATCACATAGATTTAAATATTATTATTCAGTGACGCACTGTGTTAAGCAAACATAATGTCCATAATATGCACGCTCACATACATGTGCAATGAAAGTTCTTATTAATGAAATAATTCTGGTCAATATTTGCAAATTATTATTATATACGTGCGTATGCGAATTGTTAACTAAAAGAAGGTAATTGTTTATGGTTTTAATGGATTTAAATTCACTGATCACTTCTCAATTTCACTCGATGTTGTAATTTCCTAAAGCTTTGCGCCACCACTATCCAATCACACTATACATCAACACTTTTTGCACGATACATACCTACGAAGTGATAGCTTCCTTATCAATCATTTCGAAATGTTTGGGGTTTTTCCCGTATTTCGGACAGGCTTTTCAGCAAATTGCCGAAAAAGACGTTGGATCCTAATGCATTATGGCTAAGCAAACGTGGGCTTTTAGTTAAGATAGAATCCAGCTGGCGCAAACGCGCCTCTTGCACATCGTACGGAATTCTGAAATTTTGATTTAAAATAAAAACGCCAAAATAATTTGCCTCAACGAATTAAATATATCGCCGGTAGCTTCCGCGACACGGCGGAGATTAAATGGCCTTCTTAAATATTCCATTTGGATGGCACATATCACGGATGCTTGGGTGTTGAGCGGGCTCTCGATGTTGGGCTCGGCCAATAATGGTACCACGGCGTGAGGGATTTCGCTACAAGCGCTGAGTAAGGATACGAATTGGGGAACTCAAGCACATGATCATCTTCAATGGCCATGGTTTCTTTACTTTGTTTTATTGAGTTCAATAATTGAGGATTGAAATTTTGGGCTACTTAGGTTACAGAAAAGGAAACTACAAGTATGACACTATATATATTTTTTTCGATTTCACAACAGTAACTTAATCAACTTTAACTAACTTTTCAAGGTCTTTTAACACTATTCAAAGTATAACTTAGTCGGGGAGTTCGTAATATTATAAGGAAGCTTTCGCCACAATAATATCTTATAAATTCACAACTAACAATTTTAACGCAAAGACGACTCGATTAATTATATCTTGTTTTTCTCGAGCTCTTTCGACCTGGATTGGTCGTTGTTCAATCACAAACTGACGCGTCGCCTTCGCCTTCTTTCCTCTTCTCGCCCGGGTTGTGCGCTTGAGACTTTTCACAGGGGTGCACCACCCGCATGGTGTTGGGCCCGCATAAGAGAAGTGTTTTTTTTTATTTTGAATGTAGGTGGAAACGGTAATTGAAAATGCTAATTGTAAGCTTAATTATTTATTAAAGCCAAAGGTATGCTAATATGATGATTAATGAGTAGCTAGAGATAAGATAAATATAACAAAAACAAGTTGGGTAGACAGACCTATGCTCATGTCAGAAGGGTTTTGTACTCAACTTACAAAATGCAGTAACCAGCAACGAATAAAATCATGAAACATGTCAAAGACGATTTTATTGGAGAAAATGTGAAATTCGAGGATCATACTATTATTAACAAAGTTGAACGAATTTTGACTTCTGAGGTATTTGTTATAGTTATACCCATAAATATCTCCTTTGATAATTTTTGCAAATTTTTTAGAACACGGGTGTCCATCCGCGAAGAAGGAAACACATTTTTCATGTATTTCCCCCCCTATGCCCCCACTGAAGCAAAAACTGTCAGTTTAAAAACTGTTTTGAAAAGCTCTCATAGAGAACTTTCAATTGATACTCATATCGGCTACCTCTCATGAAATTTTTTTTCAGGGCCCACTCTTCTGTACTGTAATCATCGATTCATGGCCTATTTTTTCGAATCCTAAAATGGTTACAAAGCCCTTTAGCTAGGAGCTCTCTCCTGCCTCTTCGACTTGTTTCAATTGTATGTACTCATCTTCATGATATCTATCACTCCTGAAATTTTCATCCAAATTCTAGCAAAGCTGTAGTGTCTAAGTCGGTAAAAAGCGCATATGGCTCCATAGTCTTATGTTTCCATAGTAATACAGGGCATATTGCTCCATAGTAATACAGGGAAATTCTAATCGCTATAACTTCGGTAAATACCATTCGATCTTTATGAAACTTTCAGAAAAGATTAATCTTATAAATAGTCATCTCTTTGCTACATTTCATTGAGTTTAGATTTTATTCAAGAAAACACAAAATCGATAAATCATACTATTACTAACAAAGTTGAGTGAATTTCGACTTCTCATGTATTTGTTGTTGTTGTACTCATGAAGGCCTACATTCATGATTTTTTTCAGATTTTTCGGATGGAAGGTGTCCAATCGCGAGGGGAGGGGGTACGCGAAAAATTCGTACATTTCCCCTTCCCCTGCCCCTCTCGGTACTTATAAGGCAATTTTAAAACTTGTTTGGAAAAGATCTCATTGAAACCTTTCCAACGACACCCTACTCGACTACCAATGGTGAAAAATTTTTTTTGAGGGGTCACCTCCCTATATGGGGAGACCCCCTTAAACGCCTTTGAAAAATTTTTCCACCCTTGAACTTTCAAGAGGTCACCACTTCTGACCTTTCTACAAAGTTTCATGGCTGTAACCTCTATAGTTTCGGAGAAAAAGTGCTGTGACATACAGACGGACGGACGGACGGACGGACAGACGGACACAGGTCGTGATTGCAATAGGGTTTTGTATTTTAGTACAAAACCCTAAAAAGGGAATCAGCAGAGAAATGTTAAAGGTAAGTATTTATGCAATGTAATACGCGAATTAAAATTATATACGATAATGATACGGTAACGCGATACGATAATTATATACGATATTGATACGATAATGCGATACGATAAGTATCTACGGTCACGATACGATAATGCGATACGATAATTATACACGATAATGATACGGTAATGTGATACTATAATTATATACGATATGGTATGAAAAGCTCTTGTGTCCTCAAGAGTATTTAAGGGACACCCCTCCATATACCGAACTTTTTTTATCAAGAGTAGTTGAGTGAGGTATCCAATAAAAGGTCTTGATTAGAACTCACAGAACCTGCACTCAAAATGTCAATTTATGAATCAGGGATTCAGGTTGAGGCAAAATCTATGAATGCCCTCCTCTTCCTTCGCGATTAGATACGTTTGAATCCAAAGTACTGAAAACAAGTTGAAGTAATAGGAGAGTGCTCCTACCAGAAGGGTTTTTAAAACAATTAGTAAATCAAACAATATGTTCAGCATATCAAAACCTGACTTATATACAAATTCCATAAATTGAGTTCGAACAACTATTTCCTGGTTATTATGCATTTAAGTTCACCACCATTTTGTTTCAAGTGTTTTGACCCCGTCGCTTAGTCAGTCATGCTAACACATCAATATTACAAACCATTTCAAAAATTTTTTATCAAAATTCCTATATGTTTGTAGTGTCTATGTCCGTTTTAAACGTGTATCTACCTACTATCACGTGTTAATGTTGTAATTGTTAAATATTCAATCGGCTGTAAATCAGTTGTTTATCGTTCAAGTATTGTGAAATTTTCAGAACACATACAATTGCTTTTAAGAAACTTAAATTGTAGCTTTTGGGAAATTTAAAGGTACCATCTTGATTTTATAGGCAAAAATGTAAAATTTTATAAAATGTACTATCATTAACAAAGTTGATCGAATTTCGACTACTGAGGTATTTGTTGCCCTTGTACTCTTAAAGTCTCACCTCTATGATTTTTTTCAGATTTTCCGGGTCGTGAGGGGAGGCAACACAAAATTTTCCTATATTTCCCCTTCCCCCGCACCCCTCAAAGCAAAACATGCCGTTTTAAGATCTCTTTTGAAGAGTTCACATAAAGACCTTTCATTTGATACCCATATTGTTTACATGCGATGAAATTTTTTTTTGGGGCCACTCCCCTATATGAGGAGACCCCCTTAAACACCGTTACTTTGCACCTACTTACAAAATCTTATGTTTCTAGCTTATGTAGTTTGCGAGAAAAAGTGGTGTGACACACGGACCGCAATCCTAGTAGGGTATTGTAAAATGATTTTACAAAACCCTAAAAATCACGAAGGTAGGTCCTTATGAGTAAAAAGGCAATAAATACCACACAAGCCGATTTTCCCGAATGGTAGCTGTTATGAGTTTATGAAAGAATCTATCGATTTATCGTATATACTTGAACGATTTCATGTATGCTCAATAGGTTCACAATTCTAGTCATTAGTTCGTATCATCACGAAAATCGTTTTGAACCCTAGCATGGCTAATCCCCTCTGGTAGGAGCACTTTTCCGCTAATTCGACTTGTGTTGCTGTTTATTCAAAATCGACAGACATAGTTAAATATTTGACATGCGAGCTGTATTTTTCGCCGTATTTCGGCTATTTTGTGGCCCTTCTTCATTAATTTGGCATATAATATAAAATTTATTAGTTTGTGTATTGGTGATATGGCAACCAATAGTGCGAAAGCTATAGACATATCACTACTGAATATGGTGTACAAAAAAAATGTTCATACATCATTGAAATTAAAATCAGATCCTACACCAGCAGTATTATTGGGAAGTATTCAGATGGTTTTAGAACAGGTACGAGTATATCGATGATAGACCAATTGCTTACAGTCAAGTAGGTACTTGAGAAATACTTGGAGCTCAACATTGACGGACACCATATTTCCGCTGACTTTAAGCAAACATACTATAGTACCGATTGTAACGTACTGTACCAAATAATGTTTTGCTCTGATATACCAGCCAAATTAGTCCGTCTTACCATAATGACAATCACGCAACTATAGCCTCACTCGAGCCTGTAGTAATCGAGCAGTTGCCTAGGCAAACTGCTAGAAAAACAACATAATACTTGATCCAATTTGAATTTTAAATTTAAAAAAATAAATGTTTAAATTTACAATTAAAATTCGATCACGGCAACCCCTTTGCAACAAATTTATGAAAATGAATTATGGTATCACGCGATGGGAGATACCGGTTGGGCACGAGCAGAAGGCTCGCCAAGAAACCACTGTTGCGACACACGAGGGTTCTGTTTTTGATCGCCACATGTTGCGGACGTCTCGAAGAATTGTTTTTCGGAGGTTGATGGTCGTGAGTGAGGACTGATCTGCGGATTTGGTTTTTGCGTGTTTTCAACGTTCCTGAGAATCATTTTCATACGGTCTATGGGAAGGTTTGAAAACGTTCAACGAAAGTGGAATCGTATCGAATACGGTCCTGACGTAGAGAATATTTTGATTGTGTGTACCCCTACATTGTGTGTTTCCTTCTTTTGTGCGAACAGAGCCGCAGGGGGCTTGCTAGGACTCCAGTGTGTATTCTCGACATATTTTGTATCGTGGGGCTTCTCGATATTACCGCAGAATGAGTTCTTCCAGGATAACCGAATCCAGGCGTTGCAGCGTAAAATAATTTTGTGTTCGACTAGTGAGCACATTTCCTAGAGCATGTTTTCGAGCTGGGAGAAAGTTTTAGGACACGCGTAACGTCAATATTGCTGAAATAAAGTAAAAATTGATGCTAGCTAGCGCGCCCCATTTTCGCTGATTGTTGTGCTGTCTCTCGTCGCTGTGCCGCCACACACCGTACGAGGTTGTGAGTCTCCATGAGCCGCACTTCCCCAAATCCACGGAGCCGCCTACACTGCATTAGCTGCGCTAGCATCGGAATGGAGAAGTGATACCGAATGTGAGTGCGCTTGCTGCGGTGCAGACAGCAGCGAAAGCGGTTCAGCATCGAAATATTGAACGGAGCGTTTTGGTTTTGTAAACTGAATTGAAAACTAACCATCCGCAGTCTTTGTTTAGCGGCCAAACCAGAAAAGACCAAAAAGAATCAGCATGAAACCATTCGCTGACTCGTTACTATAGAATTCGCAACATTTGACCGCTGCCGCCTGATTCTAGTTGGAAAGGTGGTTTAATTGGAGTACAACAACGATCCAATTGGATGTATATTGTAGCGGTTCAATTGCTATTTGCCGGTGAACCTATTGGAAAACTATCTAAACAAGATTGTCCTCAAATTTGGATATTCTTTAACAAATTAGCTTAATTGTTCCCTTAAAAGATTACTGTTGTGCAATGTTTTAACCACAAATTATCGAAATTCTTCGCAACTGTATGGAGAATTCGACTTTAGTGTAAATTGAACAGAATAGTTTAGATTTGGTTGAAAATTTTGTGTGTGGCCTTGTGCAGTGACAATTCTATTGTTTCAATAATATTGGTTTATATCTTGAATTGTTAAAAAAACAACGGTTTTAACAACTTGCTTCTACCATTCACAGAATAAGTGTGTAAAAATGCAGAATATTGCAAATGAATCAATAATCCTGGTATTTTTCAAGATAAATTTAAGCTAGCCTCAATGGTTCTTCACAAAGAAAATTTGTATTTGCTCTTAAGTATCCACAGGATAGAAACTACAAGCTTACCTACCCCAAAAACGAGCGCTCGTCGGAGGAGGATATTAAATATAAAAAAAAATTATTTTTTTGCATATTTGATATAAATGATTTTTCCACGGTGGATTAAATTGCTGGACAAAAATGTTCATACTCCTCAGCCGTTCAGAGAATTTGTTGTGATATCTGATGAACATCCATTACAATAATTAAGAAATATTTCATCATCGTGATTAAACATCGCTTACGATATTTAAAGAGGAAAAGTAAAGGGTTTTCCAATAACAGGTGTTATTTTGAATAGCCCGCTATTTCGGTAGATGTCACTTTGACATGTAGAAACTACGCCATTAATAAAAATGGAACGATACACGCTTCAACAACGCATTGAAATTATTAAAATTCACTATAAAAATGGTGCAAATTCTGTTAGGATAACTTAGTGATGTGAAGAATAAAACCCGTGCAGCCAAAAGTGTTGAAGAAAACCCAGGTTTGTCCATTCCTCGTCGTTCTTTGGAATTAGGCATCCCACAAACGTCATTACACCGTATTTTGCATAAAGATTTCGGTCTTAAGGCTTGGAAAGTTCAGTTAACACAAGAACTCAAGCCGGTTGATCATCAACAACGTCGTGTCTGTGCTGAATGAGTCCTTGAAACGCATGAACATGATCCGGAATTCCATTGAAAAATCATCCTTATTGATGAGGCCCATTTCCACCTCAGTGGCTCCGTCAACAAGCAAAATTGTCACATCTGGGGCTCGGAAAACCCAAGAGTTATTGTTCAAAAGCCTCTCTATCCTCAACGTGTGACTGTTTGGTGCGGTTTATGGCACGGCGGAGTCATTGGACCTTACTTTTTCGAAAATGAGGCTGAAGCAACAGTTACGGTGAATGGATTGCGCTATCGAGAGATGATTAATGATTTTTATGGCCGAAATTGGATGGTATTAATCTGGACAACGTTTACTTTCAACAAGACGGCGCTACGTGCCACACAAGCAACGAAACCATTGATCTTTTATGGGAAAAGTTTCCGGACCGTGTTATCTCTCCAAGAGGTGATCACAATTGGCCACCGAGATCTTGTGATTTAACACCTTGTGACTTTTTCCTTTGGGGCCACGTGAAAGAGAAGGTCTACACCAACAGCCCAGCGTCAATTCAAAACCTGAAAGATGGAATTCGTGAGGCTTTTTGCGATTTGGTTATGAAAAATTTCGTGAAAAGGATATGGTCCTGTAAGCGTGGTCGTGGTGGTAATTTGCCTGATGTTATTTTCCACTATAAACGGCATATCTTCCTCTTTATAATGAAATAAACATTCGATCATTTATATTAAAAAATGGCATTTTTCTTTTAATATCAAAATAACACCTCTTATTGGAAAACCCTGTATAATAAAAGAATATTTCAAATCGCCAAAGTCGCCAAAATACACATCAAACCAAATCACACATAAAAATGCATATAGAAGTACAAGTAGCATTGAATTTTTTCATATCTTATTTATATAATAAATTGCCACGGAGGCGAGTTAATTTATTTGGAGAAGAAAAATGGGTGTAGGGAAGAAGTGAAGATTCTCACCAATTGTTGATCAAATTTCTTTATATTTGTAAATTTTCGATCATTGCATATAATTTTTAGTTCATCCCGTAGAAATAAAATGGAAAGTTAAATTGTCAATATCGGTCTTTCTATTCATTTGAAACCCGGACCAGGTTTGGGAACCGCCAAGTTGGCTAGCCCCTTCACTCATGAGCTAGCCATCGGGTGAGCTCATCTCTTATTTGTGCGTTAGAGGTGCTCTTGCAGGGTAAAGTGGCCTTCCGCTCACTAGCTTATTTATGTTATAGTATTATGTGATTCCATCATATAAGACTATAACATAAATTTGAAACTTTGATGGTTTTCATTTCAGGGAAAAGTTCATGCAAATTATGTTTGCACGAGTTTTCCATTCAAATGAAAAGCATCTGGCTATGTCTACAATATATGTTGATCCGGATGAAGGGGTGCCCCAATCTTATTTGGGAGCCATAAATATCGTAGGCAAAGACGAAATATTCTCAAGTCTCGTTCATTTTCGCCAGGCCCAGGTTGTTGTTTACTTGTGCAATTTTCTCCTTTAGTAGGTTACCTCTGAATAGCCAAAATCGGAGTGAGTCGTGTTATCCACTAATTCGTGAATGCGAAATTTTTTCGTAGTAGGCCCTTGGGCTGGGGAAAAGGACCAGCCCCATGACACCGCAATGCTAGCCTGCCAGCGCATTCACACATCCTCAGACAAGGCCTCGGCGAGCACCAATATCCTCGCTCGCCGAGGCAGCAGACCATCCCTGCAGTCCTTTGTGGACATTTACTTCCACTTGTATTCACTACAAGCCGATGGCAACGATGAAAATAAGAGACATTGACTGCGTCACGGATCTGGCCGAGGTAGAAGAGGCCATCAAAAGGGAGTTCCCCAGCCTGGACAGGGGACAACGCATGGTCATAATTGACTCGACCGAAAAGGGCGCTGAACAATTTCTGAATAAGGGCAAAGTAAGAATAGGGTGGGTTGTCTACAGCATACGGCGAAGATCAGTGCCTCTTCAATGTTTCAAATGCCTTGGCTATGGTCACGCCGTACATGTATGCAAAGAACCCCATAGGAATTCCCTATGTTACAAATGCGGTGAAATGGGACCTAAAACAAAAAAAAGAGTGTAAAAGGGAGGCGCACTGTACTCTTTACAAGAATGCTGCTCCAAGACCGGCTTTTGGGCACGTCTTGGGATCATGAAAATCCCGAGGTTTCCAGGAAGCCTTAGCCAAGGCAAAATCAGAACTTCCATGACCCGCATCCTGCAGCTAAACCTACAATGCAATTCAACCGCCCAAAACCTGCTTGAGCAGTTTGCGAGGGACATGAAATCCGACTTCATGCTGTTCAGTGAGCCACACCATGTTAAAAGTTCGGCATCATGGTATCCTGATGAAACTGGTATCTTTCCAAGCCAAGCTGAACGCGTGGTCGCGTGGTGCAGGGAGATACGCAGGGGACGGAAGAACTGGTAGCTCAAAATGTGGTGAACTCAACTATGAGCATCATCACGACTGCTTGCAATGCTTCTATGCCTCGTTGAAAACCGCGTCACGGCAAGCCTCTAGTGTACTGGTCGCCGACTTACATCGCTGAAAAGCGAAGGGAGTTTCACAAGCTTCGGCGTGAGGCTCAACGGGCAAGGCTCGCTGCTGGCATAATCTAGTGGACAATGTGAACAAGGATCCGTGGGGCCTTGACTACAAGCTAGTTATGCCGAAGCTTGGTGCCCTACGGAAACCTTGTATACATGATCACTATTTTCCTGAATTGCTGCTCAGCCTATACAATGATTGCCTAGGGGCGGGGTTTTCCCGGTACGATGGAAGGTGACGACGCTCGTACTAATCAGCATAGGAAATCTCGGATCACCGTCCGCATACCGGCCGTTACGTATGCTAGACACTGCTGGGAAAGTGCTTAAGAAACTCAGCAAGAGAAGACTCACTGACACGATTCATGCTGCTGGAGACCTATCTCCTCGGCAGTACGGCTTTAGAGCAGGATGTTGCACCATTGATCCTATTGTAGAGGTGGTGAGCGCGGTCCAAGAGGAAGGGGCATAGAGCCGCACCAAGCGACAGATCGGCCTATTGGTGGCATTCGACGTTAAGAACGCCTTCAACTCCGCTAGATGGGTGGATATTCTGGATACACTGGATACCCTTTTCAAGTTCCAGAATATCTGAAGTGGCTTTAGAGGGACTACCTCAAGGACCGCAGGCTGCTTTACGAAAAGACATAGGGCCAACGAAGGATGGAAGTTACATTGGGTATTTTCCAGGGATCGACCCTTGGCCCAGACCCGTGGAACGTATCTTACGATGGTCTACTGAAACTGGAGATGCCAGATGAGTCGTGCTTGATGGGCTACGCGGATGATGTTGTGCCTCTGGTTGCTGGACGCACCGATGAACAAGCGCAACTTAGGCCAGATATGCTAATACGCCAATTAGGAGACTGGATGACTACTCACGGGTTCAGTTTAGCACTGGAGAAAACCGAAGTGGTCATCTTGACAAAAAAGAGAATCCCTAGAGTAAGGATGATCAGTATTGGATGCACACTAATCGACTCGAAGCCAGCGGTGAAGTACCTGTGGCTACTGATTGACTCGAAGATGAGTTTCTCTGAGCAAATCATGGCAGCGGCTAAGAAGGCTGCTTCGGGAGTATTGGCTCTGAGTCAAATTTTGGCCAATGTAACGGGACCCAACCCATCAAGAAGACGCCTCTTGATGAGTGCTGTACGGTCAGTGCTACTGTACGGAGCAGAGGTATGGGGCGACGCTTTCAGTAAGGAGGTTTATCGAAAACACCTGGCACAGGTGCAGAGAAGAGGAGCGCTGAGGATTGCATCATCATATCCGACAGTCTCTGATTCGGCGGTGAAAGTCATTACAGGCGTGATACGTGTCGGCCTCCTTGCCAGAGAGCGCCGCTCTATTTATCTGCGTCGAAACAAGTATGCGAGGGAGACGGTTGTTCGTGAAGAGAGACCACGCTCACTCAACGACTGGCAGCAGTCTTGGGTGAATTGCACGAAGGGAAGGTGGACTGCGCGCCTCATCCCGGATGTGAGACCGTGGCTAAATCGCAGGCATGGTGAGACTGACTTCTATCTGACCCAGCTTTTGAGCGGGCATGGGTGTTTTCAGTCTTACCTGCACAAGATTGGTAAGTCACGGTGCCCCGATTGTCGGTATTGCCCAGAAGGGGAAGAT
Source organism: Odontomyia ornata (assembly GCA_963969285.1). NCBI lineage: Eukaryota > Metazoa > Arthropoda > Insecta > Diptera > Stratiomyidae > Odontomyia > Odontomyia ornata. The sequence continues at coordinate 135,178,835 of OZ017738.1, read as the reverse complement.
AATGCCTGCCACACATTTTATGCGTGCAAAAAATGGATCAGGCTGCGAAGTGACCTCTATAGGGAGACAGGACAGCTCACCCCGGATAATATAGTCGCGGTGATGCTCAAATCGGTTGACGAATGGAACCAGGTGGCACATTATGTTCGGGCAGTCCCAAAAGATAAAAGGTACTCACAGCAACCGGAGGCGTTGGGGCTGGAGGATTGCTTGCCTAGCAATTCCTCTTCCCCTCTCCTCTCCCGCTAGAAGAGGGATCCCCCAGCTTGGAGCCGCCTCACGGTGTAACAAAACGAGACCTGGCCCGAAGTAATATGTCAAACGGTTCCAGATTGGGTTCTTGGGTTGCCAGGGGAGAAAGTTACTGGGTAGTTCAATCGCCTTCTTGCGAGCATGAGAGTGCCACACTCTGTGCGTAAATGAAATTCACCTCCCAACCACAAAAAAACACTCGAGTAGGTGCCACTACACGTATGGCCACCTTTTGGCTACACCTCCAATCATGCGGGGAAACTCATCTTTGAGTCGATCAGCACTCCCAGGTACTCGTATTTTACCGCTGGTTTTGACTCGAGTAGTGTTTCCACGATGCTGCTAGTCCTTACTCTGGGGATTCTTTTCTTAGTTAGGATGACCACTTCGGCTTTCTCCAGTGCTAGACTGAAGCGGTGAGCAATCATTTAGTGCCAGGCTCACTGCTTCAGCGTACTTAGTCAGAATTGCGCATGTTCGACAATGCACCCTGCGATTAGTGCCGCTACATCATCTGCGTAGCCAAACAAGCGTGACTCGCCCGGCATCTCAAGCCTCAGTAGCGTGTCATACGAGATGTTTTACAAATCGAGACCGAGGATTGAGCCCTTAAGGACACCCGATAAAACAGCTATGCAGTGACTCCCTTCCTTCGTATCGCAGATCAGACTGTGGTTCCTTAACCAGTCCCTCAAGATTTGCAAAAGTATTGTGGCACTTGGAATCGACTTTCTAGCGCTTCCAGGATATCCACCCACCTGCCAAATTGACAGCGTTTCTTATATCAAGAGTAACTAGTAGGACGACCCTACAAGCTGGGCCGCGCTTAGGACTTCTTCGATTGCGTCAATAGTCAATATCCTCAGCGGCGCAGATATCGTCAGCGAGTCTTCCCTTGATGAGTTTTTCGAGTACTTTGCCACCTTTGACTAGCATACATAGCAGTCGGTATGCAGAAGGTGACTCGAGATTCCCTTACCTTTACTGATTAGCACAAGCCTCGCTACTTCCAGCACTCTGGGAATATCCCTTCATGCAAGCAAGTATTGAACATACTGAGCAGCAAGCCAAGACATAATTGGTAAACCATCTACAGCACCTCAACTGAAATTTCATCTGGTTCTGGAGCCTTTACTTCTTCAAAGACAACACTGCTTCTTCCACTTTGTCTTTTTCTTTGTGAAAAGTGGGCGTTTCACTAAGGTTTTGTCGTGGACAGCCTTAATCTAGGGTTGATGAATAGGGAAGCGAGCCCGCATAATCTCGTTTATCTTTTCCGTATTATATGCGCAATCTTTGGATACCGAGCATCCTCACGACTAGCTAGTAGCCTAAGCGCCAGGGGTACTAGTGCACGTCGTTTATTAGTTCTTTCTTGCCAGGGGATTCGTCTTACTGCTATTGATAAGTTTGTCGAGGCATTTTCTAGCAGACTAATAAGCTGTTAATTTGGTGTCTGTATCTTCTTGGGCTGTGCGCTGGAGCTTGTGGCACTCTCCTCACTTTTCGGCGATTTCAGAGAGCCACCAATAGACTAGAAGACTTGCGGGTAGATGTAATGATTCTCATAATTGAGTTCATTACAAAATTGAAAAGTTATGAGCATTACGTAACATCTATTTGAGATCATGCTAATCCATCTGCTGAGTGACTTCGATAACGAAATCTTTTCATGCATTTCTCCCTACAACAGTGAACTTGTAAGCCAATGTGAGTTTCACATTCAAGGAATCATGTTTGAATTTTAGGCAAAATGCACGTTACTAATGCGTTTAATGTACTTTAATGTTCAATCAATGTGTAGTCAGTAATAAAGAAATGAAACGTTCCTTGGGCTTTAGTTAAAATAAAAACATTTATCTCATTTTTAGGGCTTTGTGAAACGAGTTTTATGAAGACCTACTAGTTTCGCGTCCTGTCTGTCTGTGCGTCACAGCAATTTTCTCAGAAACTGAAGCAGCTACAAAGCTTAATTTTTGTGGAAAGGTCAGAAGTGGTGATATATCAAACGTTTCTAATTTTTTTTATGGAGGTTTCCCTCATTATAACGAAGTAGACATAAACAAAATTTTTTTAAATCAAAGGTAGTTGAGTGGAGTATTAAATAAAAGGTCTTGATTAACACTTTTGGGATCTGAAGAAAAGTAGTTTTGTGCAACAGGAGGAGACAAAATGGATGAATAATCTGCATCTTTTGGATAAGTTTGAACGATTTCTCATACAAGTATCGGATGAATAATTCAAGTCATCGCGTTATGCCATCAAAAGATTTATTTCGAGACCTATAATAGTTACAAAGCCGTTCTGGTATGACCTCTCTCCTGCCTACTCGACTTGTTTTATATTAATTATCATATGATTCACTACTTTCTAGCCAACATTTGGAATTTTATTGATGAATGGCCTGTGCAAATTTCTCAAATGGCTCACCTGATGCTTTCTAATGAGAGCGAGCCCTTGCTTATTCAACGTATACATAGAATCTCTCAATAAATATAGACATAACACATGTTTGAGAACTTGATATACCTCTCTCCGACATGAAATGAAACTACGAAACATCCCGATTAGTATCAATCACATTAAGAGAAATTTATACCCGTGGTATTTATAACAAATTATTTATTATTTTTATACATCCTACCATTACTCATGATAGCATTCCAGCGAAAACAAAACGAGCAAATGACAAACTTACCATAAGCACGCAATGACAACCTTAAACCAATGGAAATTGATCGACACTCAACTTGAGGAGTTCCATCCGTAACAAGAGTTCAACAGCATAAATCACGTATTGAATATCTCACACAATGATTATTGTATTCAAAAGCGCGCATATCCATGGTTCAGCAACATTTCCCGACACACCTTCTTAAGACAGACATGTGTCCCCATGTTTGTTCCAAAGATATAAGTGCAGAAATAAGCCGCGCTATTAAATAAGTCACAAACACACACGTCTCGTCGAAGTCGTCACTTGTTTCATTTACATAAAATCATTTGAAAATGCAAAATACCAATGCTGGGTGGAAGAAACCAACGTAGCCCAATTTAGGCGCAAGTCGACGCGTTGCCGAAGTCTCCCTAACACGCACAACAGGTCGCGAATGCCGAACAGAACTTTCAATTCACAAAATAATTACAAGTGGAAAAACTAGAAAACTTGTTACTCTTTCAATCGATAATCACCTGCCCAAACATGAAGATAGTCGCCACTCAGTGTGTTGGGCAACAAATCGCCGAGGAAATATTTATGGCTGAAATCCGCACACTTCACACCACACAGCCACAGATATTCAGAAAATCACTACACTATCCAAAGATACACTTGAAGTTGTTAAATCAATAGCAAGCATGAGAGTATCTTGCGCCGAGACCAATACTCTGGTTTGACCTCATTAGTTATTCTGCTCAATGTAGCGCAAAGTAGTTGTTTAGCGCCAATTAGGTACCTGCCTTCGCCTCGCCTATCGTCATCACTTGGATTCTGCTGCTGTCGTAATTACGCGACTCGCTAATGTTGAATTGAGCGATATAATCCGTCGATTACCTATGGCACATTACAGTCCGGAAATCTAGTTTGCAGATACTCGTATCTGAAGCACACTTGTCTGCGCGAATCAGTCGCCCTATCTTATCCTTGCTGCAAGATGTGACCTCACCTCCCACTGTCTTCTAGATGGGTTCCCAGGACTCAATAGATTAGTACATCAGATTAGCAAGCACAGGTGGAATTTCGCGGTACCGCGTATCTTCTCCTGTTGCCCGACTTATTCTACGAAACCGCAAATCCCATAAATATAAAAAATTTTACACACCGCTGACGCGACACTACAAACTACCAATCAACTAATCCGATCGACCGACTGACCTCTACACAGCGGTAGCCGCACGACACAACAGCAATAACAACAATCCACTAATTGGTAACAATAATAGCAACAATAATAACGGCGAAACAGCAAAAAACGTGCCGATAAAAAGATTTGCTCGGAATTAGCAACAAAAGCACATTCAAGTGATGTTAAGCCAACAATAGTCGCTTGGGCCGCGGCACGTTAAAAGTAATAGACGATAGTCGAACAGTAGCAATAGTTGTAGGAATCACAAGTGGGCGGGCGATTGATTCCGGTCCAGCGGTGTTTGCAATCTAGGCTTCCAGACCTTCAGATACAGCAGCTGTTGCGGCATATCTTCATGGCTGCGCGTTAAACCGCCAACACTTCCTTAATATTGGGCGGTAATTTGTTAAGTGGCAAACATCGGAAATGTCTTAATTGAATCTACCAGCAACAAAAGATCACTTTGTGGGGCGTATCTTCGCTGTTGAAGGCACTACACAATATTAACACAGAACAACTAAATTTATGGATAGTGACTAAATCGGAAAAGCTTTAAAAAATGTGGCAATTTATCTTTTCAAAGCAACATCCCTCGCGTCAATACGAGATGTTTATTTACTTAGGATTCATTAAAAGATAATTCATCATCAATGAAAGTTACACATTAACACTTAGCGGAAGCTTATTTTTTCCTTCTTTGGGAACGGAAGCTCAACTTGGAAGATTTGCCAACTTTCTAGCAAGGAGACATTAACAAGGACACGTTATCGACTATCTGTCAGCATTTAATTGTAACATTAGGTACCGTATATCTTTCCGAGTCCGCCGATATTCCGTTCGGAATTTGCAACAGCAGCACATCCGTACGTACCGCACGATACTGTTTGCTCCACGAACTGATGAACAACCACTTGACTTGCTTGGATCAACTGCAAAGCTAACTTAGACACCATCGTAAGCTAAGCGCCAAGCCTGAATATTATAGGCGGCAAAAACTACACTCTCTGTCTCCAAAGCAGCGTCAATAGATTCAAACATAAGTTTCGTGGGCTATGAGATGTAAACACTGCTAACGAATCGGCTAGGCAGGTAGATAAATGCTTTTTGATTGATTTTTTAACAAGGACATGACTATTCTATTCAAAATTATTAATTTTAATATTAACGGAAATGATGTCTCTGAAATGCATCTTAAAACAAGTTGGGTAAACAGACCTACGCTCATGTCAGAAGGGTTTTGTATTCAATTTACAAAATGCAGTCACCAGATCGAATCAAATCAAGAAACATGTCAAAGACGATTTTTTTGGAGAAAATATGAAATACGAAGATCATACTATTATTAACAAAGTTGAACGAATATCGACTTCTGAGGTTTTTGGTATTGTTATACTCATAAATATCTCCCTTGATAATTATTTCAGATGTCCATCCGCGACGGAGGAAACACATTTTTCATGTATTTCCCCCCTGTGCCCCCACTGAAGCAAAAACTGACAGTTTAACAACTGTTTTGAAAAGCTCCCATGAAAACTTTCATTTCATACTCATTTCGGCTACGTTTGATGAATTTTTTTTTCAGGGGCCACTCTCCTGTACTGTTATCATCGATTAATGGCCAGTTTTTTCGAATCCTAGAATGGTTACAAAACCCTTTTGCTAGGAGTTCTCTCCCACCTCCTTGACGTTTTTCAGTTATAAACATTAATTGTAGGTACTCATCTTCAGTCATTCATCAAATTGAATCAAATGTTCAAGGCATGCACTTTAAACGTTGAAGTTGCGAAAAAATAACTCAAAATTATTCAATCTTCGCATTTAATACAGCCACTATTATGTTTTACGATTACTGATACCACTAGCTGAACCGATTCTCAAAGATATACATGACACCTATTATTCCTGAAATTTCCATGCAAATCCTAGCAAAACGGTAGTGTCTGAGTCGGTAAAAAGCGCATGTTGTTCCATAGCCATATGTTGCCATAATAATAAATGCAGCGCATATTGTTCCATAGTAATACAGGAAAGCTCAATCCGCTATAATTTCGCTAAATATGATTCAATCTTTATGAAACTTTCAGGATAGATCAATCTTATGAATAGACATCTGTGTGCTGAATTTCATTGAATTTAAGGGTACCGTTAAGATTTTATTCAAGAAAACATAAAATCGATAAATCATACTATTACTAACAAAGTTGAGTGAATTGCGACTTCTAACGTATTTGTTGTTGTTGTACTCACCAAGACCTACAATCCTGATTTTTTTCAGATTTTTCGGATCACAGGTGTCCAATCGCGAGGGGGGGACACAAATTTTTCGTGTATTTCCCCTCCCTGTGCACCCCTTGAAGCAAATTTTGTCAAACTAAGACCTGTTTTGAAAAGTTCTCATCAAGACCTTTCATTTGATACCCATATCGGCTACCTTCAATGAAATTTTATTTTCGGGGGGTCATTCCCCTATATGGGGAGACCCCCCTTAAATACCTTATAAAAATTTTTTCTAGTTGAACTTTGAAGAGATCACCACTTTACACCTTCACACAAAATTTAGTGTTTCTAGCTAAAGTAGTTTCCGAGAAAAACTGCTGTGACACACGGACGGACGGACGGACGGACGGACGGACGGACAGACGGACAGACTGGTCGCGAAACTAGTAGGGTTTTGTAAAATTATTTTACAAAACCCTAAAAATGCCGTCCAGATGAACTTAAAACATTTAAAGATACGAGCAACAACTTTTGGAAGAGAGAGGACACGCACTTCGCTTGTTTCTTACGTTTGTTACTGTTTGCGGTGGGACTCTCTTGTCCCGAACTTTGATTTTATTATTTTTATTTAATACATTCACCAAAAAGTCGTTAAAAATAGTTTAATAAACGTTTAGCAGCTTTGATACAGACCAACAACAATACTGAATAAACTTTTGTTTCAAAGTTTTGACAAATTAAACAAGTTGGGTAGACAGACCTATGCTCATGCCAGAAGGGTTTTGTACTTAACTTACAAAATGCAGTAACCAGCAACGAATAAAATCATGAAACATGTCAAAGACGATTTTATTGGAGAAAATGTGAAATTCGAGGATCATACTATTATTAACAAAGTTGAACGAATTTTGGCTTCTGAGATATTTGTTATATAAATATCTCCTTTAATAATTTTTTCAGATTTTTTAGATCACGTCCATTCGCGAGGGAGGAAACACATTTTTCATGTATGTCCCCCCCCTGTGCCCCCACTGAAGCAAAAACTGTCAGTTTAAGAACTGTTTTGAAAAGCTCTCATAGAGAACTTTCAATTGATACTCATATTGGCTACCTTTCATGAAATTTTATTTCAGGGGCCACTCTTCTGTACTGTAATCATCGATACATGGCCTATTTTTTCGAATCCTAGAATGGTTACAAAGCCCTTTAGCTAGGAGCTCTCTCCTGCCTCTTCAACTTGTTTCAATTGTATGGACTCATCTTCATGATATCTATCACTCCAGAAATTTTCATGCAAATTCTAGCAAAGCTGTAGTGTCTAAGTCGGTAAAAGCGCATATGGCTCCATAGCCATATGGTTCCATAGTAATACAGGGCATATTGCTCCATAGTAATACAGGAAAATTCAAATCGCTATAACTCCGGTAAATACCATTCGATCCTTATGAAACTTTCAGAAAAGATTTATCTAATAAATAGTCATCTGTTTGCTAAATTTTATTGAGTTTAAGGGTGCCGCTTAGATTTTATTCAAGAAAACACAAAATCGATAAATCATACTACTACTAACAAAGTTGAGTGAATTTCGACTTCTCATGTATTTGTTGTTGTTGTACTCATGCAGGCCTACTTTCATGATATTTTTCAGATTTTTCGGATGGAAGGTGTCCAATCGCGAGGGGGGGGGGGGGTACGCGAAAAGTTCGTACATTTCCCCTTCCCCTGCCCCCCTCGGTACTTATAAGGCAATTTTAAAACTTGTTTGGAAAAGATCTCATTGAGACCTTTCCAACGACACCCTACTCGACTACCAATGTTGAAAATTTTTTTTTGAGGGGTCACCGCCCTATATGGGGAGACCCCCCTTAAACGCCTTTGAAAAATTTTTCCACCCTTGAACTTTCAAGAGGTCACCACTTCTGACCTTTCTTCAAAGTTTCATGGCTGTAGCCTCTATAGTTTCGGAGAAAAAGTGCTGTGACATACAGACGGACGGACGGACGGACGGACATAGGTCGTGATTGCAATAGGGTTTTGTATTTTAGTACAAAACCCTAAAAATGGATGAAAAATGGGTTACTCGATTGATAAAATTGAAAATGTGGTATTCGAAACTTGAAGCATTTTTGCTTTGTGGCGAATTGAATTTGAATTTGGTGAATTGAATTAAAATGATCGATCAATTGATAAATCAATCAAATAAATCGAATTAATTACGAATGGGCTAATTATTACAGTGCAAATTAACTTTAAATAACTATGTAAGTTGAATGAAGCACTTATGTTGCCGGATCAGGCCGTGATGGGCGCTCAGGGGTGTCAGAAACTCAACACCCCCCGTTGAATGGTCCGTTCAACCTCCTCCAAGGTGTGCGGTAGGCTGTAGCGTCTAGGTGACGGCACCAGTGGTTGGACATGCAGGTTGGATTGTTGTTTGCAGGAAAGTAAGTGGAGGTTGATCACCAGTATGACTAATCCAAGAATGCCCAGGTAGCCGATGGTGTACTGGTAGATGTCGTGATCAGTCACTTGATCGGTCCATGAAACATCTTACGCTTGTAGTTGTCGTCACAGTTCTTCGATTTCAGATGCAGGCTCAGTGAAATGAGTGAAGTCGTTGAAAGAGTCCACAAGGTTTGGCCAATTCCCGTCAATACGATCCCAAATCATAATAAATGAGCAACTTCCACTCGCTGGAAGATAAGAAGACTCGACCTAATGGTTGAAAAAACATACCCGTATGGGGAGCTTTGTTTTGGAGAGGCGTGCGCTATGGGAGCTAGCAGGCACATCAAGAAGAGCGCCAAAATTGACTTGCTGGTTCGCATCGATCGCCACCTTGTCGTCGAGATGCCGTCGCCGCTGATCTGGGACCCTTCTTTCATCAAGTGGGCGGCGCTTGCTTGTGATGGTTCTTCATTAGACTGCGCCGTCAAGTACTGATAATGGGACCAGTTTGTGTATTGGCCTTTCAAAGTTCCGAGGACTGTTTTGACATCAACGACTCGTACGAAACCATCGGCGCCTTCGAACGTTTTGATAATTCACCCCAGTGGCCACTTCATCGATGGGGTGTTACCTTCGCTTATGACGACCACTGTTCCCGGGATCGCATTGGGGTGTATGACTATCTCCACTTCACACGATGCTGCAAATGCGCCTAGTACTCGTGCGACCATTGTCTCCAGAATTCGAGTTTGAGGTGATTGATTAGCTTCCACCGGGCATGGAGACCTCCGATGACTGGCTCTGTGCGACCATCCACCCTGGCTGCGAGGGGTTCTCCGATGAGAAAGTGTGCTGGAGTTAAGGTCGCCAAATCATTGGGATCGTTTGACATTGGAGTCAGTGCTCTAGAATTGAGGATAGTCTCCACCTCAACCACCAAGGTATGCAACTCCTCGTAGGTGAGAGCCGCCGACGAAATACCTCGACGCATCAAATTTTTGGTTAATTTGACCGCCACCTCCCACAAGCTGCCAAAATGAGGCACGCGTGGAGGGATGAAGTGGAAATCGATTCCCCGGCTGGAGCACGCCGTTGTTACTTCTTAACGCATTTCTTTGGAATATAATCAGGACGACAATTCTGATAGCTGGTTGTGAGCTCCCACAAATTTGGTGGTGTTGTCGCACAATAAGTTTCGGCACTGTCCTCGTCGGCCAATGAAACGATTGAGAGCACAGAAGAATGCCTCTTAGCTTAGATCGCTGGCTAGCTCCAGATGGACGGCCTTTGTAGAGAAACAGCAATATATGGCTAGGTACCCCTTTTGTGGTCGGATACCTCTACCTCGGTAATGGATCAACATAGGCACACAGAAATCCACGCCGGAGTTGATGAACGGCCGAGCTGGCTGAATACGTGCACTCGGCAGGTTTCCCATGACTTGTGAAAACAACTTAGGCTTGACCTGGGTGCACCACACACACCGTTGAACGATCGATCTCGCGAGTTGTTCTCCTCGAATTGGCCAGAACCGCTGTCTGGTGGTAGCGAGCAGTGTTTGCGCACCTAGATGGCAGCAGTCGCGATGGGTGTCCATCATCAGCACTCTGGTGAACGGATGTTTGAACGGTAATAAAATGGGATGTCTGACGTTGAACGTGATCTTGGCTGCCTCCAGCCTCCCATCGACACAGATTATGCCCACTGGATCCAGGAATGGCGCCAGTTCCACCAGTGGACTGTGCTTGGAGACTTTCCTCCCCGACCTGTTATCCAAAAGATCGCAGTTAAAAGTTTGTGATTGTACATATCTCACGATGGTCTCCAGGGCTGTGGATAATTCATCACTCGTGGGCGCTTGATTTGTCAGTTGAGATTGCTTGACTGCTGGCTTGAGACCACAGATAAGCCGCATCATGTAGGCCACTTTGCGCTGCAGCCTCTTGAAGGAGTTGCCGTGTTGGATCCGCTGAATGAAGTGTGTTTCAGGAGCCTCTGCCGCTACCATAGCGGTCTTGGTCCGTTTCGTCTCCAAGTCGCAAGGGCCCCCACTTCGATACTCGGAAGGCCAAACTGATGCTGCCCTGGATAAAAATGGTGTTCCCTACAACCAATTACTACAGCGGCTAAATTCCTATTATCCCACGTGACAGGATGTCAGCTGGGTTGTCTTCAGACGCTACGTGTCACCATCGTTCCGGCCTTGAGAGGGTTTGTATGGCCAAGACCCTGTTCACCACAAAAGTATTGTACGATGATGCAGTAGACTTAATCCACGCTAAGACAATCTCGGCATCGGTCCGGAATACCTGAAAAATCTCCTGCAGATTGAGCGCTGTCTTAACTCGTCTTGTGAGCTCAGCGCCTAGTTTTGCCGCACACAACTTCAGACGCGGAACAGTAAGTGTTTTGATCAGGGCCACTCTTGACTTGGCGCACAGCAACCTGACGACAACTTGACCGCTCCTCAGGGTTGACTGCATATATATTGCTGCGCCATATGCCTTCTCGGAGGCATCACAAAATGTGTGCAACTGTACTTGCATGGGTTACTCGTCTGTACTGATGTGACGAGAAAATCGAGCCTGCTGCAATCATGGCAGACCATTGGGTATGAATCTCCACTGATAATGCTGCATCCCAGTCCGATTCCGATCGCCATAATTTCTGCAGGAATAGCTTGGCTGCTAACATCACAGGAGCCAGAATGCCCAATGGATGGAAAATTTTGGCAATATCAGATGCCATCGTCCTCTTGGAGAACTTTGCATCGGTAGGATTCAGGATTATTTGGATCTAGAACTCGTCAGTCTTCGGACGCCAGATGACTCCTAACGTCTTAATATAGTCCTCGAGTAAACTACTGAGGTCCAACTGGACCTATTGGTCCTCAGGTTTAATCTGCTTCAGCATTAGAGGATGCTTGGCCCACCATTTGCGCAAATGCATTCCTGCGCTCGAGAGTATGATGCATAACTCCGTAAACAACGAGGGGCCTCCTCTAAGCTGTCTGCCTTGGTTATGATGTCATCGATATAGCAATCCTTCCCCAACGCGCTGCTGCCCAGGGGACCTTTCTGCTGGTTCTCTTGTCCTAGAACCTGTAGACATTTTGTAGCTCAATACGGGGCACACGTTGTGCCGTACGTTACAGTTTTCAATTGATAGTATCGCACTGGTTCCGTTGAACTATTTCTCCAAATCAAGCCATGGTACCGACGGTCTTCAGGATGGAGGACTATCTGCCGATATATCTTCTCAATGTCGATGGGTGAATACAAAACAAGGCATTCTGAAACGCAGGAGTATCGAAAAAGGGCCATCCTGGACGGTAGGCCCAGTATGAAGGACATCATTCAACGAAACGTTTGTGGTCGTCTTACTGGATGCATCGAAAACCACTCGCAGCTTAGTTATACTGCTGTCAGGCTTCAGGACACAATGATTTGGAGGGAAGTATCATAACTCCTCCCACTGCTGCGACGTCACCTCCCCCATATGCCCAAGCCGAATATACTCCTCCATGAAGGCCTCGTATGGATCTTAGATCAGGGTTACTCTCCAGTCGACGCTCCAAGGCAATGAATTTCTGAGTGGCCACCGCTTGGGAATCACCTAACATCTCAGGATCTTGCTGAACGGAAGGTTAACCAAGAAACGACCGTCGGGACGTCTTGTCATTGTCTGATAGAAATGTGCTTCGCAAGACTTTTCAGTTAACGTAAGCTTGTGCTGCGGATCCTGTACTTACTTGACCTTCCAAAATCTCTTGATGAGCAGATTAAGCTAGTTATCTGCTGGTAGGATGCCGCATGTCACGGAAGACACTTGAGGTGTGATCACTCTTTCGGCTACAATCCACCCTAGGAGTGTGTTCTGGAGTACTGGGAGCTGTGGGCTCAACTTTATTTGTCCAATGGCTAGGACCTCGTAAAAATGTTTGGCACTCAGCAACATGTCGATGCGCTCCGTTCGGTGGGAGTCTGGATCTGCCAGCCTTTTGTTTTTGGGAATGTGCCATCCAAATATCCAATACTTCTGGCCGCGCAGCTGGAAGCCTGATGTCCTTCTCGAAGGCATTCACGCACAGCTTCTTAGTACGCACGAAACTTAGTCTCTTTGCAGCAGTGATCCTGATGAAATCGGGGCAGTAGTAAAGTGGGTGAGCCTGCTCACACATTAAGCACCAAGAAGCTGTCGTGGCGGCCACGGTCATCTTGGTGGCTTTCCTACGGTTGATATTTGGTTCCTTTCTTTTATGGCCGAGTGTCTCGTGGGCACGTTTCCGTGAAGTCTAACAAATTCTTCAAGAGTAGTAGCTCGCGCGGGTTGGATAACGATTGTTCGTATGATGCGTGAGTCGCTGGATCCAATTTTCGGATCAGCACAAGTAGCAGCAACGGCTTCCAGTCCCTTGTGGATACTTGCAGGTTGTCCCGGCCTCTAAAACATTCTTGTGTGGTGTCATGTAGACCCTTTATTGCTGCTACTGATGGCCTTTCATGAGCATAAGATGGCTTACTCATCAATTTGTTGATGACCGTCGCTACCAATAATCGCCGGTTGTCGTACCTTTATTTCAAAGTTGTCCAAGCCGCCTCGTAGTTGTCATCTGAGAATGTAAAATTTCGTAAGAAAAGCTCCACTTCTCCGGTGAGACCGGCCTTGAGGAACCATAGCTTCTGGCACTTGGACATCGGTTGGCTATGCACCATTTGCATGAACAAGTCGTGGAATTGTTGCCAATGTAAATAGTTCCCATCGAAGGTGGCGAATTTTATTTTCGGTAGAGGCATGGTAAGAGGAGTCACAAGTAGGTTTGCTGAGGCAGGTGTGGCGCTGAGTTCATCCATTTTCAATTCCAGACGTATTACCCAATCTTGGGTAAGCTCTTCCAAATGAGTGTGCTGTTGCACGTTAAAACCATACGCTTCAGGATCATACATGGAGCTCGACGATCTGCAGGTGATATTCATCCAGCTGAGTTTACTCCTGCGCCAGGTCCGAGTGACCTCCTTCTAGTCCAAACGGTCGATGATCTTCCGCCATGATATTGTAGCGACGCAGCATCCTGGCCACACTGGCATCTCTTGGTGCTGAGGCTTCTGCAGTGTAGTCCATGTCTTCGCTATCCGGAATTTCGAGCCTTTTGTTGACTGTTCCCCGGTTGGCAAGTCCACGTATGTTTTGGCACGCATTTGATCATGGAAGTGCTGCTGGTAACGGAGGTAGTTGCCTTTGGTAGGGTTGTATATATGTTGGGTAAAATATTCGTGCAACGGAGCGACCTCTAGTAGGTATCGGATGTGACTATCGCCTAGTTCAAAATCCTCCCCCGCGGCCTCCAGTCACCGCAGTCACTCTGCATGATACCCGGCTTTGTGCTTCCTTGAGGGCGAACCCTTCTTGTAGTTTGAAATAACGCCTTCGACGATTCGAGCCAATCCTTTTAGGTCCTCGATCAGGCAATTTACATTCGCCATCGCGTAGAAGGTCGGAAAGCAACCGGAAACAGAAAGCGCGGATACACCGCGCCACTAACATACATAAAACACCATACAGCACTTCATGGCCTGTTCACCGAGGAAAAACAATTATTTAGTTATGTACGGCAAAATAAATACCAAGTGCATCTCGCCCGGGCCTCCAAATGTTTGCGCCGGGACTCTTTTGTCGCGAACTTAGATTTTATTATTTTTAATTTACTACATTCACCAAAAAGCTCAAAAATTCGTTAAAAATCTTTTAATGAACGTTCAGCAGCTATAATACAGACCAACCAACAATTGAATCCTGAATAAACTTTTGACAAATTTAAAAATGAATGGAATATGGGTTACTCGATTGATAAAATTGAAAATGTGGCATTCGAAACTTAAAGTATTTTCACTTTGTGGCGAATTGAATTTGCATTTGGTGAATTGAATTAAAATGACCAATCAATTGATAAATCAATCAAATAAATCGAATTCATTACGAATGGGCTAATTATTACAGTGCTAACTAACCTTAAATAACTATGTAAGTTGATTGAAGCATTTATGTTGCCGGATCGGGCCGTGATGAGCGCTCAGGGGTGTCAAGAACTCAACAGTTACTTTAATTGTTGTGTGCTCCATCCAGAATGCGAACAAACATCACGTGATCATCAAACGTCAGCTGATATTTCAATATGCCCGAGTCAGAGCATATCTACTAAATAACAGCTGCTATCAGAATAAATTTTATTTCTTACAATACTTATAGAGTAGGGAGAAATAGATTAAAAGTGCATATGAATTGTAAACAATGAATTTGCAAGCAATTGAATCAACACATGGTAAACTTTAATCCATCTTTTACACATTTATTTGCCTCTTTTCATTTTGACAGCACCTCTATTGCAAGTGCTAGTTAGTATATATGCTCTGCCTTAATCTTATGATTTTCGTTCTAGCAGTTTTAGCATATAGTAATGCCTTGTTATAAGCCATATATTTGTAAGCATAGTTTGTGAGCAATGACTTTATATTAGTTCTTATATATACATTTAAGTTAAAACATATCTACGTGGAATTGATTGAAATTATGAGGGCATTCGTTAAAAGTACGCTGGTCATTTCATTCAACTTGCTTAAGTTGAATGAAATGACCAGCGTACATGGTAAAGTGGTCTCTTCAAAATTCAACTATTAAAAAATTGTATAAAGTATTTAAGGGGGTCACCCCACATAGGGGAGTGGCCCCCGAAAAAAAAATTTCATCAAAGGAAGCCGATATGGGTATCAAATGAAAGGTCTTGATGAGAATTTTTCAAAACAGCTCTTAATTTGACACTTTTTGCTTCGAGGGGCAAACAGCGAAGGGAAATACACAAAAAATGTGTATCCTCCCCTCGCAATTGGACACCTGCGATCCGAAAAATTTGAAAAAAATTATGGAGATAGGTTTTTATGAGTACAACAACAACAAATACCTTAGAAGTTAAATTTCGGCCAGCTTTGTTAATAATTGTATGATATTCGAATTTCAAATTTTCCCCTATATAATCGTATACTTAAACTGAATAAAATTCATCATATACACGGAAGTTGTAGCGATTTGAAATTTCTCCAATTACAGGAACAATAACACACGATTTTGGTATATTGTGGACTTTCCATCGAATCAATCACTACAGTTTTGATTTGATCTTCATGAAATTTACAAATAAAATGAATAACATTAATAATTTTGGGAATTCGTGATTTGAGTGATTTTTGTTAGTTTGCAACAAAATGGCGACCGTTGAAAAAAGAAAAACAATGGATTTTCTTCTAAACGTGCACATCTCTTTGACATATTTTTTTACTTTATTCGTTGCTGTGACTGCATTTCTGAGAAGTCGGATACAAAACACTTCTGACATGAGCGTAGGTCGGTCTACCCAACTTATTATTTTTTAAAGAAGACTCAGTAATGGTGAAACTCAACATCGTCGCTGGCTGGTTTATTCTAGTTATCAAAGCAAAGTTTACTGATTTTCGTGTTGACTTTTTAGCAATACTCAAACTCAAATGGTTCAGGGAGGATTTTGTGACTGGAAACACAACAAATTTTTAACAAAGACACGAAAATGCCAGAGAACATATGTCATTTATGTTTCAATGGCAAACATTTGAGAAGCGAATTAAGCATGGGTAAACAATAGATAAAGAAAACATAAGGCTAATTCATGAATCTCAAAAACATGGGTACAATTTATTTGAAAGATTAATTGACATCATTAACTTCTTAGCCCCACATAATCTGGCATTCAGAGAGTATACAGAATCTTTTAAAATAGACTGCAGTCAATATTCCGGCAACTTTCCCACGCTTCGACAACGTATGAAACGTATTAATGACCAACAACTTGTAACACATTATCTATGCCATGATACCTGTATTTCAAATGAGTTGGCGAAAAATTGAACGGAGAAGTGATTCGAAAGGTACTGCTTGCTAGACTGCACAAGAAACTATAGTCGAATTTGACAAATGTTTGGCGTATAGTATTACGAGTTTGCAACATAACAACCGGTAAAATCGAAGAACATTTTATTGGGTTTCTTGTTGTCGCTGATTCAACTGGAAACTACCTAACTAATGCAATACTTGAAGATTTAGGAAACAATGGATTAGATATTCATAATTGTCGCGGCCAGGGGTACGGCAATGGTGCGAATATGGTAAGCATAAAAAAACGGAATTGAAACTCGAATTTGAATATTAATCCGCGGAAATTTTTTACACCTTGCAGTTGTCATAGTTGGAACTTACTGTTAGTAGATGCAGCTAATTCTTCCGTGGCAGCAAAAACATTTTTTTGGTTTATTCAAAAAATTTATTTGTTATTTGCAAGGTCAAGCAAACTCTGGGAGTTTATCAAATGCAAATTAAAACTTACTTTAAAACCTTTATCAGACACAAGATGGGAAAGCTGGATCGAAGCAGTTAAAACCATATTATTCCAATTTAATGATGTTGTTGAATGTATCGAGAGCTTAGAAGATCACACAGAAGAATCCGATACACTCAGTTATTGTGATTCAGTTCTTAATGAAATTTTTAGTTTAGAATTTATCATATTATTTTTTTAATTATATATGCAATATTATCGCGAGTGAATGTCATGAATTATGGAAATCCGCAGAAGTCCATTTAAGTATTATCTTGATCATACGTTCTGTGACTGGATCAAAGAATATCATCAAATTAGATTCGAACAATGCTTATCTGGCGGTCATCGATTTATTGAAAAAAAAAATATGACTTGCTTAAAGAATTTAAAAATTAAATGTTTACCAAAAAAGGATGTTTGCTTATGAAAGTAGTGATGAACCCATACAGTCTCCCAAAATTCGGTTCGAAAAAGAGTTCTTTAATACTATGCTGGATTCCATAATGAGTAGTATGGATACAAGATGTACATTTTTGTATCAATATTTTGCAGATTTCGGTTTCCCCTATGGTTTACGCAAACTCAAAAATGTTCGAAAAGAGCATGTAATAAAACATTGTCAAGACTTAGACACAGTCCTACAAGTGGGTGAGAGCAGCGAAATCCAATCTTATGAATTGTATGAAGAACGGCAAATAATTATGCCGAATTTGCCCGCGTACATCGGAGACGTAAAACAGCTGTTACATAGCCAAGAATAACTTAGAGGAAATTTACCCAAACATTTACATTGTAATTAGATTTTTGTTAACAATACCTTTAAGTACAGCTCCCGCTGAAAGGAGCTTTTCTAAATTAAAGCTTATGATAAACTTTTTAAGAAACACAATAGGTCAGCAAAGACTTTCAGCGGTAGGAGTTTTATCAGGCTGATTAGTATCTTAGTTGGGCTACGATGCAATTATTAACGAGTTTAGTAAGGCGAAAAGTAGAAAATTTCTGTTTATTTAATGTTCACTGTTAAAGTCTAGTCATCAAGTGGTACCATCTTGAAAGAGCAGGTATAGAATAGTCAGGTAACAGAATTCCGTTCAACGATTTATAAAAGTAGTATACAGTGTCCAACTAACTGATTTTTCAATTTTATGTTAACTCGCATTGAGAAAACACTTGCTGACGAGACTCTGATTTATTTACGTTCAAGTAAAAATGTGTGTTCTTGTACGAATAGAAAAATCTGTTTAAATTGTTTGATTTTTAATTTATTCTTCCAGTTTTGTCATTGTAGGGCGGTGTGGATTTTATCTTGCCCACATAAATGTTTACCCTTGCGCCGCCGCTGCTTGCATATAAGTTCCGCTCATTTTATTTCAACAAAAAGGAATAAAATTTAACATAATACAAACTTAAATTCAACACCAACTCCCGTGGACTTAAACTTAAAGATGTATAATGCTTTTATTTAAGTTCCACTTTCATCAACTTAAAATGGATTAAATGATAAATTCCGGCGTGGAATGTGGAGGTCGTGCGATTTAGTGCCTTAACTCCCTCATATATGTGAGTACTTCAGTATCCATCTACCTTCCTGAGTCAGTTTTAATTATTACATGATCTTAGGAGATAATTTTTACAGAGTTATTTGGCGGATAATTGCGAACCTGAGTTCATCAATGTTTCGTAAAGTTCGAAGGAATGACAGGGCACTGTTAGCATGGTTAGCAATTATGTCGAAAATTTTCAGTGCTTAGTCACGTACGTATTTTTCAACTGTCTCAATTTTAAGGTCCTTGTATACGAGTACATCAGTGTTTATAATATAGTAGCGATGGTCGTTATCGTCGTTTGTATATGTGCAATTGATTTTTAAGGATGAGTCTTTTGTTTTTAATGAGGGAGTCTAAAGAGGAGAGATATCCAATACAGTGTCCTCGTTTATTTTGTATATGTCGTTTCCGTTTGAGTTTTTTATCAAATGTAAGTCCGAGGTATTTAGCCGTTGGTGTCCAGTTGATTATATCGTTGTCAGCGATAAATCTCTGTGGAGTTTGCCATATTTTCCTTGTGATGAAAAGTGCCTGTGTTTTAATTTTCAATTTATGAAAGTATTCCAATTAAATATTTATTGATCGTTGCATGATGACACTTGCTTGTTGTGCTGTATTAAATATACAGGTATCATCAGCGTACAACAATAGTTTTACTTTTGGAGGCAGAACGGGAAGGTCTTCAGTAAATATATTGTATAGAATCGGTGAGATGGGGGAGGTCTGAGGAACAACAGCATCAATTGGTCTCAGGCTTTGTCAACATGGAATGTTCTCCCTTCCAAGAAGATGCCAATAATTAGAGTGAGCTGCAGTGACACATTAAATTGATGCATTTTGAGGATTGGTCCTGCATGCCAAACTTAGCTATGTCGAATATAACTAAGCCTGTTGAATTCCTTCGATTTAAGCCCATTCTGATGTGTTGAACTACTCTAACTGAAGTTCAGTTGGGTTTCTAGCTTTGAAGCTATATTGTTCTTTCGGTTAAGTATCTTTCTCGGATGCAACCTCATTGAGTCGATGCAGAATCACCCTTTCCGCAATTTTCGACAGCGATGATGATTACTGATGGGTCCTTTTGAGGATTCGGAAAACTGATTTCCACAATTTCGGAATACTTTCGTAAACGGAATATTGCATTAATAATGTCAGTAAGTATTTGTAAAATAATGTCCGGTAGCCAAGAAATCATTGTGTTTGTAATGGTATCATGTCCAGGTTCTTTATGTATATTGAGTGTCTGTATAATGTTTTTGATTTCGTCTAAGCCCGTTGGTTCAATCCTGTCTTTCTGTTAAATGTTATCAATCAGGAGTCTGTTGACAGAAGATTCAATTCTATGTTCAGTTTAATGGTCCCCCTCGTCTGAAGAGTTTTCACGAAATTGCATTTTTAGAGAATCTGCAAATGCTTCAGCCTTACATGCAACGTAGAATTGCATCTCATTCGGACTATGAATAGGCGGTACCAAAATGTTGGGATGTTTGGACACCTTGGCTCAGACTCTACAGAAAACCCTCCCGTTGCTTGTTTCGGAATGCCCTTATTTTATCACGGATTTCATTTGTCATCCAAGCGGCGGTTATGCGTAGCGTAGGATCACTTGTATACCTAGCGCTTCTCCAAACTTTATTCCTTCTACTTATCAGTTGTTTGATGTTCTGAAGGAGTTCATAAGGA
Source organism: Odontomyia ornata (assembly GCA_963969285.1). Classification (NCBI taxonomy): domain Eukaryota; kingdom Metazoa; phylum Arthropoda; class Insecta; order Diptera; family Stratiomyidae; genus Odontomyia; species Odontomyia ornata. The sequence continues at coordinate 135,158,442 of OZ017738.1, read as the reverse complement.
TTCGCTTCCCTTCTCGGAGCTATGACCGTATGGTCTTCTTTTGCCTGTAAAGTTTTCTGAGTTACGTTCTCATGATGTTGTCCACGTCGCGGACCATTTCAGGTGATTGAAAATTAGTTTCATTGTCCAATGCAACAACCAACTCCAACACATAAGGTGTTGAGTTCCATGAATTGAAAATTAGTTTCATTGTCCAATGCAACAACCAACTCCAACACATAAGGTGTTGAGTTCCATGAACAGTTTTTTGTTTTAGCAAACATTTTTGCCTCCTTAATTAGCGGCTCAGATAAAATATTGAATAGTGTTAAGCTAGTTGATCTGTATACAAGTAACATCAACTCAATGGAACGAGTTTTATTAAAAACCAATCAAAAAATATGTAAACCAGACAGAAGTTCAAATGACACTATTTTAACAGCTGTAGTGTTTAGCAGACCATTTGAGGCAGTGGCTTCATATTATCTTGGCATTTCATATACCTACCATTGGCTCTCAAAATTTGCACTTTTTTCGGCTTATGGCATGGTAGCACCACCATCGCTCGCATTTTTCTACGTGAATTTAGCTGAGATGTTAATAGTTGAGACAAAATGAAATTCATTCTTCCATCTTCTACGATAACACGACGCGAACACATCTAATGTAATTGCTCGGACTTGATATCTGCAATTAAAGTTCGTTAAGTTTAGACATTCGTCTATTAATTGTAATAATCTAAATTTGCGATGTAATTTGCACAATTGATGGCCCTGTAAGGTAAATTCATTCGTCCAACTAATGGCTGAAGATGAATTTAAGGACGCCGATGGCGGCGCCATTTATCATTCACTCACCGGTTCAAGCATGCCGGTGGAGTCGTCTGAAATCAATGTTCTGGAAAAGCGACCCCGACTTATGGTTTGCGCAAGTGGAGGCGCAGTATCGGTAAAGTAATATCTCTGGCGGTTCACCTCGTTTAAACAAAGTTGTGGCAGAATTAGAGATGGCGATCATTTCTTAGGTGGCTAATGTATTTCGAGCGCCACTCCATTTAGGTAAATATGAGTATGTGACGCTTGAGTCCGTGTTTGGGCTAAAGGAGCAGAAAGGCTGCACCAGCTTTTATATTGCCTGGAATTGGATGGTCAATGTCGATCGCAATTCCTTCGAAGGATGCAGTCAGTAGCAGGTGTTAATGTGCCGGAGTCATTGATTAAAACTTTGTGGTTGCAGCACCTTCCCGTGAACATTCGTGCCATCCTGGCAGTGTCAGAGTCCGATAACTTCGAAAAATTGGCGTGCACCGTGGATCGTATTGTGGGCTACGACACATCGGATGTCATCGCCAACGTACAACGTCAGGCAGACACACATACGATAGAAAACCCTAACGACGGGTGCGTTTAAAACAGATTGCGGAGCTCCGGCCCGAAGCTAATTGCATTCAGTCCAGCTCTTTCGAGGCAATTGGCGTGAAGTGCAATGCATGTCATTGCTCTCCACGACAGAAGGTATCAGCCCCACAGAAATCAAGTAACGATTGGTGATATTTTCACAAGAATTTCAGTACTGCAGCTAGACGCTGCCAACCTCTGTGCGCATTTCACGTTTCACCGTCAGAAAACTCATTGAACCATTAGCACATTAGCTAGTGGTGGCCTGCTAATCCATATTCAAAAACTAAATTAACGTTCCTAGTCGACACCGGTGCAGACGTGTCCATCATTCTCGTCCCGATATTACGATGTACCCGTAGATTATCCACATATAAGCTGTTCACGGCAAAAGGCACACAGATTGACACTTTCGGCAGGACGGCGCTTGATTTGTCGTTCGGGCTTCGCCGCAGTTTCCAATGGAGTTTTTATGTTACGAAAGACGTGCGCCCAACCTTAGGAGCTAATTTTTGAGATAGTATGGCCTACTTTTAGACATTCGAAATCGACATCTTACAGACCTGTGCAAAAAAGTTTATTTTTCGCTTTTTTGTTCCCGAGAGTTTGCGTAGTATTCGATACTTTTCGTCAACCATCGCACCCAAGCGACCATGTAACGTTCAGGTCTATCAGCGACAAGTTTGTCTCGACAAGAATGAAAGAGACATTCGCATATGAGCTCGTAATTGTGTGCGGTGCCAGCGTTCGAAGGTCGGCCTCCACCAAAGAAATATTCTGCAAACCTTCTAGATGCCCGACGAGTAGTTCCAGCATGTCCACCTTGACAAAGTTGTCCCATTTAATCCCCTCGCAAGGATATCAATATTGCCTCACGATCATCGACTGTTTTTCTCGATGACCTGAAGCTGTCCCATTGGCCGACCAACAACTGGGTGGCACGATTTGGTCTACCGCGTGCCGTCACTACCAACCAAGGTACCCATTTTGAATCGTCATTATTTGAAGCGATAACTGTCTTCATGGATTGCGAAAGGATCAAAACCATGCCGCACCATCCGGCTTCAAACGGAACTATCAAGCATTGGCATCGCACGCTCAAGTCCTCCATGATATGCCAGGAAAAAAAACACACGGTGGCCCAGCGTACTCCCCACTGTTTCATTGGGATTGCAAGGAACCATCAAGTAGGACCTGTCAGCTTCTTATGCAGAAATGTTATGCGGAACAACGATTTCATTCCCGGGAGAACTAGTAGTCCCTGGTCACAGCAGGGTGGACCCCCACGAATTGTTTACCGGCCTGCGCATCTTCATGAGCCAACTACGCCCTGTATCCCCACTACATCGTAACTTGGGAACGACTTTTGCCAACAGTCACCTGGGTACCTGCACTCATGTTTTCTTAAGAGTGGATACCGTCAAGAAGCCGCTCACGCAGCGCTGCTCCGGCCCTCATAGAGTGCTATAACGAGTTTCAAGCGTGGTTTACGCAATCGACGTGAACGGCCAAAAAGTAAATGTTTCGACGGAGAAACTCAAGCCCGCGCTCATCGAAGCAGGCCCAGTCTCTTCACCCAAAAATCATAATAATAATAATAATTTTCTGCGTCGAAAGTGTTTTTCAGAAAACAACTGTTCAATAACGAAGAAGCCCCTTAGAAATTTTGTCTGTAATTAGCTCAAATAATTCCTTCCTGGCTACACAAATTCGCTGTTTAGTAATTCCATTTCCATGATCAGTATCTGGAAAAATATATTTCTTAAATTTTTTGAGGTTGTGTGGTATAATTGAAAATTCCGTCAGATAAGAAAAATTTTGACTCTAATACAACCAACTAATTAAAAAATGAAAGTTACAAATATCGTCTTATTTACTACCCTAAAATTATATACAACACTTAATTTCCGATTAATAATAATAAATATGACTGGTTCTGTTACATCATAAAGACAGTATTTTTTAATTGTTTGAACAAAATTTTTTTCAACAGACAGATATTTGTTCATAATTTGAGCTTTTTAAATGGTTGAAGAAAAAGTTAACGATTTTAGTGTAATAATAACGTGTACTGTACAATGAGTGTTTCAGAGCGCATCTACCCATTACATCTGGAATAATGCCTCAAGGCCAAACCGGCAACTTTTGGCAGCTAATTTTTTGGAAAATGTGTCAGTTTCTATACCGAATTAAAAACATGGCCCCGATATTGCAAAATTTTTTTTCTAAAATTTTTTTTATCATCTGAAAATAACATGACGATCAAGAAATCGCATGTCAATCGTTCAATTGTTTATAACTTTTATCTCTGTCGCATGTATTTATGTTTTACTAGTTTTTGAAACACTTACATTCACGAAAACAATCCTTGTTGATTCATTGGATTCGGTCACTTCATTCCAAAACAGTACACTTTTAAAAAAAAAATTCTTCAATCGCGATGTGCACACATATCGATGCGTTTGACTTCTGTGAAGGTAACGGGAAAGAACAGGTTAAGAGGAGCACATCTCCTCCGCTATCGATCTAAAACGATACTAGGGGTACCACTACACTCATTTGAAACTTGAAATGTGTCCGGAAATTTTTTTTTGGCGTTATGGCTAGCTTTTTGGCATATTTTACCACTGTGCGACGGTTACAAGCCTAGGCGCCTTGCATCAACCAACACATCATGACATGTCAACATTGACAATTTCACTCGGGAGGGAATAATGTAGCGCCACCATCGCTAGCAACTTTCTACGTGAACTTACCTGAGATGTTAACAGGTAAGAGAAAACGAAAGTCATTCCTTCGTCTTCTACGACAACTCGACGCGAACACATCTAATGTAATTTTTCGTACTTGATATCTGAAATTAAAGTTTGTTAAGTTTGGACATTCGTCTTAATCGAAGTGTGCGATACAGTCTGCACAGCATCTTCATTTAATAAAGAATCATCGCTTATTTCATAACATTATTTGCAACCTGAGTAGTGCATAACCATTTTCGTGTTTCTATTGGTTTAAATATCTCAGAAAATCCACACCAATAATAGCATGAGGTACTTTTGCGATGTGGAAGTAGTAGGGCATATAGCTTCGAATTCCTCGGTGAACTTTCATTAATTTTTCACAGCATTGTTAATGATGGTGTTATTTGCAGCAAACAGCGTGAAGTCCGATGGTTGGCTCATTCGATTTGCCTGACTTAGAGAAATAAAGGACCAGTATCAATTAAAAATCACAGTCCACTTTTTCCTGGTAAATTTGTCTTTGGAGAAATCATAAAAGGTTCTTAAATCCTTATCTAAATTTAAGAGGTCACATTAATACGGTTTTATTGATCTCCTACTGCACAATGCTCTAACATAAAGCCCCTGATACCGAAAAGCTGTGGTCTGCTTCCTTTTTCTAAAGACTCAGTCTGTACCCAGTGATCTTGGTGAAAGGTTCCCTCTCGGTCTTCGAGTTTAAAACTCAAATCGAAAGTTAGGGTGTAATTTTCTACCTGTGTGTGCCCTTTAGTGAGTGATTGATTTAGTGCAAATCGAACAAAAAACTAAGTTTGTTTCTGGTTGTGTATCATCATGGCCTCCAATCCCGGAGGGAAGCGGAAAAAAATTACTACACGCTCCTTGGTACCGAAAGTATTGTTGTTAAAAGCCCCCTCTCATAAAAAAGAAAGGCAGCGTGCATACCCTTCTTCTCATATTTTCAATTTTCCTGAACTGCCAGGCATAACTCCCCATAAATACGACTCCCCGAAATTCGTATCAATAAAAAGCAAGAGCTCAGGTAAGCCTCTTAGATCCTTCAACATTTTTCTGCTTTCAAAATCCATAAACTCCATAGCCTCAAATCCCGTAAGCATCAACTTCAACAGAGAAGGCGATATTATAATACTTGTGAAAAAAGAGATGCAGGCAATTAAACTTTGCAAACTAACATCACTTCCAGGTATTTGTAAAGTATCCATAGAACTTCATCAAAGACTTAACACAAGTAAAGGTGTCATTTACACACCAATTCTAACCGACTTGGATGAGAACACAAATATATTCAACCCATATTAATGAATATGTACAACAATTAACAACAAAAACAAACTTATCAAACGAAACAGCATCTAACAAACTACACCCAAGCAGAATCTTCACTCCCCTTGAAGAGCATAACTTGTCTAACGTATTTACAATAAAATAAATATCGTCTTGATCAAGTGAATCTGCCCCGTTTTTAATGGTCCTTAAGATTCTTCAATGGAATCTGAACGGTTACTTTAACAATTTATATCCCCTTTAAATAATAATCAAAGAATTTTCCCTTGGTGTAATTAAACTTCAAGAAACACACCTTAAATTCAACGAAAAATTTTCTCGCCTACTCAATGTCACGCTCATTTCTATAATTCACCTCAAACCATCATGGTAAACATGGTGTTGCCCTCCTTATAAAATTCTCCTTACAACATAAAATTTTAAACTCTGGAAATAAAAACATTTTTCAATTTTTAACCGCAGAAATCGAAGCGTCAATAAAATTTTAAATTTGCTCGATGTACATTTCACCGAATAACTCATCAAACCAAGATATTCTTGCATCTTCCCTCAACACACTCCATGCACTGACACTAATATTAGGAGACTTCAATGGTTGGAGCTCACTTTGGGGCTCATCCCCGGCAAATTCCAGAGGGAAGCAAATGGAATATGTGCTACTAAATTCAAACCTTTGCATTTTAAACGACGGCTCATCAACTCACCTCTCCACACACAATACTTTAACTCATGTTGACGTCTCCCTATGTCCTCCAACCCTGCTGACAAAGCTAACGTGGTAGCAAATCAACGACGTACACGGAACAGGGCCTCACATTACTCCGCATAAATTTAGATCCAAATTTAAAACCAATTTGGCAAATTGGTCTAAATTTCAAAATAGTTGAATATCAGATCTAAATTCTTTTCCCACAAGCAGTAATAATAACAAAGAAGCTGCAACTTTAGTTAAAGCTATTAAAAGCAGCGCAAATTTATCACTGCCATCTCTTTCACCGATTTATTGCCATAAATACTCTCCATGGTGGACTAAAGAGCTAGCAACCTTCCGGAACAACAAACAAAAAGCTTTTAACACATTTAAAAACAAACCATCTAACACTAACTTGATAGCATACAAGAAATTAAACAATAAATTTAAATGGAGTTGTAAGCAAGCTAAGAGAACACACTTCCAAAACTTCACCAAAACAATTCACCCAAACACACCAAGTCCACTTATCTGGTAAACTATTAAAAAACTCCAAGCTCAACCGACCCGGTTCCACATAAGATTTCTGAACGATGCCACCGGTAAAGTATCAGGTCACCCAAAAGAAATGGCGAATCTACTAGCTTTTACATGGTCAAACTACTCCAATGACTCAAGTTTCAATCCTCGCTTTCACCAACTTAAATAGGAAACCCTTAATAAACTATATAATCTGTCATCACTCACTCCGCCTGCTAACGTGATAGAATGTCCCATCACATTATTCGAGCTAAATGCTAACTGGTGACACACCAGGAATTGACAAAGTAACGTATAGTATGCTCAATAGAACTCCAAATCAATTTAAATTGAGCTAACTCGACCTATATAACACTATTTTTCAAAATTCTATCATTCCACAACAATGGAAAACGGCTTTAATTTTTCCGCTTCATAAACCGAGAAAACCAGTCCCGTGCATTTCAAAGACACTCGAAAAAATAATTTCACACGCCTCTTTTGGTTCCTCTCTATGAATCGCTATCTTACCCAAAATCAAGTAGCTTTCAAAAAAGGTCAAAGTACAGTTGACACTCTCTTACACTTAGATCACCATATTACAAACATCCTCTCAACTCATAACCATACCTCAATCATCAGCTTCGATTCTGTAAAAGCATTCGATCGCATTGGTGGTCTTGGATGAACTTATTCAATGGAAATCTTGCTCAAAAATGAATAATTAAGGAAAAACTTTCTCACTCATAGAAAAATTCAAGTTAGATTAAACAATTCTCTAACAGAAACTCTACCGCTTAAATATGGTATTCCACAAGGTTCCCCCCTTTGCATTGTACTCTTTTTAATAGCCTTTGAAGAAGTCAGTTTTATAATCCCAAAACATCACTGCATTTACGCAGATGATTTATATATTTTCGCAAAAGTAACAGACACACAACTTTTTCAAGATAAATTTAATACTCTAACCTCAAAAATCTCAAAATGGGGTGTTTTATCAGATGCAGAAATATCACCTACCAAATCACAACACATTCATATTTGCAAAAAAACACCTTTGCCCCCCCTTCCAACTCACCTACAAAAACAATTCAATCTCAAACACATGTAGTCTTAAGATACTAGGTTTAAAAATTACGAACAAATATTCCTGGTCAGAGCACATAGTTGAATTGCGAAACCCACTTGAAAAAACTTAATTTGATAAAATGTTTAAGTAGTCTTAAATCAGCAGCTCATCCCAACTGTATTATCCAAGCAGTTAGATCCAAAATATTGTCAAGAATTGATTACACACTCCCTATTCATGGGTATGCCAGCAAAACTCAACTTCAAAAAATAAAAACTGCATACCATGCAGCAGCAAGATTCTATTGGCGCATTCCGGACTACACCTATTAGTTTCATCTTAGCAGAAACCGGGTTGCCATCGATCGAAAACCGACGCTTACAACTCTCAGGTAGACATACCAAAACTACTTGCGTCGAGAAACTCCATTTTGGAAAAAAATATTGTTTCCATACTACGAAGGAAGACACAACCAAAAAACGCCTCATCCATTCTTCGATCTTTGAGCATGATGAAGGAGCTAGAGATTCCTACTACCTGCCCAGCACAAACGAAGATCCACACACCGCCATGGAGTTTTCCGACTCATTGTATCCTTAAGGACCTCCAAGTTTTTGCTAAGCAGTCAACGATTCATTTACTTTTTCAACAAGCGTACAACGAAATTATTCAACCCCTCAAAGCTAATGGATGGAAGATTATCTTTACGGATGGTTCGAAAACTGAGCAAAGCACAACGTTCGCAGTTACAACTGAAGATGGAAAAATAATTAAATTTGGTCTGCTCGCAACATACAACTCCATTTTCACCGCTGAGCTGGAAGCCCTGTGCGCTGCAACCCAATTCGCCGCTACATCACCGGGGAAATACGTAATCTGCACTGATAGTAAATCCTGTATTGATGCTCTTTTCAATATCAACAACCCAAATCCTACCGTTTGCAAAATAAGGAATATAATCTGCAGCAAGTAGCAAGCAACGAATATGCTAATAACGCAGCAAAATACGTTCATAAAGCTCTTATTTTTACGATCTCTACTTTCTGTAAAAAAGATATTTGCAGGGCAATCGACGAGCACATTAAAAGCACCATTACAACAGAATGGAACAGCGTTACTCATCACTACAAATCAGTCAACCCTTTTCGGGAGCCAATAATCCTACAAGGCAACACCACCACACAGCCACTCATAAATTTCATCCGACTAAGGCTAGGTCACACAAAATTATCTCACGAACACATTCTAAAGAAAAAGCGGCCAGATTCGTGTCCTTTATGCAGCCACCCGAACATCACCACACAACATCTGCTTACTGATTGATCCCCGCAAGGGGAATGCCGGTCGACAAGAGCTCTCTTGGAGGCTAGCATTCTTTGGGGAGTTCCGCCCCCACGTACCCGAGGAAACTCCGCAGGGGGAATGCCGGTCGACAAGACCACTCTTGGAGGCCAGCATTCTTTGGGGAGTTCCGCCCCCACGTACCCGAGGAAATTTCCCGCAGGGAGAAAGCCGGTCGACAAGAACATTCTTGGAGGCTAGCATTCTTTGGGGAGTGCCGCCCCCACGGACCCGAGGATATGGGGGATGCCGTGAGGTTCCCTCTTATTGTATCTGGATTACGCTTTGGACAACGAACTGGAATTGACGCTTTGGGCTGGCGGATGTGATGGTTTGGACCTAGTTGCTTTGCACAGTAGCGCCGAGGTGAAACTCGTGTGTGAACGGCTCCAATTCAACTATCATACCGTCTCCGTCCCGGTAAAACCTTGGCAGGCCTCGGAGTACGTTCGAAGTTCGCACCATTGGGTTGGTGGTGTAGGTTCGGTTGAGACGGACTCCCGATTAGCGCTGGTCTGGCTCTGAGCACTTGTTCCCATAAGGGCTTGTGCCAACCCTCGCATGGCCTCCCTGCTCTGCAAAGATAACCATGGGACCAAAAAGGTGACTACACACACGAACGGAGATAGCGGCTCCGAGGGGGGACCCAATAAAATGGAGCAAACAAATGAAACCACAAGCAAACAGGACGCTAGCACGGAGAACCCTTTCAGGCAAAAACCGCTGTTGGCAAGAACACCGATAAAACAAGTCACCGATTGCGGGGGGAGGCAGCAAACCCCAGAAACACTGTTAAAGTCAACACCACAGGTTAAATCATCGGAGACAGACCACAGACGGACTAACGAACAAAAGAAGGCAGAGTGCGTTGTGCAACCTGGCATCATTGCAGCCTTTGGGCGCAGTAGAAGGACTATGCGCACCCCGGAGCGCCCAGTGCAAGACGTACACAATCCGGATCAAGTTGCGACACCAACGGAGGCCAGTGTAAGACTGGGGGAGGGAGAAGTTTTGCCGTTGGCCGACGCCACTTCAAACGCGATCCAAGCGATAGAAGCAAAAGGGCTAGGAAACGGGGGCCTCTCCCAAGAGGTGGCGCCAAATAACACAATCGCCCTTGACCGCGCCGAAGAGGAGCGGCTTACTCGGAAAGCGGGGAATATCGTCAAACAACTGAGGGCTGCCTGCGAAGTGCAGAAAAACATAGGCAAGAGTGTCAAGAATGGCATTCTTGAACTGGAGGAGCTTTTTGGCCGCATAACGCACTACAGGCGGAGGTGGCTTGCAGCCGAGAAGCACCAAAAAGACACGCTCTCCCTCGAGGCATCAGTGGGTCCTAGCAGCAGCAAAAGAATGGCCGGTAGCCCAATTGAAGGCGACTGTGAGAAAAGGAGGAAGGATGAGACCATAAACCAAGTTGACACTCCAGGCGAGGAGTTTCATGTGGTGCGAAACAAGGCAGCGAAAAAGCGGCCAAAAAGCTACTCCTAGAAAAAAAAGACAAAGAGCTCAACCACGAAGAGAACAAGGAGCCCCCCGCTATACCGCAGAAAACAAAAAGCAAACCGCGGCACAAACCCTTGCGAGAGGCACTGCTTATTAAACCCACTAAGGGCCGAACCTACGCAGATGTCCTCCGTGAAATTAAAGGAGCGGTCAAGCCAGACGACACCAAAACTGCCATCAAAGCAGTTCGACCAACCCGGACCGGCGGCTTGCTGGTGGAATTCGGGCCAGAGGCCACAAACAAAGATGCATTCCGTGACGCGGTTCAAAAGGTTCTTGGAGATGCGGCAACGGTTGCCTCGCTCGAACCAATGGCCACCCTGGAAATCAGGGACCTCGACTGCGTCACGGACAAAGCTGAAGTAGAGGATGCCATTAGGAGGGAGTTCCCCAGCTTAAGTGAAGTCAAGGCAAGATTGACGCGTGAAAACACAAGGGGGCAACGCATGGCTATTGTCGAACTAGCTGATAAAGACGCCCAGCAAATCCTGGCGAAGGGCAAAATTAAGATAGGTTGGGTGATCTGCAGGATACGGAGAAGAGCGATCCCTATCCGCTGCTTCAGATGCCTCGAATACGGACACACCGCGTATGGCTGTAGGGGACACGACAGGAGATCTCTGTGCTACAAATGTGGTGAAACGGGGCACAAAAGGAAGGAGTGCACGAACGAGGCAAAATGCATTCTTTGCAAGGACGCTAAGCTAGCACCCGGCGACCTCAAACATGAGCCGGGGACAGGGAGATGCCGGGTTTTCAAGGAGGCCCTAACTAAAACCAAATCGATACTCAAATGATCCGTATCCTGCAGGTCAATTTGCACCGAAGCACAAACGCCCAGGACATACTTGAGCAGTTTGCGAGGGATAAGAAAGCTGACCTCCTGTTGCTGAGCGAGCAACATCATAACAAGGACTCGCAAGCGTGGTACCCTGACAAAACTGGTACCTCGGCCATCTGGGTTCGAGACAGCGCCCGCCTTCAGGTGCAGGGCCATGGACGCGGGGATGGTTTTGTGTGGGTGCGGTGTTCAGGGATAACATATTTCAGTGTTTATCTGACGCCTAACGAGGCAATGCGATCCTTTCGAACCAAACTCGATGCCCTGGAGGACGCTGTCTCGAACACAGAGGGCCACATGCTGGTCGGGGGAGACTTCAACGCTAGAGCCATCGAATGGGGTATGCCACAATCCGACCCAAGGGGAAAGCAAATATTGGACATGGCGGCCAGAACAGCACTTTTTGTCCTAAATACTGGTAACACCCCTACTTTCCGCCGCTGGGGTTGCGTAGGAACCATACCCGATGTGACACTCGCTTCGGAGTCCCTGGTACCTAGAGTACACAACTGGCGAGTACTAGAGGACTACTCGGCTAGTGATCACCAGTATATAGCTGTTGAGATTCACGACGGTGCCACTCTGCGTGCATATGCCCAAACTTCAATCCTCGGATGGAGGACTGGGAGGATGGACGTCGAGAAGTTCACTGACGCGCTTACGGCAGGCGCACCGTTGCTGGGAGCTCCGCCAGGGAGTGGAGGGCCTACAGCCAAGGACTTGGTGAACTCAACTATGAGTACCATCATAGCTGCTTGCGAGTCTTCCATGCCCCGCCGGAGACCCCGACATGGTAAGCCTCCAGTATACTGGTGGTCAAACGAGATCGCCGAACAAAGAAGCGAGTGTCACAAACTTCGGCGAGGAGGAGGAGGCAGACACTAGGCTAGCAGCATACAGGTCCGGCAGGAAATATCTTCGCAGGCTTATTAACAAGAGCAAGGCCCGATGCTGGCAAGACCTCGTGGACGATGTAAATAGGGATCCGTGGGGCCTAGGTTACAAGCTGGTCATGGGGAAACTTGGTGCCCTACGGAAGCCTTGTATACATGACGCGGAAAAGATGGACGCGATAGTGCGGGGACTCTTCCCCGCACATCCCGTCCGTGTTGACGCTGTCCATGGTGAAACAGCAGTCGAGTGCCCACTCTTCACACAGCTGGAACTGGAGGAGGCAGTCCTCTCCCTGAAGGCAAGGAAGGCTCCAGGTCCAGATGGTGTACCAGCTGAGGTTTTGCAGCTCGTCTATCACCATTGTCCTGACTTGCTGCTCAGCACATTCAACGCTTGCCTACGGGACGGGGTTTTCCCGGTACGATGGAAGGTGGCGAGGCTCGTGCTGGTCAGCAAGGGGAAGGGAAATCCCGAATCGCCGTCTGCATACCGCCCGTTATGCATGCTAGACACGGCTGGGAAAGTGCTAGAGAAACTCATCAAGGGAAGACTCACTGACGCGATTCGTGCTGCTGGGGACCTATCTCCTCGGCAGTACGGCTTTAGAGCAGGACGTTCTACCATTGATGCGATTGCAGAGGTGGTGAACGCGGTCCAAAAGGCAGAGGCATATAGTCGCACCAAGCGACGGATCGTCCTGTTGGTGACACTCGACGTCAGGAATGCCTTCAACTCCGCTAGATGGGTGGATATTCTGGATACGCTGGAAAACTCTTTTCAAGTTCCAGAATATCTAATGCGGCTTTTGAGGAACTACCTAAAGGACCGAAGCCTGCTCTACGACACGACACAGGGCCAACGAAGGATGGCGGTTACATCGGGTGTTGCCCAGGGATCTATCCTTGGTCCGGACCTGTGGAACGTGTCTTACGACGGGCTACTGAGACTTGAGATACCAGATGAGTCGCGCTTGGTCGGCTATGCGGATGATGTTGCGGCTCTGGTCGCCGGACGCACCGTTGAACAAGCGCAACTTAGGCTAGGTATGCTAATGCGCCGAGTGAGGGACTGGATGACTACTCGCGGGCTCAGTCTAGCACTGGAGAAAACCGAAGTGGTCATCTTGACAAAAAAGAGAATCCCTAGAGTAAGGATGATCAGTATTGGAGATATACAGATCGAATCGAAGCCAGCGGTGAAGTACCTGGGGCTACTGATCGACTCGAAGATGAGTTTCTCTGAGCAAATCAGGGCAACGGCTGAGAAGGCTGCTTCGGGAATATCGGCCCTGAGTCGACTTATGGCCAACGTAGGGGGACCCAGCCCATCAAGAAGACGCCTCTTGATGAGTGCTGTAGGGTCAGTGCTACTGTACGGAGCAGAGGTATGGGGCGACGCTCTCAGCAAGGAGGTATACCGAAAACGATTGGCACAGGTACAGAGAAGAGGAGCACTGAGAATTGCATCTTCGTATCCAACAGTCTCCGACTCGGCGGTGAGAGTGATTGCAGGCGTGATACCTGTCGCCCTCCTTGCTAGAGAGCGCCGCGCTATTTACCTGCGCCGAAACGAGGATGCGAGGGAGATGGTTGTCCGCGAGGAGAGACAACGCTCGCTCAATGATTGGCAGCAGTCTTGGAGGAATTGCACGAAGGGAAGGTGGACTGCGCGCCTCATCCCAGATGTGAGACCGTGGCTAAATCGAAAGCATGGTGAGACTGACTTCTATCTGACCCAGCTTTTGAGCGGGCACGGGTGTTTTCAGTCTTACCTGCACAAGATCGGCAAGTCACGGTCTTCCGATTGTCGGTTTTGCCCAGGAGAGGAGGACAATGCCTGTCACACATTTTTTGCGTGTACGAAATGGGCCAGGCTGCGAAGGGAACTCTACAGGGAGACGGGAGAGCTCACCCCGGATAATATAGTTGCGGTAATGCTCGAATCGGTTGACAAATGGAACCAGGTGGCACATTATGCTCGGGCAGTCCTAAAATATAAAAGGGACTCACAGCAGCCGGAGGCGCTGGGGCTGGGGGATCGCTCTTCTGGCAATTCCTCTTCCCCCCTCCCCTCCCGCTAGGAAAGGGACTCCCCAGCTTGAAGGCGCCCCACGGCGTAACAAAACGAGACCTGGCCCGAAGTAATGTGTCAAACGGTTCCAGGCTAGGTTCTCAGATTGACAGGGGAGGTGTTTAGTGGGTAGTCCAAAGGTATCCTCCATGGGAGTCCCACACTGCCAGACTCGGCGGGCATAAATGCCTTCACCTCCCTACCACAAAAAAAAAAAAAAGAAAAAAAACTGATTGTCAACCAGTTAGAGCATATAAAATACCACACAGCATTCAATGAAATCTACTTTCTCTCCTATCAACAGCTTCTCTAGAGAATATTAAAACAAAACACCTTGCTCAATCATTTTAAAATAAAACTCTAATTAACTCTAGAATATTCTCCTACATGTAAAAAACATAAATAAAAGGAATCAAACTACCACTTAAGATATCACAATGTAAATTCGAATAGCACTTTAAATTCATATCTAACATAATAAGCCTAAGCCCTTTGTTGCTAGCGCTTAAGTTTGCTTTTAAGTTACTCTGTAATTTAATTTAATCTGTAATTTTTATTAATAATAATTATAATAATCTAAAGACTGTCAAATTAGGCTATATGCTATTTTTTGTGACCTTCTCAAGACTTACGCACTAAAAAAGTGCATCTTTGATTCAAAAAGTCATTTTACTTTTTGGCTTTAGTCGAATTTCAATTGCGCACCTGTTATCCATGAAAGAAGGAATTCTTCACTGATAAAGTAGATTCTTTAGGTAAGATATCCTTTCACTGGACCACTTTAAAAGGGAATTTTAATCTGTAAGTACAGGCAGTCCTCGACTTACGTCGTTTCGATTTACGTCGTTTCAAGTTACGTCGAACAATGTTTTGACACTATTCCTCAAGCATACGTCATTTGTTTCGATTTCTGGCATAGGAGAATTCACTTGTCGCGATGTCAATGATCGTGGGGCCGGTGGGGCGCGGTGTCGGCGTACGGGGATACCCCGCACATGCTGCTGATTTTGTTTAGTTACTTCAGGAACAACGGACAATCAAGACGTAATACATTAGTTTTTTTTGCATCTTTGACAGTTTTTGTTTTTACATACATATTTCAGTGAATTTTAAACTATGCCACCTAAACAAGACAATAATAGTGAAGTGAAGAAGAGAGTAAGAAAGACAATTACAATGGAGGTTAAATCTAAGATTTTAAAACTCAAAGATCGCGGTTGTTCGACTTCATCTATTGGACGAGAAATTAATTTATCACGCACGACGGTGCAAACAATATTGAAAGATAAAGAAAAACTCTTAACAGCTCTACCTTCCGTCTCTTCAAACAGAACTATTATACGAAAAAGGAATGCTTCAATTTCTGAAATGGAAAAACTCTTGTACACTTGGCTTCAAGATCAAACTCAGCGACGGGTTCCTCTAAGTTTGGCTATTATACAAAATAAGGCGCTGAGTATCATCAACACACTGCAAAATAAACGTGGCGAGAATAATAGTGAAGAAACAAAATGTTTTTCTGCCAGTCGCGGATGGTTCATGCGCTTTAAAACGAGATATTCGTTACATAACATTCGAGTGCAAGGAGAAGCTGCTAGTGCCGATCATGTGGCTGCCCAGAGTTTTCCTGGAATATTAAAGGAAATTATCGAAAGTGGAGACTATTCGCCTAAACAAATTTTTAACGTGGACGAAACTGGTTTATTTTGGAAAAAAATGCCTTCTCGTACTTTTATATCGCAGGAAGAAAAGTCTATGCCTGGGTTTAAAGCGGCTAAAGATCGTTTGACGTTGTTATTGGGTTCGAATGTTGAAGGTGATCTTAAATTGAAACCCCTTTTGGTTTATAGGTCTGAAAATCCTCGAGCTCTTAAAAATTACGTCAAGAGTACTCTTCCAGTTATATGGAAGGCTAATCCAAAGGCATGGGTAACATCAATACTTTTTGAAGAATGGTTTACTAAGCATTTTATACCTGAAGTGAAACAGTACTGTTTAAACAATAATTTGGCTTATAAAGCTTTACTTATTTTGGACAATGCTCCCGGCAATCCTGTGCGTATTGCCGATATCAATCCTCAAATCAAAGTTTTGTTCCTGCCTCCCAACACTACTTCGTTGTTACAGCCGATGGATCAAGGAGTTATAGCGTCTTTTAAGGCCTATTATCTCAGGAGAACTTTTTCGCAGGCTGTAGAGGCTAATGAAAATGATGGCATGGAGCTGAGAGATTTTTGGATAAGTTATAATATCTTGCAATGCGTAAAAAATATTGCTGCTTCATGGGATGAGGTGACACCCAACAATTTAAAAGGAGTCTGGAAAAAGTTATGCCCATTTTTTTTTTAAGCCATCTGAAAGTTCTTCATCTACAGATCAACTAAATATCGATGAGATCACAACTGACATTGTTCATTTGGCTAACCGTTTGCCTGACATTGCAGTTACTGCTGATGATATTGATGATCTGTTATGCTCACATTCGCAAGAACTGACAGATGAAGATCTTATTGAATTGGAGGCCCAAGTACAAAAGGAAGCAATCGAGTCACAAGAAATAGCTTCTTCTATTAGTAACTCTGAAAAGAACTTACACTAAAAAAACTTTCCGTAGCCTTTGCAAATTTGGAGAATGCCATGAAAATTTTTGAAGAAAATGATCCTAATTTTGAGAGAAGTTTCAACGTTAATAACAAAATTTGTGCAGCCGATCAGTGTTACCAAGATCTATATGATAGCAAGAAGAAAGAAGCGAAGCAATCTAGAATTGATAGTTTCTTTAAGCCAAAAGTTTAATTTATTATTTATCATTACATATTTTGATTACATATTAAAGTTTTATAATTATTATTAAAATTAATAACACACAAATACCAAAAATAACTAGCAATTTCATAAGTGCATATATAATTATTTTAAGAACTTACTTTTGATAATAAAGTATGTATATCCTTTGTTATAAATGCAGTTTTTTTTTAATTTCGAGTCCGTGTGGATCCTAACCCTTGAGTTTTACATATAAACATATGAAAAAATATGTCTCGACTTACGTCGTTTCGATTTACGTCGCGTATTTCGAGAACCTAACATGCCGTAAGTACGAGGGCTGCCTGTACTCAAAATGGACCTTGTATTCGTAATTGGTTAACGTACGTTTTTCAAAATCCACTTTTCCCCATCACAATATTTTCCTTCATAGTAAAGGGTTTTCCAATTCCATTTTAAAGAGGAAGGTATGCCGTTAATAGTGGAAAATAACATCAGGCAAATGACCACCACGACCACGCTTACAGGACCATATCTTTTTCATGAAATTTTCCATAACCAAATCCAATAAGAGGTGTTATTTTGATATTAAAAGGAAAATGCCATTTTTTAATACAAATGATCGGATGTTTATTTCATTGTAAAGAAGAAGGTATGCCGTTAATAGTGGAAACTAATATCAGGTAAATTACCACCACGACCACGCTTACAGGACCATATCCTTTTCATGAAATTTTCCATAACCAAATCGTAAAGTGGCCGCCCTATGTCCTCGATAGCCTCACGAATTCCATCTTTGAGGTCTTGAATCGACGCTGGGCTGTTGGCATAGACCCTCTCTTTCACGTGGCCCCAAAGGAAGAAGTCGCAAGGTGTTAAATCACAAGATCTATTCAAAATAACACCTCTTTAGGAAAACCCTATAAAATAATCAATCTTTGCACTTTTCAAAATTTCTTCCGCAAAAGTAACTTTTTAAGCTCAACTAGCTTACAAAATTCAAAAATGACCCATACTGTAGAATAGCAGGATTCAGTATTCCTCGAAGCCATATTCTTGTATTTTTGTTTGTTTTAACACTACAGCTACTTTCGGACCTTCACTTGGAGTTAGTTATTTTCGCTTTGAACCTCCTCCGAAGATAATTAATGAAACGAGTTATAAGAATTATGTTTATACCATCGATTAGATAACATTGTCTTGTCGATTTATTAAGGAGCATCAATGAATCTCGAACTAGAAATTACTAAGTAGCAAGTTGGGTAGACAGACCTATGCTCATGTCAGAAGGGTTTTGTACTCTACTTACAAAATGCAGTAACCAGTAACGAATAAAATCAAGAAACATGTCATGTTCGAGGATCATACTATTATTAGCAAAGTTGAAAGAATTTTGACTTTTGAGGTATTTGTTATAGTTTTACCCATAAATCTCTCCATTGATAATTTTTTCAGATTTTTTAGATCACGGGTGTCCATTCGCGAGGGAGGAAACACATTTTTCATGATCCACAGGGGCCACTCCTCTGTACTGTAATCATCGATTCATGGTCTGTTTTTTCGAATCTTAGAATGGTTACAAAGCCCTTTCGCTAGGAGCTCTCTCCTGCCTCTTCGACTTGTTTCAATTGTATGTACTCATCTTCATGATACCTATCATTCCTGAAATTTTCATGCAAATCCTAGCAAAACTGTAGTGTCTAAGTCGGTAAAAAGCGCATATGGCTCCATAGCCATATGTTTCCAAAGTAATACAGGGCATATTGTTCCATAGTAATACAGGAAAACTCAAATCACTATAACTTCGTTAAATACTATTCAATCTTTATGAAACTTTCAGAAAAGATCAATCTTATGAATAGTCATCCGTCTGCTAAATTTAAGGGTACTGCTTAGATTTTATTCAAGAAAATATAAAATCGATAAATCATACTATTACTAACAAAGTTGAGTGAATTTCGAATTCTCATGTATTTGTCGTTGTTGTACTAATCAAGGACTACATTCATGATTTTTTCAGATTTTTCGGATGGAAGGTGTCCAATCGCGAGGGGGGGGGGGTGTACGCGAAAAGTTCGTACATTTCCCCTTCCCCTGCCCCCCTCGGTACTCATAAGGCAGTTTTGAAAAGATCTCATTGAGACCTTTCCAATGATACCCTACTCGACTACCAATGGTGAACATTTTTTTTGAGGGGTCACCTCCCTATATGGGGAGACCCCCCTTAAACCCCTTTGAAAAATGTTTCCACCCTTGAACTTTCAAGAAGTCACCACTTCTGACCTTTTCACAAAGCTTCGTGGCTGTAGCCTCTATAGTTTCGGAGAAAAAGTGCTGTGACATACAGACGGACGGACGGACGGACAGACGGACACAGGTCGTGATTGCAATAGGGTTTTGTATTTTAGTACAAAACCCTAAAAAATGATGTGACTTTGATAGTGTCTTCAGCACTGTTCCATCAGCTTGTTTCCATATGAGAAATCATTGGATGGTGTATCCACAACTATTGGAATTTCGTGTGGAGACTTTATCGACCAGACTAGGTCTTTAGCTCCAGCTTTAGCTATATTGTATAGTACATTCATATAACGATTCCGATGACGAGCGAGACCTTCTGCTGACACAGTCGTAGTCATTGGCTTTACCGCACATGACCATTAACGGAAGAGGAGAGAAAAGCCCACTGTTGTTGGCCGCAAAATCCAACAAAAACAGGCATAACAGCACCGCCAACGTATCACCAGTTTTTCACACAAGAGTAAGTAGCAAACAGCAGTCAACCTTTTAGGGTTTTTCAAATTCTGTCCATAGATTTGGTATCCATCCACCACATGTGTGTTTCTCTCTCTCTAGACATGATGCATTTGTGGACAGAAGAATTGTGCGACCGCGCAATATCTAAGACTATTCATCTGGAATAATAAATTAAAATGAAAGCTCCAGCTGAAGCTGTTCAATGCATTTGGATAGACACGTACCGACATCCATACATCATCCGGCGAATATGTACTCACGTACCAGTACTGTGAAGTTACAAGTGTAACTCTGTAAGTCAAACGTTTCGCGATATCTTCGACAGCGGAATTGTAAATTGCGGAGCATTATAATTCATTGCAGCTTGGACGGCGGGCAAAAGTCAGTCTATACTTTCCAGTAGCATTTTCCCACAGTATTATGTGGTATATAAATTTGATTGAGGAGTGAATACATAGAATGGGAGTAAGTTGGCGGAATATACACTTTGGTTTACTTTTCTTACTTAAAACTCAAAATATCCCAGTAAAATAAAAAAATTATGAGTTTTAATTGGGGCAAGATTGGCTTATCTAGTATTTAGAAATAAAATTTCTGGCCATGGATTATTTTTCGCATGATATATGCGAAAAATAATTATATGGAAGCAGTCCAGAGCGTGGATTTCGTCGGAGTTATGGCTTCTTCGTCTTGTTATTTGGAGAAAATGTTTAATTAAATTTGAAAAATCCTGTCAGTTATAAGGCAGCATCACGACTGTTTCAAAATTACCATTATGGAAGAAGAAAAGAAACATTTCACACTGCGTTTGTATAAACAGTTGAACACTTTGCTACTTCTGTCTGTTGGGATTTGAATGAATCAAAACTCAATGTAATACCAATGGGATACCAAGTATGCAGTGGAGAATATTCAGAACACATTGCAGAGAACTAACGTGAAACTGAATTCAAAATACCCTAAAAAGTGTGAAGATGGAAAAACATTTATTAATTTTTGATTTTAGGGAGAAATACATGAACAATTATTTTGAGATTTCATCATCGAAGTCACTCATCAGATGCTAACTCTAACTTTAACGGATGAGTATGTTGATGCTCATAAAAAAAGGTTATGAGCATTACTTAACATCTAAGTGAGATCATGCTAATCCGTCGAAGTCAGAGTTAACATCTGATGTGACTTCGATGACGAAATCTCGAGATAATTTTTCATGCATTTTATTGAAACTATTTTGCCTATTTTTCTCTTGTATTATTACTGTTTGCTATTTTGCTCTCGCCTTACCTTTTCTCTTAACAATGAATTCAGTCTAAAAGTAGAGTTCGGACAGATCGATCAGACCGTGAACACTACCGCCGCCATTTAACTATATTATCCATTTATTCTTATAATACATAGTACATACTTATAGAATGGAATCCGGTGTTTATTTCTTATTTTCAAAGCTGGTGCCGAAATCCGGGAACCTTTACGAAGAAAAAATAGATATATCCGAACGGGCGGTATATCGCGGCCGATTAAGGAAGATATCAAAGGTTGCTAGTGAATATTTATCGAATCCCGACTCAAAACGTGAAGACCGTGAGGCTTTGGGTGAGGACGAAGAGGAGTTAGTTTCCTATATCGAACGAATAACAGTCGCGAGTGATAATCTCAAACCGTTAAATAGTGAGTTAAAGCCTTTAATGAAACCTGATGTGGCGCAAAAGGAATACGAGTCCATAGTCCAGTACGAACACAAAGTAGCCGGCATATTATTTCAACTAAAACAGCGGCTTACGCATGTTCGCGAACTTTCGTCTTCGATGACGGGTCAATTTCGGACCTCCGTTATGCCAGAACGGCCTGTAAATGTCGCGAAGCTTCCTGAATTAACGCTAAAGGCTTTCAGTGGTGAACTTCGCAACTGGCTTCCCTTTTAGGGACGCTTCCGGACAGGTGTTCATGATCGATCAGATATAAATGGCACCGACAAATTTAATTATCTTGTGAACCATTTAAGTGGAAAGGCTGCAGAATCTATTGCCGGGTTCACACCTAGCAACGATAACTACGATTTGGCAGTCCCTTTATTATTGGAGCAATATGGTTATCCCTCTCGACTGATCGACCATACTATGTAACAATTTATGTTCCTTCAACACATATATTCTCGTGGCGACCTAGCGAACCTACGGAAACTGCACAACAATATTGTTTCACATATCAGATCGTTAGCAGCTTTAAACGTCCCTTCATCTCAAGACCCTATAATGTTAAAGAGCTTAATTCTTCTCATGAGCTTGGTTTAGAGCTCCACTGACGAAATCTGCGCAATTGAGAACATTCCGATAACATAAGTGACGATGATGAACTAGACAATGATAATAGCAGCTTCACCGGTAACAGTAAAACTTGTTCTTTACGTAATGTGCATTGTGACAAATTAAGAGAGATCTTATTTTTTCTAAAAAGAAAATGAATTCTTTGCAGAACGTCTCTTTAGTCGCAAGTAGTACAAAACTGCTGCAGGACTTGTAACCACCACTAACGCGATGCCATGTTGTTTTGTAAGAAGAACACTCACAATGCCGAATGATGTGATGGCTCTTTGAGTTTATCGGAGAAGAAAAGTATTTTGAAGAACTCTTGTTGTTGCTTTAAATGTACTAGGCTAGTTTGCAACGCAAAGAGCTGTAATAACAAGCGATTAAAGTGCATTTCGTGTAACAATAACCTCACAACTTCAATGTGCGACCCCGCGTATAACGCATTAGTGCAAAAACAGAAAAGTCATGACGCCAATAAAAACAATTCGGCTATTCTTTGTTCTCCTTCCATCCATGAAATTTCCTAAGTTTTGCTACAAACAGCGCGCGTATTTGCTATAAACAATAATCGGTCTGTTACTTTACGCGTGTTGTTGGATGGCGGGTCGTAACAAACTTATATAAAGGAGAGAGTCGTTCAAGAACTGAGCCTGAATACATACGATGCGGTAAAGTTGAAAATTTTCTCATTCGGAGGTGCAAAACATTTCCATGGGGAAAAAATTAATCAGGTCAAACTGACATTGCGTTATTTATATGACAAACGGTTCATTGACGTTCTCGCGATAGTGGTACCGGACATTTGCCCTGATGTTTTTATTGACACTGCTAGTATTGATTCGAAAATCTTGAAATCTCTCGTCTTAGCGGATGATGACTAGATCGTCGCGAAATATTTTGGTGGCATCGGGATGCTACTAGGGGCCGATATTTGTTGGTCCGTCTTAACCAATGAATTTAACCGGATAAACGAAAAATCGGTCGCCATTAACACCTTATTTGAGTGGACCTTACAAGGTCCAATATCGGCAAATTTACAAACCTCTCACTCAATCTACAAGCGGTGACGAATCAAATCGAAAACCTTTAGAAGCTGGATTGTATTCCTTCTGGCGAGACGAAAATGCAGATCGATTTTGATAGCCTTTATTATGGTTAAATAAGGATACATGCAGCACATATTGTTCCATGGTAATACAGAAAAATTCAAACCGCTATAATTTCGCTAAATATTAGTCAATCTTTATGAAACTTTCAGGATGGATCAATTTTATAAATAGGCCTCTGTATACGTTAAGATTTTATTCAAGAAAACATAAAATGGATAAATCATACTATTACTAACAAAGTTGAGTGAATTTAGACTTCTCACGTACTTGTTGTTGTTGTACTCATCAAGGCCTACATTCTTGATTTTTTCGGATTTTTTGGATCACAGGTGTGCAAACGCGAGCGGGGGACACAAATTTTTCGAGTATTTCCCCTCCCCCACGAAGCAAACTTTGCCAAATTAAAACCTGTTTTGAAAAGTTCTCATCAAGACCTTTTATTTGATACCCATATCGACTACCTTTGATGAATTTTTTTTTCGAGGGGTCACTCCCCTATATGGGGAGACCCCCCTTAAATACCTTATAAAATTTTTTTGTAGCCGAACTTTGAAGAGAGCACCACTTAACACCTATACATAAAATTTAATGTTTCTAGCTTAAGTAGTTTCCGAGAAAAACTTCTGTGACACACGGACGAACGGACGGACAGACAGGACGCGATTTTAGTAGGGTTTTGTCAAATTATTTTAAAAAACCCTAAAAAACGAAAAATCATTAATTTGGTCATACATTTCGTGCACTTCGTGATTGTTTTGGTCAGCATAATCGACCAAACGTGTCCACAATCGCGAGAATTGTCTGAAAATTTCAGTAAACCGGGTCTGTAGGAAATATGACATCACCTTTGCATGCTCGCCTAGTTCGTTCTGCGGAAAACGTTGCTGTTGTTCGCGATAGTGTGGCAGAGGAGCGGTCAACCTCGACTCGTCATCGTGCACAACAATTGAACATCTCAAGAACATCAATGATGCGAACTTTGAATAAAGATTTGAATTTCCACACTTACAAGGTTTAATTGACTCAAGAGCTGAAGCCTGCTGACCATTTCCAGCGTCGGCAATGCGCCAAATGGTTGGTTGAACAGACAGAAGGGAATGGTGACTTTACAAAGAAAATTAACTTCAGCGACAAGGCACACTTTCACCTCAGTGGATTTGTTAACAAGCGGAATTGCCCCATTTGTGCATGTGAGAATCCACGAGTGATTGTTGAAAAACCGATGCATCCACAAAAAGTGACATTTGCTGCGGTTTATGGGGTGGCGGCGTTATCAGGCCGTACTTCTTCGAAAATGAGGATGGCCAAGCAGTTACCGTGAATGGTGTTCGCTATTGCGAGATGATAACGGACTTCTTGTGGCCAGGAATTGAGATTTTGGACCAGGACGATATGTGGTTCCAACAGAATGGTGTCACTTGCCACACAGCCAACAAAACAATGGCTCTTTTGCGCGAGAAATTCAATGGCCGTGTTATCTCACGTTGTGCCGATGTTAATTGGCCGCCACGATCATGTGATTTGACACCGTTGGACTTCTTTCTCTGGGGATATATAAAGAAAAAGGGTACGTCAATAAGCCAAGAACAATTTAAGAGCTAAAGGATGAGATAATTCAGCACATTAACGACATTGAACCTCAATTATGTCTCAGAGTCATTGAAAATATGGACCATCGGATAGAAGTATGCCACCGTAGCCGCGGCGAGCATTTGGGCGATATTTGGTTTCACACATAATTGTCATATATATTTCTATTGTAACGAAAAATATTAACATAAGTCACTGAAAACTTTTTGTTTAATTTACAATGAACATTGTGCGTTTTTGTTGGACCACCCTTTGTAATGTCACAATTAATGATGAAGTTATGATTATTGTAAAGAGAATAATTATAAAGTACCAATTATGATAATGAGAATTAAACTTTATTTGAAGCACACACATACCTATTTTCATTGGATTTCATAATTATTAACAACGAAATACATATGTATGTGAGATAAAATTAAAAAAAAAATGATAAGGAAATGAATAAAGCTACGGAATAAAAAATGATTAGGTAAACACCAAAAGTATATCTTTCCATTTTTGAATCCTGACCAGGTACGGGACCCGCCACGTTGGCTGACCCCTTCGTTCATGAGCTAGCCATCGGGTGAGCTCTCCCCTTTGTTGATAGTTACGGGTGCTCTCGCGGGCCTGCTTGGCCTTCCACACCCGATATGGGCCAAGGTAGCATGAACCCAGTTATAGATAGCTGTCCATATGTAATGACTCAGCCCTACGCCACTGACAATAATCCGCCAGTCGTTGTTGACGTCGACGGTTCGGAACGCACCTTTTGATCAGTCGCTGTCACTGAAATGCGTTTGAGCAATTGGCAGGAACAAGGAGTGGAGTGAGTGGGAAACTATAGGCAATTTGTACATAAAAAAATTAGTTAACGTTATTACACTTATAATTAACTGATATTGAAACGTACTAGATTTGCGCTGGTGAATAATGATATTCAATTGATTGTTAGCTACTCAGAAATTTAGAGTACTAAGTAAATAAAACTCGAAGTTAATGGTGCTTTTAGGAAAAGTATAGATGTTAGGTAAATTTATTAGTTGATCTACTCAGTGTTTTCTTTCACTTCATTTTAAATTTCGTTGAAGTGCCTTATTGTTGAAGCGTATATACTGATTTCAATTTAGAAGTAATGGTATTATTTTCTAAGGACATAACAGAAAAGGAAAAAAATCTATGTTAAATTTATGACTTCATAAATTCAAACACTTGTATTATGATTAGAACCCAATATTACGCACTACTGCCCTCCATGATAATAGCTAAGCATTCATAAAAGGCAAATTACGTAGATAAATAGAAAACACGGTAATGTAGAATTTGTCCTTTGACGAAAATTGCAGTGTGGCATTAGCCGAGTATGTGATCGACACATTCTGCTATTACTATGATTGCTACATATAAACAGTATTTTTTTATATTGAAAAGATTGAATTTTATACAAATTGCTATGTAGGATACATCTTCGAACACATACACACCTGGATACCAGCCTCAATATGTAACGAATTAAAAGAAGTATTTCAGAGTACGCGTTCGCATACATTAAACTCCTGTTTTACTTACGCGCTGAATAAAAGAAATTGAGAATAAGAACTATAATATTGCAATAAATTAAGTATAATGTATAAAATAAGTTAGGGTGTGATTTGAACATTTAAAGCGCTTCATTAATTTTCGTTTGAAGGATTTGCTTAAAATCTGGTAGATCTAAGTTTAATGTGTGCTTGTTATGAGTGGTTATCTCAGGCTGTGTAGTTTAGTTGACTTTAATCAAATGAATAATTGGTAAGTTTTCAAATTCTTCATTTATTTTTGAGGTAGGCGCGTAAAATATGCGATCATTTGGTCTTTTGTTGCGATTAATCATGCATGGCAGTGTGTCGATGAATAAAAATATATTTTGGAAAGAAAGAAGGCATCAATATAATACAATATAAACTTAATTGATAAATTGTATTCAGTCAAGACTATGCAAAATCAGTTGATACGGGAATATTGTTTTTAGTACATAGCATATGCGAAGTATGTGTAAGATTAGCAGTGATTAATTCAAATAATTGTTCATTATTTGCATTTCTGCATAACCTAAAGAAAAATATATGAAAGATCAATATTTTCAAGTATGACGTATGAATATTGTTACATGTAAAAATAATTCTGCGAGCTACTGTCACAATTGTTTTCACAACAATTAAGAACATCAACAAAATGAATTTACTCGAGATCACGAGAACCTACCAAGCATCAACATCTGAAAGTGAGTCACTGCTCCATTCATTTACGCTCTCTCGAATGTTCCCGCGGATTCGCCAATGTACGAGAACTGGGTTGAATGACTACAGGCCCTATATAAAGGCGAGCTGAATGAATGGGGAGATCCTTCATTCGACCGCGATAAGAACTGCGATAGCGTGTGGGAAGCGATATTGTTCGAGTAATAGACAAGAGATTGTGAAGTGATCTTAGAAGACAATTGCGATAGAAATTTAATTGACAAGTGAAAATTAGATTCTAATTAAAACTGTGAAATAGTTAAAATAGTGATTGTGCATTTTTTTAAGTAAATAAATAAACTCTTTTAATTTAATTTAAAAGACATTGCGTTTTCACTTTCCCGGAAGATTAAAATTATTGGCCGTGAACCAAGAACACGCGACAATATGTTAATTAATTTTATGTACAAGTACCTTGCTTGCTTACTATTCAATTGATTATATACATATGTATCGAAGTAAAAACGGGACAACAATAACAAACACATACATACATCAGGCATAATTTCGTATCAAAAGTTAATCGGCGATAATAGGTTACTTATGTAGTATAATCCGTTACGTATCTTGAAAATTTCAACCGTACTAAACACAAGTCAATATGCAGTTTTAGACTTACCACTCATTATAAATCTCTAATAAGTTCAATTTTTGAAGTTTAAGTATGAAAAGCATAGAAAATATAATATGAATTGCTAAGATAACCAAGACTTTCCTTTCCAGCAGGAATGAGAGCGAACGGTAAGTATGTCGTTACAAGAGTAGTGTTCTAGGATTCCTCGGATGGCCGGTTTTGCGTCGCGTTCGGTACACGGTACCATCGTTTGTTTTGAGGATGTTTTCATGAGAGTAAATTATTTCAACGCTTACGTTAGAGTAGAAGATTTTTCGGTGCCGCGTTGGGAAAAAGTAAAGAAAAATTCTGGAACACGATATTAAATCCAGTTTTTTTTTGTTGTCTAACTTGACTGAATGGAAGCTAAATACGGAATAAAGTAGAGAAAGGTTTCGTTTCCGTATGTTTGTATTTTAGATGCGTTTGAAACGGGAACGTAATGGTGGCTGAAATAAAGTAATCGAGCGTAATCCATTTAAAAGAACTGCGACCGAAATCTTCTCCGAACAAGCTGGTCGACAAGCAGGCACCGCGATATGGATCGCGAGTCCACGGACTGGTTGACCGATTGGTACCATTCGTTGGCATGACTCAGACTTCACGTCTAGAGCCGATGAGAGGTCGGTTCAGATTTCCTTCGGGAAATCTCGACGTTCGAACGATTTGAAACGAAAATCATTACGCATAGCCATTAGATGCAATATTTCCCTAAGAGGGAAGCTTCGCATTAAAATCACCTCCCATGGCATCGAAATCGAATTTTTTGCACAGAGTAAGCACTGTTTCCAAGTCGGCAATGAGTTTCCTCACCGGATATCCATGTCGAACATAGGTCCCCATGAATGCAAAGCTGCATCCTCCCAGCATGAAGCTTATTATCTCCGCTTCAATACATTTCAGACTTTTAATGCAGTGCTTCTGGACATTCAGTTGATCTTTGAGAGCCATAGGAGCTCAAAGAATTCCCTCTGGATCATCACACCTGATGATCTTGTATTTTCTCAGATGCACTCTGTGTCATTCTTTGAGTCTTGTTTCAGATATAAACAAGAAGTCTAGTCCATGGGCATTCAAGTATTCTTGAACAAAATTCCTTTTATAGCGTGGAGCTAGTGAACATTATGTTGAGGATGGAGGATTTAAGCTTTGTACCACAAAATCGAATCGGCATATTTAAATTTCTTGAAGTCCCATGGTAATGTACTGTATCCTGACACAGAATTCAAATGCTTATGAAATTTCATAGAAATTAGTTTATAATTAAATGATCTTTAGAAAAAAACATTTTTAGGTAAAACAAACCATTAATAAGTATTTTTTTACATTTCCGGATAATTCAAATGGGTATATCTCAGTTAATTATGCTCCGATTTCTATGAAGTTATATCTTCTTCTTCTCCTTAGCACTGCAGCCCCTTTCGGGCCTTCGCTTCCTGCAAAAAGCGCCTCTAACTGTTTCGGTCCGTCAAACGCGTCTTCCAGTTCCAAAATCCAAGCAGCGATGAACTGTCTTCGTCGACCGAGTCAGACCAGCGTTTCCTCGGTTTCCCCACTGGTCTCCGGCCTTCAGTTCTCCCAACGAATACCTTCTTGGGTATCCGTTGTTCGTCCGTACGATTCATGTATCCAGCCCATTGCAGCTTCCGCAGCCTTACAATCCTTGAGACCTCCGGTTCGTCAAAAATTTCATACAGCTCATGGTTGTATCGAATTCGCCATTTGTCCCCTTCTAGCTTCGCTCCGATTATTCACCTCAGGGCCCGTCGCTCAAAGGCATATAATATATTTTCGGATATTTGAATTAGGATCCATGTATCACACCCATAGCATAACGCAGGTCTTATCACAGATTTGTATACTTGGAGCTTTGTTTTCCTGTGTATGCAGCTGGTCTTCAAGATCGTCAAAACTGAATAGAATATTTTATTTCGTTATTTTGGCGCCTAAATACACAAATTCACCAACATTCTCGATACTGTATTCGCCAAGTGTGATATTTTGTGTGTTTGAGATATTTTTCCTCGACTGCGTCATGAACTTTGTTTTATTTTCGTTGATTTGTAGCCCTTCTAGTTTTGCTTTGCTGTCGAGTTTCAGAAAGAGTTCTTTGGCAGTTGTTAATGACCGTAACAGAAAGTTGATGTCGTCCGCATAGGCTACTACTTGGCTCGACTTGAATAGTAATGTACCTCGCGTATCGATAGGTAGCTTCCGTATGACGTACTCTAGAGCTAAACTGAATAGCAATGGGGCCAGAACATCTCCCCGCTTTAGTCCGATGTTTGTGTCAAAGGCATCGGTGAGTTGGTTATTGATGCGGATTCAGGAGGTTGTCAACGTCATTGTCATTTTGTTAAGACGGATTAATTTGGCGGGGATGCCAAAACCAGGCATTATTTGGTACAGTACGTTATGATCAATACTGTCGTATGCTTGCTTGAAGTCAACGAAAATTTGGTGTACGCCTATGTTGAGCTCCCAGTATTTTTCAAGTACCTGCTTGACTATGAAAAACTGGTCTATTGTTGATCTATCTGGCCTAAAACCACCTTGATACTCCCCAATAATACTGTTGGCGTATGATTCGATTTTATTTTCTAAGATTTTAGAAAATATTTTGTACGCCGTACAAAGTAGTGATATGCCTCTATAATTTTCGCACTGTAGCTTGTCACCTTTTTTTGTGGATAGGGAATATAATCGATTGGCTCCACTCTTTCGGCATATGTTCTTGTTGTCAAATGTGCTGGATGACTTTGTGAATAGCTTGATGAACACTACTGCCAGCATATTTGATGAGCTCCACTGGAATCTCATCGATGCCCGGCGTTTTATTATTCTTTTGGGCTTTGATGATGGAACAAACTTCATCCAGAGTTGGTGGGGCCAATGGAAGCTCTCCGCAGACATCTATAGGCTCTGATGTTCTGGAGCTGTGCGGAAGATTAAGGAGGTTCTTGAAATATGATGCCCAGCTTTCCTTAATCCTTATTACATCAGCGATTATATTGCCGCTGTCATCACGACAGAGCGTCGTTTTGGGCTGATAACCACGTTTCAGGCTTTTCGCTAGTTTGTATGCTTGTCTTCTGTTATTGCTCGCTAAACTTACATCTATACTTCTCAATTGGTCGTCATAGTATTTTCTTTTCTTAATCCTAATTATCTTATTCGCTACTCTCCTGAGATTTTCATAGTGTCTTCGTCCCGATTTTCCTACCTACGTAGTCTTTGTACGCCTGATTCTTTTTATCTAATGCATTCTGGCACTTATCATCGAACCAATCATTCCTCTTGCGCCGGGCTTGATGTCCGATCATCTTTTCTGTCACGGTTCTGATAGCCGCTTTCACCACCATCCAGAACTCGTTGCTCGTCTTTAACGATGCGTCTGATAAGACGGGAGCGAGCTGTTTTTCGAGGGTCTCCGTGAAATTTTCGGCCACTGACGCCGTATATAAGCTTATAATTATTGTGTCAGTGTACAGTTTAAGAGCACAGTCATGATTTTGTAGAACAAAAAATAAATTCGCTTGTCATACTATTTCTAACAAAGCTGAGCCAATTTTAACTCCTGAAGTATTTGTTGGCCTTTATACTCATAAAGACCTTTCATTTGACACTTTATTATCTTTGATCGGAAAAATGAGAAGGGTCACCTCAGTATAAGGGGAATCTTTGGCAGTGTTGATAAGACCTGAACGTTTGAGAAACCACTACTTCTAACCTTTCCGTAAAGTTCTATGATTGCGGTTTTTTAGTTTAAGAAACCTCGCTGTAACGCATAAACAGACGGACACGTAGGACATGAAATTAATGGGGTTTTCATTTTACAAAGCCTCAAAAATGCGTTAAGTACACCAGCTCATAGATAGCGAATGTATTATATAGAATACGACGTGTGGAATTTTCGGAATAGCGATATTTCATCAATGGTAACTCGTATGTAGGAAAAATGATTCGAAGAAATTTTTTATTTAATTACATAATCTAATGAAACGTTTATTTTGCCTGGAGTATTAACATAGTTTAGGAATTTCATTTATGTATGTAGCTTGAAATTATGAATTCATAAACATGTGCTGAAAAGGATTTATACGACTCTTAATGCCCATAGCGATACATTGCACTTTTCAAGAACCTCAAATAACTCCAACTCTTTATTCAAGAAATAATTTTTCTGTATGGATAAAATTTGTGTAATATCAGGAGAATTGTTATTTATTTTTTGGATATTTGATAGTACTTACAAATACTTTATATAAGCCAAGTTGTTTGCAGCTTACCTAGAAATAAAAAAAAAAATCTTTTTTAATAATTCCTATCAATAGCATCGTATAAATGAGTAATATAATCTTCCAGAGTATAATAACATTTAGAAATCGTTTCTAAACAAGCAACAAAACTTTCGGAGTCATTCGAAATTTCAGCTATACAAACACACTTGCAGTTAAATTTAAATATTATCGTTCATAAGTACAAACTTCATTTTAGTATGCAGCACCAAATCCATGTGAACTCCTCATTACGTGACTAAATGCAAGTATAAGACATCATATCACAACTTGGAGACTCTCCTTCATACAGCATGACTTGTGGAATGGAGTCAATGTGAATAAATTAACTGAAACTATTATCGTTGATATAATTGCCAAGCTTCCACCTACATACGCCGACGCGACAATGATTATTAACTGTTCTCAATGTTCATATTATTGTCGATTTAAATACAATGCATCAGTTTTTTAAATGGAAATTCATTTAAATTTTATATAAAGGTATGATGATAGAAAATTGAATTTATTATTATATCAGATGATTTTCTGCTATGTATTCCAAATCATTTCGCCTCGTCTACTGATGAAATTACTATAAATGACAGGTAAATATAATTTCAGCAGGAATATCTTCTACCTCAAAATACTGGAACCATTTGCGTTATGTATTTTTCTGATATTTAAAAATCTTCAGAGGTAAAATTTATGTTTTCTGCCTACAATTTTCTCCTACACAACCAGATTTACAATCATATTCGTTTAGACTTTACAGTTTGCAAAAAGTTTAATTATAGATAAAAAAAACTTTATTTCAAGCACATGGACATTTAAAATATGCATAATTTTCACCTACTAATTCTAATCTCATATGCAATATGTAAATAATAATTGAAAGCTCATTTCACAACTTAATCTGAGTTACATATAATATGAATATTCCTAGACAGTCCACAAATTTTTCCCAGTATAAGGCACCACTTTGGCGTTACGCGGAGGTGTTCGTCTTAATTTTCAAGTGTACTTAACCATTTCAATGACATCAACACTCAAACATTTCCCATTCACCTACATTTTTACTGAAATGTACACCAGCTAAAATGAATTTTTATTACGCGAACGAAAAAGCTGGCGTTCAACATGCATTTGCAATGTTCGGAAAGATTGCAGCACGGGCAAGCATACGTTTAGATGTGTGTAGCTTCTTTTTTAGAGATACTAGCCATCATTGTTGGTCATCTAACATCTTAAATCATTTTCACAAATTTGGCATACTCCACTTATGTTTGACAAACATTTACGTAGGCGAGCGCATGCAAATATGTTAATTGAATACGCCACTAAAATTTTCTACAAAAAAAAAATAAAAGTCAATATTATCTATTTTGCATGTTATGGGTTATGGATGAGTTGTGTGATGATAGGTTTAGTTCGGAACTAGCTTTAGATTTAGTCTATCCGCTTACGTAAATCGCCCATTGAACTTCACACGTGACAATGACTTCGTTTCAAAAGCAAACATATAAAAACTCAACCGCATATTGCGAGAACGGTGCAGTGAAGGCCTCAACGGGAAAGGAATGGGTGGTAGCGATTAATTCTAATAAGATTGGACTTTACAATTGAAAGGTTTATTTATCTATGGTTGTAAAAAGCGAATGAAATTTCACAAGGTACATTACATGCTCTTGATATTTTTCTATAGTCTTTAAAACTATAAAATTGCTACCGCTCGCGTCAGGTTACTTTTAGCTGAAAAAAAAATCGCATTGGCACCACCAGCCGGAAAAGAAAATTTCCCGTTGGCACCTTTATTTTAAGAAGCAAATTATCGTTTGATCGACTGCCACATGTAATAATCGAGCCGTCATCCATTACAGCGGAGTTGAAGCCCTGTCGTTCGGGTTTTATTGTCACACCCGGACTTAATAAGTGCTGTTTACGACCACATTTAGAATAAATTAAGTAGAATAAATACAGCTGCAGTGTTTCTACATCGAATGCCAAAGTTCACCCAAACCAATTTGATAATTCAACGAAGTTTTGTATATAATGAATCCTCAAATGCACTCTAACGACCAATCGGCGTTGTTTCTTCGAGACAAAGCCGCATGGGACAGTGCCATTGCTGCATATAGTGGACCTGATCCATTAGAATTATGGTATAATTATATATGCTGGTATAATTATAGCATGCGCATTGATCCTGAAAGTAAATTCCGCGAAGCACTGGAAAAATGCTTGACTATATTTGAATATAATGAAGCTTACAAACAGGATACTCGAATGGTTAAATTATGGATTAAATATCTCGATACACAAGCAAATCCTCTTAATATTTATCAAATATTATATCAGCGAGAAGTGGGAATTAGATGCTCATGTTTTTTATATAAAGGTTGGGCTCACTGTTAGGACTCCGCAAATGCTTTAAACAAGCGGAATCTGTGTACAATTTAGGTTTTCAGGCTGAAGCCGAGCCCTACGATGAACTCTAAGAAGCACATAAAATTTCGTATTTCACTGCTGCATCGAATGTTATATACCGACAATCCTTCGAAGAAACTTTCTGTGAATCATTTGATTACAAACTTAAATCCATCTAAAAAAAGCCAGAAATGAACCTGCTGAAGCTGTAACGGATGCAACATCTTGGGCGGAAACTTATGTCGAGCATGATAGCTCGCAACAATCGCATCCGATTCAACAGCAGCCACAACTTCAGGTGCAAATTCGGGAGATTCAGGTTCAACAAAACCTTATACAATTACAACATGGTCAAGAGCCTCAATATATACACGTACAAGAAGTACAATTAAACTAAAGTCGCACAATGCAAGTATCACCACAAGTTTATACACATCTACAACAAAGTGAGCAAGCCTACATACAAAATAGCACTGAGACTCGAGTTTATCAAGCAGTTCAGAAAACTTTCCAACAAAAACAAGAAACTGTATAAAATGATCCTCACGGCCAGTCAACCCATAAGCAAAGTTATGGGCCACCACCGCAACCACGAGCAACAAAGCGTATTCACACTAGCCCAAACATACAACAGCCACAAATTAGTCATCAAGTAGCGTAGCAAACATTTGAGAATAAAACGTTGCAACAAGTGCACCTGAAAGCATCACAAGAGTTTTTGGCACGAAAGATAACACTCAACCACGTCCAACAAACAACACTTCAAACGAATGTCCCACAGCCAGCACAGCAGATGCGGATGCAACAGAAAACATTGCAACTTCACCGCAACAACAAATACAATAGCGAATTGAACCTCAAACCAAACAGCAAAAAATTAACCATCAAATGAAAACTCAAGTGTGCAGCGGAATGGGTGAAAGGCCCGTCAACTGCCATTGCAAAAGCCCCGCAAGGCGACAACCAGCAACAACGGGGAGTCTGTTATGAAGTCTGATGGCGGACACGTCACGAAGCCCAATGCTTTCGATTTTCTGCGACGAGTGGAGAACCGCGCCGGGGGATTTTTCACGTTTTGAATTGAATGCAGAAGAAGAGACCCCGGAGCTCTCGTGCGTACACGGAGCGTGATTTCGATTTCCAAGGTTTTTTTGTTAGGAAGTGGATATTGAAAACCTTAAGCGAAGATCAAGTTGTGACATCGCGGTTATCCCATGAAATGCGCGTAGGAAGCTTCACATCTAGCGAACCCGTTCCTTTGTGTGGTGATTCTGTCGATCGGTTTAGCAAGGAATTCGTTGGCTTGCCATTGGTCAACAAAAGGAAGTGAGCTGCGAAAAGGCTAAAGGAAAGATTGCATTTCGCGCGATTGCCATCAATACTAGTGGAGTTATTTGTTATACGCCGAAAAGATTTGCTTTGTGGAATTCCAAAGGCCGGGGTTTGAAAAGTGTCGTGTGCATTTTTGCGACGAAGAAACGAAAAAAAAAACGTTTTGCACTGCGTTTTTTCAAAACTGGGACTTTTGCAGAACGGAATGCGGAAATCGTGGCATTAAGAAGTTCCGGGCAAAAACTTTATGGCGTGGAAATGAACGGTTAGCGCATTAAAATATTCCAGATTCTAGCGCCATTTAAAAAACACTCTCAAAACTATCGGCTGTCTCTCTTTCCCAGCTGTTTTTAACGGCATTAGATCGAATGCTGTGAATCGCGCGGTGTTTTTCGATTTTCATGCTGCACACTTACAGATGAGCTTAGGTGTCTAGCTTAAACAATAAATAATATTCGAGCGTTAGCAATTACTTTCGTGTGTAACGCTTTAGGTAGCAAAAAATATTTCAAAATTTATCCGAGATAAGGTATTTGTGGGGGCAAAAGTTCATAGATAATAATAGACAATACGTATTTAAAAGAAATCCATTTTAAATAAAAGAAATATTCAATCGAAAAATGACAAAAAAGGCTCAATACTTTTTTGTCAAAAGGCTCAATACTTTTTGACTATATTGCGAGTTGATTATTAAATTGTCCTCATTTTGAGTGCTTTTTAAAAGGTATCTCATAGAGCTGATCAGTGTTTTCAAATGCGTTAACCCTTTCGACCCGGCTTTCGAATAGCAATGGTTAAAAGTAATTTTTTATTTGGAGAAGGTTATTTAAGTAGTTTATAATATGTTGCTGAGTGAAAATCTGTGAAACAATAACTAAGGCGCGCGGGGGTGATGGTAAAGCATTGTACCATCCGGGATCTAATGTGGTACAAATAAGCACCAATCGTCCAGGAAAACAAATTTTATCAATTAGAAATAATAGGCACAATGATATAACTTTAACAAATAATAGATTATAATTTATTCATTTTTGATATTATTGAAGAAGAACAGTAAGCATATAATGAAAAATGTAGTTTTACATAAAATTTATGAATGATATGGTGCGAAACACATTTTGCAAAGCGGCACTTGGCACTCCCTACAGATTGTCTTAGTGCGTGTCTGCTTTTTTGGGCGGTGCAGTTGGTGCAACGACGTCTATTAGTTCCCTTTAGGGATGCATCAGACTACGACTATTTAGCCGCACTTCTGTCGCAAGTTACACATGGTTAAATGGAAGCCCGCACACTGCGATTTTCGACAATATTGTCCAGGTCGGCAGTCGCAGGAATTTGCAATTTTTCCTAAAACCAGTTTAGTAGGTAGTTTTTGTGATACTCGCGCAGGCGCACATCATTTGGACATTTGACGCTGACGTGCACGGAAGTTTCTTGCATAGCGCACAAATGTGTTAGCGCATGTGTTCCTGGCAAAGACATACCTTCAAATGAGCATATTAGTTCTGCGCATGCCTGAAGTTCCTTTGCAAATCTTGTCGCAGTGTGTTCGTATTTGCGTCTAAGAATCGCTGGTTACGACAGGGAAATCGCAATGCGGCCGATCCCTTATAGCAAGATGCAATTCCTTGCGATTGTGAGATTGTGTACGGCCTGGTTTCATTGATCTACAAACGGCAGATGTTTTTCTGCCTTCCTGGAGAAATGCGTCAGCTAGGGTAGCTAAAAATGATTTGAATGGCGTCTTGTTTTGGTTAAGTTCATTATAAATGCCCCATGCGTTCACAGCTGCCATCATTATCAAAAGGTAAAAAACGTTCTTCCACCATTTATCTGATTTTTGATCGTATCCGTAAAGGCCAGACATTTGATCAGCTAAGTCGACGCATTCCATGATCTCACGATAAAATTTTATTTGGTTTGGACATAGGACATTAATTTTTTCACCTGTTTTCAATATTTTCGTTGCTTGATGACAGTTACTTAGTACCAAGACTTCTTCGGTGTCTTGCCATTTTGCGCATAGAAGTACAGATGATGTGCACTTGAATTCTGTTTTGGACTTATTTTTTCTGTTTGCCATAGCTAGATATACTGTCCAATAAATGCACAGATGTAAAAAAGCGATCGAAGCATAAGATGAAATCTGTTTCTGCGATTGAACTGCGTAATTTGGTGACGACTCACTCTGCAAGCATTCCAGAAGATTGATCTATTTCTTTCCCATGGTATATATTGAAGTCGTATGTATAAACGGTAACACCGTCGCATCGAAGCCACATTTTGATGCCACGTTTGACAGGCTTGTGAGGCGTGTATTGTTTCAATGTGTTACGACCCTTGAACTTCCGTATTGATTCATCAGTGATTTGGTACACACTATCCTGTCTGCATTTCTGAAATGTGTTCTTCAAACATTCCACAAAATCGTCAAAATAGTGAGTTTTGTTACTATTCTGTGGCTTATCTGACTGAGCGAAATACATTCTCGAATTAACGAAAGTGAATCGATCTCGTGAGATTGCTTTTTTCAATGACTGACTCCCAAGTGAATTTTGGCGTGACCAACAATCCTTTAGAGATGGAAGTCAATTGTAGCACATTACAAACAATAATTGTTTCTATTTCATTGGTTTCAGCTATTTTTACTTTATTGGCTTTGGGTTATTCTCTTTCGTAAATTTTGATACGTTCATTTGTGCATTGGGCTATGTACATAAAGGGTGGTTCAACCAAAACGTACGATGTTAATTGTAAATAAAACAAAAAGTTTTCAGAGAATTTGGTTAATGTTTTACATTATAATAAAAGGATCTATGACAATTATGTGTAACTCGCCACGGCTACGGTGGCGTTTTTCTATCCGATGGTCCATCTTTTCAATAACTCTGAGACATAATTGAGGTTCAATGTAGCTAATGTGCTGAATTATCTCATCCTTATTGACGTACGTTTTTCCTTTTAAGTATCCCCAGAGAAAGAAGTTCAACGGTGTCAAATCACCTGATCGTGGCGGCCAATTAACATCGCCAGAACGAGAGTA
The DNA here is from genome assembly GCA_963969285.1 of Odontomyia ornata. Taxonomy (NCBI): domain Eukaryota; kingdom Metazoa; phylum Arthropoda; class Insecta; order Diptera; family Stratiomyidae; genus Odontomyia; species Odontomyia ornata. The sequence goes on along the minus strand of OZ017738.1, from coordinate 135,119,605 downwards.
ACATGGCCATCGAATTTCTCGAGCAAAAGAGCACCATCCTGTTGGAACCACATTTCGTACAGGTCTATAACCTCAACTCCTGGCCACAAGATGTCCGTTATCATCTCGCAATAGCAAACACCTCATGGTAACTGGTTGGTTGTCCTCATTTTCGAGGAAGTACGGCCCAATGACGCCGCCAGCCCATAAACCGCGCCAAACAGACACTTTTTGTAGATGCTTTGGCTTTTCAACAATCACTAGTGGATTCTCATTTTCCTAAAAGCGGTAATTCTGCTTGTTAAGGAATCCATTGAGGCGAAAGTGTGCTTCGTCGTTGAAAATGATTTTCTTTGTAAAGTCACTTTTCCCTTCGGTCTGTTCAACCAACCATTCGGCGTATTGGCGATACTTGAAATGGTCAGTAGGCTTCAGTTCTTAAGTCAATAGAACCTTGTAAGCGTGTAAATTCAAATCTTTATTCAAAATTCGTATCTGTGATGTTCGTGAGATGTTCAATTGTTGGGTACGACGACGAGTCGAGGTTGACGGCTCTTCTGCCATACTGTCGCAAACAACAGCAATGTTTTCCACAGAACGAACTAGGCGAGCATGCACACGTGGTTACACATTTTCTACAGACACATTTTGCTGAAATTTGCGATTATGCTGACCAAAAAAATCACCAAATGCACGAAATGCATTTTGATTTGAACGCTCATTTTCGCAAAAGGCTTCAACAACCTTAACGTGCTGCTCAATTGTGTACCTCTCCATTATTGGATTCGTCAAACACTGAAACAAAGAAAAGTCAAATTAAGTTGGACAAAACGCTTGACGTTTAGCGCTGACTCACAATTAACAACGTGCATTATTGGTGAACCACCCTTTATAAACTGATCTTGGCAATACTGTATTGAAAATTTCAATTATAGACAAATGGCGAGGTATGTGGTCTGCTATTTTGCTGTTACGAGGATTGTAAACAATTGTTTTACGCATGAAATTCTCGTCAGGAGTACTCTAAATAACATTGATATTCGATGCGCCAGGTTTGGAAATGAACTCATTACTAGCTGTTTCATTACAGAGAAGTACTTCTTCGGCTGCCTCATTCACCTGGATCTTTTTGATCGCTGGAGCTAGAGACTCCAGTTGATACATATTCCTCAGAGCTTCCTCCAGAGAAGTCTTCTAAGTCACTAGCACTATCAGTTTGGTCTTCCAAAAATCTTCGAATTTCTTCAGACTTCATTTTCTAGGAAAACAACAAATGTTGTTCAAAACCGGGAATCACATTATTAACAACTCATCGGACTACTGGTACATATGTATACCATACCGGACGGATGATACATATACTTTGGTACCATATACTAAAATAAGCATAAAACTAATATTTTTTCCATAAATACTTACCTGCCAAAACTTTAAACACGTAAAAAGTTTGAATGTTTTGAATACATCCCGAACTTCAGCACTCAATATCATACAGAAACTTTGCGAAAAAACAACATACTTCACATTAGCTGTGTCGCAACACACAAATAACGATGTAGTAAACATAAACAACAACAAAACGAAACGAAACCGTTTGAAATGCATTCAGGAAAGCTTAAAGACGATAAGGTACATTGCACAATCCAGCAGCATTTAATTCGAAAATGTTAGGGATGTTTAAACTTTAAGTGGTACTCATATGTACGAAACATGAGGGTCGAAAGTACCATAAAGGCCCAAAAAAATTTTTAATCAAAGTTGGTCGAGTGAGATATCAAACAAAAGCTGTGTAGTCAAAAGATCAACTTATGAATCACGGGGTCCAAGCAGACAGTATTTACGGAAAATCTGGGCAGATGGGACAAAATGGCGACTGTTTTGTATTCACGGAAGTAACCCTCGATTGTTCGTATATAATTGAACGAACCCATAATTCAAGTCATTGATTATTTCATCAGAAAAGTTGTTTTGAACGCTAGGACTCTCTCAACTTCTTTAAACTATACTTATCTTCAATTTTATCAATTGTTTTCATCTCAAAATACAGTCAATCCAGGAAATCGGTTATGATTTTCGTATTCAATATACCAAAATTACCCAAAAATTGACCCTAACACCCCAAGCCTGGTTTATGCCATTTCCCCTATTGTATCAAAATTCTGATACATAATATCCAAATATAGACAGATTTCCTGATCATTCCTTACTTTACATTTCTAATATTTATGCTTCCTTAGAAACGTTGAACATATACGCACTCGTATGTATATGTATTTTATTCAATTCGTAGATTCACCCAATTTTCATGCTTTCTGCGGTTGCACTGAGTTCAAAATAATTGCTTCAATTAGTGGTGCAATTGCATAGCCTGCACAGCTTTATGATGTCATCGTTTTTCCACTGCACATTGGGCAGTGGCCAAATACTAAAGCAGTTGTTCGTTTAATGTTTCGTTCAACTTTGCAGCTTACTATGTCAGACAGTTTGCTGTAGAAATAAGCTTCGCATATGGATTGCCAGTCTAGAAAACATATCTAAAATACTTCACATATATTCGTAGAATACTGCAACATCGTAATAGCTTATACCAAGTGGATTTTGTGGTAAAATTGCTTTAATTGTCCTGTTTTAGAATCCATCTGAACTTATGCAAAAAAAAAATAAACAAAGAAAAAAATGGACAGAGTTTTCTAGTAAAGCCTTACAAATTTCTCGTTTCAATTGATGGGCACGCAATTTCATGATAATTAATTCAAATATATGTATTCTGAAATATTTGATTTAAATGACTTATTAGTGTCCATAAGAGTACAGGATTATTCTTGGCAATGCATTTAAAATTTTAATAGCATCAAAAATTCCAATTTTTAATGTAGTCAAAAGAGATATGCATAAGGAGATAAAATCCTTTGTTCCTATGCCACATGCAGTTTCTAAAGAAGATACCCCGTACGTTCCATTCAAAAAAGCATTCCATCCACTTGCATTCATTGTTTCGAGAGTTTAATAAATAATTTTTGCAGTCAGAATGAGGTGTGATATAAGTATAGGTTAAATTAAACTTTTGCTTTACTTTTATTGACTGTTTCAAGCGATGAATTTTATATCCTGATTTAAAGACAACAGATTTTTTTCTATGAATTAAAGTCAAATAAATGGTTACGAAAATGCACCCACACCACTTCGTCTAGAATGGATCTGTTTTAAAGTAATCTTTGCGAAGGGAAATATTATCAACGCTTTCGCTACAAAACTTCACATCTGATATTTGTAATTGCTTTCATTTTCACAATATTTTTTTGAATAAGTAAAAAGTCTTCCTTTGTATTTTGGGTATTATTTGTTTTATTGCAAATTTTGTAAATTTTGTTTTTTGGATTGTTGGATGTTCGTTTGTTCTGTTTCATCTCGTTTCCTTTTCGTCGGAGAGTGTGGTGTAGTACTGAGAAACTTGCGTCGGAATTTGAGAAATTTGCGTCGGAATTTGAGAAACTTGCGTCGGAATTCGTTGATAAGGTTACCGTCTATTTTTCTATGTTTATATACTTCAAGCCTTTCTAGGATGTCAAGTCTTGATACTTTGCTTTGTTTGTGTAGCAATGTCATAGAGTTTTTCAAAGCTTCAGGCTGGTGTGCGTGGTTTTGTAGGTACGTCGCATAATTCAAATCTGCCTTGTTGTGTAAGAAAGATCGTCAGTGCTCTTTGGATTTTGTCGTTAGTTTTTGTATGGTCCTTCCAATGTATACCATGTCGCAGTACTTGCATCTCAGTTTATATATGCCGCTGTGTCATTCAGTTTGTTTGCAATATTCAGGAACTTTCAATGGGCAACAACGAATACCAGCACTAAATGAACAACCCACAATGACATTTACACACAGCACACAATCACAGATTTTGGATGAGTCCAGAAATCTGTCATCAAATAAATCACCAACGGACGCTATAATGGACACTCCCATTTTGGACAATACGGAAACAGCCTTAGTGGAGGTAGAGACTTCAAACGGAGACGTGACACTCAGTGCTCTACAAGATCAAGGATCACAAACGTCAATCATTTCCGAATGCGCAGCCCAAAGATTAGGGCTTAAACGAAGATCCACAAACACCACTATAGCAGGCAATAGGAAAACAAAGGATATTTTGACAAATGGAAAATTGAGAATGACGAACATTCGACCATAGAGGCTACCATCTTAAAGAAATTGACTAACTTTATTCCATCACAGACTATTTCTACGTCCATTAGAAAACAAATTGAACACCTAGACCTCGCTCATCCTCACTTTGATAGTCCCAGCAAAATTGATCTGCTATTAGGAGCAGACATTTATGCACAAATAATCTTCGGAGGTATTAGAAATTTGAAACAAGGGCCAGTACTCCAATTCACCGAATTGGGCTGGATAATATCTCGGAAAGTTGACATAGGCGACACCCAAATATTACATACATTTTAAATTGAAACAAACCGAAACTTAGAAATCAGCGAAGAATTAAAAAGCTTTTGGGAAATTGAAGAAGTCGGAACAAGCAGCGGGATGACACAGGAAGAAGAAGCTGCAACACTATAGAACTCACGTACAAAGGGAGGCAAACGGACAATATCAGGTCCGATTACCTTTCAAAAATATGGATTGCCAGCATCGGTTAGGAACCTCTAGAACAAGTGAAGTAACAAGCCTATTGAAATTAGAAAAACGTTTTGCCGTGAACAAAGAACTTCATGCAGAATACTCAACCGTAATCCAGGAATACATTAACTTGGGCCACACGAAGCAAGTTCCTTATTGTGAAAAGTCAGTTGTCGAGCTAGAAGAAAAATCACCACAGCCAATTTTCTCCCACATCACGCTATATATAAAGAGAGCACCTCAACCAAATTACGCGTAGTTTTTGACGCGTCGAGGAAAACGAGTTCTGGATTATCACTCAACGATATTTTGTTGACTGGACCATCCATTCAAAAGAGCACGATGTCAATCATCCTCCGATGGAGATTGCAGCAATTTGCAATGATGGCTGACATCACAAAGATGTATAGACAGGTGCACATGCGTCCTCAAGATGCGATTTTTCAAAAGATTGTATGCCGTTTCCAGCCAAATGACCCAATCACAGACTACTGCCTTACAGCAGTGACTTTTGGAACCACCTCTGCCCCGTTTCTTACAATTCCCACGCTAAACCAACTGGCGATGGACGAAGAAGAAAAATATCCTGTTGCTAGCGAATCGATATTAAATGAATTTTATGTGGATGATTTGCTATCCGGAGGACACAGCCTACACGAATGCATCATTAAAACAATTGACCGAACTACTGAGCTCTGGTTGTTTTCAATTACGAAAATGGATAGCAAATAACAAACAAATTTTGCAATGGGTCCCAACACAGGATATCGAGATGAAGGAAGCAATCGACTTCGACATGGATCAAGGTTATAAATCGTTAGGAGTTATGTGGTTTTCATTGATGGACTATTTCACGTATCGATTGAATAAGCATAACCAAACAACAACATACACAAAACGCGCTATTCTATCAGAAGTAGTACGTCTATATGACCCGCTAGGCTGGACAGCACCTATCAGAATCGTGGCGAAAATATTACTTCAAAGTCTTTGGTTGTCTGGGCAAGACTGGGATGACCCAATACCAAGTCCTCTAAACATAGAATGGACTACTTTGTGGAAGCAGCTACCCACAATTGAACACATTAAAATAACAAGATGGGTGACATATCAACCAGATGCACTTGTAACTCTCCATGGATTCTGCAACGCTTCTCAAAGGGCGTACGCGGCTGCGGTTTATTTAGTCACACAATCAAGTCCAACGGTCACCTCCCACCAGTAAAACCAGTGACTTTTCCCCGTTTAGAGTTGTGTGGAGCAGTATTATTGTCTCGGTTAGTAAAGGAAGTAACAACGGCATTAGAATTGGAAAAGATATCCACCTAGTTATGGATCGACTCGGAGATCATTTTAGCTTGGTTGAGAGGTCACCCCCCCCCCCCGATGATCTATCTTCGTCAGCAATAAAACGGCCAACATTGTTGAAAACATTGGCAACGTTTCATGGCGTCATGTGCCGTCAAAATACAATCCAGCTGATGTAGCATCGAGGGGAATTAAACCCGACGAGCTGGTCAACAATAAACTATGGTGGTACGGACCAAGCTGGTTAACAGGACCAATCGATGATTGGCCTGAAAATAAAGATATACCATCAACTGATATCGAACAACGTAAACGTACGATGGTCAATATTGGAATAACAAAGGACAATTTTTTGGATGACCTTTTGAAAAAATACTTGACACTAACAAGGTTAATAAGAACCACCACTTATTGTTTTCGTGCGATTAAACCGAAATTGAACCGTCCAACCTCTCAAACATATCTCACTAGTGATGTATTAAACATGCTTATGAATTCTGGGTCAAACATACTCAACAAACGGAATGCTCGGCAGAGCTACTAAAACTTCAAAAATTGAAACCAGTCGGAAATAAAGGCAAATTAGCTAATCTGAATCCATTTATAGAGGAAAGGGGCATAATGAGGGTTGGAGGTCACTTACAACACGCTCAACTATCCTTCGATGAAAAACATCCAATAATCTTACCACAGAATAGAAAACTTAGTGAACTAATTCTAAATCAGATACACCAATCAACAATGCATGGACAAACGCAGTTAATGCTAAATAGTTTGATGAGAAAATTCTGGCTAAAAGACGGACGCAAACAAATTAAAAAATTCATAAATCGATGTGTCCACTGTTTTCGTGCTAACGCAAAGGGTTTGAAGCTCGAGTAACTATATCACGCCCGTTCACACACACAGGTATCGATTTCTGCGGCCCATTTAATCTCAAAGATCGTCGTGGAAGAGGATGCAAAATATCAAAGGGCTATGTGGCAATATTTATCTGCCTGGTTGTGTAGGCTATACCTATAGAAGTCTTTAGTGATCTTTCCACACCAACATTTCTAGCAACGCTGCACAGATTCATGGCGAGAAGAGGAGTTTGCAAACATATTTATTCCGATTTTGGGACAAATTTTGTTGGAGCAGCTGCTGAACTAAAAATTATGATGAATATACAGTCTTCCACAAAAGTCAAGGTACAGTGATAAATATCATGAAAATTGTTTGATATTATTATTTAAAAAACCTATAGTGATAAAATTTTTTTTGTATTACTTCAACTATAATCATTACACTTTAAATTCATGTAAAACAAAACGAAATTCTGTTGTATTAATATATTATTACATATGATGTGTTGGAAAGTCGATGAATGAAGTCCACAAAAGTCATGGTACACCTAAAGAAAAATGATACAAATTGTAATTATAGTCTTGCATAGTTATTTGAATTATACTTTTCTTAATATTTTGTCGGATATCCTTTCATCTGAATAACTGACTTCAGTCTTTTAGGCATAGAATATAACAATTTTTTAGTAAATTCGCTGCTGATTCTGGCCCACTCCTCCAATATAACATCCTTAAGCTGCGCCTTGCTTGATATCACTCTTTTTCGGATTTTTGTCTCAAGCTCATTCCAAAGATGCTTTATAGGGTTCAAATCAGGGCTTTGAGGTGGTGTAGCAAGCTTGCGAGTATTGTACAATAGCCACATTCGAACTTTATGCGCAGTGTGCTTAGGGTCATTGTCCTGTTGAAACAAGAAATCTTCTCGCATACCTGATTTGGCTGCACTTTGTTTCATGTTGTTTCGTAGAATCTCTAAATAAGAGTTCTGATCCATAGTATTTTCGATGAATGTCAGATTTCCAACTCCAGCAGCAGCCATGCAACCCCAAACCATAACACCACCGCCTCCATGTTTTACTGTTTTAATAGTGTTCTTGGGATTTAATGCTTCTCCTACTTTTCGCCAGACCCTCTTATGCCCATTTACACCAAATATAGAAAATTTAGACTCATCCGAAAATAGAACATCATCCCAAAACGTTATTGGTTATGCTTTTGCAAATGTTATTCTTTTTTGTTTGTTTATGGAACTTACAAGAGGTTTTCTTCTAGGCGTACGAGATGAAAATCCAGCTTCCACGACAGCTCTACGCACAGTTTCTGCGCTAACCTCCTTCTTATCATTAATTCCAAGAACATCGCAGATTTTTCTACAGCTTAGAAATGGATCTTGTTTTACCATTCGCGAAATTTTTCTCTTGTCCTTTGCACTTAGTTTAGATGGACGACCAGTTCGGGGCACATTTTCCACTCTATTTTCCTTCTTAAATCGATTTATCACTTTTTGAATGGTTGACCGACTTCGCAACACTAGTTCAGCTATTTCAGAATATGATTTGCTCTGATTTGAATGCAGATTAATAATTATTTCACGCTCCTTAATACTCAACTCCTTTCGACTCGTTTTTTAAAAATTTTATTAAATAAAAGATACACCACGAATACGGACGCGATATTAAAGACAGCGGCCTACGGTTATTAACTCACTCTGATAATATGAACTTGGGGGATTCCCCTTTTTACAAATAACAGGGCATTTTCTGCAACTGTACCAAGACTTTTGTGGAGTAGAAAAGAGACATTGCCAACAAAAAATTATTATCCTCAATGATCATTATTGCCGAATCCCTTTAAATTTATGAAAACTTAAATTCAACAGAACTCGTATTATTACCATTTCATAACTTTTGGTTTTCAAATAAAAATATTGATTCAGTAATACAATTTTCAGTTACCGATTCTCTGTACCTTGACTTTTGTGGAAGACTGTAAATGCTGATGCGGCTGAGACCTTATCAAATCATGGCCTAAAATGGCATTTTAATCCATATTGGCCACCGGCCAATATCAATATTTTAGACAGATGGCAACTGACTCAAAAACACACTCAAGAGTTTTGGAAGCGATAGAAGAAAGAGTACCTGAGTCGTCTCCAACGTCGGCCGAAATGGTTAATCAAACAAACCAACGTGACAGTTGGTGATTTATATATCTTTTTTTTTATGGTAGGAAGGTGAAGGCACAGATTGTGGGACTCCCATGCGCGACTAGGCTACCCACTAAACACCTCCCCTGTCAACCTGAGAACCCAGCCTGGAACCGTTTGACACATGACTTCGCGCCAGGTCTCGTTTTGTTACGCCGTGGGGCACCTTCAAGCTGGGGAGTCCCTTTCCTAGCGGGAGGGGAGAGGGGAAGAGGAAATGCCAGAAGAGCGATCCCCCAGCCCGAGCGCCTCCGGCTGCTGTGAGTCCCTTTTATATTTTAGGACTGCCCGAGCATAATGTGCCACCTGGTTCCATTTGTCAACCGATTCGAGCATCACCGCAACTATATTATCCGGGGTGAGCTCTCCCGTCTCCGTGTAGAGTTTCCTTCGCAACCTGACCCATTTTGTACACGCAAAAAATGTGTGACAGGCATTGTCCTCCTCTCCTGGGCAAAACGGACTATCGGGGGACCGTGACTTACCGATCTTGTGCAGGTAAGACTGAAAACACCCGTGCCCGCTCAAAAGCTGGGTCAGATAGAAGTCAGTCTCACCATGCCTTCGATTCAGGCATGGTCTAACATCCGGGATGAGGCACGCAGTCCATGTATCTTAAAAGATGAGAAGCTGCTATCCTACCGATGGCCTCTGGTTCGGATCACGCAATTACATCCGGTACCCGATGCAATAGTACGTTTTTTACGGTTTGGGCAAATGGCAAAACAGACAAACGATCCATCACAATAATAGCACTACTGCCTATACAAAGAACGACACCATCACCATACACATCATAGACAAAAATTCCAATTTATCACTTCCTCGTTTCCCAGCCTTTTCCATTAATTTTCCCACTTTTTCAGAACAGACTTCCCTAACCACTACGAACATTACCGCAAAACTAAAGCGTGATGACGGTGTAGCTGGACGCCCAGCATAAGATTGGATAACTTCACCACGCCAATGGATCGAACCACGAATCAAACTTGAAAGCTGAAAACCAAACATCCGAGCCTAATTGACATCAAAAGTATATCAAATAATAAAACTATCAAACTAATGCTTACATTTACAGAAACTTCAATTGAGAGTAAACGCTGCTAAAAGTTTTCAATAAACTCCACATCCGGGGGAGTATGTTCAAAGTCTTTCTGCTTCTAACTTCGGATCTAGCGCTGAAACCTGAAACAAATAAAGGCACAAAGAATCATGTTTTTTATATTAAAATGAAAAAAAAAACTTATCTGATGGCCGTGCAGCTTCACTATAATGTTGATGCGTTGGTTGTTTATATTATTGACTGCCAATCAAGTTGACAGACGTTGATATCTGATTGTCAACTATGACTGAAGATCACGGTGATGATTTTATCAGAAATGGTATATTGTGAATTTCAAAGTTACGATATTGTCACTTTGAAATTCACTGATAGCAAATGAGGAAGAACCGAATTCCTTTTTTTTGAGATTGCGGTACGGTGCAAAATCTGAACATATTATTCATATGTTATTTCAACTTGATAGTGAACGGTCAAATGTAGAAGTATTAACAATTGAAGTTAAATTAGAACATAGAAATCGATAATTTGTTATCAAGTTGAAAGTGTGAAAAAATAAATAGTTTAACAAAGTATCGTTTTTCATTAGATTCATAAAACATTTATATCCGGAAAATGGGGAAGGAGTGGAGTCTCTGCACCATTGATATGTACACTACTAGCTTATGTTGTGCGGGGTGGTTAGATGTTACGTGTATGGTATGATCAGTCGTGGTTGGTTTTCACTATATTATGTAGTTTAATCGTGTTTTTTCGCGTGTCACTGTTAGGTTCATATAGTTGGATTGTCCGTTTGTTTCTTTTTATGTAGTGAAATTTATATTCGGCTGTATTTCATTCATATAGGTAAGTAGTTCGTCATGTTCATTTTCTTGTGAGTCAATAATGATGAGACACTCATCCACATATCGTCTGTAAAATATTACATTGAATCTTTTGACAATTTTGGATGTGAAGACTTCTTCCAAAGATTGTAACAATATTATTGATATTATTGAGGACATTGGATGTCCCATACCCAGACCGTTCTTGGCAATGTACGTGTGGGATCACTTAACATGCTACAATTTACAATTTTTCAAAGCAATCATGAGGTAATAAAATTATTTTCTATAATCATGATTTACAATTAGAGAAGGGCTGTTACGACATACTTCTGTATCAGATACAAACTGTTACTGATACATGATTGTACCGGATACTTTTATCTGATACTTTTCGTATCTGATACATTATTTGGTTATTCACTGTAGTGCTAATCGACTGCATAGTAGTTTGTTTATGTTGGCGATTATGTAGATGCTATTTTTAGCTTGGCTGAGAAAAGCATCATAGTGGCTCACATTTTTTTAGATTCAGTTTGAATTTGATTACCTTTCAGGGGGGTCTCTGGTTCGACTGTCGTTGACGGCAACGAGATCTAGTTCAAGTGATTCTTCGGACGGACTATGAGCCCGTTCAGTTATGAAACGTGCTAGTTTAAAATCAGAGCGTATCGCAGCTGGGTGAACGGACACACGGCCAAAGCGTGATACTGACCATATCACCTTGCGGAGTGTCGATAAATCGATCATGATAATGAGATACTCTAACTACCTCTAAGCGAAGGCCCAAAAGGGGCTGTAGTGCTACACAAAAATAAGAGAGAAAGCACCCTACAGCTCAATTGCAAAGGACTATTGTGCAGCTAGACGTAATATAAAACTAAAAGGAAGTCAGAATTATTCCAATTCAAATATATGCCAGCATGACGAGTCAAGCACGATGGATTCAACGATAAATAATCAACCAACGGTTTTTTAATTTTTAAAATCTAAGGTATCGGCCACTTAAAATAAAAAAATCGATAATTCTGTAAAAAAAAATTAGCAAGGACTAACAACCCCGTTCAGTATTGTAGAAGGTGAAGGCCTACGAGAGGCACTCTATGCATTGAATCCATCTTATTCATTACCCGCCAGGAAAGAAATCTCAAAAATGCTCATACCCGCAGCTTATGAAGAAGCTTTACATAATTTATAGCAATTATATATAAATAATAAGTCTGAAATATCATCAGTTATTTCGATCACAAACTATTGGATTAATGTTGAAAGTTTCCTGGCTGTTTCATCGTACTATATCAATGCAAACTTTGAGCTGAAATCAAAAGTGCTTGTATGTACTTCCTTTTCCAATCGCTCACACTAGTGAAAATCAAGGTGGAATTCATCTATAGTTAGAATAGTTCGTGGTAAATCTTGTACCATAAGTTCTTCGGTTCATTACGGACATGTTTTTTTCAAAAAAGGAAATATTTTGAATTAACATTGGTCCAGATTATCAGCAGATAAAGTAAAATTGTTAAATATACCAGTACCTAACTTTGAATATAAAATAAAATTGCTAAATTCCTTTTGTTACACTAGTTTTTTATACGAGTATATATTTTCTTTCTTTGTTATGTTTCTAAGGAATCTGAATTTTTTATTAAACTATTGTTTTTGGAAAACTACGTGTGTTCTTCATTTACCATCATATCAGCGCACTACTTTTGCTTAAGGTGCATTCGATAAATGGCTCTCAAAATTCGATTTTGGAGCATGAAATTCATGAGAAGAGTAATCAGGCATATGCCGTATCGAATATTCAAAATGCAAGGAAGTATACATAAGACAAACGAGGAGGCTTATAAGTACTTGAATAAAAGAGCTCCAAGGAGATGCAATAGCACCAAAAAAGAATTATAAGAACTCAAACTTCAAATCAACAGTAGCGGAGCGCATTGTCGTGAAAGAGCATAAGATAATGACCGATGACGTAAAACCAATCAAAAAGCCAAGAAGCATGCGAGAATGGGATTCCATGGAAAGCCTGACCATATACCGAGAAAAGAACACACTTATGAATCAGGGGCTCACATGCAAGCGAACGACTGGACTACCCGCTGAACACCTCTCCTGTCAACCCGAGAACCCAGCATGGAAAAGTTTGACACATTACTTTGGGCCAGGCTTCATTTTGCTACACCGCACTGTGCTTCGAATATATGGTGCGGTGGACAAAAATCTAATGTTGTTAGATTCTTATAAGAAATGCCTTTCTGATCATGAATATACCCAATAACAAGGGATGGAAATTAATATCTTGCAAATTATTGCCAAAAATATAGGAAAGCGGATTCTTAATAGTATTTTATTTGAACTTTATGTGCACTCGTGAAAAGTATAATACAAAATTTAGCTTTTCCAATACAATAAAGGCATTGCCAACTACTTACAAGCATAAGCTATCGTATTCAAGTTATTTTACATTTAAAAAAGCAACAATTTTTTTTTAAGTTAATGAAGCTATGCAGTTACATATTTAATCTGAACCCGAATGGTCTTCTTCACAACTACTTTCAAAATTTACATTTAAATGGTCTACATTCACATCAAGATGGTGATTCGGCAGCAATGAATGATCCTCTGATTTCTGGATGTACTGCTGGATCTCTGCATCAACTTCGATTCTTTTGCTAGAGGTAATTTTCCCTGTGGATAAGATCCACAGTTCAGATGTCAATAACAGCATTTTGATCAGATCCGCATTGGAACTCAGTCTTGAAATTCTTCGTGTGTGATGCAATCGATGCTTCCTTACTTCCTTATGCCTTGCATCTAATGAGTCTTCAGACAATTGTCCAATTGATAATGAAAATTTGGCTATTATAACGGTTCTACATATAACGGAGTCATAAACGGTCCCAAGCCCGTTTAACAAAGGAGGAGGGAACCCCTTGTTTCTCCAACCCATAGCTTCCATGATTCCTCATCCCGAACCCCCTAATTAAATGATAGTAAATGCTCTCGGGGTTGCACATTGGGTTCCCCAATAATGGGACATTAAATGCCGATAAATTTTAATAACTATAAATACATCTACAGCTCTACTACTAAATCCTATTTACACCTCCTTTGTGGGGACGTAAGAGGGTGAAGGCGAATCTTCCGCGCCTGATAACGGAATCGATGAATAACCATGCCACCAGAGTGGAGGTTGGGCGACAGGCTAACTCCCCGTCCCTGGAAAACCTTAAAATGTTTTGCAACCTGCAGATGGGCCTCGGAATGGATTGGACTCACGGCAACGACCTCGCAAACGAAAAAAGGACTATGGTTTTGGATCCTGGAATGCCAGATCACTCAATTACCCTGGTGCTGTTAAAGACCTTTTACAACACGCCAGTCAATATCAATTAAAAATACTGGCAATCCAGGAAACGACATTCAAGACACAAGATTGCACACAATATTCAAAAGTGGGAAGCCTACTGGAAAACGAGAATTCGGAGTGGCCTTCATTGTAGATAGGGAGTTCAAACGGCACGTTATTGATTTTAAGGCAATCAATGATCGGTTGTGTGCAATCCTGGCTGATCAACGTTCACGCTCCGACCGAAAAAAAGGACGAAGAGACGAAGAAAACATTTCACAATCACCTGGAAAGACTGGTTGACTCATTGCCCACAAACGAGACAAAAATTATTCTGGGTGATTTCAACGCTAAGGTTGGCAATGGGCTATCTCGTCGGGGAATGACAGGAGGATATAGCCTCCATGATGAAACAAATGACAAGGGCGAGCGCCTGATTGACTTTGCATGTAGCAGAAATCTAGTCATACATTCGACTTGCTTCCCACATCGACGCATTCATAAAATGGCCTGAGTATCACCGGATGGCAACACACAAAACCAGATCGATCATGTTCTGATCCAACAACGTTGGGCCTCGAGCATACTTGACGTCCATACATATTGAGGAGCCAATTGTAACTCAGATCATTACTTGATCAAATTAACCTATCGATGTCGTATGTCAAAGGCATATTCGGCGAAGACCAGCCCGCTAAAAAAATTTGACATCGAACGGCTCCAAACGGCGTCTGTGGCCAAAAAATTTACGAAGACCCTCAACAACCAGCTGGCTTCCATCTTATCAGGCGCATCGTCAGAGACGAGCAACGAGCTCTGGATGGAAGTGAAAGCAGCTATCACGACCGTGGCAGAACAGAAGATCGGACATCAAGCCCGGTGCAAGAGAAATGATTGGTTCGATGATGAGTGCCAGAATGCATTAGATACAAAGAATCAGGCGTACAAAGAACTACGTAGGTAGGAAAACCAGGACGAAGAGAGAACACTATGAAAATCTCAGAAGAGTAGGGAATAAGATAATTAGGATTAAGAAAAGAAAATACTGTGATGACCAATTGAGAAGTATAGATGTAAATTTGGCGAGCAACAACACAAGACAAGCATACAAAGTAGTGAAAAGCATGAAACGTGGTTGTCAGCCCAAAACCACGCTCTGTCGTGATGACATCGGCAATATAATCGCTGATGAAAGGAAGGTTAAGGAAGGATGGGAATCATATTTCAAGAACCTCCTTAATCCTCTGCACAGCTCCAGAACATCGGAGCCCATAGATGTCTGCGGAGAGCTTCCATTGGCCACACCAACCCTGGATGAAGTTTGTTCCATAATCAAAGCCCAAAAGAATAATAAAACGCCGGATGTCGATGAAGTTCCGGTGGAGCTCATCAAATATGGTGGCAGCAGTGTTCATAAAGCTATTCACAAAATCATCCAGCACATTTGGCAGCAAGAACATATGCCAAAAGAGTGGAGCCAATCAATTATATTCCCTATCCACAAAAAGGTGACAAGCTGCAGTGCGAAAATACTACTATACACTACTTTGTACCGCGTACAAAATATTTTCTAAGATCTTAGAAAATAAAATTGGGTCATACGCCATCAGTATTATTGGGGAGTATCAAGGTGGTTTTGGAGCTAATAGATCGACCATAGACCAATTGTTCACAGTCGAGCAGGTACTTAAAAAATGCTGGGAGTTCAATATAGATGCACACCAACTTTTCGTTGACTTCAAGCAAGCATACGACAGTATTGATCGTAACGTACTGTACCAAATAATGCTTGGCTTTGGAATCCCAGCCAAATTAGTCCGTCTTACCAAAATGACAATGACGCCGACAACCTCCCAAGGCCGCATCAATAAGCAACTCGACGGTGCGTTTGACACAAATATCGGGCTAAAACAGGGTGATGGGCTGCCCCTATTGCTATTCAATTTGGCTCTGGAGTATGTCATACGACACGCGAGGTACATTACTATACAAATTGAGCCAAGTAGTAGAGCCTATGTGGATGATATAAATATTTTGTCACAGTCATTAACAACTGCCAAAGAACTCTTCCTGAAACTCGACAGCGAAGCAAAACTAGCAGGGCTACAAATCAATAAAAATGAAACAAAGCTCATGACGCAGTTGAGGAAAAATACTCCAAGTACACAAAATATCACACTTTGCGAATACAGTATCGAAAATGTGAGTGAATTTGTGTATTTAGGCACCAAAATACGAAAACGGGTAATGAAAGAGACGAAATACGCCGAAGAATACAGCTCGCAAATAAAGTATTTTATTCAGTTTCGACGATCTGGAAGACCAGCTGCATACACAGCAAAACAAAGCTCTATGTATACAAATTTTTGATAAGACCTATGTTATGCTATGGGTGTGAAACGTGGACCCTAACCCAAGCATCCACGAATATATTGAACGCCTTTGAGTGACGGGTCCTGAGACGGAGACCAAAGCTGAATTCGATACAACCATGAGCTGTATGAAATTTTTGACGAACCGGATTGTTCTTCAGCAGGTGGACGGTTAATCACAGCTTCTGTATTCATTTCTATTGGACTAGCCCCACAAATGAAACACCTGGATGTTGAATTTGTGTTAGACAAAATATTGCAAGCCCTGCCATCCAACATTGTGAATAGCAAGTCAAAATTCACTTCACATTATTTTTTGTTTTCCAAATCAATTTCCCTAGAGTTGAGTTGGCTAATAGCATCACTCACCATTTTTTCTTCGTAACGAATAAGATCAGCAGTTTCTTTGTGGAATATAAATTTTGTGGGCCAGCAGTAATGGGTGGACGATGATGGGCGTAGATTAACCCCCACTTCTTTTACTGTCTCCATATCTATCAATTTTAACGGTACCATAACAATTAGAAACAAAATATTCATCAGTGCTATTTGCATTGGTAAACGTTTGCTTATACTGGCTGTGGCCGGAACTGCAGACGAAGCCCCATTTGCAGACCAGTTTTAATTTGTTGCTCTCTGCCAAACCTACAATTTTCATTTTGCTGTTAATTGTATATTCCAGAAGTTCTTCTAAATCTACACTAGCAGAAATATAATCTACAGTAATTGTAGTCGATAGGAGAGAATTGTTGGTCAAAACCAATGAATAAAGGCTTGGAAAGCAATCCTTGTTCAAGCTATTTACCAAAGATCTTAATAATTTATGTTTTCGTTCCGATAAGTCAAGGCCTAAATATAAAGGTAGTGCTTGATGATGGCTTAAAAAGGACTTTCGTTCATTGGCAGACAATTTCTCAGCCAGATCTGCGGCATATCTCTGTGGATGTTCTACTACCCACAAGTTCCTGTATCCGTCTTTTTCGTTTTTATTGATGCCTTCCTCGTATGCCGCTTGTTCCAGGCTAGGCTGCATAATTTGAAGTGGAAGAAGCATCTTCTAGTTTAATACTATGTTGGCGCTCACAAAATTTTCGACGATTCCTAAAGACACTGTCCAATTTTTTATGGAAGGAAAGGCAAAAAAGTCTGCTTATGTTCGAAAGTTCTCTTCGCTGATGCTCGTTTGATTCTTCAACATTTTAAAAATGAACACAGTTTATCGAAAACAATAGAGGTCCGGTCACCTTTCTTATACAAGAAACCTATATCAGCAAGCTGTTCGTTTGTAGTCGTGCTTCCCACAGATAAAATCATATAACTGCCAAAGTCGTACTCAGATGCAGCTAAACTATATTGAAAAAGTTAATTTAAGAGGGAATTATAAAATATAAAAACTATGGAAAGATATTTCAAGATGTTTTTAAAAGCTTCCTAAAACTTACAACTTTAAATAAAATTAAAAGAACACACTTAAGAACCGCGCCAAGTGATAGAATGGTCAAATCGTTATAATTTAAAATCCTAATTTTGATTTTTGTCCACTGATCGACGCTCTGTGCGCCGTGAGGCACGTTCAAACGGGGGGATCCCTCTGTAGCTACTTACATACTAAAATACTTAAATTAATTTATTTGACATGACATATACATGTAAACACTTAGTTAATAATATACGGAAGATGGATCGTAGTAGTCTTTGCGTATGGACGTCTTTTAAATCGCTCCTGTCAAAAGTTTTCAAAAATTAAATTAATTTTTTTTATCGGAAAAAATCTTATATTGTCGAAGTAATCGACTCAGGAAATTTCTATCGAATATTTTTACTTCGATTGGTAACGAAAAACAAATTCACAAAGAAAATTTCGCCGCTGGTATGGAGGAGCTCGACGGCTTCCCACCGTTGGGGCAACCTGGGGAAACGACGAATACGAAACTGGCGACAATCACCAAAAGAAAACATAACGAAGAAAACTCCGTAGATGGAGGGTGCAAGCTGCAAATAAAAGCGGACAATCAACAATAGCCAAATTGCAGAAAGAAAATGATGAACTAAGGCAAGAGATACAGTCTCTCAAGGATCTTTTCAAGAAAGGGATGAAGCCTCAAAAGACGCAGCCACAAAATCAATGGCAACAGGTAACAAAGCCGAAGAAAAGTGCAAAGCAAGTAAATCCAGAGGAAGTTCTAAGTGCTGGTGGCACCAACGAGAGCCAAAATTATTTTGCAGCGCTGGAGGGATTAACCGAAGATATGGAAATCGAAGAAAACATCGGAGGTAATTTTAATCAAGATAATGACGTTAATTTTATTCAATATTTAAAGAACCAAAATAACGAGAAAAGACCAGCCCGCAGTTCTGCTAGTTCCTCTGAAAAAGCTTCCAACAAGACAGAAAAGGTTCCGCCAATCAACGTATTCGGACAAACCGGGAAAGATATGGTTCGGCTATTGGCAGCCGAAAGTAAACTGGCCAATTTCGAAATCAAAAGAGTTAATGCCGAAAAATTAACTATAAGGACGAAATCACTGGTTGATTTCAAGTCAGCCAAAGATGCACTGATTTCTGGGGAGGTTCCACACTTCACCTATACCCCAAAAAGTGAAAAAAATCAGACCTTCTTGTTGAGGGGTTTGGACAGCGGAGAGGATACGGTCGATCTTCTTCAGGTGCTGAAGGAGGCTGCACCAGATATTGATTTTGTTTCAGCCAAAGCCTTTGCGACAAGAAAGTCGACCATAGAAAGGAAGAATTTACCACTTTACCTGGTACAAATTGCAAATAAGAGCAGTCCAAGTGCCCTTCAACAAATAAGGTACTTGAATTTCAGAGTGGTGAGGTGGGAACGACTCCAGAAAAGAGAAGTCAACCAGTGTTACCGGTGTCAAAGATTTGGACATTCGGCTGCCAATTGTGCCATGCACTATCGTTGCGTTAAATGCAAAGAGGTTCATGCTCCCGGTGAGTGCAAATTGGTTCAGACGGAGCCTAAAGAAAAATTATACTGCGTTAACAGCGGTGTTTTCGGTCACCCAGCATCATATCGAGGATGCTCCCGATATCAAGATGCAAAAGTTAAATTTGCTCCAAAGCAAACACAAGTACACCGTAATATCATACCTTCCAACTTGGTCAAGCCCGGAGTATCATTTGCACTCGCCGCTAGAGGACCAGCAGAAAATGCTGGAAATAATGTAAATAATGTAAGTGGCAATAATGAGCTGCTTCTCAAAATTTACCAGCAACTTAATTCTTTATCGGAGAGAATCGACAAACAAGATTCAAAAATTAACTTTGCTTTTCAGCGTTTAGGTCTTTCGAATTCCCATGGATAGGCTTCGCCTCATATCGATCAACGTCAACTCTATCGTTGCTATACATTGACGTGATTATCTCCTTGAATTTGTTGTTTAGCAAAAGCCTGACATCATACTTCTCACTGAAACCCACCTCAATTCATGGCATTCCATGGAATTCAAAGATTTTGCATTCGTAAGAAACGATAGGGTAATAGGTGATGGGGGAGGTGGCACCGGGATATTGGTTAGAAGACCCTATTGTTTCCAAAATATTGAAAAAGTCGAATTCAAAAACTTTGAATTTCTTGAAGTGTCCGCCATCAAAATTTCACTGCCAGGTGGGGATAACTTCTTCGTTATCTCTGCCTATGCAACTGGTCAAAATGTTCTCAAGTTCAAGGAGGAACTCAATTCCTTGTTTGAAATACTCGAATTGAACAGGCTGCATGATTATCAAATTTTTGCCGGTGACCTGAATGCCAAGCATACATCATGGATAAACGCCACCAATAATCCAAGAGGTGTATTCCCGAAATCATGGATAACAGAGAACCAAATTGAATACAGGTGCAACCTATATGGGTCGGAGTTCCCAACATACCCTAGGACAAATTCATATTAGGACCTCTGCATTGCTGACGCAAGACTTGAATTCAGCTTTAATAGTCCTCAACGGAAACTGCAGGTGCTTCCTTACGATAGCGACCATAACGCAATCGTAATGGAAATCAATCATCAAAGGGATGATTTCTTCCTCATTCCAGTTCAACATGAAAACCATCGGTTGAATTTCAAAAAAACAGACTGGGGAAAGTTTCAAAAGAAGTTTAATCGGGAGTACCAGAAGCAATGTCCCTCTTCTGATGATGGCAATGCTTGCTCAATGATTCCTAATAACAGAAATCTAACTGACGATGAAATAGATCTCTATTTGTCGAAGTTAGAGAAGCTGACGTTGGAAACGATTGAGAAAGTTGTTCCCAAGATTAAACGTCGAAACAATATGGAAGGATATGAAACACCAACCATCGCAAGGTTGAAACGATTGAAAAGCCTTCTTCTCACCCGCGTCAACAATATTTATCGACGATTTTTGGACTACAACCATCCCTCGTTGGCTTTGTTGAAATTACACCTGAAGAATGTCCGGAACTTAATCCGTTCATACTTCAGGAGTGAGGTCAGCAATCAATGGGCGGAAAAACTGAGGGGTATTAGCCCACAGGACCCAGATGGCGTTTTCGCGAAAGTGAATAGCTTATTCCGCAAGATGTTTCTAGTGAAGGTATCGAATCTTGAAGTCGCTAGTGATGAGATAAATCTTCTCGATAGAGCTGGTATCGAAATTGATATTACGACTCCGGATAGAAATGAAAACAGGATTATATGTGATGGATTGCAGAAACTTGCCCTGATTGGAACACATTTAGAATTGGTTCATCTGCCAAACCCAGAGAGAAGGAATGAAATATTTTTGGAGGTCGTTGAAGCAAAAGTTTCCGACTTCAAATCAGGCCTGAACGGCCAATCAATTCTTCATTTCGATGAAAGATTAACATCTGACCTCATACCGAGCTTGAATCTTATTGATTATTTTGTCAGCTATGAAGACTTGTGTTTCATATTTCGCAGAATAAACAACAAAAAATCATGTGATACTGACGGTATTCCAAATATAGTTCTCCGACATTTGCCTGAGGTTGCTATTAGGAATTATTGCATATTGTTCAACAACATGTTGAACAATTCATATTTCCCAAATGAGTGGAAAAAGGCTAAGGTATTTCCGATCTTGAAGAAAGGAAAAGAATCTTCATGCCCTAAAAGCTATCGCCCAATCAGCTTGCTGCCTAACATCAGCAAGGTGTTTGAAGTGATACTCAACAGAGCATTAAACGCCCACATTGAGAAATATGAGTTGATGCCGAATTGCCAATTTGGTTTTCGTGCCAGGCATTCGACCAAACATGCAATAACGAAAGTAACCTCAGACATCTGTTGGAAACTAAACAACAAAGAATGTGTTGGAGCATGTCTCATTGATATGGAGAAAGCCTTCGATACGGTGTGGTTAGATGGACTAGTTTTCAAATTTCTTCAAGACAGGTTCCCCAGACACCTTGTCGCCATGATGTGCAATACGTTATACGGGAAATCAATTGTTGTAACTGATGGAAATCTGACAACAATGCGCGAATTCAAGGTTTTGAATGGTCTACAGCAGGGAACAGTTACTGCGCCCCTGCTTTTCTCAATATTCATTCGCAAACTATTGAACAGCTTTGATTTTAATGTCTCGCCAACGCGATCATTGGTAGCGTTTGCTGATGATCTGATCATCTATACGGCAGACCGAAAAGCTACAATAGTTCAGAGCAATCTTCAAAAAATGTTTAATGATGTGCAGCTCTACACCGACAATTGGCGAATGAAAATCAATGCGCAGAAGTGCGAAAAAATTTTGTTTCGGACAACGCTGCAGGGGGCCAGTCAAGACCTGACACGTAATTGGAAGGATTTCCACATTCTGGCTGGTGAGGGTAGTTCAGAACGGGTTCCACATAAATCCTGTGTTCGATACCTCGGTGTTCATCTCGATCAGTATCTGTACTATACTGAACATGTCAAAATCATGCTCAGTAAAGCACTAAAAGTAGTCATGGCCCTTCGGCGACTCTTTCATTCCAGATACATTGATAAAAAAGTCAAAGTTATTTGTTACAAGACCCTGGTTAGGCCAGTTTTGACATACGGATGCCAGATCTGGTACAACCAGAGTGCTAGTACAATGGAAAGATTAAGAGTTTTCGAAAGGAAATGTCTTCGTACAAGTACTGGTTTGTACAGAAAGCCTGAGACGGATTGGAAGCACTATATATCGAATAGAAAAATTTATCAAACCGCTCAAGTGACAAGAGTCGATATCTTCATATTGAAACTTCTTCGGAATCATATCGCAAGATCTGTAACTGTGAGTGAAAACCCTTGGATTTCACAGACGTTCCACCCTACAGACGGGTATATTGTGACTTGCCTCACTACTGGCTTCGTTCCTCCAGAAGCATTCGTGTATTTGGACATGAATCGATATGTTTTTGATTCTGACGGCGTCCCAATCATATATCACATATACCGACGGGCCACCGATAAGAAGATAAAATATCCTCCGAATCTGAGTTCACGAGACCAACAATTCCAATGGAGATACTCATTTGCTAGATTCGTTGAGGCTGGTCGAGCTGAGATGGAACAAGCTAGGTATTGGTGGCTGAATGACAATGTCTAAATTATTCGTGTTTATTTTCTATTTTTGTGCTTTTTCTCGTTACTTAGTTTTCTAGATTCATCTCATTATTGCTACATCTAGTATTGTTGTTTATTTGTATTATAAATTAGGTATAGGTTTCAATATAAGGTAACGTTTTTTTTTTTTTTTGATTGAACTTATTTAGAATTAGGGTGTAACATATTAGGTATAGGATATAAGTTCATTGTTTTGTTAGTAGTATAAGGAATTTTTGAATAATGCTGGTTGGTTTTTTCTCCTTTTTCCAATTGAATCAAAAAATATCTAATAATCTTAATTAATTTAAATTTGCAAGTGTGTTTTTTTAATTAAATGTGTTTACTTGATAACGTATAAATTTAGAGAGCCATTCGGGCCATTAAGTTTTTTATAGTTTTATTGTTTGGAATTTGCTTTATGTTCTATTAAAAATTTATAACGATTAGTATTAAATAAAGCGCTTTTGACTTTGACTTTGACTTTAGTTAATAATATACTTAGGTAATTTTTGTTTAACACACACACATATGAACATAGTTTATAATAGGAGGCATCTATTGTTTTAGATGAATAAATTTAAACATACGTTTTCAGTCTCTACAAAACGTTCAAATAATAAACATATAATTAAAATATTATTATTAAAATAATAAATATATGTAATTCAAAATAAGTATTATTGTGATTGCTCCAAATATATTAAAAAATAAATTCAGCTTAAAGAAGAAGAAGTTAATTATTATTTAATAACTTTATCTTACTTCAAAATTAGAAGAAATAAGAAGAAGAAGATAAATTATTCAGAAGAAGATAATTTATCTAATTTCAAAAGAAGCACAAGAAGAAATAACGTAATAATTTTATCCTGTTTCACCTCCTCTGGGGAAAGGGGAGGGAGGAAGAGGAATTACCAGGCAAGCGATTCCCCAGTCCTAAGATCCCTGGCTGCTTTGAGTCCCTTTTACCTTTTAGGACTGCCCGAACATAATGTACCACACGGTTCCATTTGTCAACCGATCCAAGCATCACCGCGACTTTACTATCCGGGTGCGCTCTCCCGTCTCCATGTAGAGGTCCCGTCACAGCTTCTCCCATTTTTTGCACGCAAAAGCTGTGTGGCAGACATTGCCTTCCTCTCCTGAGCAAAACCGACGATCGGGGGACCGTGACTTACTAATTTTGTGCAGGTAAGACTAAAAACACTCATGCCCGCTCAATGTGTGCTTAGGACGAATAGTCAAGAAAACCTTGAACTTGACAATTCAAGTTCAAGGTCTTCTTTTGTTGAGGTCTCTATAAAACAAAACTTTTACAAAGACCTACTAGTTTCGCGATCTGTCTGTTCATCCATCCGTCTGTCCGTTCGTCACAGCAAGTTTCCTCAGAAACTGAAGAAGCTAGAAAGCTCAAACTTTGTGGAAAGGCCAGAAGTGGTGACCTCTCAAAAGTTTAGGTCTAACCAAACATTTCAAAATTTTTTAAGTCGGTCCCCCCTAACACCGAAGTAGCTCTTAGAAATCAAAGGAAGTCGAATGGGGTATCAAATGAAAGGTATTGATAAGAGCTTTTAGAATATGTATTGAAAAAGTAATTTTTTGCATCAGGGCGTCCAGAGGGAGGCAAAATGTGAGTTATAGCCATTTCAATTGTACGGAATTACAACAATAATAACACGTGTTGATGGTTGATACATATTTAAAATTGACCTAGGCCCTTTTATTTTCTTCCAATTTTCATGGAAATTTATGGAATAGTGTATAATTTGAATAAGTTCAATCGGTCGAGCATTCAGAAACATTAAATAATCTTAGATCAAAAAGGCGGCTACAGTTTGCTTATAAAAGAAACTCTGCATCTTTGGCATAAATTTGAATGATTTCTTATCGAAGTATTGAATGAATAATTCAAGTCATCAATTCACGTAATTTAAAAACTTGTTTCGAACTCCAGGATGGTTACAAACACCTTCTGGTAGGAGCACTCTCCTACTTACTCAACTTGTTTCTTTTTGAAAACTACATTTGCAAATAAGTTTGAGAAAATCTCACGGTTTGCTCTCGTTTGTAATATTCGTAAAAACTAAGGTTTCGACTTCAATGGTCCAGTAATAGGTTGCAAGACTTAAGTCTCAAACATTTTAAATGTCCTTAAAAGAATTACCAAAATAAAAGTCGTAATGAGAAATGGCCCAAATTGCTCTGCCTATTTCAATGAAAGTGTTTTTAAATGAATGAAATTTTAAGGGCAAACGATGAGATTCTCGAAAAAAGACAGCCCAAGTTTCACCGGTAGCATGAAAGGAAAACATTCATATTATGATAATAGTCTCAAAGATATTTCCATAACCATTTAACTCTCATTTCCACTTAACCTCTGTAACTTCGCAAAGAAGAAAATTACATCAACCACAATTATTATTTGCTTATAAAGATGTTCAGCGTCTCATAGTTGTTTCTTTTTCCATAAGACTCAACATTTCTGCTATTGAATCACCAATTAACTTCTGTGCGCATCTTTCCATTCATTAAAATCAATTTACTCTTCGGCTTTTGGGTGGAGGCGAAAGATTTCATCTTTAATTCGCCATCCTTGGCAGTACAAAGTATTCTTTGTAGTTGTGTAGAGGATATCAAGAACAGAGGCGAGAAAAACGTAAGTGGCCATTCATTAATAAGCATCTAAATACGAGTACACCCGGAAAGGAATTTATATTCGTGATAAGAGGAAAATACTTTTTTTCGATTAGACCTTGAACTGCCTCTTTCTAATACGAAAGATATTAGCTCAGTAAAAATCGATACTAATTGAGTTTTTTCCTGATTGTATGACTTAGCACAATTCAAATTGATTTTCCATTGTATGCATATGTTGGAAAACTCATTAATTTTAATTCAAATGGACTTTGCATGTAGATAAAGTTTGAGGGAGGGGTGGGTGAATTCTAAGATTTATGAGCTTATGGGCGTAGTAGGAAATCGGGAAATTTGTTTGAATTAAGCTTCATTGAAAGTAGAACAAAAGAAAGCCACAGTTAATTGGCCTAAAAGCTTTATTAGTTTGAGGGCATCGTCAATTGAAATGGATTTAATCAGGTGTGGACATATTATGCATCGTGTTAGTATTTAACATAACATCGAATGTGTTACACATAGTTTAAAATATTCTTCATTTTACTCGTAATACATAAAATCAAACAAATAAATAAACAAAGCAGACCTAAAGCGAATTACATAGACCGTATTTTGAAGATCTACGAGTATG
Organism: Odontomyia ornata; assembly: GCA_963969285.1. Classification (NCBI taxonomy): domain Eukaryota; kingdom Metazoa; phylum Arthropoda; class Insecta; order Diptera; family Stratiomyidae; genus Odontomyia; species Odontomyia ornata. The sequence goes on along the minus strand of OZ017738.1, from coordinate 135,093,178 downwards.
GAAATGATGCAACTTACCAAATTAGTTTTTCACCATAGTCTGACAACTTGGGAAACTACAGTTCGAAGGATAATGATACTTTAAATGTCTGTCTTTAGACTGATTTCCGTGAAAATCCAAAATAAAAAATTTTGCCTTTTTTCAAAACGTTCAAGGGCCACCATTCTGAATTTGAGTTTGGTATATTTTGGAGAGAACCATCATAAGTCAAAAGCGCTTTATTCAATACTTACCGTTATAAATTTAAAAAAAAATATGAAGCAGATTCCAAACAATAAAAATACGAAAACATAATGGCCCAAATGGACCTCTAAATTTATACATAATCAATGAAAAACATAAAATCAAAAAAACAATATCAAATTCAAATTAATTCAAATTATTAAATATTTTATGATTCAATTGGAAAAAGGAGAAAAAACCAACCAACACTATTAAAAATTATTTACCTTTTTAACCCAAAAGTGAACTTTTATCCTATACCTAATATGTTACAACCTAATTCTAATCAAATTCAATCAAAAAACGTTATCTTATTCAAAAAAATGCTTTCGAAATATTCCTAACCTAAACGTTAAACCTTATCTCAAAACATAATATGATAAACATAACATATACTTTTCCTAAATATTAAAATCTATTTCTAATTTTTAACACAAACAAACAACAACACTATATGTAGCAGTAATGAGATGAAACTCAAAACTATGCTACGGAAAACAAAAAACATAAACACGAATAATTTAGACGTTGTCATTCAGCCACCAATACCTAGATCGCTCTATCTCAGCTCGACCAGACTCAACAAATCTAGCGAATCCATTGGAATTGTTAGTCTCGTGAACTCAAATTCGGAGGATATTTTATCTTCTTATCGGTAACCCGTCTATATATGTGATATATGATTGGGACACCGTCAGGATCAAAAACACATCGGTTCATGGCCAAATACACGAATGCTGCTGAAGGAATGAAGCCAGTAGTGAGACAAGTTTCAATATACTATTCTGTAGGCTGGAACGGCTGTGAAATCCAGGGGTTTTCACTCACAGTTACAGATCTTGCGATATGATTCCGAAGCAGTCTCAGTACGAAAAGATCGATTCTCGTTACTTGAGTTGTTTGATAAATTCTCCTGTTCGATACATTATGCTTCCAATTCATCTAAGACTTTCTGTACAAACCAGTACTTGTACGAAGACATTTCCTTTCGAAAACTCTTAATCTTTCCATAGTACTAGCACTCTGGTTATACCAGATCTGAATCCATATGTCAAAACTGGTCTAACCAGGGTCTTGTAACATAACTTTGACCTTTTGATCAATTTATCTGGAATATAAGAGTCGTGGAAGGGCCATGACTACTTTTTGTGCCTTACTGAGCATGATTTTGATATGTTCAGTACAGTACAGATACTGATCAAGGTGAACACCGAGGTATCGAACACAAGATTTATGTAAACCCCGTTCTGAACTATCCTCACCAGCCATAATGTGGAAATCCTTCCAATTACGTGTCATGTCTTCACTGGCTCCCTACAGCGTTGTCCGAAACAAAATTGCCAGTTGTCGGTGTAGAGCTGCACATCATTGAATAATTTTTGAAGATTGCTTTAACTATTGTAGCTTTTCGGATTGTCACCAAACGCTACCAATGATCGCGTTCACCAGACGTTAAAATCAAAGCCATTCAATAGCCTGCAAATGAATATTGAGATAAGCAGAGGTGCAATAACTGTTCCCTGCTGTAGACCATTCAAGACCTTGAAATCGCGCATTGTTGTCTGATTTCTATCAGTAACAACAAATGATTTCATGTATGACATATTACACATCATGGCGACAAGGTATCTGGGGAACCTGTCCTGAAGGAGTTTTAAAATTAGTCCATCTAACCACGCCGTATCGAAGGCTTTCTCCATATCAATGAGACACACTCGCTATCGTAAGGAAGCATCTGCGGTTTTCGTTGAGGATTATTGAAGCTGAATTCAAGTCAAATATAAATAGGTCCTAGGGTTTTTGGGAACTCCGACCGATATAGATTGCACGTGTATTCAATTTGGTTCTCTGTTATCCACGATTTCAGGAATACACCTCTGGAATTATTGGTAGCGTTCAGCCATGATGTATGCTTGGCATACAGGCTATCAGCAAGAATATATTTACTATGCAGCATATTCAATTCGAGTATTGCAGACAAGGAATTGAGCTCCTTCTTGAACTGGAGAACATTTCGATCAGTTGCTTAGGCAGAGATCACGAAGAGGTTATCTCCATCTGGCAGCGAGATTTTGATAACGGACACGTCAAGAGATTCATGTAAATTTGACATAGATGTCACTGACACTACTACCAACCTAAAAAAAATAATTCTCCAAATCCTTCGACATGCGCAGTTTAAATTCAAATGTCACCTTATTTTTTGGTCACAATTGTATATATATATATATATATATATATATATATATATATATATATATATATATATATATATATATATATACACGTCTACTACCTGTGTCTTTGACCGTGTCAACCTTTTCCTGTCTCTTTTGATGATGCCTAACTTAGATCTTGGAGTTTTCACGTTGTTTCTGCTCTTAATGTCCATGCCTTATAGTCATACGTTAGGAGGATAAGAAACAGTCTTCTCTTTTGGTGGAGGGGCATTCTTGATTGGAAGATGCTGGAATTTCTTCCAAATGCAAACCAACAAATTCAATTCTTCGGTTGGTATCTGGGACTAGTGACCCCGATTGTAAACATTTTGCCCTAGATATACGTATTCATCGACTTCCTCTGATTTAATGTCACTAATCATGACAACCGAGCTGTCTGCGTATTTATTAAATGTGTCCTTCGTTTGGCCCAAGTTCATTTTCAGATCTACCTTGAGGCTAATTTTGTTCAATTCGCAAAGCCGGGTCTGCTTCTACTCCTAATATTAACAAATTACTTGACAGCATGTGGTCTCTCTCACTCACATAGTCGAAATGGTATGTACTTCCGCCTTTAAAGTAGTAGTGCATCAAAAAAGTAATCTATCGATTGTCATACTACCTTGGGATACCAACTAAATGCACCATCTTTTAAAGTTACTTGCCATATGCGCTGTTATGCATTTTTAGGGTTTTGTAAAATAAGAAAACAGGATAGAGAGATTATTGTAGGATGTGGAGGTGTGAGAACTCCTGTCTCAATATAGGCAAGGCATGTTGAAGATACCACCGACTAAAATAGCGTGAAGAAGATTGCTGCTGTTGAAATAAGAAGAGAATGTGGAGAAAAACGAAAGTAAACGCGGAAAGGAGCATTTTTTTTTCAAAGTCAAAAGCGCTTTATTCAATACCAACCGTTATAAATTGTAAAAGAATATAAAGCAAATTCCAAACAATAAAAATAAGAAAACTTAATGGCACAAATGGCTCTCTAAATTTATACGTTATTAATGGAAACCATTTTCTGAAAAAAAAAACAAACAACAGCACATATTTTTTGATTCAACTGAAAAAAGGAGAAAAACCAACCAACACGATTCAAAAATTACTTATAATACTATCACAACGAGGACTTTTATCCAAGACCTAATCTGTTACACCCTAATTCTATGCAAAAAAACGTTATCTTATACTGAAATCTATCCCTAATTTTTAACACAAATAAACAACAACACTAAATGTAGCAGTAATGAGATGAAATTCAAAAACTAAGTAATGAAAAGCACGAAAACAGAAAACAAACACGAAGAATTTAGACATTCTCACTCAGCTACCAATACCTAGATTACTCCGTCTCAGCTCGACCAGGCTCAGCGAATTTAGCAAATGAGTATCTTCATTGGAATTGTTGGTCTTGTGAACTCAAATCCGGTGGATATTTTATCTTCTTATCGGTGGCCCGTCTATATATGTGATATATGATTGGAACACCGTCAGAATCAAAAACATAGCGATTCATGTCGAAATGCACGAATGCTTCTGAAGGAATTCAGCTAGTATCTAGGCAAGTCACAATATACCCGTCTATAGGGTGGGACGGCTGTGAAATCCAATGGTTTTCACTCACAGTTACAGATCTTGTGATATGATCCGGAAGAAGTTTTGGTATGAAAATATCGACTCTCGTCACTTTAGCAGTTTGATAAACTTGTCTATTCGATATATAGTACTTCCAATATGTCTCAGGCTTTCTGTACAAATCAGTATATGCACGAAGACATTTACTTTCCAAAACTCTAAATCTTTCCATAGTACTTGCACTCTTATTGTACCAAATCTGACATCCATATGTCAAAACTGGTCTAACCAGGATCTTATAACAGATAACTTTGCCCTTTTGATCAATGTATCTGAAATGGAAGAGTCATCGAAGGGCCATGACTTATTTTTGTGCTCGGTAAAGATCATCGAAAGGGATGTATACGAAGAGCAATGTCATTTTTATAGTTTGAGAGATATTAATGAAAACAGTGATGCATTCTACTGGAGGTGAAGGGAGAAAATCAGTTAAAGATTTATGAATAGCGATAAGTACGAGTACACCACCACTGTCTGATTTACCTAAAACCAAACGATCCCTATTAGTGTGGTGTACATCATATAATGGAAAAATTTCTTTTAAATAGATGAAATCATCACCGAAAATCGAAGAGACAACCAAAGTTTTCAATATTATCTTCTTCTTCTTAGCACTACAGCCCCTCTCGGGCCTTCGCTTCCTACAAATAGCGCCTCCAACGGTCTCGGTCCAGCGACCGCATCCTCGAATTTCTAAATCCGTGCAGCGATGAATTGTCTTCGTCGACCGAGTTGGACCAGCGTTTCCTTGGTGAGCCCACTGGTCTCCGCCCTTAAGTTCTCCCAACGAATACCTATTGGATATTGGTTGTTCGTCCATACAATTGATGTGTCCAGCCCATTGCAGCTCCCACAGTCTTACAATCTTTGAGACCTCCGATTCATCAAAAATTTCAAACAGCTCATGGTTGTATCAAATTCGCCATTGGTCCCCGTCTAGTTTCGCTGCGATTATTTACCTCAGGACCCGTCGCTCAAAGGCGTTCAATATATTTGCGGATGCTTGAGATTAGGGTCCATGTTTCACACCCATAGCATAACACAGGTCTTATCACAGATTTGTATACTTGGAGCTTTGTTTTCCTATGTATGCAGCTGGTCTTCAAGATCGTCAAAACTGATTAAAATATTTTTTTGCGAACTGTATTCTTCGGCGCATTACGTCTCTTTCATTACCCGTTTTCGTTATTTTGACGCCTAAATATGTACACTAATTCGCTAACATTTTCGATATTGTTTTCGCCAAGTGTGATATTTTGTGTATTTGAGTTAGTTTTCCTCAACTGCGTCATGAGCTTTGTTTTATTTTAATATATATTATACATAGTGACTTTTTCTTTACGATACACAGTTTTGAAGGTATTTTGAAAAAACTGAAAAGTGTGTTTTGAACTCCATAAGCATCCCACTCCCGCGGGCGCTTACCCTTGAGAGGGAAGTAGACGATCCAATAGAAATGTTGACCAATGACCACGGAAGCTGCGTAGCGCAAAATTTTTCCTTTTTTTTGGCTTTCTCTCAAAAGATAGGAAAATAAAGTTCATATATTATATCGCCGCTATCACTCTTAAATCAAGGAATAACTCCTAGAACTACACGTGATAGAAAGTTTGTAGGTATGGAGAAAAAATATTACCTTTATCCTTAATTTTCTCGAAAACTGATTATATTTCGCTGAGTAGTCCGCGTAGTATAGTGCTTAGAGTACTCGCTTTATAAGCCAAAAGCCCCTAGGTCGAGTCCCGTTTCCAACAATGAGATTTGTTTCGAATTAAGCTTCAGACGGACTATAATAGCCTAGACAGACATGTGGTGTACGAACCTAGTATACTACGTTAAACCTAGTATACCACGTGTCGAAACATAGCCGGCGACCACTTCGGAGTGTCTATCGTAAGCGGTTACCCGAAAAGGACGAGTTTTCTTTGTTATGTATTTACGCTTGAATTCTTAATTTGTTACATTTGTATTAAAATACATTCCATCCTACATATTGTCAGAAGTGGCATGCAGGCAAATGGGAACGGAATAAGTGATTCAAGCCACGTCGCACATCCTGTTATACGACAAGTACAGTGTCAAGACGATTTGGTGAAAAAAGACGTGATCTTCAGTATGACGACGACGGCGGCTTGTGATGAATTGTTGAAAAAGGACACAAAACCTGGTCTAGTGGACGAGTGCGAAAAATGACAAATCAACACGAGCGGCACAAAGAAAGAGTTGTCTAAGCGAATCGTGGAGTTCGACGACGAAAAAGAAGAAGACGAGACGATCATCGACAAAGAACCGGTTCGAACATCAAGCCCAATACGCAAAAAAGATGACATAAGGAGAAAAGAGCGAAGCGAATATACATTAGGAGATATGGAGGACACGTTTCAAACATTCGCTGCAAACGAGGCGCAAGACATGCAACTCTGGGTTCGAGAGTTCGAAGACATTTGCGACTCCGTTCAGTGGGATGATCAACATAAGTTTATAATGCGCAAGAAAATCAAACTGGAATTGCAAATTGGCATCAGCTAAAAACCGCACTCTTGTCCGAATTCGGAAAAAGAAGTAGCTCTATCGAAGTCGTTTGCTCAATACTGCAGTGACCAATAGATTGAGTTACATCTTATTGCGGCCGGCGTGCCGCATGGAAATGAGCAGGTCGAACGAGTGCATGGGGTGGTTGTTCCAGCGCTAACGAAATTCTCAAGCGCGTCTCCTGAAGATTGGTGGAAACATGTTCGCAGACTACAGCGTTTTCTAATACGATTATGATAGGTGTGGACATGAGGAACCCTGAAGATGATAATATAAGGCGAATTTTGGAGGAGGAGCATCGGCGATTCCTCCACGACGAACGAAGCGAAATTCGAGAAGAGGCACGAAACCATATCGAAAGGGTTCAACAAGAGAACCGACAATAGTATAACTTGCGAAGACGAATGGTACAAGGATTTAAAGTGGGCGACTTAGTGGCTCTTGAGAAAACTCAATTGGCGTTGGAGAAAAGGTGAAACCGAAATAAACGGGGCCAATGAAAACCATCAGCAGTTTGGCCAAGGACCGATATGCCCTAGCTCGTCTTGACATCGATGGTAAAATAGTTGGGCGAACGACGGCATGTGAAGACCTGTTGAAGAAGTGGCCATCCATCGTATGGGATGCAGGAATAACCGCGTGGGATTGAAAAGGAAGACTCTTCGAAGAGAGCCGGCGACCACTTCGGAGTTAGTCTATCGTAAGCGGACGTGTTTTGTAAGAGGATGTGTTTTCTTTGTTGTGTATTTACGTTTGAATTCTTAATTTGCTACATTTGTAACAAAATACATTCTATCCTACATAAATGCCTAGATAAAATCCGAATTCTCACACTAAGCTTTATTGAAAGCCACCAACATTACATGCCGCCTCTCTAATCATGATCGTACGAAAGTCAACGTTAAAAAACAGTAAAGCCTGCAGAATAAAAGAATCATTTTGATGTTGGGAAAATGTCCACTTTTTAGGAAAAGTTTTTTTTAGAAAAAAATGTCCTATTAAATGTTTCAGAAAAGGCGTACATTGAGAAATCTGTCCTCGAGGAGAACCTCTTTGGAAATTACGGATTATGAAAAGTGTCCCCTACCGACTGCTGCTTCATCATCTACGCATTGATTATTTTAAATTTCTGCGCGCAAACTTAACATTAAATGTTTCATTGATTTTAAAGGATTCCCAAAATGGACAAATACTATTTCTTTTAAAGTAAAAATAAAACAATAGGTACTATTTCCCTCTGAATTAAAATAGTTCCAACTTGTAAAATGTTTTCTTCCCTAAAGTCGTGCATATTTATAAGGAAATTATATATGTATTTATTCAAACATAGTAAATATTCTTAAACGCGTGTTGAATGAATATAATAGAAATTCTAGCATTTAAACCTATTTGTTTCATTCGTTTGGTTAACCTAGCAGACTGGGATTGATTTATTTTACTCCAAGAAGGAAACAAATCATCTCCAAATCAAAATTATTGCAGAAATTTTTCTTTAAGCGTATAATATATTTATTGATTCTATAAAAAATACGAAAAATAATAATATATTTGTTACCATTAAGGTTCATGTCGAAACGTTCCTCAGATGTACTACGTTGTCCTCACTACTGCTAAACAAAAGGCCAGCAGCTGTCTTTGTTTGGGTTGCGGCGAATATATAGTTAAAAAGAGATTACATAGCACAATTTAATTTTGAGTATATAGCTTCCTTTCACTGCACTGGATATCTGTTTTTTTTTTCTATTAAGAAAACTCAAACTAGCTCAAAGAACAAAGACAATTTTGAACAGAAGAAGCACTAAAGGGTTTCACGCACACTAGTGTACGCATACATGGTACTTTCGCTTGAATTCTTCTCAACTTGAAACAATTCTTAACACCGACAGACATGCATCCCTTACGAAAAACCGCAACTGGGACTGTATCCGAAACCCCCCGTACAAGGACTAGACACTATTCCACTAGTATTCACTGTTAAACTTTCCTTTACGTTTTTCCATCGAAAGGCAACCCAAGAAAATCGATCACAAGAGACCATCACTAGATTTTCAACCAATTTTTCATTCACATTTTTCAGGCTTTTCGTTTCACTACGCGAAATATTTTGCATCGACGAAAAACAAAACTATCGAACTCTCAGAATACATTTGACCGTTGCCAGTTTATTTTCCGACTAGAAACATTTTCGACTTTTGTTTTTCCAACCGTCGCGACATGAGTTCAAACAGCTAAACGAACGTCTAGAGAGTTTTTTCTCGGGATTTTCCGCGGCAATAAACAACCAGAGACGATTTCCACAATAATCCACCCGCATCTACAGAGTATCGTATAGCAAAAGGGGCGAAATTGAAAAACGAAAAGCTGGAGCGGATTCTAGACGAACGTAAGACTAACGAAGAAAACTGAAGTGGAACAAGAATTCATAAATCTGGAAAATATCGTTCCCTCCGTTTTTCGCGCAAGCTTTCCAAGCCGTTCCGTTTTTCCGGACGGATACAAAACGTGCGAGTAGGCTAGTAGTGACTACAAATTTTTGTTTATTGAATTTTCCCGGTTGTCTTTCCCCACGCTGTTTTCTCACATGCCGGGTACACAGAACTCTACATTCTTGGAGGTTCTGACAATTTTCCACGTCATCAGCGAACTCCCTGGTTCCTAACGGAGCATATGATCCTGACAATGCTATTGGAAACAGCAACAAAACTCCTTTAACGGCTGCTTGTGAGTCCGCATGTGCATAAAATCGCTCCCACACCCCATGGTTGCTTGTATTCAATCCACAAAGGAAAATGACTTTCCTTTCCCCAGCTCATGTCAAATGGAAATGCCCTTCATCGAATAGATTGTATATTGTTGGAGGCTCTCATTTCAATAATTGTGGAAAACATTGGCGCACGTCATTTCCCACTCTATATGCTTTCCCTCGCGTGCAAAGGGCTTAGCGGAGGCATCTGTTAAAATTTCGTTAGGGAAAAGTATCGTGATGTGATGTCATTAATGCCGGATGTACGTACGAATACCCATGTGGAAAAAAAGCCCTCCAATGACGAGATATTAATAATGTTTTCACATGTTGACGAATTGACTGTACGTACGTGAGAGGAGGAAGAGGATTACAAAATAAATAGGAAGGGAAGCAACACACCTTTTCAAATTGAAGCAATCAATTTATGATTTCTGGTACAAATCGCAGTCTGCCGTAAATTTTTTTTTTTTTTATTTTTATTAACCGACTTCGATAATAAAAAGGATTACCAGTTTCATACGTATGTTTTTATTCGCGCTCTTCTTTTTTGTGTATGTTCACGCATAACTTATGAACGAAGATAGACAAAAGGATCATGTTTAAGCCGAAATCTTAAACTTGCTCGTTATTGCGTCCCATCTGAGGAACATTTAAATCTCGTAATGGTAAAGGACGAAACCCGTTAAGTAAAATTCAATTTTTCGACTATGGTACCAATTTCTCTTCGCCAGGAGTCTTTCTACGGATGGATTCCAATTATTGAGGAAGGATATGGAAGATAGCATATTGTGGTATAATATGTCAGTTTCTAGTGGGCTAACTCAATCAAAAGATATGCAGATATTATGTAACACTAATATGCATATGGCGAAAAAGTAAAAAATAGTATTTTACGATTTTTTACCTTTGAATGAGGATAGAGGTAGTATCTTGTTTGCCCCAAAATAATGTATTTACTTTAAGTAAATTTTCTTATAAAGGACACCTCAATTGGACAATAGAAAAGGACAATTACGTTAACCTTGATTTTTCTCCGCTTCTGCTCGATATATGGGTGCCTTTCAATTATTAAGGATACATATTATAGGTAACATGTATGGATCTTTCATGCTCATTTATTTGTAGGTCTTTGACTTCAGCAAAGATAAGCTCAGAATTGTAACTGGCTTTGTAAACATACAATCGTTGAGACCTCCGCCTCGTCAAAAATTTCATACAGCTTATGATTGGATCTAATTCGCTATTGGTTCCCGTCTAGCTTCGCTCCGATTATTCGCCTCAGGACACATCGTTCAAAGGCATTCAATATATTTGTGCATGCTTGGGTTAGGGTCCATGTTCCAAACCCATAGCATAACATAGGTCTTATCACAGATTTGTAAACTCGGAGCTTTGTTTTCCTGTGTATGCAGCTGGTCTTCAAGATCGTCAAAACTGAAAAAAATATTTTATTTGCCAGCTATGTTCTTCGGGGTATCTCGTCTCTTTCATTACTGGTTCTCGTTATTTTGGTGCCTAAATACATAGCTCTGCTACTAAAGCCTATTTACACCTTGTCTGTGGTGACATCCGGGCCTGTTAACGGAATTGAAAGTAATAACCATGCCGCCGGAATTGAGGTTGGCCGATGGGGTAGCTCCCCATTCCTGGAAAATCCTACATTGTTTCCAAACATGCAACAGGGCCTCGGAATGGATTGGATGTACGGCCACAACCTCGCAACCGAAAAAGGACTATAGCATTGGATCCTGGATCAGATCCATGAACATCGCTGGCACTCCTTGCGTGTAGACGTGTTTTTAGAAGCTCCTGTCAAGTATTTTTTAAAAGTAAAATAATTTTTAAAACGTCAATTAGAAAGTAATTTTTTAAAAAACTTGTTACATCGTCGAACTATTCGAACAATTTATCGAGTATCTGGATTTTACTTGCGCGAAAGTTCCAAAAAAATCAAAAAAGAAGAAACGTTTTTTCACCGGGGGTATGGAGGAGCCCGACGGCTGCCCACCGCGGGGGGACCCAGAGCCAGGCATTTCTAATATGACGAATGAAAAAATCATGAAACGGAAAAACGATCAAGACAGCTGTGAGCATGCAGCTTTCAAATGAAGAATACGAAAGAGTAACCAGAGAAAATGCAAAGGTTACTAAACAAAATGATGAGATGAAACTCCGAATACAAAGTTTGGAGGACATGATCCGGACATTAACAAATGTGACCAAAACAAAAAATACGTCCGGCAAAGAAGAAGCGACAACAAATAAGAAGAATGAGAAAAAGGAAGAGACAACAAACATGACCAACGAAAAAACAGTAGCCACGCAAAAGGCTCAAACATATAAAGCAACATTACAAGATACGAACAAGACATCAATCCATGATGCTGAAAACATACTAAGTGCAGGAGAAGCAAACGACAGCGTCAATTGCTATGCGGTACCGTCTGCGATGAATGACGAAATGGACATCGAAGATAACATAGGTAATATTAATGATTGTAGTAATAATTTTAGTGAATATTCAAAATCGAAAAATAAGGAGAAGGAGAAGAAGCCAACTGGTGTGTCTGCTGGTTCTCTTATTAAAAATATTAAGATAACTGAGAAAGTCCCTCCGATCAATGTCTTTGGGCAGCGTGGCGGGGATATGGTTCGACTATTGGCAGCCGAACATACGATCGACAATTTTTAAGTTAAGAGAGTGACCGCTGATAAACTCATTATCAAGACAAAAACATTGGCTGATTTCAAGCTAGTGAAAGACACTCTTAATAGTTTAAAAGCTCCCCACTTCACATACACGCCAAAGGCGGGAAAAAATCAGACCTTCCTGTTGAAGAGCTTGGACTGTGGGGAGAATAGAGTTGATCTCCTTGAAATGTTACAGGAAGCAGCACCAGCTGTTAAGTTCATCATTGTGAAAAATTTTGCTACAAGGAGATCAACTACTGAAGGCGAAATATTACCATTTTATTTAGTCCAAATTTCAAACGGTAGCAATCTGAGTGCCCTCCAACAGATAAAGTACTTAAACTTTAGAGTTGTGAGGTGGGAACGCCTCCAAAAAACTGAGGTCAACCAGTGTTACAGGTGCCAAAGATTCGGTCATTCGGCTGCCAATTGTGGCATGCACTATCGCTGTGTTAAATGCAAAGATATTCATGCCCCGGTGAATGCGAATTGGCTCAGATGGAGCCAAAAGAAAAATTAGATTCTCTTAACTGCGGTATATTTGGTCATCCAGCATCATATCGAGGATGCCCTTGGTATCAAGATGCAAGAGCTAAATTTTCCCCAAAACAAACCCAAATACATTGCAACTTGCTACCTCCCAACTTCGTCAAACCCGATATATCATTTGCACTTGCTACTAGAAGACCAGCAGACAACAATGTAAATAAAATAAATAATGTAAGTGGCAATAATGAGCTGCTTCGCAAAATTTACCAACAGCTTGAATCTCTTTCAGAATGAATAAATAAACAAGATAAAAATATTGATATCGTTCTTCAACGTTTAGGCCAACATGCTTCAAAATAGTTTGTCATCCAGTGACATTCCCATAGATAGGATTCGTCTCATCTCGATTAACATCAACTCCATTGTTGCTATACATCGACGTGACTTTCTCTTGGACTTCCTTGTTAAGCAAAAGTCTGACATCATGCTTCTCACTGACACCCACCTCATTTCATGGCACTCCATGACATTCAAAGATTTTGAATTCGTAAGAACGATAGGGTAAACGGTGATGGGGGAGGTGGTAAAGGGATATTGGTTCAAAGACCTTATTGTTTCCAAAATATTGAAAAAGTCGAATTCAAAAGCTTTGAATCTCTTGAAGTGTCCGTTATCAAAATCTCACTGCCAGGTGGGAATAACCTCTTCGTTATCTCTGCCTATGCAACTGGTCTAAATGTTTTCCAGTTCAAGGAGGAGCTCAATTCCTTGTTTGAAATACTCGAACTGAACAGGCTGGTAGTTATTATATTCTTGCTGGTGATCTGAACGCCAAGCATACACCATGGCTGAACGCCGCCAATAGTCCAAGAGGTGTATTCCTGAAATCGTGGATAACAGAGAACCAAATTGAATACAGGTGCAATGTATATGGGTCGAAGTTCCCAACATACCCTAGGACAAATTTATATTTGGCCCTCTGCATTGTGCGCGTAAGACTTGAATTCAGCTGTAATAGTCCTGAACGGAAACTGCAGGTAGTTCCTTACGATTGCGTTATGGTCGCAAATCATCAAAGGGATGGTTTCTTCCTCATTCCAGTTCAACAGGAAAATTATCGGTTAAATATAAAAAAACAGACTGGGGAAAGTTTCAAAAGAAGTTTAATCGGGAGTATCAGAAGCAATGTCTTCCTTCTGATGATGGCAGCTCTTACTTAATGGTTCCTAATAACTGGAATCTAACTAACGATGAAATAGATGTCTATTTGTCGAAGTTAGAGAAGATGACTTTGGAAACGATTGAGAAAGTAGTTCCCAAGATTAAACATCGAACCAATATGGAAGGATATGAAACACCAACCATTGTAAGGCTGGGAAGATTGAAAAGCCTTCTTCTCACACGCGTCAACTGTATTTATCGACGATTTTTGGACTACTACATCCCTCGTTGGCTTTGTTGAAATTACACCTGAAGAATGTTTGGAACTTAATCCGTTCATACTTCAGGAGTGATGTCAGCAATCAATGGGCGAAAAAATTGAGGGGTATTAGCCCACAGGAGCCAGATGGCGTTTTCATGAAAGTCAATAGCATATTCCGCAAGAAGTTTCTAGTGAAGGTATCGAACCTTGAAGTCGCTAGTGATGAGATAAATCTTCTCGATAGGGCTGGTGTCGAAATTGATAGCACGACCCCGGATAGCAATGGAAACAGGATTATATGTGAGGGATTGTATTAACTTGCCCTGATTGGAAGGCATTTTGAATTGAATCATCTACCTAACCCTGAGAGAGAGAATAAAATATTTTCAGGGGTCGTTGAAGCAAAAGTTTCCGACTGCAAATCAAGCCTGAACTGCCAACCAATTCTTCATTTCAATGAAACATTAACACCTGACCTCATATCGAGCTTGAATCTTATTGATTATTTTGTCAGCTATGAAGACTTGTGTTTCATATTTCGCAGGATATACAACAAAAAATCATGTGGTACTGATGGTATTCCAAATGCAGCTCTCCGACATCTGCCTGAGGTTGCTATTAGGAATTATTGCAGATTATTCAACAACATGTTGAACAATTCATATTTCCCAAATGAGTGGAAAAAGGCTAATATGTTTCCGATCTTGTAGAAAGAAAAAGAATCTTCATGCCCTAAAAGCTATCGCCCAATCAGCTTGCTGCCTAACATCAGCAAGGTGTTTTAAGTGATACTTAACAAAGCATTAAACGCCCACATTGAGAAATATGAGTTGATGCCGAATTGCCAATTTGGCTTTCGTACCAGGCATTCGACCAAACATGCAATAACGAAAGTAACCTCAGACATCTGTTGGAAACTAAACAACAGAGAATGTGTTGGAGCATGTCTCATTGATATGGAGAAAGCCTTTGTATACGGTATGGTTAGATGGACTAGTTTTTAAACTCCTTCAGGACAGGCACTCCAGACACCTTGTTGCCATGATGTGCAATATATTATACGGGAAATCATTTGTTGTAACTGATGGAAATCTGACAACAATGCGTGAATTCAAGGTCTTGAATGGTCTACAGCAGGGAACAGTTACTGCGCTTCTGCTCTTCACAATATTCATTCGCAAGCTATTGAACGGCTTTGATTTTAACGTCTCGCCAACGCGATCATTGGTAGCGTTTGCTGATGATCTGACCATCTATACGCCAGACCGAAAAGCTACAATAGTTCAGAGCAATCTTCAAAAAATGTTCAATGATGTGCAGCTGTACACTGACAATTAGCAAATGAAAATCAATGCGAAGAAGTTCACAACAATTTTGTTTTGGACGATACTGCAGGGGGTCAGTCAAGACATAAAACGTAATTGCAAGGATTTCCACATCATGGCTGGCGAGGGTAGTTCAGAACGGGTTCCACATAAATCCTGTGTTCGATATCTCGGTGTTCATCTCGATCAGTATCTATACTGTACTGAACATATCAAAATCATGCAGAGTAAGGCACAAAAAGTAGTCATGGCCCTACGAAGACTCTTCCATTCCAGATACATTGATCATAAGGTCAAAATTATCTGTTACAAGGCCCTGGTTAACCAGTTTTGACATATGGATTCAGGTCTGGTACAACCAGAGTGCTAGTAATATGGAAAGATTAAGAGTTTTCGAAAATAAATGTCTTCGTGCACTGACTGAAAAGAATTTGAAAAAAAAATAGAGTATATATTATATATATATATATATATATATATATATATATATATATATATATATATATATATATATATATATATATATATATATATATATATATATATATATAATTCATCTTTTCTGAAAAACTGGAGAAGATCCAATGAAAATTCATTTATCTGGTTCGATGGAAAAGCCTATATAGTTGCAAATACGTGCATTGTTGTTGTTGTTTTGACTGCTGAAAACTAAAATGCCTAGAACTTTTGTGAATATGATTGAATTATTATGAAACTTACAGAATATAATGTTCTTACATGCATGTCTATGCAATTTAATTGAGGAAAGTAAGTAGGGGTAGAATGTATGTTCTAACTCACTTTTTTCATACAAACTTCAAATGTTGTCGAGGGTGCGTGTCTCGGATGTATGGGTGTTCCGTTTCATTTCGTTCCCATTTAGAGTGGCATAAGTGAGTGCCTGGGATAGTAAGGTGCGAGTCTGCGATAGATGCGGGTTTCTTGGGTGGTTGCCGGGGAGGATGTGTGTTTTGGATGTCGGTATGTTCCGTTTCATTTCGTTCCTATTTAGAGTGGCATAAGTGGGTGCCTGGGATACTAAGGTGCTAGTCCGAGGTAGGTGTGGATGTCATGGATGGTTGTGGGGAGGATATGTGTCTAGGGTTTGTAGGTGTATGTATCAGATTAGTGTAGGTATAGGCGGATACTAGGGATGAGAAGGTATGGGTCTTAGGTAAATAAACATCGGAATCTTGATTAAGTAGGTAAGCGTTCCGGGTCTTAGTACCCTCTAGCGGTTAGTAGAAGTAGTCATATGTCTTTAGATGACGGGTGCGCTTTCTTAGCCTAAGTAGCCTCTAATGGTAAATGGTGAAACTAGGCATATTGATTATAGTCTAGGATAGGCCCATATTTTCAATCAATAGATTAGAGCTCTAGATTTCTCAGCGGGCATTTATATTGGGTTAATATACAAGTTTGAAATTAATGGGAGCTAGCCTTTGACGCTTTTAGCGATAGATAATTATACTATTCATGGTTTTTATTTCTCTATAGCGGAAGGATTTCTCATACATTCGTTGCTTATAGTCTTTGCATGGTTTCGTTATTTATCTTTGGTGGAAGTGTTTCTCGGGTCTTAAACGCTCCTAGTGGTTGATAGTTTTTTACCCATGACTACTTTAATGTATATGTTAGGAGGTCCATATCTAGAGTTGATACCTTGAAGTATTAGGGTTGCTGATCAATTAGGGAAGCTCTGTAGATAGGAGGCGCTCTGGGCGGTTGTTCGCTGGTTGTAGGGCTTGAGATCCTTTAGCGTGTGTCACTTATTAAAGGCGTTTGGGGCGAGCGATTAACTTGATCACGTTAGGCGTGCTGGACTTTTTTATGATGCGAGTGGCTGCGTGGTGACGGCGGGCGTTTGTATAGACGGATGACTGCGATACTGATGGATGATGGACGTGCCCGTCAGCGCGTGTTCTAAGCCGTGGGAATTTTCTTCATGGGCGCTTGGATAGGGAACGCGTTGCAGCGATTGGTGTCTTTGGCTGCGTGTGGAAATTGCCGATTCGCTTGATCATGCTAGCCGTGCCGGAAGTTTTTATGATGCGAGTAGTTGTGTGGGATGGAGGGCGCTGCTATAGATGGGTGGCCTTGCATTATGGATGGGCGATGGGTTTGCCTTTCGACGGGTGCTCTAAAGCATGAGAATTTAATCTGTGAGTGCTTGCTTAAGGTGCGCGCTGCTCCTCGTTTGATGTCTGTGGTTAAAAATGGACGGTATTGTAGATGTGATGCGCGTTGCTTGTTGGAGGAAATAATTTGAGGTGTATGTTTCCACCGAGCCGTAGAAATTTGTCTCACGAGCGTTTGGTTAAGTTTCCGCATTGCTCATCAAAGGGTGCCTGTCTTTAAGTATGGACGGCCTTGTCGGCGATTCGGAATGATTCACGTCGCTTTTTGGGAGAATCGTGATTGTGGTGTAGATTTGCTCGGCGGCGAGTTCTGTTAAGCATGGAAATTGACCTCGGGGGGATGCGTGGCATGTGCAAGTGATTTTGCTTGTTAAGAGTAGTGTTTCGTACGCATAGACTTCCCTGTCGGCGCGAGTTTTGGGGCATCGGAATCTACAGCGTGGAAGAGAAGTGGCATGGCGTACATTGCATTACAATATAGTTTTGCTTGATGGAGGCGGTTTTTCTTGTTGTGTTGGCCGTGGGCAGCGGGTAACGTGATGCGCGGCATTAAGACGTGTTTTCATAAATGTCCATTCACAGATGCGCCTATTCTAGTTTGCTACATTGATCGTTTTCAGTTTCTTTTTGCTCGGATACGTCGTTTCTTTGTTTTGTGACTCAGTGCTATTGCATATTATTGCTTTTATCGGTTTCATGTTAATAGTACTTTAAGAATAGTCAACAATGTATTTAATTCGGTTAGACTACTATGTTGATTGCTCAAATCTATGGATGCAGTGAAAGAGATAATGCGTTCTTGATATTAAGTATAGTATTAAATTTTAGTTTCCTTGTGGCAGCATTTTGTTTGTCTTCATCATCATCGCTTATTTCTTAGAGCAGTTTCTATACTTCATTCTCTGATTTTACTACTATGTAGAAGTATGGCACTATATTCATTCGTTTTTTTTTTTTTACTTTACTATAGGATGCCCATTGGTTTTGTTCAAAAATTCTAATAATTTCTTCCATGACGAGATGGTGATAATTTTGTTCGTACATCATATGATTTGTCCCTTTTGATAAGTGCTTGAGTCTTTTTTTTTTTTTTTTTAGGTCACTATGTTGAGATGTATGTTTTGGGTATCTATTCTAAATTTGAGATTATTTATGGATGTTGTATAGGAAAGATATTACGGTTTATGGCTTCTGGAATGCTACTTTTTTATGATGGATGTAGAAATCATCGTGGTGGTCCTCATGAGTAGGAATATAGACGCATTTTCATTGATTAATTTTGGGTACGTACTGAAAGGAAGAACCTAATATAGAAAGTGAATGCGCTAGGTCATTGACATTAGGGGTTTGTTGGTATTATGGTATTATTCTTTGCTTATGCGCATAATGCATGGAAAAATATTTTTTAGTCATGCTAGCATTATAGGCATGCACTAGATTGAATAAATTTTTATATTTACTCTGAATTAGGTGCTGTTATTATGGATCTGTATTATTTAGTTTAAGTAGTTTCATGAGTGTCAGTGTAATATAGAGTAAAACTGTTATTTTATGCTTGTCTCATATTCTACACAGTATGTATGATTTTTTGACATTTCCGAATTTCTCTAGGCATATTTTCATTTAGAACTTGTTGATGTTTTGAGTACGATAATTTTTAATTTGTTATCTTCTTAGGAAAATGATGCATGCTTGGATGATGCCGTTAAGTTGATACTTTTCGGATGCATATTATCGCTTTTAATACCTATATGATTGCATGAGAATTTACAAACCTCATACTTTGTGTGCTTGTATTAAGCGTAAAGCCACTTCTGCTATTTTCATATAAATTTTCAATATTTGTGCATTAAGTAAAATACGTATTTACTACATTTTAAATATACTGGATTTATCATCTTAGGGATTTTCGGGTATATTCAAGTATTATTTTCACATAAGTAAAATATGCTCTTATTGAGTTTTTTTCTTATCAGAATTTTTTTCTGCTGGATGCTTGGTTGATTTTTTATAGGTTTAAAGAAGATCTAATTAGTTTTCAACATAAAGGGTATGTTTTGGGTTGGCGCACTGCTACTATAGACCACTTAGGCTAATGTTTATGTAAGATAGTCCGGTATAGATAACGATGTGTGGTAGCATATGAGTTTATGGTAGGCGATTTTTAGATCGATCTCATCGTATCTTGTATAGACAAGTAGCATATGTTATAAAGTGTTCATGATAAGGCTGGTCACGAGTCATTGTAGGATGTTAAGATATGATCATTACTTTCAGGAGGTGTTTTTCTGCTGGTAATTTGATGAATAGATGTATACTTGAGTTGAATGAACTAATGAGGGTTTTTTTTTTGTCTCTCATTAGATATTTTTGAATGGTAGAATTGAGTGTTTGATATTTGAGAGTATCAGATATGCTAGGAATGTTTAGGTTTTTTTTGGTTTCTCGTTTGAGGTATTTGTTTACTTGAGCAGTGTTAGATTAGTTGTTAAAATAAAAAGATTGTGTTTCTTTCTAATAGAAATAATTTATTGAGTAATGCTATTTTTTGTTATATATATAAATAAATTTTCATACAATTTACAGGACATCTAATATATGGGTTGATATATTTATGAATTCTATAGCATATTGAAGGTTTATTCAGCTGCACTATTTCTGCTTTAGGACCATACAAATGTATAGTAAGTCCTCTCACGTCTTTTTTAATGTTTATTATACAATTTATACAGCAATTCAATATCCTCAGCATATAATTGTAGCTTATGTCCCCTTCACTCTAGTGCAAACTGTTCATGTTTCAATTCGAATTTCGTTTTGGTTGCATTTTATGAGAATAGTATGTTCCTTGATGAATTACTGGTGAGGATTTCCCGATACATTCTAATAGCGCTGGTCACCAGTTGGCTCTAATTTTGTTTGGACTATTTATACTACCCGATGCTATGAATTATTACTTTGTCGTATGTATGCGAGACTGCAGGAGTATGTACTGTTTTATTAGTTTAAAAATATTTCTTGTATCTTGATCGTATGAATGACAAATGCATGTATCAGTGCCTGATGTTGTATTAGAGTTGGACCATTCACATATTTGGTAGTGTATTCCATGTTTATTAGATACTTTCTCGCCCATATTACCATATTTAAGCATATAATTCTCGATTCGTATTCGATGTCCAGGAAAAATATCACGGTACACTTCCATGAAATATAGGATAACCATTGTAATAGATCTTATCGCGGTGAAAGTGTATTGACCTCTGCTTTCCTAGTTTTCTTGACGTCGTTTACGTTGGTTTGCTGAATTTTAAAAACCTCATAATAATCCGTAGAATTATATGTACTCTAGTGATAGAAAAAACGACGTGCTGCCTTTAAGTTAACATACATTCATGTCCTAGTTTGTACAGTGCAGCTAAGATGAGGGTCTGTTTCTCAATATTAAATTTCAGTATTTTATAGACTCAAGAGATTATACTTGATTTCAAAGCCTTTCACAATAGTTTGTAGTTTACCAAGTCTCAATTTCCAATTCCCTTATGAATAATTCCTTTAAGTGAAGTAAAACATAGTTTATAGGGTTTTTAGTATTTTATTTCATCACATGGAAAATTAGATCGTTACATAGTACTGGTATTTCATAAAAAAGCCTAGAGTAGTTTATATTTACAAATGATGTTTGAGTTGGAGTGAAGAAGTCGTTGATATCCAGTTTAAGTACGCTTTTTTCTCTGCATCTTGAACAATATTGGTCATAGTATTCCTTCACACAATCGGTAAGCAAATTGTTGTATTGCATGACAATGTTGAAAAAATCCATCAAGATGAAAAGCGTGAAGAGTTCGGGATGTTTAAGTATTAGTCTCTCTCCTCCAATAGGTATGTAGAAGAGTTCAAGAAGTCCAAGCTGATTTGCAGGGAATTCATCTACTCTATCCTTGAGATCAACGAGGTATTGGCGAAGTGAAGTCCATTGACTGTTATCTAACTCCAACTGATTTTGTCCACTGCATTGGAAGATTATTTTCGCTTGAAATGTCAGCGGGTCGAATCCAAGTATTACTTTGCTTTTGTGGAAGCCTTCATCAAGATAGTATGTATAGTTCAGCAAGAGGTTTTTCTCATAGATTCGCTGTTTCTCTCGATTCTTTTTTAGTTTCTTCTCTTTCTTGTTCACTTTTCTGGCTGAAGTAGCCTTATCAGTCTGGCTGGCCTTTTCATGCTTCTGACTGACTGGCGAAGTTACTGGATCTACTCCGTTCATTTTAAATGACTGCTTCTAGTAGTAAAACTAAAGATGTATATTTGTTACACCAGCATATATATTCACTTCTCTGCATTTACGGATGGAGTGGGGGCAAGTTCAATATGTGTTGATAATTCTATTGCATAAGTAAACATGTTTCGCCCTTGAATGCTGTAATGTTGCTTACTCTCATGATTTGAATTCAAAGATAAGAAAGGGCTATGGAGTTAAGATTTGAACGAGCAAGCTAACAGGAGTAGGAGTCAGTAACAGGAAATGACACTTTGCTCCGTATTTGCTTTAGAATTTTTAGGAGTACTGCTGGGCTACAATAGATTGCTTCTAGGCTAATTAGCTGTCTTTTTATCTGTTAAACTATCTATTTAGCTGTCACTTTTGCTGATGAGCTGTCTATCTTATGTGTAATGCTGTCTTTTATGCCGATTCCCTGTCTGTTTAGCTGATATGCTATCCTCTTGAGCTGTCTATTTAGCTGTCACTTTTGCTGATAAGCTGTCTATTATATGTATAATGCTGTCTATGCAGCTGTCTATTTAGCTGATGCCCTGTCTGTTTAGTTGTTATGCCGTCTGCTGAGCTAACCGTTAAGCTGATAAACCCGTCTATTTAGCTGGTAAGTGGTCTATGTAGCTTTCTTTTTAGCGATGCCCTGTCTGCTTAGTTGATATGCTATCTCTTTAGCTGTCTGTATAGCTATCTTTAGTTAATAAGTTGAGCGTTTGACCTAACGTGCTATCTGCCATTCGGTAAATTCATTTGATTGTTGGTAATTATTTATCCATAAAAAAATTCTTACTTTCCATACAGTTGCAGTCAGCTTTTTTTTTTTACATTTTCTTTAAAATTTCATATGCTCATCACGATTTACGTTAGGCCTATTGGTTACCAAGACTGCATGTTGATCATCTTCCAAGTTATTCGTAGGCAAACATGGGTCAGACAAGAATCTTCACGTCTATGTTGCTCTTCTGGTGAACAAATCTTGATTAGGAGCAAGCCATTGTTATTTGCTCGAGAGTTAATTGATCTTATTTCACACTGATGCATTCTTCATAAGAATGAGTCAAGTCACCATTCTTTTTATCTGCGTCAGTTTTTCTCTTGACCTCTGTCTATCTAATCTATAGGATCCTCTTTCTACAGCAATTCGATTTCAGTTCTCTAGGTTTTTCATGTCTTCATAGGATTTGCGGCCTATGGGACCCTTATTGTCCACTATAATGTTCCATCGCATTGAAATTATGTTGTTACACTTATGAACTCATCCAATATGCCCAAAAATCATATGATCCCATGGATCAGCCATTCGAATCATTTTGTAAAGCACAAACTTGTTGAATAAATCTCTACTTCATGCAAACCATCGCTAGGGCCTTAACATGAATTAGTTCAGCCTGTTGTTTAGTCGATGTATAAATAAGGGTTTATAGTGGAACTTATTAAGTATATTGAATCATCTTGGCGTTCTCATGCGTGATCAACACTTTTGGATTATCCGGGATATGCTATGACTGGAACGATTTTTTCCCTATCATTGAACAATTGAGTAAAATTTTCATGATGACCCATCATCATGCATTATGACGCGTCATAACGCATGATGACCGGTCATTGATGCCTGCGTGGCAATGAGGTAGGCTGGGTAGAAGGTTATTCTGCATCTCTGTGAGGATCATCATGCATGCATGCCACGGGGCAGGCTGGGTAGAAGCCCTGTAAGGCCCTTCACCACCTTCTGCTCACCAATCAACTCGAGTTGTAGGTGTGAAAGAGAAGGCTACCTTGAGTTCGTCAGGCAATTGGGTTAGCAGGTGCGAAAGAGAAAACATATTGGTGTGAAGTTGACCAAAGTTCAACTGCTGAACAGGCAACTCATGATCGAATCAGACGGCTCAACTGATCGGTGATTGTGGATAACCCTCTTTGCATGGTAAAGAGACCAGTCGATCATATGATACTAATACATAGACATTTGATAGCTATTATAATGTACATATGTAGACACATTTGTCCGTGATATTTAATCATTTCACAGGTTGTGAGTAATGATGCAGCCTCAAGTCTTCCAAACCATTCAAACCTCTTCTGAAAATGGATCAATGACAGATTTTTAGTTAGTTGGAGGTATGAAAATTTTACTCAATTGTTCAATGATAGGGAAAAAATCGTTCCAGTCATAGCATATCCCGGATAATCCAAAAGTGTTGATCACGCATGAGAACGCCAAGATGATTCAATATACTTAATAAGTTCCACTATAAACCCTTATTTATACATCGACTAAACAACAGGCTGAACTAATTCATGTTAAGGCCCTAGCGATGGTTTGCATGAAGTAGAGATTTATTCAACAAGTTTGTGCTTTACAAAATGATTCGAATGGCTGATCCATGGGATCATATGATTTTTGGGCATATTGGATGAGTTCATAAGTGTAGCAACATAATTTCAATGCGATGGAACATTATAGTGGACAATAAGGGTCCCATAGGCCGCAAATCCTATGAAGACATGAAAAACCTAGAGAACTGAAATCGAATTGCTGTAGAAAGAGGATCCTATAGATTAGATAGACAGAGGTCAAGAGAAAAACTGACGCAGATAAAAAGAATGGTGACTTGACTCATTCTTATGAAGAATGCATCAGTGTGAAATAAGATCAATTAACTCTCGAGCAAATAACAATGGCTTGCTCCTAATCAAGATTTGTTCACCAGAAGAGCAACATAGACGTGAAGATTCTTGTCTGACCCATGTTTGCCTACGAATAACTTGGAAGATGATCAACATGCAGTCTTGGTAACCAATAGGCCTAACGTAAATCGTGATGAGCATATGAAATTTTAAAGAAAATGTAAAAAAAAAAGCTGACTGCAACTGTATGGAAAGTAAGAATTTTTTTATGGATAAATAATTACCAACAATCAAATGAATTTACCGAATGGCAGATAGCACGTAAGGTCAAACGCTCAACTTATTAACTAAAGATAGCTATACAGACAGCTAAAGAGATAGCATATCAACTAAGCAGACAGGGCATCGCTAAAAAGAAAGCTACATAGACCACTTACCAGCTAAATAGACGGGTTTATCAGCTTAACGGTTAGCTCAGCAGACGGCATAACAACTAAACAGACAGGGCATCAGCTAAATAGACAGCTGCATAGACAGCATTATACATATAATAGACAGCTTATCAGCAAAAGTGACAGCTAAATAGACAGCTCAAGAGGATAGCATATCAGCTAAACAGACAGGGAATCGGCATAAAAGACAGCATTACACATAAGATAGACAGCTCATCAGCAAAAGTGACAGCTAAATAGATAGTTTAACAGATAAAAAGACAGCTAATTAGCCTAGAAGCAATCTATTGTAGCCCAGCAGTACTCCTAAAAATTCTAAAGCAAATACGGAGCAAAGTGTCATTTCCTGTTACTGACTCCTACTCCTGTTAGCTTGCTCGTTCAAATCTTAACTCCATAGCCCTTTCTTATCTTTGAATTCAAATCATGAGAGTAAGCAACATTACAGCATTCAAGGGCGAAACATGTTTACTTATGCAATAGAATTATCAACACATATTGAACTTGCCCCCACTCCATCCGTAAATGCAGAGAAGTGAATATATATGCTGGTGTAACAAATATACATCTTTAGTTTTACTACTAGAAGCAGTCATTTAAAATGAACGGAGTAGATCCAGTAACTTCGCCAGTCAGTCAGAAGCATGAAAAGGCCAGCCAGACTGATAAGGCTACTTCAGCCAGAAAAGTGAACAAGAAAGAGAAGAAACTAAAAAAGAATCGAGAGAAACAGCGAATCTATGAGAAAAACCTCTTGCTGAACTATACATACTATCTTGATGAAGGCTTCCACAAAAGCAAAGTAATACTTGGATTCGACCCGCTGACATTTCAAGCGAAAATAATCTTCCAATGCAGTGGACAAAATCAGTTGGAGTTAGATAACAGTCAATGGACTTCACTTCGCCAATACCTCGTTGATCTCAAGGATAGAGTAGATGAATTCCCTGCAAATCAGCTTGGACTTCTTGAACTCTTCTACATACCTATTGGAGGAGAGAGACTAATACTTAAACATCCCGAACTCTTCACGCTTTTCATCTTGATGGATTTTTTCAACATTGTCATGCAATACAACAATTTGCTTACCGATTGTGTGAAGGAATACTATGACCAATATTGTTCAAGATGCAGAGAAAAAAGCGTACTTAAACTGGATATCAACGACTTCTTCACTCCAACTCAAACATCATTTGTAAATATAAACTACTCTAGGCTTTTTTATGAAATACCAGTACTATGTAACGATCTAATTTTCCATGTGATGAAATAAAATACTAAAAACCCTATAAACTATGTTTTACTTCACTTAAAGGAATTATTCATAAGGGAATTGGAAATTGAGACTTGGTAAACTACAAACTATTGTGAAAGGCTTTGAAATCAAGTATAATCTCTTGAGTCTATAAAATACTGAAATTTAATATTGAGAAACAGACCCTCATCTTAGCTGCACTGTACAAACTAGGACATGAATGTATGTTAACTTAAAGGCAGCACGTCGTTTTTTCTATCACTAGAGTACATATAATTCTACGGATTATTATGAGGTTTTTAAAATTCAGCAAACCAACGTAAACGACGTCAAGAAAACTAGGAAAGCAGAGGTCAATACACTTTCACCGCGATAAGATCTATTACAATGGTTATCCTATATTTCATGGAAGTGTACCGTGATATTTTTCCTGGACATCGAATACGAATCGAGAATTATATGCTTAAATATGGTAATATGGGCGAGAAAGTATCTAATAAACATGGAATACACTACCAAATATGTGAATGGTCCAACTCTAATACAACATCAGGCACTGATACATGCATTTGTCATTCATACGATCAAGATACAAGAAATATTTTTAAACTAATAAAACAGTACATACTCCTGCAGTCTCGCATACATACGACAAAGTAATAATTCATAGCATCGGGTAGTATAAATAGTCCAAACAAAATTAGAGCCAACTGGTGACCAGCGCTATTAGAATGTATCGGGAAATCCTCACCAGTAATTCATCAAGGAACATACTATTCTCATAAAATGCAACCAAAACGAAATTCGAATTGAAACATGAACAGTTTGCACTAGAGTGAAGGGGACATAAGCTACAATTATATGCTGAGGATATTGAATTGCTGTATAAATTGTATAATAAACATTAAAAAAGACGTGAGAGGACTTACTATACATTTGTATGGTCCTAAAGCAGAAATAGTGCAGCTGAATAAACCTTCAATATGCTATAGAATTCATAAATATATCAACCCATATATTAGATGTCCTGTAAATTGTATGAAAATTTATTTATATATATAACAAAAAATAGCATTACTCAATAAATTATTTCTATTAGAAAGAAACACAATCTTTTTATTTTAACAACTAATCTAACACTGCTCAAGTAAACAAATACCTCAAACGAGAAACCAAAAAAAACCTAAACATTCCTAGCATATCTGATACTCTCAAATATCAAACACTCAATTCTACCATTCAAAAATATCTAATGAGAGACAAAAAAAAAACCCTCATTAGTTCATTCAACTCAAGTATACATCTATTCATCAAATTACCAGCAGAAAAACACCTCCTGAAAGTAATGATCATATCTTAACATCCTACAATGACTCGTGACCAGCCTTATCATGAACACTTTATAACATATGCTACTTGTCTATACAAGATACGATGAGATCGATCTAAAAATCGCCTACCATAAACTCATATGCTACCACACATCGTTATCTATACCGGACTATCTTACATAAACATTAGCCTAAGTGGTCTATAGTAGCAGTGCGCCAACCCAAAACATACCCTTTATGTTGAAAACTAATTAGATCTTCTTTAAACCTATAAAAAATCAACCAAGCATCCAGCAGAAAAAATTCTGATAAGAAAAAAACTCAATAAGAGCATATTTTACTTATGTGAAAATAATACTTGAATATACCCGAAAATCCCTAAGATGATAAATCCAGTATATTTAAAATGTAGTAAATACGTATTTTACTTAATGCACAAATATTGAAAATTTATATGAAAATAGCAGAAGTGGCTTTACGCTTAATACAAGCACACAAAGTATGAGGTTTGTAAATTCTCATGCAATCATATAGGTATTAAAAGCGATAATATGCATCCGAAAAGTATCAACTTAACGGCATCATCCAAGCATGCATCATTTTCCTAAGAAGATAACAAATTAAAAATTATCGTACTCAAAACATCAACAAGTTCTAAATGAAAATATGCCTAGAGAAATTCGGAAATGTCAAAAAATCATACATACTGTGTAGAATATGAGACAAGCATAAAATAACAGTTTTACTCTATATTACACTGACACTCATGAAACTACTTAAACTAAATAATACAGATCCATAATAACAGCACCTAATTCAGAGTAAATATAAAAATTTATTCAATCTAGTGCATGCCTATAATGCTAGCATGACTAAAAAATATTTTTCCATGCATTATGCGCATAAGCAAAGAATAATACCATAATACCAACAAACCCCTAATGTCAATGACCTAGCGCATTCACTTTCTATATTAGGTTCTTCCTTTCAGTACGTACCCAAAATTAATCAATGAAAATGCGTCTATATTCCTACTCATGAGGACCACCACGATGATTTCTACATCCATCATAAAAAAGTAGCATTCCAGAAGCCATAAACCGTAATATCTTTCCTATACAACATCCATAAATAATCTCAAATTTAGAATAGATACCCAAAACATACATCTCAACATAGTGACCTAAAAAAAAAAAAAAAAGACTCAAGCACTTATCAAAAGGGACAAATCATATGATGTACGAACAAAATTATCACCATCTCGTCATGGAAGAAATTATTAGAATTTTTGAACAAAACCAATGGGCATCCTATAGTAAAGTAAAAAAAAAAACGAATGAATATAGTGCCATACTTCTACATAGTAGTAAAATCAGAGAATGAAGTATAGAAACTGCTCTAAGAAATAAGCGATGATGATGAAGACAAACAAAATGCTGCCACAAGGAAACTAAAATTTAATACTATACTTAATATCAAGAACGCATTATCTCTTTCACTGCATCCATAGATTTGAGCAATCAACATAGTAGTCTAACCGAATTAAATACATTGTTGACTATTCTTAAAGTACTATTAACATGAAACCGATAAAAGCAATAATATGCAATAGCACTGAGTCACAAAACAAAGAAACGACGTATCCGAGCAAAAAGAAACTGAAAACGATCAATGTAGCAAACTAGAATAGGCGCATCTGTGAATGGACATTTATGAAAACACGTCTTAATGCCGCGCATCACGTTACCCGCTGCCCACGGCCAACACAACAAGAAAAACCGCCTCCATCAAGCAAAACTATATTGTAATGCAATGTACGCCATGCCACTTCTCTTCCACGCTGTAGATTCCGATGCCCCAAAACTCGCGCCGACAGGGAAGTCTATGCGTACGAAACACTACTCTTAACAAGCAAAATCACTTGCACATGCCACGCATCCCCCCGAGGTCAATTTCCATGCTTAACAGAACTCGCCGCCGAGCAAATCTACACCACAATCACGATTCTCCCAAAAAGCGACGTGAATCATTCCGAATCGCCGACAAGGCCGTCCATACTTAAAGACAGGCACCCTTTGATGAGCAATGCGGAAACTTAACCAAACGCTCGTGAGACAAATTTCTACGGCTCGGTGGAAACATACACCTCAAATTATTTCCTCCAACAAGCAACGCGCATCACATCTACAATACCGTCCATTTTTAACCACAGACATCAAACGAGGAGCAGCGCGCACCTTAAGCAAGCACTCACAGATTAAATTCTCATGCTTTAGAGCACCCGTCGAAAGGCAAACCCATCGCCCATCCATAATGCAAGGCCACCCATCTATAGCAGCGCCCTCCATCCCACACAACTACTCGCATCATAAAAACTTCCGGCACGGCTAGCATGATCAAGCGAATCGGCAATTTCCACACGCAGCCAAAGACACCAATCGCTGCAACGCGTTCCCTATCCAAGCGCCCATGAAGAAAATTCCCACGGCTTAGAACACGCGCTGACGGGCACGTCCATCATCCATCAGTATCGCAGTCATCCGTCTATACAAACGCCCGCCGTCACCACGCAGCCACTCGCATCATAAAAAAGTCCAGCACGCCTAACGTGATCAAGTTAATCGCTCGCCCCAAACGCCTTTAATAAGTGACACACGCTAAAGGATCTCAAGCCCTACAACCAGCGAACAACCGCCCAGAGCGCCTCCTATCTACAGAGCTTCCCTAATTGATCAGCAACCCTAATACTTCAAGGTATCAACTCTAGATATGGACCTCCTAACATATACATTAAAGTAGTCATGGGTAAAAAACTATCAACCACTAGGAGCGTTTAAGACCCGAGAAACACTTCCACCAAAGATAAATAACGAAACCATGCAAAGACTATAAGCAACGAATGTATGAGAAATCCTTCCGCTATAGAGAAATAAAAACCATGAATAGTATAATTATCTATCGCTAAAAGCGTCAAAGGCTAGCTCCCATTAATTTCAAACTTGTATATTAACCCAATATAAATGCCCGCTGAGAAATCTAGAGCTCTAATCTATTGATTGAAAATATGGGCCTATCCTAGACTATAATCAATATGCCTAGTTTCACCATTTACCATTAGAGGCTACTTAGGCTAAGAAAGCGCACCCGTCATCTAAAGACATATGACTACTTCTACTAACCGCTAGAGGGTACTAAGACCCGGAACGCTTACCTACTTAATCAAGATTCCGATGTTTATTTACCTAAGACCCATACCTTCTCATCCCTAGTATCCGCCTATACCTACACTAATCTGATACATACACCTACAAACCCTAGACACATATCCTCCCCACAACCATCCATGACATCCACACCTACCTCGGACTAGCACCTTAGTATCCCAGGCACCCACTTATGCCACTCTAAATAGGAACGAAATGAAACGGAACATACCGACATCCAAAACACACATCCTCCCCGGCAACCACCCAAGAAACCCGCATCTATCGCAGACTCGCACCTTACTATCCCAGGCACTCACTTATGCCACTCTAAATGGGAACGAAATGAAACGGAACACCCATACACCCGAGACACGCACCCTCGACAACATTTGAAGTTTGTATGAAAAAAGTGAGTTAGAACGTACATTCTACCCCTACTAAAGTATTAAATTTACAAGGCATACTATTATTAACAAAGTTGAGTGAATTTCGATTTCTGAGGTATTTATTGTTGTTATACTCATAAAGATCTACATCTATAATTTTTTTCAGATTTTTCGAGTCATAGCAAGGAGGAATACAAATTTTTCATACATATTTCCTTCATTTGCATCCCACTGCCATTTTAAGTTCTGCTAAAGTTCTCATCAACAGTTTTGTAAAGTTCTCATCAAGACCTGTCATTAGATACGCCACATGACTATCTTTGGTGAAATTTTTTTCAAAACTTCCAAATAATTATGGGTTGCTATAAATTCGCGTTAATGATGCAAAAATGAAATATTCACTGGGAGTAACTATATAGGCAATGTTCTTACAAGACCATCATCATGTAATCGAACACGGATCAGGCACTATAATGAAGCAATTGACGCATTAAGTGGAGTTGGTATACCAATCATCCATACAACCAGTCACCATATAAAGTAAGTACACATGGGGGACCACCGATTGAAAGCCATCAGGGAGAAAGTGAAACCAAACAAATATGAAGAATTATTTGTGGAAAATTATCCTCTGCATAAGGATGTAGCATAGGAGTAGATCGCGATTTCCAAATCAATGGAGGATGATGTTGTTAGGATAGCTCATCAACAAGGTCAGTTTTTGCCAGCAATGACTGAAGAGATTGTCAAGAAGAAGAAATATTTCATCACTAACCTGAAGCCGAAGATAATGCATAATACAATAGCTGAATGCAAGGTTGAAAATTTCCATCTATAAGGAAGACCGCCCTCTTCAGACTTATCACATTGGCGATATAGGACCTATGGAGAAGACTAAGAAAACTTACAGCGACATATTGGTTGTGATAGATGCTTTTTCAAAATGTATGTATATGGCTGTATTCTTCTTAAAACACAATAAGTGAGGAAGCCGTTGACCGTTTGCAGAAGTAATTGGCCCTCTTCGAGGACCCGAGGAAGATAACATCAGACAGGGGTATAGCGTTTATTTCAAAGTTATTTAAGGACGATTGTGAAGAAGAAAATATTCAGAATTTGTTTGAAACAACTGGTGCTCCCCGCAGTAATGGATAAGTTGAAAACACAAACTGCATTCTATTCCATTTCTTACCAAAATTTCAATCCAAGGTATGGAGTTATAATATAAACGCACGGATCATGGGCAGCAACTTATTAAAAACACACCAACTAGGAACACCGAACGTTGATCAATAGAAATTAAACTAGTACTGAATACTTCAAAAACAAAATACATTCTTTCCAAATAAAAGATTAAAGAGGAAATATATTTTGAGCTAAAAATGTATGGAAAAAATTGTACTCAACCGTTCCATTCTTACGTAAACAGACTTGTGCATTAACCAATTAAATTTGTCGTCGTCATCGAATGAACAATGGTGCAAATGATGCTCTACATATACACAATGATCTTTCAAAATCAGTTGCGGACACGGACTCATAAATAAATAGCAATTCTGCCTTTCAGTAGCACACTTTTCAAAATATTCCTATACACACCAAAAACCTGGCAAGTCTGCAACGACTACTCTCCCCATGAGCAACAAAATGCAGTGAATAACTGCTGCTGGAATGTAAAGTCGAAAGGAAAGCAACCCGGGTAGGATGGCATTAAAGACATATAAATAAATTGACGAGCAACGAGAATCTGTGTACTCGTCCATGTGAGAAGTAAATTTGCACATAAATAAGTTATAAATAACTTACGCGCTCGAAACTATATGATTCCCTCTGCTTCTCCTTCCCCTTTGTTTCCAGACAGGTTTTTCTTTCCTCTCTTCAGAAGAATCACTTCCCCCGCTGACACCCGCGCACACCTACAAAATTTCATTTCACGTGCACACGATCGCGCCTTCGTTATCATTCGTAAAACAGTTTGAGTACAACACAACAAACGACTCTCACAGAAAACTCGAACGTCAACGCAAAAGAAAATAAAAGAGGCGCAAAACACGCGGGAAAACTCATGTGTCAAAGCGGATGGAAAATTCGTAAATTTTCAATAAAAACAGTGAAATAAAGTGCCGATTTCGTACAATCGATCTTGAAAATTATAAACTTCTTAAACGTTAACGTGTTTCGGAGTGAATAAAGTGAAAAAACAAAAGCATATCACTTCAAACCTAAACTTCACACAACTTTAGCGAAGGTTGCTAATTGCTTCGGCTCTCACGACCGGTTGCGGATCCAGTACTCTCGATATCTATGATGGCATTAAGGCCAGCATTTGGGAGGTGACCGACTCTCTCGTTAATTACCCATCAAACGTATTGGACCACCAGTCGAGTTCATCTTTATAGTAAAACCATTGGTGCACATATCAATCGTATTATCATGCAATCGATTGCTTGTTTTAACTAGTGTAATAAATGGCAATTTATCGACATTTCGTGCGTTTTTCTTAGGCATTTTACATAGTCCCGAGTTTTTGATCAGAGAGTTGTCTCTTTTGAACAGATTTAATTTCATTCCTTGGCTTTTTGACCATCGTCGAGATTATTGAAAAACAAATTTTTCTAAGCGAAACTTCTTTACTGGCGGGTAAAAATTTTCAGATGTAACGATAAGGCAGAACCGTTTGCACTCCGAGCGGACAGCAAAACGATACTCGTGCGACAATCTGTTTTAAGAACAAGCTTATATGTACATACTGCCATATATATTTTCGACTAAACTATCGCATTCCACCCGAACCGTTATTGGGAATAGTAAGGTAGTTTCTTGGCAAACTGGTAGTGGTGGGTGCCTAGTATGCATGTTTAGTGGCGGCGGATGGTGGCCATGCGATGTATTGAGATGAAAAGAGAATGCATGAGGTTGTCGGGTATGAGTATGATCTTTGACACCGATGTGGGAAGTGTTGAAGTGGCGACAACGGATAATCATTGGTGGATATGTGCGGCGGCAGCCGTGCTTGGCTCTAACATCGATGCCGCATATCTATAATGTATTGTAATGGCGCCAACAGATGGTCGTTCGTGGGTATTTGGGGATCATGAGCAAATGGATGATGGTGTCACGGTACCGATGTTGGTGCTGGCATCGTTGCTGTCGATGTACAATATATTGAAGTAATGACGACGGCTGGTCGTTGATGGTTATTTGGGGACCATGAGCGAATGTATGTCGTTACAGCGGTACACGTCCTTGGTGCTAGCTTCGATGTGAAATATATTGAAGTAGCGACGACGAATGGTCTTTGGTGGGAATATTGGAATTATAGATCGTGCTTGGTCTTAGTATCAATGCCGCAGATGTACAATGCATTGAAGGGGCAATGACAGATTATGGTTTGTGGGTCGTTGGAGATCATGGGAAAATGCACGATAGTTCGGCGGTAGCCGCCCTTAGTCCTAGCACCAACGTCACCGATGTGCAATACATTGAAGTTGTGACGACGGGTAATGGTTTATCTGCTGCTAGAGATGATTTGCGAATGCATGGTGGTAGCCATCTTTGATCCGAGCACTGATACTATTTAAGTGTAACGAAACCGTCACTCATTTATGAAGAATAGTTATATATGTATATTGCGGGAAAGTGGCAAAGATTTCATAGGATGTCGTATAAGATAATATAAATAGAATTGATGAAATTATAATAACTTAATAATTTCGATCGAATTGATGATATGAGCGTATTCAATTAAGATTTAATAAATTTATAATAACACATTAATTTCCATAAGATCACCAGCATAATATTTGATCATATTTTAGCAAATACAAGCTAATTATCATTATGTTAGAGCCTCATGAGTACTCTGAGCATAATTACCAGTAAAAACTGAGAATAGAAACTACTGTATATGGTTCTTTTCGTTAAAATCCTTACATTCTTGATAGTCTCAATACATTTCCAGTAAATACATAGAAACATATATATATATATATATATATATATATATATATATATATATATATATATATATATATATGCATATATATGTATATATATACATGAATATTGTCGCGTGTTATCGGTTCGCGGCCAAAAATTTTAATGTTCCGGGAAAGTGAAAACGCAATGTCTCTTAATTTAAGTTAAAAGAGTTTATTTAATTAAAAATGCACAATCATTTATTTAACTATTTCACCTAATTTTAATTTTCACTATTAAAATTCTAACACTTGTCCATAAATTTCTTATCGCAATTGTCTTCGAAATCACTTCACTATCACGAAAATCACTTTTCTACTACTCGAATAATATCGCTTCCCACACACAATCGCAGTTCTTATCGCGGTCGAATGAATGATGATCCCCATTCATTCAGCTCGCCTTTATATAGGGTCTCTACCTATTCACCCATTTCTCGCACATTGGCGAATGTTCTACCGAGAGGTACCTGGTAGGTTCGAGCAAGTTCATGAATGGAGTGACGTCACTTGCAGATGTTGATCATGCTTGTTGGATTCTCGTGGGTTCGAGTAAATTCATTCGTTGACGTTCTTAATGATGATGAAAACAATTGCGACAGTAGCTCGCAGAATTATTTGTACATGTAATTATTTGTACATGTAACACTGCCCCCACCTCAGCTCTTTTCGCCCCGAAAAGATGTGTCGCTATTTGTAGTCAATTCTCCCTGGGTGTAATATGGGGCAAGACGGTCCAGATGCACGATTTTCATTTTAGCTCTCGGCTTACAATGTTCCTGTATTTGGTATACGACGTCGTTGATTCGCTTTGTAACTCGGTATGGTCCCTCCCAATTATGTTGCAACTTTGGAGACCTACCCTTTCGCCGTTGCGGGTTATATAGCCACACCAAGTCATCTTGCTGGAAGCCAGTAGAATTCGCCTTGAGATCATACCTGGTCTTCATGCGGTTAGTAGCCGATTCGAGGTGTTTTCGCACTGTCCGATGTATCTGGTTCAACCGTTGTCTTAGATCACTTGCGTACTCCGAGATCGTTTGGGGTTTCTCAGGGGGTGTTCCGAACTTTATATCGGCTGGCAAACGGATAGTCTTTCCAAAAATGACTTTGGCTGGAGCTTGGCCCGTCGATGCATGTTCGGCAGCTCTGTACGCCATCAAAAATAGTGGGATATGTCGATCCCAGTCCCTTTGGTTCTCGTCAACCATCTTGGCAAGGTGTTTATTGAGCGTGCCGTTGAAACGTTCGACCATTCCATCGGATTGGGGATGCAGCGGTGTTGTCCTCGTTTTCCGTATTCCGAGCAGCTTGCACATTTCACCAAAAACTAGTGACTCAAAGTTTCGGCCTTGATCCGAATGTAGTTCGCAAGGCACGCCGTACCTACTGACCCAATTTAACACAAGCTGTTCGGCTACAGTAGTTGCTTCCTGGTTGGGAATGGGGTAGACCTCAGGCCACTTGCTGAAATAATCGGCTAAACCAGCATATATCG
Source organism: Odontomyia ornata (assembly GCA_963969285.1). Lineage (NCBI taxonomy): Eukaryota > Metazoa > Arthropoda > Insecta > Diptera > Stratiomyidae > Odontomyia > Odontomyia ornata. The sequence goes on along the minus strand of OZ017738.1, from coordinate 135,056,746 downwards.
ATTTCCCCAATCGGATTCAGGAAAGGGTCCTGCGATGTCAACAGCAATCCTTTCGAATGGCACGCCTGCGTTATAGGTTTGCATTTGTCCTCGCAGTCGTCGCTTTGGGCCTTTGACGGAAGCGCAAATTGTGCATCTGCGACACCAGTCCTCTACGTCTTCTCGAGCGTGGAGCCAGTAGAACCTTTCCCGCGATTTCGCTAAGGTCTTGTTAACACCAAGGTGGCGTCCCGAGGATCCTTCATGCATTTCCTTAATCACATCATGGATTCGGCTTTTGGGTACTATAGTTTGCATCCTATAGGAGCTACCATCCACCGTTTCCCATTTTCGCTTGAGTACGCCACCCTCCACCTGAAGGGAGTTCCATTGTGCCCAATAGCTTTTCAGGGTTGCGCCATGCATTGAAACGTCTTTCCACTCAGGTCGCCCAGTCGTCTCCTTCCATACGAGCAATGGTCCAATGTCTTCATCGGCTAACTGGGCGTTTCGAATCTCCTCCGATGACCAACCTTCATCGAATTCCGCCGTTATCAATCGCAGATCAACGAGCGGTTCCTTTTCCTCAATCCGGCGGCAATGCTTGCAGTTAGCTGGACATGGATGACGAGATAGGGCGTCAGCATTTCCATAAACTCTGCCCTTGTGAAGTAGTTGGGGCCTCACTAGGTCTGGTCGGATCGTCGATCGGGTTGCGCTAGTGTCGTTTGTTATGGTGCATTGTTCTTCATCAACTTGACCAGGAAGGCATCTGTCTGCTTCTCCACGATGTTGCCTTGACACGGTGCTGGGGATGTCGATACACCTAGCCAACGTTCGCCCCACGAAGTTGGCCCTTGCAGTTTGATGGGCCTCCATTCTAGGCTCCTGACACGGTCTGGATCTCCACCACCCTGGACAATAGCTCGGTCTTCTTCCCTTCTTGCAGTCTCTTTGCACGTGCCCTTTTTCCCCGCAATTCCAGCATCTAGGCGCACCATTCACCTGCAGCTCTCGCTCAATTCCCACGCGCTCACACCTGCAATTATCTGCCACTGCCTCGCGAACCCAGGCAGTGGTACGGGTCACATTTTTGGCTGCCTCAAAATTTAAACTATAAGCCAATACATCCTTGACTGTTTGCTTTTGAGCTAACCGCACGGCTTGTTGCAATTCCTTGTCCTTTAAGGCGCTGATGAATGCTTCTGCTGCCACGTCATCTCGATGTTCTGGGTCGTACGCTGGGTAAGCCAAAAGTGCCAGTCGCTCAATGTCTTGTGCTAGCTGCTGCAAGGTCTCGCCAGACTTCTGCATCCGATGCCGTAGCTGTGCCCGGTAAATCTGCTTCAGATGATCGTCTCCATAACGCATGTCCAGCGCATTCATTATAGCAGCCGGGTTTGAATGCAGCTCAACGGGGATAGTCTGCAAAAGCTCGGCAGCTGGGCCTCTTAGAGCAAGAATTAACGCAGTTGCTCGTTCCTGCTCATTCCAGTGATTTATCCTAGCAGCTGCTTCAAACTGGATTTTGTAAATAGTCCAGACCGTTTGCCCGTCGAATATTGGTGCTTGCACATTTCTACATGAGCTTCGCGCTGCGGTTATAAGTGGGGCTGGTGAGGCGGTTACTATCTTCGATGGTTCCAAGTACTTTTTCATGTTTTTCATCTCATGGTTTATTCTCTCTTCGACCTGGCTGATCTCAAGGTTGATTCTCTCCTCGACCTGGTATACCTTTTCCTCGACGCATTTAATTTGGCTGTTGAGACTACTGAGTTCCGCTTTTATTTCGGTTGACTGTTTTTCCAGCTTCTGTGTGATGTCTGCCTTGATTTCTAATGCTTGTTGGTCTAGCTTCGCTGATTGTTCATTTAGCTGCGCTGATTGTTCATCTAGCTTCGCAGTCAGACTCGATGACATCAGCATTAACATTTGCATTAGCGCATTTTCTGGCTCCTTTGATTTTGGTGTTTCTACTTCTCCACCTTCTGCGCCTTTTTCCGCATCTGAGAGCTCACCCGAATCCAGATTCACGCCTTCCGACTCGATCGCGTCACGCAAGCGTGCAATCAGTGTGGCCTTTGTACCTTGCGTAGCCAGGTTTCGCTGTTCCAACTCTTCCTTAAGCTCCGACATGATCAATTCATTAATTTTTAAGTTTAAGCCTCGTGGCATTTTTAATGTTTCTTTAAATTTTACTATTGTGCACTATAAAAATGTTCAAATTTTCACTTTCAAAATTTTTCTTTCGCACTTCTTGACACCATTGTCGCGTGTTATCGGTTCGCGGCCAAAAATTTTAATGTTCCGGGAAAGTGAAAACGCAATGTCTCTTAATATAAGTTAAAAGAGTTTATTTAATTAAAAATGCACAATCATTTATTTAACTATTTCACCTAATTTTAATTTTCACTATTAAAATTCTAACACTTGTCCATAAATTTCTTATCGCAATTGTCTTCGAAATCACTTCACTATCACGAAAATCACTTTTCTACTACTCGAATAATATCGCTTCCCACACACAATCGCAGTTCTTATCGCGGTCGAATGAATGATGATCCCCATTCATTCAGCTCGCCTTTATATAGGGTCTCTACCTATTCACCCATTTCTCGCACATTGGCGAATGTTCTACCGAGAGGTACCTGGTAGGTTCGAGCAAGTTCATGAATGGAGTGACGTCACTTGCAGATGTTGATCATGCTTGTTGGATTCTCGTGGGTTCGAGTAAATTCATTCGTTGACGTTCTTAATGATGATGAAAACAATTGCGACAGTAGCTCGCAGAATTATTTGTACATGTAATTATTTGTACATGTAACAATATATATGTATATATACGAGTATATATATATATATATATATATATATATATATATATATATATATATATATATATATATATATATATATATATATATATATATATATATGTACAGATTTATATATATATATATATATATATATATATATATATTCGAGTACATATATATGCATAAATTTATATGTGTATATAAAAAAAATATATATATATATATATATGTGTGTGTGTGTATGTACATATATGTATATATATATATATATATATATATATATATATATATATACGTATATATATATATATATATATATATATATATACATATGTTTATATATGTACATATATACTTTATATATATATATATATATATATATATATATATATATATATATATATATATACGTATATATATATATATATATATATATATATACATATGTTTATATATGTACATATATACTTTATATATATATATATATATATATATATATATATATATGTATATATATATATATATATATATACAATACATATGCGTGTTATATATATATATATATATATATATATATATATATATATATATATATATATATATATATATATATATATATGTACATGTATAAAAAGTACCCGGAAATTGCAAATAAAATGCAATACATTTAACTATTCATCAATATTTATTTTGTCTCGTTCAAAGTAATCCCCATCCGATGCACTACACTTACGCCAACGATTTTTCCAGTCTTCGAAACACTTTTCATAAGCACTTTTTGGGATGGCCACCAGCGCCTTGAGCGAGTTTTGTTGTTACATTGTGACAAAAAATTACCCGGAAATTGCAAATAACACGCAAAATATTTAATTATTCATCAAAATCGCACGAAGCCAAATCTGGTGAATATGGTGGTTGATCGATGGTATTTATTGCGTTTTTGGCTGTAAATTCGGTCACAAAATCGCAACGCACTACTGAGGTTTACCGGCTTAAGCAGCTGCTGTAAACAAATTGCTTGACAGATCGCGCTCATATTTGGTATAGTAATTAAAGACAAATATGTATTTTGTTAAGTTGGTAGGAACCAAATCAGTTAGGTAGTGAGTGCCTGAGTAGAGTTGCTGTTTTTAAATGTGCAAAGCATTCAAGGATGGTCGCGAAGCCGTCGAGAATGATCCGCATGATCGTCGATCGCGAACCAGCATCACACTAGACTCGACATCAGTATTGGTAGTGTAGGGTCGTTCATCCACGAACACCTTCAATATCACAAAATAAAGGCGCGATGGGTTCCTAAACTGTTGAACTTCGAGCAAAAATTCACGTGGTTGGAAGTTGGTCGCCGCTTGCTGACGCGCTACGAAGTGGAGGGGGACGGTTTTTCAACGCGAATCTTCACTAAAGACGAGACATGGGTACACTATTACACTCCCGAAAGCAAGGTGTCGTCTAAGGAGTGGAGGAGCGAAGACAACCAGGTCCGTGGGTAAGGTTATGTATATATGTATATATATATATATATATATATATATATATATATATATATATATATATATATATATATATATATAATATATATACATATCTATATAAACATATATATATATATATATATATATATATATATATATATATATATATATTCACCTAAAAGCAAGACGTTTCGCTTTTGTCGAGCGTTTACTCCACGCGCATTTTATTTTTTTTGTTTTCTAAATCTAGAGTTATTCAACATGCGTTATATAAATTTTATTTATTTCCTAGTGCTAATCATGACTTGGGCAAAGCTAATGCTCCGTTTCCATCTGCGCTAAATCTTGTAGATTTCAAAATCTACTTTAAATACATGCAGACTTCACATATAAAAATCCCGATCTGAGATTTGAGCAAAATCAACGCCTGCTTATTGAAAGTAATTAACGAGCACGACGTCACAGTGGGAACTGTCAAAAGCTGTTCAATTGGTCTAAAGAACAAGTCAATAGGTCTAATTATCTGGTACACATTGTGACGTCATGCTTCCGCTTTTGGGCCTGTATGAGGAGGAATTGGCAAAAATCCAAGATTTCAAACGAATCTACACCAAATCTTATTGTTGCATATGGCATTACCAGAGCATATATACTAACTAGCACTTGCAATCGAGGAGCTGTCAAAATGAAAAGAGAGGCAAATAAACATGTAAAGTATGGATTAAAGTTTACCGTGCGTTGGTTCAATTGCTTGTAAATTCAAATTTTTGTTTACCATAACATACATATGCACTTTTAGTCCACTTCTCTCTACTCTATAAATACCGTAAAAAATAAAATTTATTCTAATTGCAGCTGCTATTTAGTAGATATGCTCTGGCATTACTGTGAAGAATCTTAATTCAGCAAAGAATGTCAGCTGAAATAACAATATTGACAGTTGAAATGACAAACGCTGTATCATCCGAAATGTCTAAACGGAAAGTGAAAACAATGTGGATAGAGGCGCAAGTTCAATTACTGATTGATATGTGGAGGTGCAGAAGCGGAACAGCCATATTTTTGCAGAAATGGCTGCCAGTTTGAAGAAAAGTGGCCACAATTTTGCGGCTGAAGAGGTCCATGTAAAAATGCACAACCTCACAAACCAATACAGGTAAACTTTTTGAAATTGTTTAAATTATTATGAATTCATGTATGTTTAAATTTTCCGAACCCCAAAAAGAAAATCAGTCCTTCAGATGGATCGTCTTCGGTATGGGGGTGGTATGACAGCATCCATGAAATCATTAGCGGTTTCAAAGTCAACAAAAACTCCCACTTGGTAGAAGAAAGCATTTCTATAGGTATTCATACAATATAATAGTTTTAATTCATAATAACAAAAATTCTTATGTAAATATTAATTTTCAGAATTAATATCGTATTCTGCTTTCTAATCGCCGTCGGCATCCACTAGTCGAGAAGACTCGTTGAGTTCTTCTTCTGCAGGGAAGATTGAGTTGCTTGAAGAGGACATTCCCATACTGAAAAAAGCAAAGAACTAGTTTGAACGCATTCCAGAGAGCAATATTAAAAGAGTTCATAGACACAAACCAAAAAATTGACAATGAAATTAATAGCATTAAGAAGGTGGATGAGCAGATTGTACGTTTAGAAACAAGACTGGTGGATGCGGAAGAAGCGAAGAATAAGCATATAAAGAAGTTTCTCCGTAGTGAAATTTACTTTCAAAATATGTGCTTATTATTATATCAATAAAATACTTACTGATGTATTCACTTAGCGCTTTTCGAATGGCCTCGAATACTCTGTCGTTGTTGCATGCCCTATTTTCTGCGTGTGGCTGCTCTCTGCTACGTGATTTATCTGAATTTTTCATCTCTTCAAGCCAACGGTTGTTTATAGAGTCGTTTCTATCATTGAAGAAATTGTGGAGAGCGCAGACATGCGTTGTTTAAACTGTTGTCGATGCCTTTCCCAATACGGCGGAAGCGAGCCTCCAAATGGCCGAATGCATTTTCTACAACCCGACGACATTTCGACAAGGCGTAATTAAATGTTTTTTCGCGGGCATTGGCTTCCACTTTAAATGAATGCGGCTCCATGAGATTAGTCGAAATTTTTAAAGCAGAATCTCCTATGACAAACACCGTAACATCGACATTACATAACATTTTGGACATATCTCGCATTAAAAAAATGTCTAATTGCAACTTCAGCGCAGACGTCTCATAGATACTCGAATCATTACAACGACCAGGGGATCCTACGTTGATGTAAAGGGATCGATATTTATAGAAGATAGAGAAACTTACATATATTATGAGTGGTCACTATTCAAGCATTCCATACCCATAATCTACTAATTCTAATAGAACTGTAGAGTACCACCACTTATAATTGTGGTAGTCTAAAGGATCGGCAGCATGCGGTTTGATTTCAATGTGAGAGCCATCTGAAATCAATTTTCTTGAGTAGATATTATTTGTATATCACAGTAAGTAGCTTACCTATGGCTCCAAAACATTGTGGAAGATCTAGTTTTCTAAAACCTACTACATTTTCTTCAAGTTTTTCCATAGTTAAGGGGAATACATTGAGATATTTATTTCGTAGGACCTCCCACAATTCATTGCAGAATTCTATTGCAATCTTGCAAACTGTCGGCTTACTAACGCCGAATAAGTTTGCAACAGTGTGATATTCTGTTGATGAGCCAAGCGCATATATGGATATCGCAACTCTTTTCGTTAAATCGATGCACTTTCTGAATTTGCTATCCTTTTTTGAAATTGATTTAACCCCTTTGCATAGAACTTCGAAAAATTCCCTGGTCATCCGGAAATTTTCCTTGAAATATCCAGTCAGTATGTTGAACATCATGTTCCCAAAATGATTTTCAGCGTATCTAAACAGAATATTTGATATTTCATAAGTTAACATAACATAACATCTTACCAAAGTCCATATCCTATCGGAAATACAACTTATGAGCTTACTGCGCAGCAGCACAGAAGCTTTTTTAATAAATGCTGATTTCTTCGTTTTTAACTTTTTAAGTTTAGAGGATAGCAACAAAATTTTCTTCACCGCACTCATCCTTCTACTCATCGCAACCATTTTTTTTTTTTCCTCTACCTTACCCTCGTTAGGTGTGTATTGGCTCATCGCAACCAATTTAAACTATAAGCCGAACCAAATATCAAACTGTCAAATTTTCTAAACGAATCTTATAAGCACATGTATATGGAAACACTTCCAAATCTTTTTATCGAAATCTTGTAAGCACATGAAGATGGAAACGTGCTATAAGATCAAAAGCAAAACATGACATAATTTGCGTGCCCCCCCCTGCCCACAAATTTCTGTACAATGCCTGGAAAGCTGGAAAGCAAATCTGAAATAAAGAAAAGTGAAGTGCCAATCGCAGGAGCGTTGTTCAATTGAGAAATGGATGGAGAGAGTGTTAAGCAATAGAAGTATACATAAAAGAATGAATGAGATTCGACCAACCACTAACTGTTACTATGTTGAAAAAAAAAACGTTTTTACGTCACTTCCTTCGTATTACCATATAAACATGAATTTTCGCTCAATACTGCAACTCAGCGAAAATTTGAGCGAAACACAACACTCATATGGCAAGTCGGCAAAACTGACGACAGATACAAGCCATATGGCAGCAGCGCTTACTACCACACACATGACCATTAGTAGGCCGACTTTGCTGGCTAACTTACATGGCGTTATATGAAGAATTGTGGAGGTGCCAACAAAAATTCGAGGTTTTGTACGGTTTAGAGACGGATTTCTACAGTGAAATCGAGATGATCCGCGGAGAACATAATAGCGCTCCTAGTGAAGTGAAAATTATTTCAGTACTTATACCCGTTTAGTTTTTATCGCCTTCCAAAGTGAATTTATAGGAGTTTGTTTACATCTCAACGCTGAGCTATCAGTTGAAGGTGCAAAACGTGTGCTTCATTTGCTCGTCTTGGAGAGTTTAGGAGCACAATGGGCTATACAAGGTGAATTTATAGCATGCACGGAATGCGTTCGGCACGTTTTTTATTCGGAAAATAGTATATATGACGAAATATAAGCATTTGCTAATGCCGCAGTTGGGTGACAGCTACCGGAAGCTTGTCCATAGTAGGCCGACTAATACATATGCAAATTGCTACCATATGGCTTGTATCTTTCGTTAGTTTTGCAAGTCGGCCATGTTGAAGTTTCATAGCAAGCCACTGGCAAGTCATCGAAAAATTTAGTTTCATCTTGTAATAATTGCATTTCGTGCCGAAAAGCAGCAACCCCAAATAGAAGTCAAAAGTGTTTTCAAAATAATCGTACCATATAAACACTTTACTATTTCCTAGCATTTCAAATGCATAGTGTTCGGGTAATTTGGGTCGAGTGAATTTTCTCAATCTGTGATAGTGAAAAAGAATCTACAGAAGCAATGGAATTTAATATGGAGTGGAATGTAATATGTCGAGTTTGTCTGCAAGAAGGTGAAATGCGCTCGATTTTTGAGAAAGACGATAAGGATATAACAATATACGATAAAATTATTAAATGCTGCAATATTACGGTAAGTATAAAAAATTGTATTCAGTAAATTAGTAAACATATTGTTTACATGGTTGATGGTCAAGAAGTTTCATTAACTTCCAAATTTCACTGGCAACCCTCGTAATTGTCACTTGAGTTTTGGGTATTCCCAAAATAAAATTAAAAGTTTACATTATAGAGAACATATGAATTACAAGATAATTTCTGCCTATAGCTTATTGAAAGCTTAAAATAAAACATATTTAACAATTGGCAATCAGAATACAGACTGAACATCTACGGAAAAACTCGTGATACACTTTTTTATCCTAATATATACGTATTCTTAACCTTTCATGTACCGGTGAATATAGGATTATGAATTGTTTTAAAAATAACAAAATAATTTATTTGTGCGATATTTAGATTTTCATATCAAAGACTTCTTGAGAGAATATGATTGTTCCGTGGAGTGTGAATTGAGGAGATATTGAATTGAAGAAGTTATTTTAAAGAAAATACAGATAACTTTTATTTAAACTTAGTTAGCATCTTTACATTGAACTATCTTCAATGCTGGTTTTACAAGAACTATGAACACACCCTTGATTGGTAGTTGACCAAGGAACAACTAGTGACATCTCTCTCTTACAATGTTGCCAACCATGGCAAAGCAAAACGTAATAAAATGAATAAAATGATTTGAATGATATTGAAATTACAACTGAATAAAGTGTCTAATTTAAACATAATAATACCAACACTCCTACTTTTAATTTAGGGTAATTTTACATAATTCTCACCTGAACAAATTGACAAAGTCTTACAATTTGCATTAAATTTTTCACGCAACAGCTAATTGCTCATTAGATGGTACATACATTGTTTCAATCGCATTATTTTGCAATTACTGGCGGATGTAGTGATATTTCACATCTATATGCTGTGTCAGCTTATGATGGTCCGAATTTTTCACTAAATTCAAGGCACTTTGATTGTCAATCAACAACTTCGTTGGTGATGTTGTCCCTCCTTCTGTTTTCTTGAGAAACGCTTGTTTGTTGTGCTGCGTTGGATGCTGCAACATACTCCGCGTCTGTAGTTGGCCTTTTGTCTGGATCACCAATTGTACCGACATCTCTACTACCTTGTAGATATCTTAGTATTCTTTTCACTGCTATTCAGTGAAATCTGTCTGGATTGTTTAAATGGCTGCTGACTTGCCCCACAGCATACATTATATCGGGACGTGACACAACTGCAACAAACATCAAACTACAAACAGCTTCACGATAAGGGAGTTTCATTTCTTTATTATCATTATTCTGAATGTCGGAACTTATTATTACTTTTGGATCTGCTGGAACTGCAATGGGCCTGTAGTTGCTCAGATTAAACTTCTCCAATACTCGTTGATATAGCTCATCTGATTGATGATAAACATGGTTTTCTCTTTTCTGTTTCGAATTATTTCCAACCCACCGAAAACTTCTAGATTGTTTACTGTGATTTCGACCATTGAACCCAGCTCTGTCAAAATCTTCTGTATAATCTTACCTTTTTCTGACGTAATGAGTCCATCATCCACGTATAGAGCGACATAAATCACAACCTCATCGTAAACTGCTTTGCAGACACTTCTGTCGGATTTGAGTTGCATGAAGTTGAAATTTCTTGAATTTCTCATTCCGAAATCGAGGTGCCTGTTTTAAACCATATAAACTTTTATTTAGTTTGCATACATACTCTGGATTTTCGCTGATAAATCGTTCTGGTTGCCTCAAGAACAGTTCCTCCTCAAGGTTACCATGGAAAAATGCCGTTTTGAAATCAAACTGCTGTATCTCCCAGTCGTTGACTTTTGCTAAGGATAACATAAGACGTACTGAATCATACCTGACTACTGATGAGAAGGTCTCTGTGTAGTCGTGCACTTTTTCTGTGTGAAGCCTTTAGCACACATCCTTGCTTTATAGCATTCAACTACACCATCAATACGCCTTTTGATTTTGTAGACCCACTTGCAATCGATAGAGCGTCGATTTTCTGGTAATGGCTGTAGAGTCCACGTATTGTTAGCTTTGAGTGACTATTTCTTCTTCCATCGGTTGCTGGCCTTTGCATCTTTTCTGGCCATTGCTTCATCAATAGTTTGTCGTTTCTCGTTGAATATTGCTAAGCACGCTATATCAAAATCTATATGTTATCCAGTATACCGTGATGGTCGACGGATGGTATTTCTATTTCGTAACTGTCGCTCACATACTCCTAGATTTATTTCTTAGTTTTCAAGCATTTCAACGTCGTCATCTTCATTATCTTGCTGCTACTCTGGTTCTAACTTTCCATCCTTGAAATAAATTGCAAATGTGTCCTCAACATCATTGTTGTGAACTTCCATACACTGTTTTTCTTCTGAAATTTACATCACGTGTTATTACTATTTTTCCAGTATTTACATCAACCAAACGATGGTTAGCACTGTCGTTTTCATAACCAACTAACAGCATTTTCTTTGCCTTGGTATTAAACTATGTTCTGAATTGTTTTAGGACGTGGACATAACCTTAACTTCCAAATTTACGCATTTGCTTCAAATTAACAGTCTTCCCGCTCCATAGCTCGTATGGTATCTTCTTATCAAGACAGCGTAGCTTCCGATTCAAATTGTAAACGCTAGTATTGACTGCTTCTGTCCACAGTTCTGTTTGTAGATTTGTTGCAATCAACAAAGCTCTGGCGCTTTCCACGATGGACCGGTTTTCTCTTTAAATTCCACCGTTTTGCTCCGCTGTGTAAGGAGCAGAAAACACATGAATTATACCACAGTCTTTGAACAACCGCTGGAACTGTTCATTTCGAAATTCAAGTCCGTTATCACACCGAACACGTTTAATTTTATTTTACGTTTGAGTTTCTATTAAATTTTAAACTCGACAAACCACGTATGCATCACTTTTATGCTTAAGAGAGTACACTGACCGATATGAAGTACAATCGTCCTTGAACAATAGAAAATAGTTCGCACTACTGACTGATGAATGTGTCACCTTACCACAAAAATCCATGTGTACAAACTCATCTGATTTCGCTGCTCTTTCTTGTAAGAACATTTGAAACGGTCGTCGGGGGAATTTTCCAAACTGACACATTTCACTGAATAACCCATCAAGATCATTTATCTTCAGCCCTAGAATGAGCCCACTTTCGGCCATTTCTTTCAGTGTATGAAAACTTATGTGACCCATTCTCTCATGCCACAATTTAGCTGTCACGTTAGCCACCTCCTGGTTTGTTTCAGATTTAAATATCATTTTATAGCACTGAGTTTTCTTTCTAACACCAACAGCAATCACTTGTGTGAATTTCTAATTTTTCATCATCAAAAATAGCTTTAAAATTTGTACTAGATAATGCACCGATTGACATCAAGTTTTTCGTTAATTCTGGAACAAACAGTACATTTTCGAGAGTTCTTGGTTCCCATTTTCTGTTCACTAATGCTTGAACGTGAACTGAACCACACCGTGGTTCAGTTCACTTTCAACCGTGAATTGTCACCGATTTGCACAAACTTTCAACCGTGAATTGTCACCGATTTGCACAAAATTGTCACCTGCATTTTTGCTAAACGATTCACTTCTATGAGACATATGTTTAGAAGCAATTTTGCCATCTTGTCAACATGTTTTACCGATTCACCACCTTTTGCTAGCGCCTCTGCTAGTTCTTCAACTTTGCTTATCTGTTGCGCAATCGAGGCTGTTTCCAACATGCATTAACTGAAAAATTGTTGCTTCAAGGCGACTTTATTCACTGATGATCTCTGTTCATGAATCGTTTTCAGACGAGCCCACATTGCCGCTGACGTCTCATGTGTTATAACTGTCTGAAGTTGCTCAAACTCCATTCCTAACGATAGTAGTAACATAGCCTTTGCATTCAAAGTATTCCAGGCTGTCCTCCCTGCCGCATCTGTTGCCGCTGGACGCACCGTTGTTCCGTTTACCAAGTTTTCCATACCTGATTCGACCCGAAAGATTATTTCCAGCTAATACTTCCATAGCTGGAAGTTTTTCCCGTTAATCTTCTGCAACTGAGATTGTTTAAGAATGTCCATGGTTCTTGAGTTGCACGAACCGTTTTCCAATCACGATTTTATTGCGCACTTCTCATTGAACTACCACTAGACACACCTGATACCACTCAGGTGGCGTCAAGTTCTTTGTTCAGTCTACTCACTATTTCTCACTCAGTTCCCACACGCGACACTGGGCCCATAACCTGTTGACAGATGACGATTTTCATATCTAAGAACTGTTGAGAGAATATGATTGTTCCGTGAAGTGTGAATTGAGGAGATATTGAATTGAAAAAGTTATTTTAAAGAAAATACAGATAACTTTTATTTAAACTTAGTTATCAACTTTATATTGAACTACCCACAATGTTGTTACAAGAACTAAGAACACACCTTTGATTGGTAGTTGACCAGGAACAACTAGTCACATCTATCTCTTACAATGTTGCCAAGTACGGCAAAACAAAACATAATAAAATGATATTGAAATTACAACTGAATAAAGTGTCTAAATTAAACATATTATTTTCAAGAAGTACAAATACAAGTAGGAAATAAAGGCACAAATTTTATTTATTTGGTTTCATAAGATTTTGGTGCTTCTTGATCAAGCTTGGTGTCAACAATCAGGTTTGTCCGAAAAGTCTTTAGCTTTTCATATAATCAAGGTTGAAATCGCGTTTCTCTGATGTATAGTTCTTTAAATCACCGCCAGATGTCAGGATATTCCAGGAATCAATTTATATCCGCAAATCTTGATCTTTGTCCTTAATAATCTCAAAAACAGATGACTTTCCTCAAAAACATCCAAAATACACGCGATTTTTTAAACCAAGCCCGATCGAATTATATCAAAGTTCAGTGGAAACAAGGAAATGAGAATCATGCCGGAAGTAAGATTGCACAACTATCATCGTCGGTCAAATAAATAAAACTCAACCCAGACTAAATACGAGCTAAGAAAACTCAATTCCACGATAGCCAAAATATTTGTTCTTGTAAAGCCTTTTAATCAAAGTAACAGACTGTAAATTGTTTAATTCAAGGTGTAATGAATTTTAAAATTGATTTCCTGTCTGTAAGATGGAAAGACCGTGCAGCTAAATAGCTCGCAGGCTGGGTTGAACTTTCCTCCAAGATTTGATTCTGCAAATAAGCTACTTACTTCAAAACCAGAGAACGACTGTCAGATACCACAGCTATGCTTAGTTGCATACTAAAGCATGAACTACAATGCTTAATTTCCTTTCCTTTTGGAAAACCTGTGCAACTACACACAGCCGGCGTGTGGAGCCATACGAAAATCGTTCATTATGAGCAGCGTTTTTCGTCATGGAAAGGAAGCATTATGGTTCACGCTTAAGATAATAAAAGTATGTCGACAAATTCAGTTATCACAATTTGGTCAAATCTTTACTCTAGTTCCTTCAAATCTGTTCTTAATCAAGCAATTCAAAGTATATCACTCCTCTTTCAATTTCCATTTCAGATTAAACGCGGAATGAATCTTCCAGAACAAATTTGCAGCAATTGTTATAATGATTTAGTGGTGGCGTATAGATTTCGAATGAACTGTGAGAGTGCCGATGCTATTCTGCAATCATTTATTGATGGAAATGTAGTAACCGATCTGATCATGTCTTCAGAAAATGGCGAAGTCTACAAATACAAACCGCCACAAGGATTAAATGTTAAAAGAATTCGTCCTCTACAAGTGAAACCAGAACCAAACAGTGACAACGATGAAAGTCATATCGAAAATATAATAATCGACAATGGTTTCTCTGATCAAGAATCACTTACGCAAGAAGTAAGTTGAAAATACATTTTAACAGACTTGAAGTTCTGCTGATAATATAAATTTTTCATATTAAAGGCTTTTATAGAAGAAGTCAAGGATTTTAAGGATATTGAATTGGATAAAATCATTGTAAGTAGATTGAATTGTTTCAAAATAAACAAATCGTTGATTAAATCGCCATTCTGTCTTTATTTAGATCGATACCATGGATGTGGACGAGAAGAATATATTTACAATAAAACCAATAAGGCCCGTGAAAACCAATAAAGCCCGCTGTAAAGCGGCCTCGAACAAAATAAAAGTAAAAGTCATATCATCTCAAACCGTTACGACAAAAGCAGACGGTACAACAGTTACTAGGTATCGGAAAAATGCCGCCGAAGAACAAAAACCATTGAAAATTTGTGAAATCTGTGGTAATACTTATAAATACAAGCACGCATTAGAAAGCCATATGCGACGACATAGAAATGAAAAGCCATTTTCATGCGAGTACGAAATTACTTTAATAGATTGCAGATTTCAGAATTATGATACTTCCATACATTTACAGAATTTGCGGTCGATCGTTTGTTATTAATTTTGAACTAAGACGCCATATGCGGACACATACCGGCCAGAAACCTTATGCTTGTCGATTTTGTGGGAGAAAGTTTTCAGATTTTGGAAGCAGAATTAAGCATGAAAGGTAAATTTAATTCTTAATTTTCAATCTATAATTTAAATATGACATTTGAACTCCCCAAATATTGATGAAAATCCTTGATTTGTCTAGGACACATACTGGCGAACGCCCCTACACTTGCGAAACATGCGGTAAATCTTTTGCATATTCACACGTACTATCTAGTCACATACTTACACATACTGGAGAAAAAAGATTTGGGTAAATGAGAAACATAAACTGTGAAAAAGGGTTAATTTCATATTTTTCAGCTGCACTATGTGCGGAAAGCGATTTACAAAATCGCATCATCTCAAAGCTCATCTTAATACACACATGAAAAATTCCAATAAGCATAGCAATTTCTTGCAAGCTACAACGTCCACTGTAACAACATGTGATGAACAATTATTAGAGTCAGCCGATGCAGAAGTGATTTATGAACAGACGAACGAGAAATTTTATGGAGAAGTTTTGGCAGTTTTAAATGGTCAATCCAAATGTGAAGAATTCATACATGAAGGTGATGTCAAAGTGATTATTTCTGAAGAAGAACATCGTAATGCTATTGATTCAATTAATATGCATACGTAGATTTATCTCTTAATGCATGTTTCCATAATGCGGTTTGAATGTATGATTGGTTGCATTAAGGTTAAATGTTCAGAATTGTTATGGTAGTTCAATTAAGTTGAAACATTTTGAATAAGTTGTAATTATAAGTTTTAAGTTATCTGAAATACAACATAATAATTATTAAATTATATGTATTCATAATGTTTGTCATTTATAACCAGGAGTCAAATAGCTTCAGGATGTACATGTATAAATTTCAGATGATACTAAATCTCTACTAACTTAACTCACAACAAGCAGTCAGTTTGCCTGACGTCAAAAGAATCTTATTCTTTGTCTTCGCAGCACAACAGTCCCTCTCGGGTCTTCGCTTCCTGCAAACAGCGCCGCCAACTGTCTCGGTCCGTTGACCGCGTCTTCCAAATGGTCACCGTCTAGCTTCGCTCCGATTATTCGCCTCAGGACTCGTCGCTCAAAGGCGTTCAATATATTTGCGGATGCTTGGGTAAGGCTCCATGTTTCACACCCAACACAGGTCTTATCACAGATTTGTATACTTGGAGCTTTGTTCTACTGTGTATGCAGCTGGTCTTCAAGATCGCTAATACTGAATAAAATATTTTATTTACGAGCTTTATTCTTCGGCGTATTTCGTCTCTTTCATTGCCCGTTTTCGTCATTTTGGCGCCTAAATACACAAATTCGCGAACATTCTCGATACTGTATGCGCCAAGTGTGATATTTTGTGTATTTGAGGCATTTTTCCTCGACTGCGTCATGAGCTTTGTTTTATTTTCATTGATTTGTAGCGCTACTAGTTTTGCTTCGCTGTCGAGTTTCAGGAAAAGACTTGTATAGTAATGTACCTCGCGTATCGACAGTTAGCTTCCGTATGTCGTACTCCAGAGCCAAATTAAATAGCAATGGGGCCAGCCCATCTCCCTGCCTTAGTCCGATAATTGTGTCAAACGCATCGGTGAGTTGGTTATTGATGCGGACTTGGGAGGTTGACGTGATTTTCATTTTGGTAAGACGGACTAATTTGGCTGGGATGCCAAAGTAAAGCATTATTTAGTGTACGTCTATGTTGAACTCCCAGCATTTTTCAAGTACCTGCTTGACTGAACAATTGGTCTGTTGTCGATCTACCTGCCCTAAAACCACCTTGATACTCCCCAATAATACTGTTGGCGTATGATCCGATTTTATTTTCTAAGATTTTTGAAAATATTTTGTACGTCGTACAAAGTAGTGATATGCCTGTATAATTTTCGCACTGTAGCTTGTCACCTTTTTTGTGGATAGGGAATAAAATTGATTGGCTTCATTCTTTCGGCATTTGTTCTTGTTGCCAAATGTACTGGATGACTTTGTGAATAGCTTGATGAACACTACTGCCACCATCTTTTGGGCTGTGATGATGGAACAAACTTCTTCCAGATTTGGTGGGCCCAATGAAAGCTCTCCGCAGACATCTATGGACTCCGATGTTCTGGAGCTGTGCGGAGGATTAAGGAGGTTCTTGAAATATGATGCCCATCTTTCCTTAATCTTGGTTTCATCAGCGATTATATTGCCGCTGTCATCACGACAGAGCGTTTTTTTGGGCTGATAACCACGTTTCAGGCTTTTCACTAATTTATATGCTTGTCTTGTGTTGTTGCTCGCTAAACTTACATCTATACGTCTCAATTGGTCGTCATAGTATTTTCTTTTCTTAATCCTCATTATTTTATTCGCTACTCTTCTGAGATTTTCATAGTGTTCTCTCTTCGTCCTGGTTTTCCTACCTACATATTCTTTGTACGCCTGATTCTTTTTGTCTAACGCATTCTGGCACTCATCATCCAACCAATCATTTCTTTTGCGCCGTTCTTGATGTCCGATCGTCTTTAACGATGCGTCTAATAAGATGGGAGCCAGCTGGTTGTCGAGGGTCTCCGTGAAATATTTGGCCACAGACGCCGTTTGGAGCCTTTCGATGTCAAATTTTTGTAGCGGACTGGTCTTCGCTGAATATGCCTTTGACATACGAAATCGATAGGTTAATTTGATCAAGTAATGATCTGAGTTACAATTGGCTCCTCGGTATGTACGGACGTCAAGTACGCTCGAGGCCCAACGTTGTTGGATCAGAGCATCATCGATCTGGTTTTGTGTGTTGCCATCCGGTGATACCCAGGTCATTTTATGAATGCGTCGATGTGGGAAGCAAGTCGAACGTATGACTAGATTTCTGCTACATGCAAAGTCAAACAGGCGCTGACCGTTATCATTTGTTTCATCGTAGAGGCTATATCCTCCAGTCGTTCCCCGATGAGATAGCTCATTGGCCAACCTTAGCGTTGAAATCACCCAGAATTATTTTTGCCTCGTTTGTGGGCAATGAGTCAACCAGTCTTTCCAGATGGTTGTAAAACGTTTCCTCCGTTTCTTCGGTCCTTTCTTCGCTTTTATACGGATCGCACACAGCAGCCACCTCGGAGTAGACTAAGGGTATCCGGACTTTTTGACCTGATGGGTGCAGTTCGTTGGCACGGTCCCAGTCTTCACGTTTATAACTGATGAGAGATTGGTTTAGATTTCCTTCGGAAAATCTCTCACAACGGGACGGATGAAGAGCTCAAATCATTACACAAGATAGGCAAAGGTGACTTTTGAGTGATGCCGTTTTATGGTAGGCATGCACAACTGCACAAACACAATGATAAAGCATGCATTTTTCAGACCATGAAATATTTTTAATATTCAGATAATTCCTAGGCTCATATTCTTTGCCTATAAAATTTGCGGATTTTTCTGATCAAAATTCACGAATTGCGCCCCTTCAAGCCATTGCTCATAGGTTTATCCAATTGAATTCAAGTAAAATTCTCTGAAACTCCGCTATAGACGGTCCCAAACACGTTTGAGAAAGGAGGAGGGAACCCTTGTTTCCCCAACCCATAGCTTCCATGATTCCTCCTCCCAAACCCCCAATTAAATGGTAGTAAAGGCTCTCGGAGTGCACATTGGGTTTACTGGTTCCCCGATAATGTAACATTAAATGTCGAGAAATGCTAATAACTATAAATACATCTGCAGCTCTACTACGAAATCCTACTTACACCTCCTTTGTGAGGACGTAAGAGGATGAAGGCGAATCTTCCGTGCCTGATAAAGGAATCGACGTAATAACCATGTCGCCGGAATGGAGGTTGGGCGACGGGCTAACTCCCCGTCCCTGGAAAACTTTTAACTGTTTCGCAACCTGCAGATAGGCCTCGGAATGGATTGGACTCACGGCAACGACCTCGCATACGAAAAAAGGACTATGGCATTGGATCCTGGAATGTCAGATCACTCAATTACCCTGGCGCTGTTAAGGACCTTTTACAACAGGCCAGTCAATATCATTTAAAAATACTGGCAGTCCAGGAAACGAATTGAACTGGCAACGACATTCAAGATATGAGATCGCACACAATATTCAAAAGTGGGAAGCCTACTGGAAAAAGAGAATTCGGAGTGGCCTTCATTGTGGATAGGGAGTTCAAATCGCACGTTATTGATTTTAAGGCAGTCAATGAACGGTTGTGTGCGATCCGTATAAAAATTTTGATTGCAAATAAAATTAATTACATATTCTTTCCAAATCTGCCACAAAATTCCGAGTAGGAGATAGGAAGGTTTTCGAGCAGTTTGCTTGTGACTGCTCGATTAATACAATGCCGCTCAAAAACGACATAAAATCGCGCGATATTATGTCGCTTTAAAAATAGGATAACACCGCTCAGAGAAAATGACAATTCCGCGCGATATTACTTCGTTTTTTGGGCGATATTATGACGGCGGAACGTCGGGATTCCAATATTTTGTGTTCGAATGACTAAATATGGATAAAGAGTAGAAGATTCTTTTAAGATTTATGCTCGCATCATTCGAGAGATCAAGACAGCAAAGATATACCAAAGAAAAATAAAACGTTAAATTAAATGAAATTAATACAGCGGTCACTATCGGAGTTCGATGGTGCGTAAGTTTTTCCACAATTAATTGGTTTCCTTCCAGAGTTATATTGCTAAAAGAAGTTTATTTAGTGGCGAATGTATCGTCTTTAATTTAAAACTTGAATAAAAACAAATTTGTCAGTGGCCCAGCATGGGCAGAGAATTTTTCCGAAGGCCTAAAGTACGACTGAGCGCCAGCCGGCCTCAGTATGCCACCCCAGGTTAACGAATCCTCTGCCATATTCAAATGTCTGCAACTGCGGTGACATCCGTGGTGGCAACAATATGTAGACGATTTTTTGCCATTGCCAATAAGGAGGTAGTAAAAAGATCCTTGTAAAATCAACAAGGGACACTGTAGTAATCGAGCAGTCACACAAGCAAACCGCTGGAAAACCTTCCAAACCCTTATCCGAAATTTTAATTGCAGATTTAGACAAAAAAAGAAAGATTTCATTACTTATATTCATAATTGTAATTTATAAAATAGTTTTTTCTTATTATTATTATTAAATGTAATTTTATTTCAATTTTCCTTAATATTAAATTTAAACGTTTCCCTTTAATTGTATTCTTCATGAGATTTAGCTTTTGTTACTATTTAAATTCTTTTTCATTTTTCTTTACTTCAGTTAATTTTCTTTTTGAAAAATTTAAATCTGTGAATTGAAATTTCGGACATAGGAGCACTGATTTAGTGCATCCCAACGGTGTATTACATTACCGAATGCAATCGAGCTCGGCTGAGCAAGCAGCTGATTGAATTTACCGGTAGCGACACTGTAGAAAGGAAAAAAAGAGATTTTCAGACGGATTGGGAAGTTGACTTACGACCGCGACAAGTCGAGCACGCGGAGAACGGCCGGCAAAAAATAAACTGTCAGAAGTAAAACAAGTGTTCGGTATCTCGTTCCCACAAGTCAAAGCTAATTTCAATGAGCGCATAATGTTGTCGATAGTTATATCAAGTGCTTGATCAGAAAACTTTTCGGTTGAATGAAAAACCTGGGAAGAAAAGTAATAGGAAGAGAGTCGCCTTCCTCGTCATTATTCATCTTCATTGTCGTCGTCGTGATAGAATGCGCTCGGTTGTGCGTGGGCGCGAAAGTCGAAAACTGGAAAAGTGATTTTTGCAAGCGCGTACATGTCTATCGATGCTAGTCGCTAACATTATTAACACATTACACGCATGCAAGTTGAAAAGTAGTGTATTAAAAGATTCTAAGCTTTATATAAATGTGTCCTTAACGTTGGAGTTGCCCATAAACATTTGAGTATGTAAAAGTTGAGGCTCCATAAAAGCAACGGAATGAGTGAATCGTACGGTTTCAATACACGGAAACAAACTTTTCCCGAGAGTTTTCTATACAAGTGTGTGTAAAGGTTGACCGTGGTCGCGATAAGCTCCATGATGTTCGCGGTTTTAAAGTACCATCCTACTCGCAGTCACTGACGGTCGCCGTAAAACTCGTAGGAACCCCAATCCTTCGCGCTTCAACTAAAGATTTAGCATAAATCTTCGGAGTTATCGCGATATGATCGATTTTCCTGGGTAAAAGAAAGAAATCTTTGACGGCGAAGCACGAGTGTAATTCTTCACGCAAAACATAGTCGAACAAAACTGAGTGGAGAGAATTGTACGTTTCACGATACAACCAACGACCAACGTTTCTTGATCGTCTTCTATACGAGTGTGTGTAAATGTTGACTGTCGTGTCGTCATTATTTATTGGAACGGGCAGTGAATTCACCAAAACAAATCGAATTGTTTTCTTGTCCATTCTGCTTACGATAGTCTCCAATGTACCAAGAGGACATTGAAATACGGTTGGCATTTCACGTACGTGCACGTGTCACTTTTCGTGTAGAAGTGTACAGCAGTGTTATTTTTCTCCTTTCATGAACGGAGTGCTGTACGGTGGATGCTGCGAGTAAGACAGGAATACCAAAATTGAAGTGTCCGAGTATACAGCACTGCGGGGCAAATTCATAAAAAACATTTGACAGAACCATATAAAGTTTCTTTACAAATAGCTCTTCAAATTCGGTGTCTTGTCGTAAATGGAGACACCATGGAATGCATCGTAGTCACAGTCGCGCTTTCAACGAGAACTGGTGAGTGATCGCTTTTAATTCGATTTTGCTGTAGGATATCATTGGGAGAAGTCCTTAGCCGAGGGCGTTTATGCTCGACGTCGTCAATTCGAAAGCGTATTCTTGCGTATATGTGACGCTGCCCGAATAGATTTATTTTGAACTGAAACTTAGTGGCGTTAAGACCATGGATTGCGAACATTTACATTCCAAATTGGTAAAAGTTAACTCTCAGGCAGTGAATCGCTAATTAATCATTCAAATTGTATATGTGTTTTCTATTGGTCTATCACGGCATGAGAGGATCGAAGGAGTTAAATGCTCAATTATATAGAAATCAAAACGAAACCAGCAAAGGTATTACTAAAAATCATCCTGCGCCGTGTGGGAATTCTTGCTCACGCTTCCATAGGGACTTAAGTTCCTACTCTTCCTATGAAAATCAAGGCAGCGAATTCAAGAACAATTTCAATTAAATCTTTTGAAACAAGTAAATACAAAAACAGAAATGTTAATCACGTCAAATAATAATTATTACTTCTCAAATACGTCAATAAGATTATTCTTTAGTTTTATGAATTCGTATTACGCGTTGAAGTTACTATCTGGCTCATGAGATTTTTTTTTGAATCGTTCGAGGTTTCTTTCATCTGTTCTAATCATTCATTTGTAAATGTAAACTTTTTAACCATATATTCACGAGATATTAAAAGAGCAAGAAGAATAAAAGAATTAAAAACGAATGCACTTATATGTGAATAAATAGTTGTTAAATATTAGCAAAGTCTGTTAAGTAAGAAAACGTTTTTCTTATCCTTCATAATAGCGATTACAAGTCAGGTCGAATACCGTAAAATTGTAGATCTTCTTGTGTTAATATTAATTGAATAAAAAAAGACATTAATACAATGAATTACTAAATCTATACCTTCGGTCTTTTCATTTCGTTCAACCCGACTGGGTATAGGACCAGCAGGCAGGCTCCACCGCTAAAATGGGCTAGCCATCCACCGCGCTCTTTCCTTTTCTTTTGTTTAACAGGGGCTCGTGCCGGGTACAGTGGCCGACCGCTCGGGTGCCCTTTTATGATATACAGGGTCTGAATAATAAGTAACCGGACTGACCTCAGGAAATTTTTTATTGGCAAAATATGTACAATTTTTCTTTAGAAATCTTCAAAGTAGTCCCCATTGGAGTCGATAACACGCTAATACCGGATTTTCCAATCCCCGAACGCTCCCTGGAAGTCGGCAACCTCGTTGCTGTCTAGAGCCCTCGTCGTTGCACGTTGAACGTTTTCCAGAGTCCCGAACCGCGTCCCCTTAAGGTGTCTCTTGATCTTGGGGAACAGAAAGAAGTCCGCTGGTGCCATATCCGGGCTGTAAAAACTCTGGTTCGGTTTGCAGTCGATCAAGGATTTCCGAAGCGACAGCAACACGACGCTCCTTTTGCTCATCAGTCAGGTGTTTGGGTACCAGTTTCGCGCAGATCTTCCTCATGCCCAGATCGTTCTTAATAATGTTGTCAACGGTCATATTATCAATTCCAACCTCATCTACGATAGCCCGATTGCTCAGACGACGATCACTGTTCAACACATCACGCACTTTTTGCACATTTGTAACCGTGTGACTCGTTGATGGACGACCGACGCGCTATTTGTCATGGACGTCATCGCGGCCCTCCCGGAAATTTCTGTGCCACTGAATCACTTGAGTTCTGGACAGAGCATCCTCACCGTAAGCCTCTTGAATCATTTGAAGAGTTTCCGTGGCCGTTTTCTTGAGTTTGACCCAAAATTTGATGCTAACACGTTGCTCGATCGTACGCTCCATTTTCATCCGACGACGCAAACTGAATACGCACTCCGCTCTCGCTCGATACTATCTCTCCACGCGCTTGGAGGCAACTGCTGCAGCCCGGAAATAGAAGCTTTACCTAGACCCCCACCACCACTACAGCACCAGATACCGGTTAGCAGACGCTTTGACGGCGTGGGGCAGGCTCAGTCCGGTTACTTATTATACAGTCCCTGTGATTCCATTGCATAACGCTACAACATAAAATGGTTACGTTTGTATTCCTCATTTAATGGCAAGTGTCATGCAAAGTACTTTTGCATAAGTTTTTCACTCAAATGGGAAATGCATGGCCACGTCTACGTTTGGATCTTGATCCGGTTAGGAGGGTACGAGGGGCACCGCTACAATCTTTTCGCCCCACTCTTATTTGTGGGCCATAAGTATCGTCGGTAACGACGAAGTCTCCGCCAGTTCGTCCGTTTTTGCCCGGCCCAATTTGTTCGAACAATCTTTGCAACCCTCGGCCTCGACATGCGAAATTTTTTTGTAATTGGTCCTTGTGCTAAGGTGAAAGAACCCATCCCACGACACCGCAACGCTAGCCTGCCAGCGCAGACAAGGCCAATCTCAACATCCTCTTTCGCCGAGGCAGCAGACCATCGCTGCAGTCCTTTACGGACATATTTATCCACATATTTCACTACAATACGCTGGATCATCAAATCCACTATGGATTAGTAGATGCTGTTTCTGAATCTCCTGCAAGGAGAAAGATCAAAGCAAATTGGAGTAGTGTGACAAGGCTCACTTTAAAGCTTAAATGTTTTGTGAACACAATTAATAACATACCTCTACAGGCAAGTATTTTCTCCTGCCTATAATTTGTTTTTTTCTTTCGTGTTTAATGGATTTTTTCAAACTTAACTTCGATTCTCTATGCATGTGACACGTGTTTTCAGAAAGGACAAATTCAATATTTGTTGAAGTAATAGGATTTTGAAAAGTTCTAAGTTCTAATCATCATAGTATAGTCGTAATAGTCACATTTGTTAACCAACTGTATTCACAAAAATTTCCAAGGAATTTAAGTGCTTAATTCGAGCAGTCTTTACATTTTTCAATTAAAGAATGTTAGAATTTCACCGAGAACAATATTAATGCATATTCCATATTCCGCTGGAATTCGGAAATAGTGAACTTTACAGTTAGTTCGCACCCAAACTGGAATTCTGTTATTTTTACTCACATTATTATGCATTAAATATAACAAATTACGAGAATATTTCATAAAGGATTGCTTTCCTACACAAATAAATAAATTCTGACTAGTTTTATTTTTTTTTACAAAATATATTAATTCATTTTGTAAAACATGAGATATTAATTTAAAACGAATGAGATGCAAAACATTAAATTACAATTAACAAAAATTTGCTAAAAAGGATTACGTTGCCACTTATATGTTTATTACCTGTACAAATTAAAATCTACGTCTACCCTTAATTCGTATCTCATGGCTCTATTTTCGTTTCTATCTTATATTATAATTTAAGGCAATAACTTACTGTAAATTCCCTAACATAATAGATCTTTAATATCAGCTCAACTTTCATAATATACTTCCACTTCTGCGATTTTCGGACTCTGAAACGAGAAGGATAAGTTCAGATACTTTGATTACATTGAAATGAACTAACCACATAGACGATATCTTCCCCATTTGATTGTGTGGGTTTTGCAGCCTTGGCAGATTTGATGGAGGTAGTGGTAGGACCTTGAGAAACATCACTATGTCGTTTCATGTGCCCTATTAAATATGCTTTTTTTGTAAATCCTTTTCCGCATATTTCACATCTAAAAAAAAATTAATTCAATTAAAAGCAATTTCAAATTATTTTATGTCTTTTCTTCAAAGCGCGTATTAGATAGTTCATCAATTCAGAACTCTTAGAAATCGAGTGTTCTCTTTTATTTATTACTTACTTGAATTTCTTTTCACCGGTATGCGTAAGAGCATGGACAGAGAGAACATGGGCGTACGCAAATGCTTTTCCACATGTTGTACATTCGTAAGGGCGTTCGCCGGTGTGCGTTCTACAAAAAAGATTATTTTATAAATGCAACTATTATGTTTTAAATCACCTTTCATGTTTGATCCTGCTACCAAAATCTGAAAATCTTCGACTACAATACCGACACGGATATGGTTTTTGTCCGGTGTGAACCCGCATATGGCGTCTTAGTTCCACATTAGCAACAAATGCACGATCACAAAATCTAATAATTCAAAGTAAATCATGAAAATCATCGGGATTAACTACTTTTACAATTACTTACTCGCAGGAGAAGGGTCTTTCATTTCTATGCCTTCGCATATGACTTTCAAGAGCATGCTGATATTTGTAGGTGTTACCACATATTTCACAGATTTTCATCGGTTTTCCATCTTCCCGAGCTACTTTTCGAACATATGTCACAGTTGTTAAGTTTTCAACTAAATCCTTAACATCCGCATTACATTCCAAAACTTCTTTTATAGTTTTACGTGGTCTTCCTTTACGGACAGGCCTAATTACGGGAGGATTTTCCTTGATGCTCTTTTGAAGAGAACTTTTTTCAATTTGTAAGTCAACCACATGTTCTTTATCAGCTTGTTCCAAAATCTGATCTAAATTTTCATCAAAGCCATACATTGGTACATCATCGCTACTTTCTTTTGATGTATCACTATTTTTCTTTCTTAATTCGGACAATGGTTCGTCATCTTCGTCAAAATTATCTTCAACCTCAGTAATAACATACGCCTCATCCTCGAAATGGCTTATATCGATTTCTTCAATATCCTCCTCAATTTTCTCTAGCTTAATTTCAGGTTCTTCTATGGGTTTAACTTTTATTCGTTTCACATTCAAACCTGATGGTAGTCGGTATTTGTATAAATCGCCATCTTTTGAGGGAATTTCCAAGTCCGTGTAATTTGTAACCAATGTCGATTTATAAATAATGTTTGTACTTTCGCAATTAGTACGAAATCGATAAGCAGCATTTAAATCTTCGTTACATGATATACATATTTGTTCGGGTAGGTTCATACCCTCTGAAATCTGTAGATTAGAATTGAAAGGTTTGGTTAGATAAACTGATAAGATTACTGGTAATATATTGGTCGTGATTACTGTAGTTATAATAGCAATTATAAAAAAGAAAAGAGATATATTTTATAGGATATCAAACGCTTGCTTGCTTCGACAAAAAACGGTAATACGATTACGGCTGTTAAGAGGGTTTGTAATAATCGAGCAGTCGCCTAAGCAAACCGGCCGAAAACCAACATATTGGTGTACGAGGGTCATTCAAAAAGTACTTAGCCTACAGAAGAAAAACGAAAATTTTGGAAAGGTGGCAATTTTTCCACATAATCCGTCCAAAAAAGACATTTTCTCGAGGGCTGCAAAATAGGACTCCGTGGCAGCGATGAGGTCATCGACCCAAATCTATTCCCGGCGAGTGATTTTTTCAGGTTTGGAAACAAAAAGTAGTCACAGGGGGCCAAATCTGGAGAGTACGGTGGATGGGGCAGCAATTCGTAGCGCAATTCGACCAATTTGGCCATGGCCGCTTTTTCTTCAATTCGACGTCAAATCGGCCCCATAAGTCTGCATAGTAGCGCCCCGTGATTGTTTTACCCTTCTCGAGGTAATCGATGTGGATCCCACCTTGTGAATCCCAGAAAACGGTGGCCATCACCTTTCCGGCTGATCGAACAGTCTTCGCCTTCTTCGGAGCACGTTCGCCGGGTGAAGTCCACTGCTTCGACTGTTCCTTGGTCTCTGGTGTGTACCAGTGAATCCATGTTTCGTCGACGGTCACGAAACGACGCAAGAACTCCGCCAGATTGCGCTGAAACAGCGCCAAACACGTCGCCGATGTGGTCTTACGGTTGCGCTTGTTTTCCGGTGTGAGCAAACGCGGCAACCATCGCGCCGACAGCTTTCTCATGCCCAGTTCTTCGTGTAGAATATGATGCACCGTTCTTTCTGCGATGCCCACAGTCTCAGCTATCTGGCGAACCTTCAATCGACGGTCTGCCAACACGAGATCGTGGATTTTTTTAACGTGTTCTTCCGTAGCAGCCGTTTTCGGGGCACCTGGGCGTTGCTCATCAAAAACCGAAGTGCGGCTACGAACAAACTCGTTGAACCAATTCTTGACGGACGCCATCGAAGGAGAAGACTCACCGTACACAGCATCCAAGCGATCTTTGATTTCGCTGCGCGTTTTCTCTTCCAAAAACAAGAATCTAATCACTGAACGATATTGTTCTTTTTCCATTTTTGTACAACCGACCGACACGCTCGCTTCCAAAGGCTATCAAAACAAAACAAATGAAGGAAATTGACTGAAACTTTGACAGTAGGCTACTAAAAGAATGTACTGCACAATGCTAAAACCTTTTTGTAATAGCAGCGCCATCGGGCGGTGTGGCTAAGTACTTGTTGAATGACCCTCATACCAAAATTCAATTGTAAATTTAAAATAATCTTCATCGTTTTAATTTGCAATTGAAATCTGGACACGGCAACCCCCTTTCCACGATTGCACTTTCGCAATATCATGGAAAGCGAATGGGAGGCTCGTCGACTAGTTTTTGAGCGGTCCCGTAAGGCGACGACAAGCAACAAACGGGGAGTCTGCTTTTGAACGGCACGGTGAGTACGTCGGGAAAACGCGATCCGCAAGAAGAAAATGAGTCCCGACGGTTAGCCATCCGCGGGCGATTCGAAAAAGCGCGATTTAATTGAAAATTGAGCCGACTGAGAATGCGGGGAGTCCACGACGATCGACTGACTGTGTACGTGTACGTGAACGATTCCTTCGCGACTTTCATCAATTTTAGCCACCAATTATCTCTGCAGTGGAAATCATGATATAAATCGATCGAGTAGTTGAGTTTTGTTTTTGTGTTGCGTTTGAATGACGACTACAGTAACCGGCGTGTTGTGGATCATTTGGAGTGTCTCAGCGTCCGTTTGAATGATTGTTGACCGCAATCGAAAATTAAATGAAGGAATTTTAAAGAGAAAATGTGCGAAAAGCGCGAGCAGTGCATTGTATGTAAACAGATGCTATCGAAAATTTATCACACCTATTTTATGTCATCCACACATCTCGTCCGTTTGCCGTCACATATCTTTGCACCTCATATTTGCGTGGTCATAAATTACTCAAGGTAGCGTTTGCCTGCGCGGAACGGCAAAAGAAAAATTGCAGAAAATTGAAAAGTGCTAATCATAAAACGGAACGCTATTGGGAGTGAATGAAACGCATCCGAAATTACTGCATAGACCATTTAAGTGCTGAAAACCAGTTAATTAAATTGAGTGTGTGCAAATTTGATTGTTTCATCGAATCAAGTGCACACGAGAAGAGGAATCAAATGTTCCGATGTGCGTGTTAATGCCACTAAATTATAACTCGCTTTTTCTATTCACACTTAATGGTTCAAGTGACTAGTAGAAAACTAACAGAAATAAATCGAATGCAAGTTTCAACCTTCGCTACGTACATTTTTTTATGGAGCTGTAAAGACGAGTCTTTAAAAGTGTTACGTCCAATAAAAGTGCACATTAACAACAGAGATTTAATCATTCATGATTGACAAAACAGTTACATTGCTGAATGCAAATGATCAGCTTCAATTGATAATTTCATCATCCTACAGCAACCCACTTCACAACAATATCGACTAGTCAGCTTGACGTCATTCGCGACATTAAATAGGTCGAACGTGTCTCATGAAGAGAGCAACATTAGTGTCGGTTTGTCGATAACAATCCTGCATTAAATACCACCGCTTATGCCGTTGACTTCTTAACAAATTTTTGTAAAGTGTCGCATCTTGAATGGCAACAAAGTTAAAAGTGATTGATTCGTGCTATTTGCGGAAAATTCTTCAAAGTAACGATACGTGAGACAACAAACTACGTGCGTTGGAAGCAATTCAAGTGGGATGTTCACTATTTAAGGCGACAGCATGGTCCAAATTTAGGTTATCACTACTCTTCTTCTTTGGTCGTTAGTAAATTGGCTGAGTTTTGAATTCGTTTTCAAAGTTAAATTTTTCCTGACGAATCCAAGTATCGAAGGAATAATAAAAATATATTATAAAAGGTTGAAATATGAACATTATTGACTGGCTTACTTTCAATGATAATGATGCAATATACGTGAGGGTCAACTTCCCAACTAGACGTTTACAGTTTTCATCACAGAAAGTTGCAGTGCCTCCTTTTCGTTTATCTCATTAATGAATTTAAGACAACCAAATATCAAATAGGATTATAATTAAATTTCAAGGCTGTACCCACATCAGCGGGCGTCCGGCGAGGATGAGGGTAAGTACCCGTTTATTTTCTTTTTAATTCATACATATTTATATTTTTTTAACCAACCTTTATGATGGCATACTATTTTTAGCAATGGTAATCGGGAAAATAGAGTAGATTATTTTTTCACAAAATTTCTTTTTTTGATGGCTTTTGCAGATGGAATTATTAATCTAAATCGTTTGTACCGTTGATTTTGTTTATGTTCTATATCTTATCTGTTTTATAGCGATATAATTTTCAACTTTTCCACGCTAAGTTAATGAATATTTTGATTAAATTAATTCTAAGACGCAAAAGGTCTTTTTGTTGTAATGTACAAAAATCGAATCTGAAATAAAAATGTTTTATAACTAAAATTGAAAGCTTCAGTCTTTCCCTTTCTTTCGAACTGACGGGGTATAGGACCCGCAACGATGGCAGGCTCCTCCGCTAACATGGGCTAGCCATCGGGCGCACTCTTCTCTTTTTTTGCTTAACAAGGGCTCTTGCCGGGTAGAGTGGCCTCCTGCTCGCGTGCCCTTTTATGATATAGAGTATGTGATTCCATTGCATAACGCTATAACATAAATTGGTTACGTTTGTATTCCGCATTTGAGGGAAAATGTCATACAAAGTACTTTTGTATGAGTTTCTTACTCAAATTGGAAATACATTGCCACGTCTACGTTAGGACCTTGCTCCGGTTGGGAGGGTGCGAAGGGGCACCGCATCCACCTGGATGCCCCACTCTTATTTGGGGACCATAAGTTTCATCGATAACGACGGCGGATCTCACCATTTTCTTCTACTGAGGCAGCAGACCATCACTGCAGTCCTTTACGGACATCTAAAATCACTTATTTCACTACAATTCTTCTGTAACAATCCTTATTCTTTCTGATGGCAGGCTGTGATTATAACTATTTCGGCCGACTATTTTGCTAGATTTTTTTTTAGAGTTTTGAAATATTTTCAGAAACCTTGATGAGGCCAGTAGTTCTATACAGATAAGATGAAATTATTAAACAATGAGGAGCAAGACAAACGAGTATCTTAAAAGGCACCTGACGGTTTGTTTACATCATACAAAGTTACTATCACCTAGCAGGTAGACGCATTTTAATTTAAAGTGAGTTAATAGAAAATTGTATAAAGAGACGCGTTAATAAATAAGAAGAATTTATATGTATGTCAGGTCATATTCGAAGTATTTCATGCATCTGACCCAAAAATCTTACAAATGCCCGAGACGGATAATTTGAAGATTTCAAGCACGTTAGCGAAAGGTATTCTTATTAATGTATATATAAAGAGTAGAATTGAATAAATACCACAATCGACGAGCACAGCATAATTTTCTGCGATATCGTCATATTTTTGTCATCCTTTTCATAGATAGACATCATTTCGCCTTCTTGTAAGCACACAAGGCATACTGAATTCCAACCAATTAGCAAATCCATTGCAAATTAATATTTATGAATATGAAATTATTAGCTCAACACAGCGGTTTCTTCAGAATATACAAATATAAAAACAAACTACCGTCACGGCGTTAAAAACATGAAGTATTCGACACAAGCACTCAATCTTCTTCTAGTATGTCAAATGACAGATGTTAAAAGTCGTTGGGTGAAATTGCCTATCTTATGAATGATTGGAAACTACAGTCATTAATCATAGTTTTATGATATGGTTTCTAATATGAATGAATAAGAACAGGAATAGTTTAATTACATATTGAGCGGTATAATATACAGCAAGACACTTGATTCTAATATAATTATTGGCTATCGCCATTTTTTGTGGTAACCTTGTGTCTTCATTGACCATTTTTAGTTGTGAAGGCAATTCTAACCTAAAACAACTTCAACAATATGTGCAGATTGAGAAATTGAAGACTATTGTCCTGAGTATACTATAAAAGCCACCATCATGTCTGGCGTCGAGAACATAAGCTTTACCTATCATAAATGCAACCCCACCAGTTTTGCCACCAGCACAAATGCTTACATTTGCACCAGTTAATACCGGCCGCAGACGCCCCAAACTCCTCCATCTAGTGAATCGAAGGTGTGCATGAATGCGGAAGCAACTGGAGTCAGAGGAAAAAAATCAATGAGTTCTGGAGCCACACGTGATTGTGATGAAGAAAGAAGCCCGTTTTTTCAGAGAGAAGCGACGGCGACGGTGAGTATGCCGCCAAGAGGGCAGGGTTTAGATAATCCGCGAATGGTCGATTTTGTGTCACGGTCGGTAGGCGATGCCGTAGCTTGGTTTTCGCCTTTTTAGTTAAAGTAGTTTGATTCAGTTTTTGAATTCGAGTAGTTGATTTGAGGCACCGTGTCGATGAATATTCGGGAGCGCGTGGGTTTTGGTTGAGGACGTTTAGTGTTTTTTTTCGAATCAAAATAACAAGGAAATTGAACTTGGGTAGAGTAAAGTAAGGTCAACTTATTGGAATCTGATAGAATCGTTTTAAATTGGGCATGTGAATCGCTGGCTGATTCTGGTATTTGAACTAAGTCTGCTCTCGGAAGACCTATGACCGAAATTCTTCCCCGAACTAGCTAGCTAGCCAGCAGCCACCTTGGAGTAGACTAAGGGTATCCGGCCTTGTTGACCTGATGGGTGCAGTTCATTGGCACGGTCACAGACTTCACGTTTATAACTGATAAGCGGTTGGTTTGCGAATTTTTCTGATCAAAATTTAAGAATTTCAAGGTCAGCTTCCCCTTCAAGCCGTTGCTCATAGGTTTATCCAATGCAATTGAAGTAAAATTCACTGAAAGCAAGGAGAATTACAAAATTAGTTTCTGAAGGATGTATTCATTGCATAAGTAATCAAATTACTAGCATTTGTCCTTTAGGCAGCTCAAGAGAATTTTTGGATGATTTTTATGCAAAAGGATTGAGGATCAACTTTGAAATTAGTTGTGTGATATTTGGCAATAGAAACATATGCCAAAAGAATCGAGCCAATCAACTATATTTAGAAAGAGTCACTACTTTTCGGTTGCTCTATAGTCATCAATTTAATTGAAAAGATAAGAAATATGTTTCCTTTTTGACTATATATTTTTTATTTTCTTGTAGATATGTATTTCGATCACAACATACGGTCTTCTTCAGCACACTAACTTAAAATTTATTAATATACTCTTTTTATCCAGCTTACATTAATTTTTTTACAATTGCATTTTTATTACTTAACTCTACTTTCGACTAATCTTGAAAAATTATTCCCTAGGCCATAGTTTAACCTTTTATGAGCAGGTACTTTCCAAATTTCCAGACTCTTGACCGTATCTAACTTGCTAATTGCTTGGTCTCCTTAATCACTTCCTTGTCTGCCTCGTTTATTACGTGCCCTTCTTTGATGATATGTTCTGCCATCGCTGAATGAATCTTCTTGCACGCATTTCTTTTACCTACTTCTGCTTCCCTCACATGCTCATTGAATCGCACTGTCACTAAGCGTTTTGTCTGCCCCACGTAAATTCTGCCACATATATCGCATGTTTTTTTTATAAACTCCACTTTTCTCGTCCTTGGCCTTGGAGTCTTTTATGCTCCCTAAAATCGTTTTTAGCTAGTTATGCCTGCTCGATCCCATCGCCTCAATTAAGTTCCTGCGTAAAACTAGTTGTAGTGGCGTGTTTAGTTGGGAGAATGCGATATTTATTCTTCTTTTGAGTTTGTTGTCTACGTTCCGCTTTCGATTAATCATATTTACTATTGTTCTTGTGTCGTATGCGTTCAATTCTTCCGTAGATAATATGTAAGTTTTATCCCGAAAATACCTTTCTTTTTTCAATGAGACTGTAAGCAGTCGATGCACCATGCTATTGTATGCCGCCATTTTTTGTTCAAACGAGTGATATGTAGTTGCCGGAATTGTTCGCTGTGAATTTGTTGTTTTTCTGAATATGTTGAACTCTAGTTTCCCATTGTTTCTAATGATATTCAGGCCCAAGAAGGGAATTGAGCCATTTTTCTCCTTCTCCATTGTGAATTTGAGGTTCATGTGAATTTTGTCGTCTAATATCTTCTCCGCACTTTCCTTCGGTACCACGGCTATCACGTCGTCTACGTACCTCCACCATACTTGCGGCAATTCATACTTTTCATTCAGCTGTTGCTCGTTGCTTGCCATGAACCTTTCCGCCAATAGAGGTGATAAACCTTGTGTTATTTTGTAAAATTTATTGTGAAATGTGCAAGTTAGATACGGTCGAATCCCTGGAAATTTGGAAAGTACCTGCTCATAAAAGGTTAAACTATGACCTAAGGAATAATTTTTCAAGATTAGTCGAAAGTACCGTTAAGTAATAAAAATGTAATTATAAAAAAAAAATAAATGTAAGCTGGATAAAAAGAGTAAATCAATAAATTTTAAGTTGGTGTACTGAAGAAGACTGCATGTTGCGGTCGTAATACGTATCTACAAGAAAATAAAAAATATATAGTCAAAAAGGAAACATATTTCTTATCTTTTAAATTCAACTATATTTCCTATTCACAAAAAAAAGGTGACCAGGTACGGTGCGAAGATTATAGAGGCATACAACTACTTTGTACAGCGTACAAAATAATTTCCAAAAACTTAGATAGTAAAATTGGGTCATATGCCAACAGTATAATAGGGGAGTATCAAGGTGGTTTTAGAGCAGGTAGATCGACAATAGACCAATTGTTCACTGTCAAGCAGGTACTTGAAAAATACTTGGAGTCCAACATAGACGTACACCCGATTTCCGTTGACTTTAAGCAAGCATACGACAGTATTGATCGTGTACTGTACCAAATAATGCTTTGATTTGGCATAACCTTCAAATAAGTCCGTCTTATCAATATGACAATGATGTCAATGACCTTCCGAATTCGGACTAAATCAGAGATATGGGCTTGCCCCAAGGATTTTCAAGTTGGCTCTGGAGTACGTCATAAGAAAGCTACCGGTTGATACACGAGGTACATTACAATACAAGTAGAGTCAAGTAGTAGCCTATGCAGACGACATCAACATTTTGTCACGCTTATTAAAAATTGCCAAGGAGCTCTTCCTGAAATTCGACAGCGAAGCAAAACTAGTAGAGCTACAAATCAATGAAAATAAAACAATGCTCATGACGCAGTCGAGGAAAAACACCTGAAGTACACAAAATATCGCACTTGACGAATAAAGTATCAAAAATGTGGGAAAATTAGTGTATTTAGGCGCCAAAATAATGAGAACCACTAATGAAAGAGACAAAATACGCTCAAGAATACAACTCACTAATAAAATATTTTTTTTTTCAGCTATGCGGATCTTGAAGACCAGCTGCATACACAGGAAAACAAAGCTCCATGTATACAAACCTGTGATAAGACCTGTGTTATACCATGCGTGTGGAACATGGACCCAGTCAACGAAAATTTGATGTACGTCTATGTTGAACTAGCAGCATTTCTCAAGTACCTGCTTGACTGTGAACAATTGCTCTATTGGCGATCTACCTTGATACTTCCCAATAATACTATTGGCATATGATCCGATTTTATTTTCTAAGATCTTTGAAAATATTATTATCTAGTTAGTTTTAGTTTCAATTTCTCATTTGAAACTATGAAAAATCACAAAAATTAATCAATCAGTAAAAATTATATCGATTAATCTTTTATCTTATTTATGAAGCTATGTACATTGTGTAAGCCAAAATTAAAAATAATTGATTAAGCATTTGTAATATAGCACTGTTAGTATTGCTTTAAATAACATTACCGTAATAATATGTTTGTAATTAAAAAATATTTTCCTTCAGTTTTACAAATTTGAAGGAATAAAGTAATGCTGCTTGCATTTCTAAAAGAAGATGCTCAATGTGGGTTTCAAACCTATGCCGTTTTTTTAAGCTCATTGAGTTACTCTCTGATATAAACAATAAATAAATTGCCATGGTAACAACTAGTGTAAGCAACTGCACGCTCCTAATTTTATATTCCTCTCAATTGTAAATACTTTTTTTGCCACGCAACAACGGCAAAGGTAGCGTCACGTTAAATTTTTTTCCCACTTAAGGCGCTTATGCCATTGAAATGAAAATAAATCTTCTGATTTATTTTTCTCAATGAAATCACGTTACAAATAAAATATTAGCGCTAGTTAACTTTTTTTTTATGATTTTGTTTGAATTTATATCTGTTATCCACCCTCTATAAAACTTAATAATGTATGTTTCAAGCGTGAATTCTTTTGGCACTACTAAACAGTTCTGCACAGTACTTCATTTACAATCAAGGTGCCGTCCCTCCATGAACGGATTTAAAAAATTTTGTATACGTATACGCTCCTCTCCAATCCATATTTATACCTTATTTAAGGTTTAAAGCCTAGACAGACATATGCTATAGAAAGAAATCTGGCATCAGTATACTAAGTAACCATAACACATCCTGAAAGAACAAAACATAAATATGTTTGTATTTGCTAAACTTTTTAATTGGATCATTTCACCCTTTTCACATCAATTTAATGTAAATCTATACGACAAATTTGGTGGTCACCATCACCGGTGTGTATCTAAGTGTGATGGCCTGAGGAGAATTAGTGCACACGTTGAAACCACCTTCTTCTAACATTTTTCTTCTCTAATAATTTTTCAGAAAAATTATTATTCAAAATATGCAACTCATTTATATGTAGCTGCAAACAATTCCATAAAAAGTAATATAAATATGTTCATTCCAGGCAGCTTCATCTGCAGGTATGGGGTAACTTGAGTTGTCGAATAAGACTTTTGCCTGAAGAAGTTAATCGAAATAGCTAGACCCTGCAACAAGATGGGTTTACTTCTTCACAACATTAAACTAATCAACGCCACAAGACTGCAGAAAAACAGTCCACGTCCGCGTGATTTGAAAGGGAAAGTGACCCTTGAGAAACGCCATATTTTATTGCTCCCCGTAAATGCACAACTTTCCTTAGAGGGTGCAATTATTTATTGTGTGGCACATCGAACTGACAACGCCTCCATGATCGGAAGACGATTTATTAGGTGGATGATGAAGTGCAGAAAGATATGAGCTGGATTTGGGAATGAAAGGGCCGACCCGATTAGCGACCACCAAATGATCAAAAATTCGAACATCCCCGAAGGCGGACACCAGGTTGCTCAGTTCGGAAAGGATTCGCAATTTTCCAGAGAAGTATCCTATTCACTATTGTCAACTAATGTCTTGTCATTGCTAGTTGGAGCTGGACTAGATTATGGCTTAGTAAACGAGGTATTTTGTTCACGGGAGTGGTGACCGACTAAAGGGTCCATATGCATTAGCGTTAGCAACTGAACGAGGTTGGCTTTTTGATGGTTCACGGGAGAATGAATGGAAAAACGAAAAGAAAGAAGAAACACAACAAAAATTCATGTTTACTTTACTCGCACATAATCTAACGCTATACATTGCACCCCATATTAATAACTTTATACAAAATTCTTTTACTGAGACGGAATAGAAAGGATAATGTTTCAAGAGATTATATATTATCTTATTTAACAATTCTGATTCACATTGATGTACGAGTAGATTATATTTTTTAGGAAATTTTTGAATGCAATGAAACTTCTTTAGATGGAATACATTTGGGATTAAAATAAAATGGGGATGTGATCTTGAATTGACAGAAAAGTGAGAATATCTGAAATATCACTAAATTTACTGTATAAACCGCTAGCTAAATTATCGGTTGATGTATTTGTGATTGCATTATTTTCGTTCGTCGTGGAAAGTTTACAGCTGTAAAATTACCGTTTCAATACACACTGTATTTTTTTTGGAACCTAATTTTTAGGCAAAGGCGCGTAAAAACGTGGTGTCTTAGAACTATCAATCTTGAGTACGGTGTTTTCTTTTTGTATCTAGTGAATTATTTTTGTTATATAAAATTATTCATCATAATATTGTTATTAATGGTATGGTAAAAATTTGAAAAAAGGGGAAATAAGGAAAGAAAATCCAATGAGAGACAAATCGAATGACCATTTTTTTTTGTTTCTTTTTTTTCGACTATTTTGGACTAAATTTGCAATCAACTTCGGCATAAATTAAAAATAAAGAGAGAAAATTCCCATTCACTCGTACGTCAGGAACAATTTATTTAAAAATCGAAAACACAATAGAATGAAATGTCAAATTCAAAAATTAAACCAAGCAAATAAAAGAAAAGGCAAAACTCCTGCATGAAATAATAATTAAGAGATCATATTACATTATCCTGAGAACATTAAGTACTATAAGGTGGATTTTTCAACATTTAGCTAAAATTATTCATTCTAGTCGCTTTGACAATATGAAATTTATATTAAATTATTTTGTTTATTTGGTATCCGCAGGCTAATTCTCTTTTTTCTTTAAAAGCTGAAAGAAAATATATCAAATTTATTTAGTTCTATTCATTCTATCGATATTTTTGGACAAAATATTTCTTGCAACCTCCAAATTAATATATAATATAGTTATAAAATAATTATTAGCAATTTAAGACGTATCGCAATATTATGCTTGGGTATGTATCGCTGGAGGTACTATGTAGATGAATAGTTTTGTAGAAGCTCAAGGCGGGTTTCAATTTATTTCAACAACGAATAATATTATTTGTTAACATTTACTACATGGCTTTTGTAGTTAAGTTCGCAACAGTATATTAGCTTGAAAAGTTATATCGATGATTATGAGAGAATATAATCATAATAGAATAAAAATGGGTTGTTGAATATTAAAAGTCGGCAATTCATTTCCTCAACCTGACCGGGTATAGGACCCGCATCGATGGCAGGCTCTTCCGCTAATATGGGCAAGCCATCGGGTGCGCTCCTCCGTTTTTTTCTTATTTAACAGGGGCTCTTGCCGGGTAGAGTGGCCTTCCGCTCGCATGCCCTTTTATGGTATAGGGTTATGTGATTCGATCACATAATTCTATAACATAAATTTGTCACGTCTATATTACTCTTTTGATGGGAAAGTTCATGCAAATTATGTTTGTATGAGTTTTCCATTCAAATGGGAAATATATGGCCACGTCTAAGTTTGGATCTTGATCCAGTTGTGAGGGTGCGAGGGGCACCACCTCCATCTGGACGCCCGCTCTTATTTGTGGGCCATAAGAATCATCAGGTAACGACGAAGTTCCCTTAAGTCAGTCTGTCTTCCCCAGGTCCAGTTTGTCCTTTTTCGTCTACAATCTCTAACCTTAAGTTGGTTACCTCCTTTGTTCGACTTCGGTCGACCTTTTTGTGACCCAGGAATTCGTGAATGCGAAATTCTTTTGTAGTGGGTCCTTGTGCTGGGGGAAAGAACCCGCCCCACGACACCGAAACGCTAGCCTGCCAGCGCATTCACGCGTTCCCAGACAAGGCCAATCTCGGCGAGTCTTACCATCCTCTTCCGCTGAGGCAGCAGACCATCGCTGCAGTCCACGCACATTTTTATACTTCATTTCACTACAAGCTACTCACAAAAGTTGATTATTGTAGCTTCTACAATTCTTAAGAAAACTTCCTGTGACGCACTGACAGCCGGGCGGATGCAGAGATATCGATTTCAGTAGGGTATTTTATAATTTTCCTTTTAAAAATCGTAAAAAGAATGATTGAAAATCGACACGATTCTCCATCGAGTTTTAAAATGCAATTTTGAGATAAACCCGAAGCCGCCATGCGTGAGCGTTAGCGGGCTTCACTATTGAAGATATCGATTTGTCACTTGAGGGCATATCATTTAAGTGTCCATAAAAAGTGCTTTAAGCCAAAAACAAAATTTATGAATTTTTTTAAATTTTAAGTGGTGTAACTCGCCTACCTCTCAACCAGGTGAATACTTTTGCGCATTCAACCTAGTGGGGTGTAAAAGAAATAAATAACGTTTATATACCTAGCACCGGTTTCCATTGCCAAAAACAGCTGGTGGTAGTGTCTTGTTTATGCGCTGAAAATTTCTTTCAAAACGGTAAAGCTTTCAACTGATTATTAATTTATCTCTAAAGTAAACTCTATTATAGCAAATAATGGCCGGATGGAGACTCGAAGTGGGCAAAATGGCCTTGTATATAATGTTTCCTGTTGCGTTGTTTCACGCCTTCAATCAGCCAGAATATTTTGAAGAATGGGTGACGAAAACGAAGCGAGAACTGTATCCACCTGAAAACACAGGTCATCGTGAACAAATAGAAGGGGCAATACGCGCGAATCGTGTTAAAAAGGACGAGGAAATGATGAGGGCCTTGGAGGAATTCGAGGCCAGGGAGAGAGCCGCTAAAGCACGTTAAGAATTGTCTTATTTTTATTTTCGGATGTAGTATATTAGCTCGATTAATGTAAAAGTATTTTAAATAAAAATGTAAGATTGTTTAAATAAGATTGTTAGTGGCGTAATATGCATTCATTTAGTCTTCTATGTACATAACTACATATTGACAATCAGCTGGTTGCAGTCTCACATGGGACCTTTAACGTCTAGTTGGTCACGCATAACCACAAAGATTGTAAACAAGTGTGATAATGGGCAAGCATAAGAAGTTTTTAAAGGCTGAGAAGGCTAAAACAAAGTTGAAAGGCGCTAAACTGCCAAAAGGGTTAAATGTTACGAAAACCGATTTTAAAGTTAAGAAGATTGTGATTAAAGAACAGCTGAAGGAGGCAATAATCGAGGACGGAAAGAAGAAACAAAATGTCAAGGTAAGGACAGCTTAGATCTTTATTTATAAACCAAACACAGTATTTAATTTTTTGGTGCAATTTTATATCCCGTTGTATTTAAACTGCCTTTGTTACATTTCAGGAACTTCTAGCTCGCCTCAAACATCACAACAGTTCCTTTCGAACGGCAGCGATTCGTTCTATCTCCGAATACTTCACGAACCAACAAGATGAAATTCATCAAAACTTGGGACCTCTTATTCAGGGAATTTCATCACTTGCGTTGGATATTGAGAAAGATATACGTCGGGAAGCTTTTAAATTATTGGGAACGTTATTCACGTTGGTTCCACCAAAAACGATTGAGCCTTTCTTTGAAATTCTATCCTCCTACCTTCGGTGTGCTATGACGCACATCCAACAAACAATTCAAGAGGATTCGCTTCTTATGTTAGATGTGTTATTAATTCACATACCTCACCTAGTTGCAGGCAACAGTAATAGGATATTTTCAAATTTCTTAGACATGATATCAAAGTTTCGAACCGATGCCAAACCAGGAAGAACATTAACATCGAATGTTGGCAATAAAGTCACTACAATCAAATGGAGGACACGTATTTTGGAACGACTAAAAGAAATGCTTAGTACTATGATACAGCATAAGAAAAATAACACGAAATCCTCAGAACTAGTGAGTGACAGACAAATGGATTGCAAATTTTTTATCCCGAATGTTGCAATGTATTTCCCATTGCAAAGAACTTATTTGAATAAATGTTATGATTTACAAAATGTACTGGTGCGTTCCAGAGATCTTGTAAAGGAAACCGAAAGTGATCGGTTGAAAACATACATAAGTCAGTTGATTCCACTTTTATTTGAATCTTGGCTGGAAGTTCGAAGCAATGAGAAGGAGGATATGAAAAGGGGCGATGTCCTGATAACAAATGATGCTGCTACAACTCTCAAAACTATATTGAGTATTTTGATAAATTTATTAGATTTAGCTGTGCTCTGTGATACAGAGGAAAATGACGACGTGGTGTGCGATTGGTTCAGGAAACATTGTCGTGGGACATTCAATGAACATTTGATGAATGGATTCCCTTATCAGCAGGCAAAGGGTAGTGGAGGTAAGTTGTATTCATTTACGATTTTAAAGTGAATGAATTGACGCATCTCTGGTGTATTCTTTAGTATAACTTGTAACAACCCCATAAGTCACCGCATTTGCTGACATTAATATTAGGCAGTAGATTACCTTTTCCGGGATGGCATACTGAGCCCGGCGAGCGCTCAATCATGTTGTGGGTCGTTTCAGGGTATTCTCTGCCCGTGCTGGGCCACCTTATATATACAAATGAAAACTACTACATAAAAAAAGTTCTGATTTTGTGTTTATGGGAATAATAGGAGAAAATTACAAGCGTTGATAACAAGGGATTATGGAAGGGAAAATAATTAAATATTCAAAAAAAAAGTGCCCAAGAAATTTAGAAATTTGGTGGGTAAGAGGATGCCGACAACGGTCGGCATTCGTAACAAACTGCATAATTTTTATTTCTTGACTGACTTCTTTTTTTCGCGCTATAATTTAAAACAGGGCCTGCACTCCATGCCAAGTATTCTCGATTTTTTAGCCGTGTTCTACGGTTTGAAATGCCTAGCAGTGTTTTGCTGCCTGCATTGATTTACTCTGTCGCCTACCTCAAAGTCGGCTTCCCTTGATCTGTCCTTTCAGCAGTTTTCTGGATACCCCAGCTCCCGCCATGTTCTCGATTCGCCCTGCTCATTTTATTTTTTTCAGTTTCATTATGAGAGAAGCTTGTAGCGTTAAAGTCTTTGTAACTCGTTGTTCTGTTGGATTCACCAAAGTTCTCTTTGATTAATGTGGTCAAATATTTTTCGAAGTGTTCTTGGTTCGAAATCACTTATCAATTTCTCCAATGTCCCTGGGAGCAACCTCGTTCAAAGTCAAAGTCAAAAGTGCTTTATTCAACACTAGTCGTTAATTTTCAAAGAATTAAAGCAAATTCCTAACAACAAAATACTAGAACTTAATAGCCCAAATGGCTCCCTAAATTTATACACTATTAAGGAAAAACATTTAAGAAAAAAACTACTAATTCAATTTATTTAAAATTATTGCATATTTTATAATTCAATTGGGAAAAAAAAGAAAAAAACCAACCAACGCAATTCAAAAATTAATTAAATACTAACACAACAGTGAACTTTTATCCTACACCTAATATGTTATAACCTAATTCTAGTCAAATTCAATCAAAAAACTTTATCTTATAGTAATACAATGCTAACAGAATATTCTTAACCTAAACGTTAAACTTTATCTCTAAACCTAATATAATAAACACAACATATACCTATCCTAAATATTGAAAGCTATCCCTAATTTTTAACATAAATAAACAACATTAAATGCAGCAATAATGAGCTGAAACTCAAAACGAAAAAACACAAAGTCAGAAAATAAACACGAATAATGTAGATATTGTCATTCAGCTACCAATACCTAGATTGCTTCATCTCAGCTTAACCAGCCTCAACGAATCCAGCAAATGAGTAGCTCCATTGGAATTATTGGTCTCTTGAACTCAAATTCGGAGGATATTTTATCTTCTTATCGGTGGCCCGTCTATATATGTGACATATGATTCGGACACCGTCAGAATCAAAAACGTATCGATTCATGTCGAAATATACGAATGCTTCAGGAGGAATGAAGCCAGTGGCGAGACAAGTCTCAATGTGGGGTGGAGCGGCTGTGAAATCCAGGGGTTTTCGCTCACAGTTACAGATCTTGCGATATGATTCCGTAGAAGTTTGAATATGAGATTCCGACTCTCGTCATTTCAGCAGTTTTACAATTTTTTCTATTCGATATACTCGTATAGTGCTTCCAATCCGTATCAGATTTTCTTTACAAACCAGTACATGCACGAAGACATTTCTTTTCGAAAACTCTTAATGTTTCCATAGTACTAGCACTTTGGTTGTACCAGATCTGACATCCATATGTCAAAACTTGTCGAACCAGGGTCTTGTAACAAATATCCTTGACCTTTTGATCAATGTTTCTGGAATGAAAGAGTCGTCGAAGGGACATGACTACTTTTTGTGCTTTACTAAGCGTGCTGTTGACATATTCAGTGTAGTACAGATACTGATCGAGATGAACACTGAGATATCGAGTACAGGATTTATGTGGGACCTGTTCTGAACTACCCTTACCAGCCATAATGTGGAAATCCTTCCAATTACGTTTCATGTCTTGACTGACCACTTGCGGCGTTGTCCGAAACAAAATTGTTTCGCACTTCTGCGCATTGATTTTCATTCGCCAATTGTTGGTGAAGAGCTGCATATCATTAAACATTTTTGAAGATTGCTCTGAACTATTGTAACTTTTCGGTCTGCCGTAAATATGATCAGATCATCAGCAAACACTACCAATAACCGCGTTGGCAAAACGTTAAAATCAAAGCCGTTCAATATCTTGCGCATAAATATTTAGAAGGGCAGAGGCGCAGTAACTGTTCCCTGCTGTAGACCATTCAAGAACTTGAAGTCGCGCATTTTCGACAGATTTCCATCAGTTACAACAAATGATTTCCCCTTTAACATATTGCACATCATGGTGACAAGGTGCCTGGGGAACCTGTCCTGAAGGCGTTTAAAAACTAGTCCATCCAACCACACCGTATCGAAAGTTTTCTCCATATCAATGAGACATGCTGCAACACATTCTCTATCATTTAGTTTCCAACAGGTGTCTGAGGTTACTTTCGTTATCGCGTGTATGGTCGAATGTCTGGCGTGAAAATCAAATTGGCAATTCGGCATCAACTCATTTTCCTCAATGTGGGCGTTTAATGCTCTGTTTAGTATCACTTCAAACACCTGGCTGATGTTAGGCAGCAAGCTGATTGGGTGATAGCTTTTAGGGCTCGAAATTTTTTTCCTTTCTTCAAGATCGGAAATACCTTAGCCTTTTTCCACTCATTTGGGAAATATGAATTGCTCAACATGTTGTTGAACAATATGCA
Organism: Odontomyia ornata; assembly: GCA_963969285.1. Lineage (NCBI taxonomy): Eukaryota > Metazoa > Arthropoda > Insecta > Diptera > Stratiomyidae > Odontomyia > Odontomyia ornata. The sequence continues at coordinate 135,011,798 of OZ017738.1, read as the reverse complement.
ATGATTGCTAATATCAACCTCAGGCAAATGCCGTAGAACTATATTCGGAATACCGTCAATACCATATGATTCCTTGTTGTTTATCCTGCCAAATATGAAACACAAGTCTTCATAACTGACAAAATAATCAATAAGATTCAAGCTCGGTATGAGGTCAGATGTTAATGTTTCATTGAAATGAAAAATTAATTTGCCGTTCAGGCTTGATTTGAAGTCAGAAACTTTTGCTTCAACGACCCCTGAATGTATTTGATTCCCTCTCTCAAGGTTTGGTAGATGACCTAATTCAAAATGAGTTCCAATCAGGACAAGCTTCTGCATTCCATCACATATAATCCTGCTTCCATTTCTATCCGGAGTCTTATCAACAATTTCGATACCAGCCCTATCGAGAAAACTTATCTCATCACTAGCGACTCCAAGATTCGATACCTTCACTCGATACTTTGTAATACAACTTTCTTATTCCTTTTATAAATTCTCTCGCATCAATGCAAATTGTCACCAGTTTTTCATTACGTTCATTACACTTTCTGCGCTATCATACTCGCACATTATAACGCATATGATTTTAATACACTAAACATTTTTTAGATAGAATAAATAGTAGTCTAGAAAGAAAAAAATTAATAAAAAATCAGACAGGATGTCAAGGATGAACAAAAAAGGAATGAAAACTGGGAGTTCAGTTTTTAGTTAGTCAGGAGTTGGTTGATTGGTCTGTTTTGAAAAGTGGACGAAAGATTGAAAAGCAAAGAGAAGATTATTATTCAGGTTTTTGAACAGAAAATAGGAAAAGCAAAATGAAAATTTTTATTCTGTTTTTGAAAAGTGAACAAAAGATAAAAAAACGAAAAGAAGATTTTTATTCTGGTTTTTGAACAGAAAAGTTTTAGTCGGTTAACAGCGATTGTAGATACAATACAAACGAATTTTCAAGACGAGATTGAATGAACTGTTGAATTGTTCGATAAAGTGTAGTGAATTGGGTAGATAAAAATGTCCGTTAAGGCCAGAGAGGACGGTGTGGTTCGCCGATATTGGCCTTGTCTGAGGACGCGTGAATGCGCTGGCAGGCTAGCAGGTTCTTTTCCCCAGCACAAGGACCCACTACAAAAAATTTCGCTTTAACGAATTAAGAGATACAGATCCGTATCGACCGGAGTCGAGGCCGAGGTAACCTACTAAGGTTTAAAATTCCTAAATCAAATGGTAAACTGTGCCTGGCGAAAACAGACGGGACTTGGGACTACTTCGTCTTTACCGACCATACTTATGACCCCCAAATAACAGTGGGGCATCCAGGTAGAAGCGGTGCCCCCTCACATCCCCCCATCTGGATCAAGATCCAATGTAGACATTTTAAGTGAAAAACTCATACAAACATAATTTTAATGAATTTTTCCCTTAAATAAAAAATATGAACGTGAGAAATTTATGTTATATTCTTATGTGATGGAATCACATAATACTATACCAAAAGTAGGCACCCGAGCGGAAGGCCACTCTACCCTGTGAGAGCACCTGTAAACGACTTAAAAAGGGGTGCGCTCATCCGATGATTAGCTCATTATAGTCGAGAGGCCAGCCAACGTGGCGGGTCCCATATCCGGTCACGTGTTTAGATAAATGGAAAGACCGGGTATATAATTTAATAATTCATACCCAACATTTTTTTACAGGGTACTATTTCACAAACTTTTATTGTAATCATATTAGGAAAAATCTGCAAAAATAATAAATTCAGTTGATTTTCAAATCATTCAGTTGGTTCTCAGTCCTATATTGATATCAATGGATAGAACACACTAAGTATTGAAATTTTGAAGAGTAAAGATTGTACTCTAATGCATGCATTGCTCTAGTAGCACTTTAGATGAATTATTTTTTTTTTAGTTTCAATATAAAACAATATATATATAAATAAATAGAAATATAAATATATATAAACATAAAAAACAAACGAATACTCACCCAGCATCCTCGACGAGCGCTCGTAGATGGGGCTGGGACGGCCTGAAACTTTATGAGTTAGCGTTATAAACTTTCTTAACATTCTTATTCGTTACACTAAATTCGTACTTTAATTCGTTAAATTTACTTTGTTTAACTTTCTTAATATAAGTTTTAATCGCGAAAGTATTACTTAGCACTTTAGTTGTATCGGATAATGACGGTAAGGATTCGGTTCCGATTAACCTGTTCCTGTTCAATTTGAATTCTGAGAACATCTAAATCTTGGGTGATAATGATGCTTAACGGATGGTGCTTATCTCCCCAATGATTGAGTTCCAATTTAAACTTTTCAAAGGCAATTAATATATTATCTTCATTAAAATTAAATACGAGTCCATGACGATCCAAAACAGTTCTTTTATAAGCTGAATAACCCAGGCAAAATAAATTAAAATTTCAAAACAGGTACCAATAAAAACATAACGTGTACATATTAAATTAATCTTTCTTTACGAACGCGACGGATAGAAAATGTTGTACAAATACTTCGAACTCTGTTGCATCCAAAAAATTTATCTCTTCTTCGTCTTCACACGCCTTCAACTTCACAGCACTGTTTTCAATAGCTTTTAAATGACCACCACAAAAAAAAAATGCATTCCAGAATATATTTTGTTGATGGATTAACCAGTAATTGTTTACAAATCTCAATTTCCCGGACGCACTGTATGTCAAAATTTCATTTAGGTTTGGCCAACCATTTCTTCACGCGAATGGCCCGAAAGAACGACTCGAACTCTGGGATCGTCAATAACGACGGTCTTTTTCGCGTGAGCGCAATCTTGGCCGAGGTCTCACCGGAGCTATAGAGACCTACGCACGTGCAGCGGAGCCGATACCGTCTGTCGTACGGTTTTGGTGTAAATGAAGATTTCCGTGAAGCTCGTTATCTCGCCCATAGGAAGATACCAGTATATCATTTGCATCTACTACTCGCGTCTTCCGTTATCTTCCTTCCCTCAACAGTACTTCTATAACACTTCCCATTTTGATTAGTGCGATAAATTATCTTAAAGGTTGTTATATCTATATCTCTAGTACTATTCAGCTGATTATTATTAGCTATTAGTCGAAATATATTTCTTGTTCTTTTATTCTCATCAATTAAAATTAGAACGACCGCAGTGATATCGCGCCGAGCGATGATTTTTTCGGGCTATTGTCTAAAACGGGGGCTTTTGTTTTGTATGAGAATAGATGGCGCGCTTTAATGAAAGACAAGTTTTCTATCAATCAGAAATCGAATCCAATCTGTTGGATCCGCCAACAGCTGATGCAAATCTCCCTTTACCGAAAGGTAAACCATGAACGACCCGCAACAGGTGAGATGCTATAGCGAATCGCGAGATCGTTAGCTATTTCGTACGACCTGACTGAATCAGCGACGATTATATTTTCAAGGTTTGTCTCGTATTCGGATGGACTGCGGTGTTGAGCTATTAGGTCGGAATGAGATAGCGGTTGAACGGAAAGAGGAATAACATGAAAGAGATCGTCGTCGCTCTGGATTTTTCCGATTACTCAACATACGTACAAACTCGTGGGGACTTTTGCACACAAAATCTAAATTCGTTGAATCTGGTTCGAGATTGAATAGTTATAGGCTACGGTGGGCTCAAACTGTTTCACTTGCCGTTCATCAAATTTCAGCTCACTCGCGAATGAAAATCCTTCTGGGGATTGTCATCAGGAATTAAATCGAGCCTCTTCGGCAGGCGACACGAACTAGCAATCCCGTGAAGTAATCCCAGGGAGCATTTCCGTTCGATTTATCCGTTTTGATGAACAACAGTTACGCTTTCCACTTGAATATAAGATGAATGACATTACACTCATTAAACGTTATCACACTATTTTCCTTTAGTCACTGCTTATTGCGCCGTTCATATTTCGCAACGTTTTTGTGCTTTGCACAATTTTCTACGACGACGGATGGCGAATTCTGCGTTAAAGTTCCCGGCAAGTTCTCGGAGGAGGCGACGCGCACGATAATCTCCTTTTGCTCGAGACTTTTTCTGATCCCGGTTCTCGCGCGTGCTCGCTGCTTGGCGATCCGTATCAGACTCCCCTTTGTTACCAATAGTCACCTTACGGGACTAGTCGCAACGGCAGTTCACGAGCCAGCTCATCCGTCCCTGTAGATTGCATTCGGCCATGCAACTCGTGGATGAGCTACGTTAAAAAGGTGTTGCCGTGTCCAAATTTTAATTGCAAATTTAAATAATTGTTTTCGAGCAGCTTGCTTAGGCGACTGCTCGATTACTACAAAAGGGACCAACCGCAAGTTTTTTTATTTAATAAAAAATCAAAGAGAGAATACTTATAAATAGAAAAATTTGCAGATTAGCTTAAATTATATTCAGATTAGATTAAATTATATGCAACTTATTAAAATTTTCAAGATTTTTAAAATTTATTTACAAATTAATTTGCTTAAATAAATTTATATTTATTTTCTTTAAAATTCGTAAATTTATATTTGATTTACACATACACATATTTACAATACTGGTGACAGTTTGTATTCTTTTTCAGGAGGTTCACTCTTCTACCATATGAGAATTTAAATTCTCCTTGCCTAATGTTTGACGATCTAAAATTTATCAATCGTCTACGTTAACCAAACAAATGTTTTAAGGCATTTACATTTCCTATAGGAGATGAATCAATCCATTTCATCTAACAGAGAGATTAAATTTTTATTTTTATTGAAAAATTTACATAGTAATGAAGTGACCAGAACAATTTGTTTCCACAAAGAAATATAAATCCCCCTGGGTTGTCTATTACAAGAAATAAAGCAGTCACAAAAAAATTTCAAATGGTATTTGGTGGAGCTTCATTACAGAAGCATGTCACGTTAGTTTTGGTCGATAACTAAGACATAACAACTTCTTACGGAAAAAGCTATTCACTTTCGTAAAAATGCCGTCTGGATCCTGTGGGCTAGTACCCCTCAGTTTTGCCGCCAATTGATTGCTGACCTCACTCCTGAAGTATGAACGGATTAAGTTCCGGACATCCTTCAGCTGTAATTTCAACAAATGGAAAGATTGTAGTTCAAAAATCGCCGATAAATAATTATGTTGAGGCGTATGAGAAGAAGGCTTTCCAATCTTTTTAACCTTGTGATGGTTGGTGTTTCATATCCTTCCATATTGTTTCGATGTTTAATCTTGGAAACTAATTTCTCAATCGTTTCCAACGTCATCTTCTCTAGCTTCGACAAATAGAGATCTATTTCATTCGTTAGTTAGATTACAGTCATTAGGAACCATTGAGCAAGCGTTGCCATGCTTCTGGTACTCCCGATTAAACTTCTTTTGAGGCTTTCCCCGAACAAATCATCCCTTTGATGATTGATTTCCATTACGATTGCGTTATGGTCGCTATCATAAGGAAGCACCTGCAGTTTCTGTTGAGGACTATCAAAGCTGGAATCAAGTCTTGCACCAGCAATGCAGAGGTCCAAATATGAATTTTTCCTAGGGTATGTTGGGAACTCCGACCCATATAGATTGCACCTATATTCAATTTGGTTCTCTGTTATCCACGATTTCAGGGATGCACCATTTGGATTATAGTTGGCGCTCAGCCATGATGTATGCCGGGCATCCAGGTCATCGGTAACAATAAAATAACTGTGCAGCCTGTTCAATTCGAGTATTTCAAACAAGAAATTGAGCTCCTCCTTGAACTTGAGAACGTTTCGACCAGTTGTATAGGCAGAGATAACAAAGAGGTTATCCCTATCTGGCAGTGAAATTTAGATAACAGACACTTCAAGAGATTCAAATTTTTTGAATTCTACTCTATCAATATTTTGGAAACAATAGGGTCTTCTAACCAATATCCCGGTGCCACCTCCCTCACCACCATTTACCCTATCGTTTCTTACGAATTCAAAATCCTTTAATATCATGGAGTGCCATGAAATGAGGTGGGTTTCAGTGAGAAGCATGATGTAAGGCTTTTGCTAAGCAATGAATTTAAGGAGATAGTTACGTCGATGTAGAGTAACAATGGAGTTGGCGTTGATCGAGATGAAACGAATCCTATCCATTGAAATATGACTGGATGAAAAGTTCATTAGCAAAATAACGTGTGTGAAAAATTGCCGCGTCGTTGCGTAAGCGAATATCGCAGTGAAGAAGCAAAAGAAAATTTGTTAAAATTGGTGTGTGTGTCTGTTGATCACTGAGATGATTAACGCGCTGGATAAAGCAACCATAAAATATTGGAATTTCGCTCCCTGTTGCAATTCAAAAGTGAAAATAGATATTTTTCATAGGTGCACTTGTCATGAAATTTGCTATAAATGCAACATCATCAAATTATCTATTGTTTAGGTTTATAATGATTAATAGTGCGTCCATCGTGGATAAAACTTGACCACGTATCTGACCAGGAGTACTGCTATAGTTGCTTTGTTTGCATCACCTACAAGCTCGGAAAGTATTGACTGGATACAATTGAAAATTGGAGATGGATTAGCCAACATGGAAAGAAAAAATTTATCGTGGGGAAAAAATATCCAAAATCTGGGAATGCTATTATTTTGCTACTGAATGCAATGTGGAGCCGCCTTAAGGGTAGGGTGTACATGATTCTTTGAATAAAGTTTGAAACCAGTATATTGGTCATATGTGTACATTGATTTGTGTTGTCATTTTGAATTAACGTAAATTTAAGAAAATGGTTAGCTTGATTCGTGAATTATAATTTCGATGCGTTAAAGTTGCTATTATGCCAATTTCAAGGTATTAGCAAGAGTGCACAGCTCCGTTAACATTGTAACAGGACCACATTGGAACCAAAATGGTCCTTACCCGCCCCATCTACGAGCGCTCGTCGTCTCCAAATCTTGGTTATTTTTGTATGTTGGTGCAAAAACCCAGAAATTTAATATTATAATTGACCACTATCGCTAGCACACTTTATTTATTATGTCTTTCTATTTAGCTGGACCTTTGACCGGGTCTGGTACCCGCCACGTTGGCTGGCCTCTCCACTCATGAGCTAGCTATCGGGTGAGCTCACCCCTTCTCTTTGCGTTGCAGCTGCTGTTGCAGGGTAAAGTGGCCTTCCGTTTGAGTTTCTTATTTATGCTATAGTATTAGGTGATTCCATCATATAAGACTATAAAATAAATTTGATATATGGATGTTTTTCATTTAAAGGAAAAATTCATGCAAATGTGTTTGTATGAGTTTTTCATTTAAATGGAAAATATCTCGCCACGTCTACAATGGATCTTGATCGGGATGCTTCCACCTGGATGCCCCACTCTTATTTAGGGGCCGTAAGAATACCTAGTAGAGATGAGATCTTCTCGAATCTCGCTCGCTTTCGCCAAGCCCAGTAGTCATTTTGCTTTTGCAATCCATCCCTTTAGTAGGTTACCTCGACTTCGACACCGTCGAACCGGCTCGTTTTATCTCCTAATTCGTGAATGCGAAATTTTTTTGTAGTGACCCCTTGTGCTGGGGAAAAGAATCCGCCCCACGACACCGCAAAGCTGACCTGCCGGCGCATTCACGTGCCCTCAGACAAGGCCAATTTCGGCGATTACCAACATCTTCGCTCGCCGAGGCAGCAGACCATCGCTGCAGTCCTTTGCGGATATTGATATCTTCGAATCACTACAATATTAACTGTAGAAATCAAAATACTTGGATTATAATTTTCTTGAATCAACGTATATTAAAATAAACACCAAATATTTTAAAATAAAATGTTTTCTTTATAGAAGAAGACGAAAGAGGACATCTAAATATTCCTCAAATTAATTACAATTCTTACTGTTGATTTTCTAAGATGAGAAGAAAAAGGATATTTGAATATTCCTCGAACTCATTACAATTCTTTTTGTTAATTTTCTAAGAAGAGAAGAAAGAGAACATCTGGATATTCCTCAAGGTCTTGGTGAAAACAATTTTTGCAAATGAGCAAAATTCTTCAAGGTATTACATCCATCAATAATTTTCTTCTTTAGGCTTTCGTAGTCTGATTCGCGTATTCTTATGCTCCATGACAAAAGGTAAATTTGTTGCTTTTATTATTGAATTTAAATGATAGTATGGAACACAAGTTCACTCCAAATTTATAATCGTTTTCCGAAACTTGTACTGTTGTGAAATTAAACTTATTAAAATACGTAGCTATTCCTACTACAATAAAATTTATTTATTTTTTTTCGTATTCGCATTTCGGGGGTGACTTTCTCCCTTCCTCATTTTTCCAATCAAATCATAATATATGTAATAATCTTAATCAATTTGAATTTGCTATAGTTTTTTTGATGAAATGTGTTTAACTGATAACGTATAAGTTTAGAGAGCCATTTGGGCCGTTAAGTTTTTGTATTGTTATTGTTTGGAATTTGCTTTATATTCTTTTAAAATTTATAATGATTAGTATTGAATAAAATGCTTTTGACTTGACTGGACTCCCTTCCTCAGTGCAAAAGCTACTATATCATTGACAATTTTTAAATTTTATTAATACTCTATAAACTTATTACTCTACACATCAATAAAAGGTAATTAGAGAGGGTGCTGCTTCTGGTGGATGCTATGACACGGATATTTTCATAAAATTAAATCCCTCCTTAGGCATTTTGATTTTCGTGTCGTAGCATCGACCAGAAGCTACACCCTTAAATACCGACTATGTAGCGAGAAGGATCCCCTAAAAAAGATGTAAATAAGCGGGATCGACAAGATTAGTTGCAATGATTGCTAAGAGTGTTACATCGGGCAAACAAAAAGTGTAATCAAAACGCGTTTCCAAGAGCACATGAACGAAATAATTAGCGGAAATAAACGAGGTCTCAACACAGTACGATCAGCGATGGCGATGCACATAATTGAGATTACGGTCATACTATCGACGAAGACAATTTAAAGCTTGTTAAGTCAATCGACTTTATTGATGTCAATCGAATTTATTGATGTACAGAGTAATAAGTTCATTTACATTTTTACCTTAAACCCATAGAGTATTAATAAGATTTACAAAGTGTCAATTATATAGTACTGAGGAAGGGAGTAAGTCACCCCCAAAATGCGCATATGCAAAAAATAAATTGTATTGTAGTAGGAGTAGCTACGTGTTTTAAAAAGTTACTTGTTTGGTTCACAAATTTGTAGTGAAAGTAGGGTATAAAAATGTCCGTTTAGGACTGCAGCGATGGTCTGCTGCCTCGGCGGAAGAGGATGTTAAGATCCGCCGAGATTGGCCTTGTCTGGGGACGTGTGAATGCGCTGGCAGGCTAGCGTTGCGGTGGCGTGGGGCGGATTCTTTCCCCCAGCACAAGGACCCACTACAAAAGAATTTCGCATTCAAGAATTCTCGGGTCACAGAAACAGTCGACGGAAGTCGAAAAATGGAGGTAACTAGCTAAGGGTGGCTAAGATCTTTGAAAAAAACAAATTGTGCCGCGCAAAAACGGACCGACTTGCGGAGACTTCGTCGTTACCCGACAATTCTTATGGCCCACAAATAAGAGTGGAGCATCCGGATAGATGTGGTGCCCCCTCGCACCCTCCCAACCGGATCAAGATCCAAACGTAGACGTGGCCATATATTTGACTTTTGAGTGAAAAACTCATACAAACATAATTTATATGAACTTTCCCATCAAAAGAGAAATATAGACGTGACCGATTTATGTTATAGAATTATGTGATCGAATCACATAACCTTATACCATAAAAGGGCACGCGAGCGGAAGGCCACTCTACCCGGCAAAAGCCCCTGTTAAACGTCAAAAACGGTGGAGCGCGCCCGATGGCTAGCCCATGTTAATCGGAAAGCTTTCCATCGTGGCGGGTCCTATACCCGGTCAGCACGACAGAATGAAAGACCGAGGGTAATTCTTTAGGTAAAACATTACTTTATTTCATTTTCTGACCATAGAATGCAAAACTAATAACAAAATTCACAGTTTCGAGCATCCTTTGTGCAGCACTCTTCTTCAAAACCTTTTTTTTCTTTGTTTACCAACCATATTCATGTATAAAAAATAGATATAATAGAATATATCCATTCAGAGCTCAATAGAGTATATGAATCTTTGCGTTTCCATTTCTATTTTTTTTTCAATTCTTCTGTTTTAAATTTTTCTCTTCAACCCCGTTGGAACAACAAAAGTTTAAAAATTAAAAAAAAAAATTAAAATATATTATATAAGCATTTTATAGAAAAAAAAATTAATTAATAAGCAATTTATAATGAAAAAGTTATTTAATAAGAATTTTCTAAAAAAAAAAGTTAATTAATAAGCATTTTACAAGAAACAAATTAATTAATGAACATTTCATAAGAAAAAAAATTAAATTAATTAATAAGCATTTTATAGTAAAAAAATAAATAATCAACAAATAAAAGGGTACTTACCCACATCCTCACGAGCGCTCGATAACGATGTAGGTGAGTTGCCTTGTAGGAAATTTATATTTAATAACCAAATCCTAGCAATGATACCTTGAACAATTTTTGTTGATTCCAAGCTTATTGCGGTTGTTTCATCGTATTGCTCCTATCCCATAACATGTAAAGAAGCACCGAAAGCTTTCAAATCAGCCTTTATGAGACTTCATATTTCAATTAAAGATGAACGTGCCTAGATTTATTACTTTTAACATAATTACATTTTCTATAACTTCTTCATCATATATATTAGATTGAGCTTCGTAATCTGTTAAAACCGCACAAAAACTGGTAGAATTTCACTTGAACTTAATAAATAATCTAAGTTAATTTATTGCAAATCATACATCCACACCTATCTAGATGTTGGTTAAACTGCCATGATGGTAGCACTTGTACAGCGGAACACTCATTCAATAAATGCGCACAGTCTTTTTCTTCCTGGCCAATCATGGCAGCTTCTACCAATTTGAAGAAACGCAATATTCTATTATCCACTACTGCAGACTTTTTCAGATCGTTGATGTCCCTTGGATAATAACTGTCCTGATTCTCTGTTTTCAGGCTGTCCACTAACAAGAAAATGAATAAACTAGCAGCGTAGTTATCTGCGATCTTGAAACAATTTCCAATTTGTGGAAGTACAGTTAGTTTAGCGATACGAACACGCGAGTCTTATGAGTGCTTATTTACATTACATATTTCATCGATGCACACGATTTTCACGTCACTTGCATCACTTGACGCAAATTTGTCTTTTAACGTATTAAAATCACATCTGGCGACGAACATTTACATTGATGATCGATCTCATCTCACTCTTTATATATTTTTCTCATTACTGTTCGCACTTCACTAGACAGCACGACCTTTAGGCAGAATTGTTAATGTTATGTCACTATGTGTGCGAGGTATTTTCACAAAAACCCGTCCGCTTGAATATTATATCGAAAATATCCCATGATTCTCACATTTGCGACTTATTTAAATGCACTCTAAGTTGTTTGCGAAGTTTATTTTTCCAGCGCACCCTCGTGTGATCGCTGCCGCGATTAAAAGCAGACTCCTCGATCCGTACCCAAAGCTTGTCTTTCTTCTTTCCCCCGGGTCGCTACCGGTAAAAATTCAATCAGCTGCCCACTCAGCTGAACTCGAATGAATTCCGTGATGTAATACACAGTTGGCCTGCTAAAATTAGTGTTTCCACATCCTAAATTTTAATGGGCAGATTAAAAGTTTTTTTTCAAGAAAATTGGTTAAGTAAAGAAAAAAAGAAAAAGATTCTAAATAGTAATAAATGTCAAATCTCATGAAGAATATAATTAAAGAAAACGATTAAAATTTAATATAGAGGAAAATTTATATAAAGTTACATTTAATATAATAAGAAGAAAAATTATTCTACAAATTACGATTACAAGGGAAATAATTACATATTTCGAGGTTTTCGAGCAGTTTGCTTGTATGACTGCTCGATTACTACAAATTCGATTTATTCTTTTCTATCATGAAATAATGCTTCTAAACTGCAAATCTATAATATTTTGAAAGTATTTTCAAGATGATTTTATTTACACCAAATTAAAACCAATTTGCACTAACGAGAGGCTTAGCCATTTGATATATTTACATAGAAATCAAATTTTGATAAACATTGTATCATTTTATCTGATCATTATTGCAGTTTCAAAAAACAAATCGAAAGGACACGCAACAGATCGTGAAGTTTTGGAGACCGGCGGGACATATTGTATTAATCAGAATCTTGATTTAGTATATTTGTATTGTGCATTGAATGCGCCGATAAAACAAATGACTACCGAACATTCGAGTAATATTTTACAATATCTCATTGGTAAATATATTGATTATTAAAAAATATGTTAGACTATACTAGATATTTGATGGATAATTGCAGGCAATATATCGACATTTAAACCATACCCTGTAGATTGGTTAACCTCCTTACCGAAATGTCTACGTGAAATTCTGTCGACAAACGGCTCTTACTTTCTGCATGTTGATGAAACACAAACCAAATCTCTTCTTAACACAGTTCTAGACTGTTTCCAAAGCAATAAATTTAGTCGCGAAATGAAGAATAGGATTCTCGGGGTGTTGTGCGATATAATCTTGAATAACAATTTGTACAAGTCATACGGGTAAGTGTTTATTCGTAATACGGCCACGAAGAGCAGTTCATTTTATAAGTCAATTTTAGACACAATGAATTTGATGGATGGCTGAACGACTTGCCGCAATTACTATGCAAGGCTCAAATACCTTACCACATTATATTAACACTCAGCCAGTTTGGAAAACAAAAATGCCACGCGTTTTTAAATGCATTCCAAAGAGCAGCGTACTCAATTATAGGTTTGTTACACTAAATTCACAACTATTCATTTAATCATTTCAAACTGTTTTAGAGAATTTGCCAACAATTAAAGTTATTGGTTGTGACGACCAGTTTGAGGCTCAAAAGTGCTTAATGAATATATTCTATTGGATAGATGGATGGAGTGCTGAAGAGAAACTGGATCTTGCAGAGTATGCTAAACATAGTCTAGTTGATGAGAAAATAAAAAATTATATCTTGTTCATAATACAACATGATCTTAATAAAACAATTGTCTAAAGTTACTTAATCAAAATATATTTGACTCCTAGTCATTATTTTTACATCATTTCCTTATTGAATGGAAATGCAAGACGAACAAAACTAAATCTAACCAACCTTCAAGGCAATCAAAAAAATGATACCACATTCATAATAACACATTGAAAATTCATTGTATAGGTGCATCTGATTCCAGATGGTAGCTCTTCACTCGTGAAAACCAAAACGGTGGATATTTTGCCGATGTCAATTCAAAATCAGTTTGAATCTCATAATTATTTTTCGTTTGAATGAATGTATAGCTCTTCCAACACAATTGATTGAATTTCTTTCGCTTTGTACTGGCAACATTCAGTTCAATGAAAAATGTTTGAATATCTTCAACATCATTATTATTCGTATTACGCTTTTTTCCACTTGTAATTTTTGGTAGTCGTTTCAACACGATAACAACCTGATCGCCATGCAACCGATAATGACCGCGAAGAATCTCTGGACGTGATGTATTCGCTGCATAAAGTTTTCCAACTGATTGGCTTGGATCCTCAGCCGATGTCATCATTAATACTAAGCCATCTGGGAAGAAGCGTATGTAACGATAATACTCGACGATTTGTACTGGACGATAAAATTGATCCTGAAAAGGAATATGGAAAAAAATAATAGGAGACGATTATTATCTGATTGCTAATATAATTTAATAATGATGAAGTTTCAGATTAAACAATGTTGATGTGCGAAAAATATAATAAAAGAGCCTTTCGCCCATGTGTAAGCAACAATTGTCAATGTTTTGCCATATGTTGAAATCAAAGCCATATAAAGTAATGGACGCGAAATATACTTATTTTCATCCATACGTGAGTTTGCTACATACATGCATTCGCATCCATTTTCTCTGACATCTATAGTTGAAATTAAGCCTCTTGAAACAAATCTTTTATCATATTTTTCCTTATTTGCTACGCAAAGGGAACTTATACGTGAAAACTTTCGAAGATATACAGAATTTAGTTTATAAGCATCGCATCAACTTAGCACCTCTTTCGAGGTTTTCAGCAAGGTTGGTGATTCTAACTTCTATAGTTTCTGAGGAAACTTCTTGAGACGCACGGTCTGATAGGTACCGAATAGGTTATTGATAATATTTTTTTACAATACCCTAAAAAATCCCGTCCTTAAGAATATATCAATTTGTTTCATCAAAGGAACCTTCAAACTTATCAGATAAGCAGATCTATTAACAGCAGTATAAGCAAAACAGGCAGTATAGGTATTATTGCGAGCACAATTATGAATTTTGCATTTCTCAACTTCTAATTATTGCATTGAAAATGACTCAAAGGGGTCAAAATGCGGCTGCTTACTCAAAAAAACAAGGCCCGGCGGCTTTTAAAGAAAAAATTCTAAATTAATTGACTCGATAAACACGGCATTAGTATTGAGAGAACGTCACTGATCTAATCTGATCAAGGATACAGATACAGGTTGACAAAAAACCCACCCGTATTTACAACATTTAGTACTAGAGTCTCATTAATCCGATACCATTAAAAGTTAAGGGCTGCCAGATTACTGGAATGTTCGGATTGCTAGCTTGTATTAAAAAAAAAAACAAAATTAGGATAAATGACAATTACATACTTTTCTAATTTACTTTTAAGTAATCCTTAATGGATCTTTCTGAAAAATCTTGAGACCAATCGGCAATTTTAGGTATGGTTGGATCCTTGGCTCACTGATATCCAACACCATGCAATGTTAAATCTTAACTTTTGCAATATTAATAAAGGTTCCAAACTCAATCATCAAATTTCTGTCATTCTTGGACAGGATGTCCCTTACCCTGACAAGCCCGTTAAATTTGTAGAAAAAAAAAAACAAAACTCGTCTCTATTTGTGGGTTCAGAAACTTTTTTCTAAGAGTTTAATCTGTTAGATGAACATTATTGTGGTCGGTTTTGATTAAAATTTAATAGTTTTTTCACACCCTTATGGATCACAAATCATTGAGCTTAAAATAAAGCAAGTGTTCAATTACATAAATTTAGTTATCACATAAGATGGAAACATGTTCTATCCTAAACGAAACGTATGCGTCTCGGTCGGTATTGCCGAACGAAGAATGAAGGAATTTTACCTAGGGTTTGGTAGCGTTATGTAGACGATGTTTTCCTGTCGTGAAATGATATCTTGGAATTACTCAACAGCCGTTATTCTAGCATAAAATTTGCCATCGAATCAGAAAATGAAGAAAAAACGCTGCCTTTTTTTGATTTAAATATTACGCGCAACGGCAGAAAAATAAAATTTTCAGTACAAAGAAAACAAACAACAACAGATATGTAGACTCGTATTTTCCACAGAACAAAATTACAGCATTTAGATCGATAATATATTGCATGTTTTGTTTGCCATTATCAGTGGCAGATTAAAAGAACGAGTATGAGCATATGATACACTTGGCAAAAACGAATGGATAAAATAAAGTACTTATGGACAAATTGATGCATAAAATGAAAAGAGAGAGCGAGAGCGAGAGAGAGAGAGTGCTTCAACACTTTTCCATTAAAACGTGACAGCAAACAATGTGTAATCGCGTGTATCTATGGCAAATGTTCCAAAGATTAATCTATTAAATCAATGCACATAATGTGATATGAAGTATATTGGACAAACTAAACATAAAAATGTTGTTGCGAATTCCGGGGTGCCGGCTTTCTCCGCCGTAACATCTCCACCTTTCTTTGGACATATATACCCTTTTCCTCAGTAAATTTATTTATTTTTATTATAATTTACCAATTTCCCTATAGTTTTTATTTCCCCATCATCACAATCCTACCCATCTCCCTTATTTTCCATTACTAAAAATAGTAATATAATAATAATTTTAAGTTTCCCACTAACAACACTCCATTCATTAATTCTCATTAACAAAATTTCATTCGATACATCTTCTCTAACAAAAACTAATTCCTCCCTTCATACTAACTAATTTTATTCATTAGCTCCCACTAACAAATTTTATTTTTCGTATAACAAAAAATTCATTCACGTGCCTACTAACAAATTTCATTTCCATGCCCATCAAGAAAGTTGAATTTGCTAATTCGATGAATGGGAAATCAACAGAAGGCGGCTCCGTTGGTAGCGTCGTGGATTCTCGACCGGGGGTCCGCTGGGACCCTGGGTTCAAGTTCCCCGAGCGCAGGAAAACACTCTTTTTAGAATATCCGCAAAAGCAATTGTTTCCGTATATATATATATATGATGATTTGCATCTAACCAAACGCTATAATGGTTATGCCAATCGCCATATATGCAAAATGGCAATTGTTGCGGTTGTCGATATGCAAAAAGATGTGTGGATAGCGGAATAGAAGTGTAATGAAGTTACCTTACCCAGATGCGGCAGCGATAATTAGGAATGAAATGATTACGGGATCGGATTTTTGGGTATGAAATTTTGGATTGGTAAAAAGGTTAGTTAGATTTGGCTGGTGAAGAAGAGGGATTGCTTTTGGCGAGCGAGTTTTTAGCGAGTTTTTCGATGACGACGGGGAAAGAATAAGAAAAGTCTTGATTTGGACTCAGTGCGGAAAGTTTGAATTGACGAAATTATCTCAAGTTGGTGACGGATGTGCATATTTGGGGAGGATCGTAGGAGTGGTTCATGAAGTGTCGGGAATTACATTGCAAATTTGATTATGAATTGTGATTATTGGAACTGAAAGAAGAAAAAAAAAGAGAGAAATCAAGGGAAGTGTTGTGGTGCAACTTCCATTAATTTGTCTGTAGCGATTAGACGTAAAAAGTTTAGGGTGAGATTGCGACGTGTTAAGAAGTGAATTTTCCTTATTCGTGACGCCGATGATATAAGTTGCAGCAAAGTGCTGGGTTTTAGTTATATTAACTACTTTGCGAAGATTAAATTGGTGCGAGTTTGGGAGTGATGAAAGGAGTGGAAATTATTAAATTATGTGAAAAAAAAACCAAATCAAGTGCTAAGATTGATAATTTATGAAAAACCTGAAGTTAAGATTGATTGTTTATTAAAACTGCATTGTTGGTTTATGGAGAGAGCTAAGTTTTGGACGTTGAATTTTCTTCAATTTCATATGAACAGTGAAAGACTGAGACGGTGGATCGTAGTGATAAAAGTGGCCGGTTTGGGTTGTTTTAAGTAGTATTAATATTTTTAAATTGGAGTTAATTTTCAGTGCTCCCCACCTTCGGTTGCCCAGCGGTCTGAAGCCTTATTATGGGTGAGTAAATTGCACATTTTTAGGGTTTTGTACTAAAATACAAAACCCTATTGCAATCACGACCTGTGTCCGTCTGTTCGTCCGTCCGTCCGTCCGTCTGTATGTCACAGCACTTTTTCTCCGAAACTATAGAGGCTACAGCCATGAAACTTTGTGGAAAGGTCAGAAGTGGTGACCTCTTGAAAGTTCAAGGGTGGAAAAATTTTTCAAAGGGGTTTAAGGGGGGTCTCCCCATATAGGGAGGTGACCCCTCAAAAAAAAATTTTCACCATTGGTAGTCGAATAGGGTGTCATTGGTAAGGTCTTAATGAGATCTTTTCAAAACACGTCTTCAAATTGCTTTAAGAGTACCGAGGGGGGCAGGGAAAGGGGAAATGTACGAACTTTTCGCGTACCCCCCCCTCGCGATTGGACACCTTCCATCCGAAAAATCTGAAAAAAATCATGAATGTAGGCCTTAATGAGTACAACAACAACAAATACATGAGACGTCGAAATTCACTCAACTTTGTTAGTAATAGTATGATTTATCGATTTTATGTTTTCTTGAATAAAATCTAAACGGTACCTTTAAATTCAATAAAATTTAGCAAACAGATGACTACTTATAAGATTGATCTTTCCTGAAAGTTTCATAAAGGTCGAATAGTACTTAACGAAGTTATAGCGGTTTGAATTTTCCCGTATTACTATGGAACAATATGCCCTTTATTACTATGGAAACATATGGCTATGGAGCCATATGCGCTTTTATCGATTTAGACACTACAGCTTTGCTAGGATTTGCATGAAAATTTCAGAAATGATTGGTATCATGAAAATGAGTACATACAATTGAAACAAGTCGAAGAGGCAGGCGCAGGGGGGGAAATACATGAAAATTGTTTTTCTAAAAAATCTGGAAAAATTATCAAGGGAGATATCTATGGGTATAACTAAAACAAATACCTCAGAATTCACAATTCGTTCAACTTTGTTGATAATAGTATGACCCTCGAATTTCGACTTTTCTCCAATAAAATCGTCTTTGACATGTTTCTTGATTTTATTCGTTGCTGGTTACTGCATTTTGTAAGTTGAGAACAAAACCCTTCTGACATGAGCGTAGGTCTGTCTACCCAACTTGTTCATTATATTTTCTTTTACTTATACTTTTTTGTCAGATTTGAAATTTGAATTTAAGTATTTAAAGACAAAGGACTTAGCTTGCTTTATATTAGTTTACTCATGAATTATTGTTGTGTTTATTTTTCTTACTTCAAATAAAACGGCCACTATGTTGTAAGTAAAAATAATTTTTTCATTTCTCAAGATGACCTCCTCTTCCGTCCACTCCTTTCGTGTTAGTGTCTATATGTAAGGCGGTTCAGCACGAGCAGAGGGTGTCCCGGAAGTCCCACGACATGGCTGAGCGCTAGCCGGCCTCAGTATGCCACCCGGGCAACAGATTGCGCTCAATTGGTTTTCTTATGATTTTATTAGTTTTTAATTATAGTTTAAATTTTTCAATTTTAGATTTGTTGGGCTGAGTACCTGTAGTGCCTAACTTGAATAGTGGTTTGTGCATTCCAGGGAAATTTTTTTTTCTTTTATTTGCAACGCTTTTAGTTATAATCTTCGCTTGGATAGTTTGATGATGTTTCAAATGATGAATTTGTAGTTTATTCATGATTTCATGGACTGTTTTGAGTTTTGTTTTGAGTTTGATTTTAATTTATAGATCTTTGATCACGGGGTTCGCCGCAGTTGCAGTGGCGCCCACCGTGCTGAATTTTGTGTTTAACAGTCTCCACCGGCTATGACAGTGGTCAAGCTGTGGCAATGTAGATGTTGGTTGGGATCAACCGAATTTCAAGTCGTTGGCTATATCTCCCTGCACGAGATAGTTGGACTTGGATCCAACTCTTGGAATTAGCCAACGCTTTCGGATCTTCCATCATCTTTCTGGTTTTAGCTTTGGGATTTGTGTGGCTCTTGTCCGATTCATTCTGAAGTCCGTCGAGTTTCATAATGGTCTCGTAATCGGCCCTTTATGGTGATAATTTTAGCGGAATACGCCTTCAAGTTCCATAGTTATACCAGGTACTGTTGTGGTTTATCTGCTCTTGTTGTGTGCAAACTTTAACCTTCATCCGATTTAATTACCTTTTCTTTCCCTTTTTCCTTTTAATGGGAGGATCATTTTGAGAAATGAATTGCATGACATCTTTCAATTTTATTAATTTACACTTTCTCTTCGCTTCCTTGTTTTTCTTTGAATTTTAGATTAGCTATTGGTTAGTTTCAATTTTGGTAATGTTTTATATTCAAAGTTTTGAATTAAGGTTTGGTTTGGTTATATGTTATTGGGTTTTAATTAGGGTTTTAATTTAGATTAGTTACATTTTATTAGGGTTTTGATAAGTTATTGGGTATTTAGGATAGTTCATTTTACGATTGATTTTAGTTTTGATTAAAATTTTAGTAAGTTTGAGTTTTGTTGATTGAATATAGTTTAGACTATTGAATTTAGATTTTGGTTTAGTAGAGTTAAGTAGAATTTTTCATAGGATAGTTCTATTGATAGAGATTCAGATTAGGGAATTCGAATTAATTTTTATTTTAGCTTAGGCTAGGCGTAAAAATTTTATGTATTTATTTACTTTTCGGTTTGTCTGTCTGCTGTTCAATTTCTAATTTGCTTTTAATTGAAACGTTTGTTTGTCTGTCTGTGATTTATTACATTATTTATTTCATTCAAATTGTCTATGCTGTCAGTCTGATACTTATTGATTTCGCTGATTTCGTCGGTGTGTCCGTCCGTACATTTTTAATTAATTATTGATTTTTAAGTTTGGTTATTTAGTATTAATTATATTTATTTTAAATCATGGCATCATCACTTCTTATTCCACCTCCAGCTTTGACGACGAAGTATATTCCTTCCCGCCAATGTATCAGTGGAGGGTTAATTTTGATGGTTCTTCTGCTGGCCTCGACATCGATCAGTTCCTGTTTCGAGCCATCACCTTGGCAAGAAATTACAACATTCACTTGGGGGGAACTGGCATCCTGCACATCCTTCTGAAGGGACCTGCAGAGGAATGGTATTGGTTATTCCGGCAGCTCAAACCCAACTTTACGTGGTCGGATTTGGAAGCTGCGTTGAAGGAGCGTTATGGATCTCATTGGACGGATGGAGATGGCTTTGCGTCTTAAAAATCGGTTATCCGATTTTGACATGCAGACCATCTTATTGCGGAACATGGACGAACGAATGAGGAATCATTTCGCGGGCTTGGAATTCGCATCGGTAACGGAGTTAGTTCGTCACTGCACTAGAGTTGAAGGTGTGGTATCCCTCCGGTAGACCTGTGGTTGACCATCGCCGTAGGCATCCTCCCAACCTTGACGCTGTTGATATGTTGGAGAATGCCTGGTGTGATCTCCAAGCAAGATCTGCTGCAGGATATCATGCACGCTTTCAGAGTCAGCCTCCAAGTGAGATCCCTTGTTCTTTCCAGGAACATCATCACCCAATGAATAACCAGATACCAGACCAGTGCCCACCCACAAGTTTTTTCGCATCGCCTCATATGTCCGTCTTTCCACAATTTTCTAGCGATCTGATTGCTCCAAGTAGTTTCCCGGATCTCTCCAAAAGTAATGGAACGGCGGGCGATGATCATGAAGTTTTAGAGCACGACGTTTTCGGGATCGCTTCCGGAGATGCTGGCGATATTTCTTCGCCAGGCGTTTCTTGAAGCGTGCCTGTGTGGAGTCAATTGTTACAACTCCTGGCGACAATAGGCCCTACGCAGAGAGGTCGCAAATTGACGGGCTTGCTTGATAGCGGAGCCAGTGTCAGTATCCTCGGAGCCGGAGCCTTAGACCTACTGTCGGACTTGGGTTTGCATATGCATACCGTGCATGCTCATGTCCAGACTGCATCAGGGCACAAGGATCCAGTTCTGGGATATGTCACCACATTGGTGCGATTTAACAACACCACCAAATTGATGAGATTCCTGGTTGTTACTTCCTTGCCGCACGCAGTGCATCTTGGAATTGACTTCTAGGATCTCTTCAAGATAGCACCAATCCCGATCAACGCTATCGAAGCAGCCGCAGTTTATGTTTACTTCATTTACCGCACGCTCGAGTTACGAGTATTTTAGGAGTTATCTCGAAAGAGATGTGTAGATTTCACTTTAATTTGGCGTTAAACATTTCCCAGTCAATGCAAGGTTTAATGACATACATACTACTGAACTTAATATTATGACAACCGTTGGTAAATTCGCTATTTCATTCATCATTTAATCTTATGACAAACGTTGGTAAATTCGCTATTTTGAGACTGATCATATTTGATTTCCTTACGAATTTAAATATATCTCTGCCCTCTTTAATTGGCGTTGGTACTACCCCAAAACTCATGAGCATTTTCAGCGCATCCGATCAATATGGGAGCTTCTTCCTTTCAAAATGTTGTCCGGGGGAAGCGACTTGGATCTCAAAAATGCAATAACATGCCGTGGTTGATTCTCTTCAGTTAAACTAAGGTTTTCAGGGACACCAGATCCTGTGCCATGAATTTTGAAAGACACATGTAATTAATGTTTTTCCTAATCAAGAAATCTGCCCTGGCCAGTTCCTGTACAGTGCTCGTCACATCGGATTTCCATTTGAGTATTCAGGCATCGGGTTTGATAGCCATGGCTTCATGGTTCTTGGATTTGTGCTAGCCTTAGTTTTTGTTTTGTGAACATTCTAGCCAAGACTTTGGAATCTACTTTGGCATAATGAAGGCCATCTGGGCTAATCAGATAACCTCTCCGTTTATTCAACGAAGCAGGCTATTTTAAGCTCCGCTTCGTCTTTTGTATTATCATTCGAACTTTTCTCTAGAACAGCAAGGACCAGTTCATACAGCAGAATGGTTTGATTAGTCATATGTTCTGTCTAGGACTATAGCTTGTGTCCACTTACTCCTTTCCATATCTCCATGCATATTTGTTGGAGGTATATGTTCCTTTACTGTTTTGGCTGCTGTGTCAATGGAGACCTTCGTCAGGTTTTAAAGGCTGCGCGCTTTTACACTTCCAAGACTGAAGCGTAAGGTGACATTTTGTTTAACGATTCTCGTCAATTCCTTTACTTAATAAGTAGCCTTTGCCTGGGTTGAAACCTTTTTTCCAGAAGGCGAGAATCTTGAGTGACACTTCTACTGGCCATCCTTTACTCCTTGAAAGTTATGAATTAAATGTCTGCTCCCTTTTACACGTACAACGGGTGCTCCTTTGCTAGCACTGAAATGCGCTCTATGTTGAGAGTAATATCATAGCTGGTGCTGGTTTCAGCAGGTGCCTTAATGCTGTTTGTTTGTCGACTATATGGAGTAGTCGAGGATCTGACTTATTTTCTTATCTTGTCAGTCTGGTTGGGTATTGTTTTTCGCAACCCTGTGTTTAGTGCTGCAGGCGAGTTTCCTTTTCTCCGTCTGTGCTATAGAGGGATTGGGCATACTTTGTCCCGTTTCTAGATAAATTGCACTTTTCTAGATTTCATCTCACTAGGAATCTCAGGTATCAATTTATCGTTGCCCCACTTAATCCTTTTCTGTATGTCATCCCGCACTCCGGGCTTACTCACAGGTGGCGGGAGTGTTCTTTGCTCATATTCGGTAAATCTACAAGTGCTTTGGAGCATAAATCCCTTCTCCTGCATTCTTTAACGGCTATCCCTCATTCTATTATTTTACTCAGAGACAGTGCTCCGCCTTTTTTCCTCCTCTTCGTAGACATGTTTCCCAGTGAGGGATCCGTTCCTAGAAAGGTGATCCTGACCGAGTATTGTTGGGCTGGCGTTGCAGTGTCATTTCCCCCGACACTGTAAAGTTTCATTTTCCCACATCTGTGCTATAACTAAAAGGGTCCCTAACCTCGTTATGGTTGTAGCTCAATACCTCGAATAGAACAAGTGCACATTGGATGACGACTCCTACATACCTGCTTTCCACCACGAGAAAGCGCCGATACTGGAAATTTGCTTCTTTTCTAAGAAGAAAAGTGAAGGAGGGTGAAAAATGTTTATTACAGCACTTCCTCTGATGCAAAAAATGACGAAAACAAGTACAGAAGTATCTCAAAATATGAAAACATTCTGCTGTAGATGCTATGAAATTATTTCACCCAAGCAAGATATTTTAATACTTTATATCGGAATCTTATATATATTAATTAATGCAATCACACCAAAACATTTGCTTGTGAGCCAGCCAAAAAATATACATAGAAGTGTTAATTCATGAACCAAAAAAAAAAAAAAAAAATTAGAATGACCTGACCTGTTTATATTTTGGCCAGCACCGGGGATCCCCTTTAAAAAAATTCCCATTCCGATTTCGTCATTGCAATCTTAACCAAACTACAAAATAAAATTTCTGACTCACTTGAAAGCTGTTTTCCCCATATCGCATGTAACTTGTCTTGCTAATATAACAACCATGGTAGTGCACTCGTTGTCGGTGGATAAACATGTCCCGCCATGAATTAAAGACAGAATTCTGAAGTATTCCTGTGTTAACACCCCAGACTCTGTAATAATATATAGAAATAAAATTATTTACTTCAAGATAACAACGAAAAATTCAGTTCATACTTTAAGCAGGCCAGCCGCCAAATTTCTTGATCTCGAGCGCACAAGTAAAATCCTTTACATACCGAAGCACATTGTTCTAGCGATCGGAAATCCAATTGAGAGGATACAACCCATCGCAGAATGTAAAGAATTATCTCCATTGGCAAGTCAGATATATGGGCGCCGGTTATTAACATCCCTTTCTCAGCATTAGCGCGACTAATGAGACTATCACTTTTCAAGATTGCATTCTGAAAACGAAGATACAAATCTACATTCGACAGATCCTCATCTTCAGCATCGACTTCGTCAGCTCCATCATTTTGTTCATCGCCAAACTCCACCGTAGGACTTTTTGTAGCTATTTTAACATTGCTACCTTGCTTCGCTTTCTTTGCAGCCTCGTAAATTCGAAATTCAATATCGGGCACGATTTGCACTGCACGCCGATAATACCTCAAGGCATCGTAAACTTTTCCGCGCCTCTCCAATTCCGCGCCTTGCAAGAATAGTTGTTCGGCACGTGTTTCATCACTCACGTCGGCATCCTTTTGCGGATGTTGAACTTTATTCCTCTGGTCCCTCGTCGGACTTGGTTTACTAGTTTCGCCTTTCAACTCTTTTTGCCATTGCTGGCGGAAGTCGTCCAAAGCGGATCTGAATTGGTTAGGCATCGTCGCAAGCGACGAGGAAGACTCCTCAGAGTCATCACCATCACCTTCGATTCCGCCAACATTGTTCATCATCTGCTGATCGAAAGAAAACTTATTAGCTGAGGATTTAGCATTAAAAATGAAGGTAGAATGTTACCCTTTTAATATAATTGGTTATTGATGTCCTACTTTACAATAAAATGAATTGCTCACGGTCAGAGTAGCGAATGACAGATACTAATAGTGGTACGTTCTTAAACTTGATTTCGTAAATGACTGAGAAGACCTTTTCCATGTTATGAAGGAATTGACCCTTACCGCACTGTTGGCCAGTTGACTGAAGACGCCGAATTCTGGAGGAGGTCTCGCTGTTTTCGCTTGCTTTCCGACAAAAATGGTCACGGCCGTGTGAATGAAAATATGCGGTATTTATGGAAATGCGTAGTTGGAACAGAGTTGATAAGGGAAGGGGGAACGTTTTCCAAGAATGTCAACTGTGTTGTCAAACAGCTGATCGAATTTGCAATTTTCAACGATTATGAAATAAGTATTAACTGTTATACTGGATTTGAATTTGATTTCCCACGAACCTTAAACATGAATGCTTATAAAATATCAAAAATATATTTTATGCACAAAAGATTTTCACTACCCTAAAGCAGAGCATATATACTAACTAGCACCTGCAATCGAGGAGCTGTCAAAATGAAAAGAGAGGCAAATAATCGTGTAAAAGATGGATTAAAGTTTACCTTGTGTTGGTAAAATTGCAAGCAAATTCAAGTTTTTGTTTACCATACATACACACTTTTAGTCTAATTCTCTCTACTCCATAAGTACCGTAGGAAATAAAATTTGTTCTAATTGCAGCTGCTATTTAGTAGATATGCTCTGCCTAAAGGCAATATAAACACGAATCCTAATTAGCTTCTTGGATTTTCAACAATCAAATCGGGCAATGGAGCACCACGTTGGCGTCAAAGTATTATACAGCGGTTGTTATGACGAACAGCTGAAAAAATCTAATGCTGTGCAAATAAGTGTCAAATTTGCAGCTGATAAACAAACCCGGTTGAAGACTTCTTGTAATGTTGATTGTCTCCGTGTAGGAGGGGTTTGACTTAAATAACACTTTCGCTTGCTATAGAAGGAATGAGGCTCAAACGTCTTCTTAAAGTAACTCATTAAATCTTCCTGTATTATCGTGCCTACCTAATGAATTCTGTGACTTCTACTTTCAGTACGCTGCACTCTTGGCACTATGCGGTGTGTGTTACTATGACACATTACACGGTGACTTTGTCTTCGATGATACCGTGGCAGTTGCTAAAAATAAAGATGTAACGAACCCTTCAACGACATTGTATGAAGTATTTACACATGATTTTTGGGGCCATAATATCACTGACCCCACTAGCCACAAGTCGTATCGACCTCTGACGATTCTAATGTTCCACTATGAACACAATTACTTGAACTTTGGCAGTTATGAGATGAAGCTAGTTAATTTCTTGATACATTGTTTGAATACATGCCTGGTGTTTAAATTTTACAATGCCCTGACCTCGGTTCAAAAGATCTCGTTCGTGGGTGCTGCGATTTTTGCGGTTCATCCAATACATACCGAAGCAGTCTGCGGAGTTGTTGGAAGAGCTGAACTGATGTTTTGTTTTTGTTATTTGCTTGCCTTGCTTCTATTTTCTGGAATAAGTTTCGGGAAACGTGCTAATGTTGCGCTGATTCCGATTTACATAATGATCATTGTGCTATCGGTTGCCGGGTTGCTGTTCAAGGAAAACGCCATCACTATTTTGGTGAGTAGATATTGCCTAAAGATTTTAAGCATTAATATGAAACCTTGGGAATGATTTTATTTATAATCTAGATACATACCCAAATTGAACTATGTATTTTTCACTTGGCTCTTGTAGTCACCTTTCGGGCTTTACACCACGTTCTATCACCTTTACGTGAGCTCATATAGTTTTTTAAAAATATGTTCCGAGACTTATTATCCCGTGGCTGAATAATGATAACATTTATCTCTTAAATTTCATGCCACCTTTTAATTCCATTAAGAAAAATAATCATGGTGTGAACAGGGGACCCACTAAATAATAACAATTTAAAAAAAATGATTAACAATAAACACTAATCTCTCACAAAACAATGGAATAGCACACAACCAATAATACATAAGACTGTGATCCCTGTCCTTATTAGTGGGCTTTTACAAGAACATCTCCCGGACCAGACTTAATAGACTACAACATGATTAACTCTCTGAACTACAACAATAAAACCTTACTTCCGAAGTCTCTTAATCTCAGTTTCAAAAACAATCACAATCCCCAAATCTTAAGAAGCATAGGCATTATTCCAATTCCAAAAAATCACAAACCCCTACACAATTACGAAAACTACATACCTATTTCCCCTCTCAGGCCTTCGATTGACCGCGGGCACCAATTTTGAAATCCGTGCAGCGATGAGCTGTCCTCGTTGACCGCGTCAGACCAGCGTTTCCTCTGTTTTGTCACTTGTCACCGCCCTTCAGTTCTCCCAACGAACTCCTTTTTGGGTATCCGTTCTTCGCCCATACGATTCACATGGCCAGCCCGTTGCAGCTTCCGCAGTGTTACAATCTTTGAGACCTCCGGTTCCTCAAAAATGTCATACAGCTCATGGTTGTATCGAATTGGCCATTGGCTCTCATCTAGTTTCGCTTCAATTATCCGCCTCAGGACCCGTCTCTAAAGGGCGTTCAATATGTTTTCAGATGCTTGGGTTAGTGTCCATGTTTCACACCCATAGCATAACACAGGTATTATCACAGATTTGTATACTTAGAGCTTTGCTTTGTATGCAGCTGGTCTTTAAGATCGTCAAAACTGAATAAAATATTTTATTTGCGAGCTGTATTCTTCGGCGTATTTCGTCTCTTTCATTACCCGTTTACGTTATTTTGGCGCCTAAATACACAAATTCCCCCACATTTTCGATATGTATTCGCCAAGTGTAATACTTTGTATATTTGAAGTTTTTTTCCTCGACTGCGTCATGAGCTTTGTTTTATTTTCATTGATTTGTAGCCCTACTAGTTTTGCTTCGCTGTCGAGTCTCAGGAAGAGTTCTTTGGCAGTTGTTAATGACCGTAACAAAATGTTGATGTCGTCTGCAAAGGCTATTACTTGGCTCGACTTGTATAGTAATGTACCTTGTGTTTCGACAGGTAGCTTTCTTATGACGTATTCCAGAGCCAAATTGAATAGCATTGGGGCCAGCCCATCTCCCTGCTTTAGTCCGATATTTTTGTCAAAGGTATCGGTGAGTTGGTTATTGATGTGCACTTGGGAGGTCGCCGACGTCATTGTCGTTTTGGTAAGACAGACTAATTTGGCTGGGATACCAAAGCAAAGCATTATTTGGTACAGTACGTTTCACTTGTCTATCATTTTACGTTTCAACTGTCTTCACGAAAATCTTTTACTTCACTATCAATCAATATCGTCTTTAATTGGCGCTCCACTCTTATCGCAGTTTTTACTATTACTCCCATTGATTCAGCTCGGCTTTATATAGGGTCTCTAGTCATTCAATCCATGTCTCGTATATTGGCGAATGTTCTGACGAGAACTACCTGGCATATTCGAGCTATTCTGAATAGCCGCAGTGACCTCACTTTCAAATATTGGTCATTGATCTACTTGGCCCATTCTTGTGCTTTCGAGTACATTCGTTTATTGATCATGATGTAATTAATAGTTGCGACAACAATTGCGACAGTAGCTCGCAGAATTGTTTGGACATGAAACACTACCCCCACCTCAGTTCTTTTCGCCCCGAAAATATGTGTCGCCAGTTGTAGTTAAGTCTCCCTGGATGTAATATGGGGCAAGACGGTCTAGGTGCACGATTTTCATTTTGGCTCTCGGCTTACAGTGTTCCTGGATGCGATATACGACGTCGTTGATTCGCTTTTAACTCGGTGTGGTCCCTCCCAATTATGCTGCAACTTTGGAGACCTACCCTTCCACCGTTGTGGGTTTTATAGCCACACCAAGTCATCTTACTCGAAGCCGGTGGAATTTGCCTTCAGATCGCCCCGGGTCTTCATGCGGTCAGTAGCCGATGCTAGGTGTTTTCGCACTGTCTGATGTATCTGGTTCAACCGTTGCCTTAGCTCACTTGCGTACTCCGAGATTGTTTGGGGTTTCTCAGGGGGTGTTTTGAACTTTATATCAGCCGGCAGACGAATAGTCTTTCCAAAAATGACTTTGGCTGGGGTCTTGCCCGTCGACGCATGTTCGGCAGCTCTATACGCCATCAAGAATAGTGGGATGTGCCGGCCCCAGTCCCTTTGGTTCTCGTCAACCATTTTTCCGTATTCCCAGCAGCTCGCACATTTTGCCAAAATCTAGTAACTCAAAGTTTCGGCCTTGATCCGAATGTAGTTTACAAGGTATGCCGTACCTACTGACCCAATTTAACACTAGCTGTTCGGCTACAGTAGTTGCATCCTGGTTGGGAATGGGGTAGACCTTGGAACACTTGCTGAAATAATCGGCCACAACCAGTCTGTATCGATTTCCCCATTCCGATTCAGGAAAGGGTCCTGTGATGTCAACAGCAATCCTTTCAAACGATATACTCCTGTTGTAGGTTTGCATTTGTCCTCTCAGCCGTCGTTTTGGCTTTGTAGATGCACATTATGCATCTACGACACCAGTCCTCTGCGTCTTCTCGAGCGCGGAGTCAGTAAAACTTTTTCCGCAATTTCGCTAAGGTCTTGTTAACACCAAGGTGGC
Source organism: Odontomyia ornata (assembly GCA_963969285.1). Taxonomy (NCBI): domain Eukaryota; kingdom Metazoa; phylum Arthropoda; class Insecta; order Diptera; family Stratiomyidae; genus Odontomyia; species Odontomyia ornata. Next base: position 134,982,379 of record OZ017738.1, on the reverse strand, counting down.
CTCCCGAGGATCCTTCGTGTATTTCCTTAACCACATCTTGGATTCGGCTTTTGGGAAGTATAATTTGCATCCTATAGGAGCTGTCATCCGCCGTTTCCCATTTCTGCTTGAGTACGCCACCCTCCACCTGAAGGGAGTTCCATTGTGCCCAAGAGCTTTTCAGGGTTGCGCCATGTATCGAAACGTCCTTCCACTCAGGTCGCCCAGTTGTCTCCTTCTATACGAGTACTGGTCCGATGTTTTAATCGGCTAGCTGGTCGTTTTGAATCTCCTCCAATGACCAACCTTCATCGAATTCGGCCGTTATCACTCACAGATCAACGGTCGGCTCCTTTTCCTCAATCCGTCGGCAATGCCTGCAGTTAGCTGAGCATGGACGACGAGGTAGGGCGTCAGCATTTCCATGAACTCCGCCCTTCCGATGAACAATTTTGTAGTCGTATGACTGCAATCTTTCGATCCATCTCGCAACTTGTCCCTCGGGGTTTTTGAAGTTAAGCAGCCATCTCAGCGATGCATGATCTGTTCGAAGAACAAATTTCTGGCCATATAGGTATTTGTGGAACTGCTTGGTTGCTTCTATTATAGCCAATAGCGCCTTCCTAGTCACGCAGTAGTTAATCTCACTTTTTGAGAGAACTCGACTGTAATACGAGAGGACTCTTTCTTCGCCATCGATTTGCTGGAAGAGTACAGCTCTAATCCCGCCGTTGCTCGCATCGGTGTCAACTACAAACATTTTTCCGGGTTTTGGATATGCCAGCACGGCTGATTCACACAGCTTCTCCTTCAAGGTCTCAAAGGTCGCCTGGCATTGTTCATTCCAGACATACAGACGATTTTTCTCGGTTAGCTGATGGAGACACTTAGCTATTTTGGCAAAGTCTTTGACGAATCTTCGATAGTAGGTTGCCAGACCCAGAAAACTTCGTAGTTGGCACTTGTTGTTTGTTGTTGGCCAGCTTTTCACGGCGAAAAGGGTACACATGTCGGGACTAAGTTTCAGATTCGCCAGTTGCAATCGGTAGAACACCTCTTCTAAGTTCTCCACATGCTCTTCGAACGTTCTCCTGATAACAATGATGTCATCTAGGTACACCAAGCAGGTCTTCCAGGTTAGGCCTCGTAGCACGTATTCTATCAGGCGTTCGAAGGTGGCTGGAGCGTTGCAAAGCCCAAATGGCATCACCGCAAATTGCTACAATCCGGTCCCAACTGAAAACGCGGTCTTCTCTCGGTCCTTCTTGTCGATTTCTACCTGCCACTAGCCACTCTTGAGGTCAAGTGTAGAAAACCATTTTGCGATGGCTAAAGTGTTCATGATGTCTTCGATGCGTGGAAGCCGATAACTATCTTTCTTAGTGACGTCGTTAAGCTGCCTATAGTCGACACAAAAACGACTGCTACCATCCTTTTTCTTTACTAGAACTACTGGCGTGGCCCATGGACTGACAGAGGGCTCGATAACACCTTGTTTTTCCATGGCCGAAATCAGTGCGCTCACTTCTCCTTTTTTGGCTATTAGAAGACGTTTCGGTGCCTGTCAAATCGGCTTGGCTGCCTGTGTATCTATGACGTGAGTTACCATACTCGTTCAGCCTTGGTCATCCGGGCTTGTTGAGAAGATGTCAGTATACTTGGTGACCAGATCAGAGGCTTGCTTGAATAGCTGCATTGGCAATTTGGTCTGCTTCAATACTGCAGACGTGAATTCCCGGGCTTTGTCTGTCTTGCGTTTTTTTCCAATGATGGTCGTGAGTAGCTTCCAAAGAGGTGATGATGGAAATGACCCGGCAGCTTCCGATGACTTATCCCGCTTTGATGCTTGTTGTTGAGTCTGCAGTGTTAAGTGCTCTAACCGGTACGTGTCCGTTCCTCATAGATCTTACAAGAGTTCGTCCTATAATCAAACTGCGCAATGCCGACATCTTCGTTGGCTCTATCAGATAAGATCGATGGTCTCTAGAATCACCATCAAACTTGGCCCATGCAATGCTTTCGGAAGATTTCGGTACATCAGTGTCGGCACATACTACCACATTCATCTTGAGAATTTGGACGCTGGGAGCCCCTATCAATACTTCAATATTCCGACATTTCAATTCCCGTTTGCCAACGTGATTCCATGTGTACCCAGAAAATCCATTCCGAGAATGCAGCCATCCATAATGTTCGCGAACAGAAAATTATGTCGGAATCCAAGGTCTCCCAACTCTATTTGAAGGTTGACTTCTCCATGGACAGATGCAGTTTCTCCCGTAGCTGTCCGTAGTGAGGAAATCCTGCCCTTGTGAAGTAGTTGTTGCCTCAATAGGTCTGGTCGGATAATCGATCGGTTGCACCAGTGTCGATTGTTATGGTGCATTGTTCTCCGTCATCTTGACCCGGAAGGCATAGGTCTGCTTCTCCCCGATGTAGTCTTGATACGGTGATGGTGCTGCCGGGGACGTCGATCCTCCTAGCCAACCTCTGCCCCACGTAGTTGCCCCCTCAGTTTGAAGGGCTTCCATTCTGGGCTCCTGACTCGGTCTGGGCTCCTGACTCGGTCTGGATCTCCTCCTAGCTGCACACCCTGGACAATAACTCGGTTTTCTTCGCTTCCTGCAGTCTCTTTGCAGGTGCCCTTCCTCACCGCAATCCCAGCATCTAGGCGCACCATTTACCTGCGGCTCTCGCTCAATTTCCACGCGCTCACAACTGCACTTTTCTGTCATTATCACGCGAACCCGGGCAGTGGTACGAGTCACATTTTACGTTGCCTCAGACTATAAGCCAATGCGTCCTTAACCGTTTGCTCTTGAGCTAAAGGTACGGCTTGTTGCAATTCCTGGTCCTTTAATTCGCTGATAAATGCTTCTTTTGCTGCGTCATCTCGATGTTCTGGGTCGTAAGCTGGGTAAGCCTGAAGTGTCAGTCGCTGAATGTCTTGGGCTAGCTGCTGTAGGGTTTCGCCAGACTTCTGCACCCGATGCCGTAGCTGTGACCGATGAATCTGCTTCAGATGATCGTCTCCATAATGCATGTCAAGCGCATTCATTATAGCAGCCGAGTTTGAGTGCAACTCAATGTGGATAGTCTGCAGTAGCTCGGCAGCTAAGCCTCTTACAGCAAGAATTAGTGCAGTTGCTCGTTCCTTCTCACTCCAGTGATTTGTGCTAGCGGCGGCTTCAAACTGGATTTTGTAGATATTCCAGACCGTTTGCCCGTCGAATATTGGTGCGTTTATATTTCTGGACGTGCTTTGCGCTGCGGTTATAAGCGGGACTGGTGAGGTGGTTACTACTGGCTTCGGTGCTTCCAATTACTTTTTCATTTTTTCCATCTCATGGTTGATTCTCTCCTCGACCTGGATTAACTTCTCCTCGACCTGGCTAAACTTCTCCTCGACCTGGTAGACTTTTCCTCGACGCATTTAATTTGGTTGTTTAGACTCCCGAGCTCCGCTTTCATTATGGTTGGCTGTTTTTGCAAGTCTTCCTTGATTTCGATTGCCTGTTGGTCTAGCTTCATTGATTGCTCCTTCATTTTCTGTGTGATGTCTGCCTTGATTTTGAATGCTTGTTGGTCTATCTTCGTTGATTGCTCCTCCAGCTTCTGTGTGATGTCTGCCTTGATTTCGAATGCAATCAAATGATTGTTCATTTAGCTTCGCTGATTGTTCATTCAGCTTTGATGACTGTTCATTTAGCTTCGCAGTTAAACTGGATGACTGATATCGCTGCTCTGACTACATCAGCATCAACATTTGTATCAGCGCATTGTCTGGTGCCTTTGATTTTGGTGTTTCTGCTTCTCCCTTAAGCCCCGACATGATCAATTCATTAATTTTTAAATGAGACTTCCGTGGTATTTTTATTCTTTCGGCTTTTTCCCCAGTTTTCACGTTACATTTCACTATTGTGCACTTTAAAAATGTTATTCATTAAGAATGCACAATAATTCATTTCACTATTTTACAACTTTACTTTTCACTTGTCTATCAATTTATGTTTCAACTGTCTTCACGAAAATCTCTTACTTCACTATCAATCAATATCGCCTTTAATTCACCCTCCACTCTTATCGCAGTTTTTACTATTACGGTTTTACTATTAGCCCCATTTAGCTCGGCTTTATATAGGGTCTCTAGTCATTCAATCAATTTTTCGTATATTGGCGAATGTTCTGACGAGAACTACCTGGAATATCCGAGCAATTCTGAATACCCGCAGTGACGTCACTTTCAAATATTGATCATAGATCTTCTTGGTTCATTCTTGTGCTTTCGAGTACATTCGTTTATTGATCATGATGTTATTAATAGTTGCGACAACAATTGCGACAGTAGCTCGCAGAATTGTTTGGACATGTAACAATACTTAGAGATAATCCACTTGCTAATTAAATTGCTAATTACAAGTAAAATATAATTTAGTTTTATTAATGAGCCATATCCTGAAAACAACAAATTTTTTTCGCAAAAAAATTATCGTTTTTCAGAATAGAATGTGGCTATTGGCTTAGAGTTTCATGGCTTTTTGTTACTTTATATATGTTCTATGTTTATGCTTAAGATAATTGCTACATATTCGTATTTAAATAGACTGTTGCTTTAAAATCTTTAATTTTCTTTTCCAGCCGGCACTTATTGCTTTCGACATTACTATTCGGACCGACCTCTTACGCAATATAGAAAATCGATTTCGCGTTAGACGAGTTGTCTTTTCACGCTTTGGAATTCTTATGTCGTTGACATTGGTACTATTATTTGGTCGCCTGTATATCCAAGATTTCCAAAGTCCTAAATTTAAACCAATGGACAATCCAATAGCAGCAAGCACGAATTTATTAACGAAGGTAGGATAATGAAAAATTAATTTTTCTTATGCTATAAATTCCAACTAAACAGAATTTGTTCTGCTGGAACCCTTACTTCGCTATTATTATGGATTGTGGCTCTTAAGACAAGTTATACGAGTCTGTTCTCATTTTCTCATCCCCAGATATTATCACAAAACTATCTTTATGTTTTAAATGCGTGGATACTACTCTGCCCTGATTGGTTAAGTTTTGACTGGGCACTTGGCTGTGTTAAATTGATGGAATCATTCTTAGACAGTCGAATGTTAGGAATTTTCGCGTTATATTTAATTTGCCATAGTCTTATGATAAAAAGCTCTAGGTAAATTGCATAGTGCCAAAATAGAGGCTTTATTAAAGCGAACTATATTTCAGGTTAGTTTTACTATCCATGGCCTTGCTTATAGTACCGTTCTTGCCAGCCTGTGGCTTCATCAGAGTGGGCTTTGTGATCGCTGAACGGATTTTATACGTACCATCAATCGGCATATCTTTATTAGTTGCGGTTGGATTTTCAACATTAGTCGATAGATACTTTCGTTTGAGATACGTAAGAGCGTAAATTTTGAGAGCAACATACTTTTTGGCTAAAATAAAATTCTTTATTTAAGGTTTTATGGCTCTTGTTAATTGCCCTTATTTGTTTGTATGTATTGCGAACAAGACATCGCGCTGAAGAATGGACCAGTGAGGAGAAGTTATTTGCATCAGCGTTGCGAGTTTGTCCTGATAATGCTAAGGTAATAAATCAACAGGTTTTGCTTAGTTTTCATTGTTATTCAATATAAATGAACAAATCGCATGCTCACTTGTGGACAGGTTCATTATAATATTGCAAAGGTTGCAGCCGATAAAGGTCACAATAAAAAAGCGTTCAAACACTATCATACTGCCATAAGGTAAATAATGTCTCTGCCTCTCTTATGTAAATTACGTGAAGTATTCTCAATCAAAAACAAATCATTCATATTTCGGACTGAATATAATTATCTTTCATGATTCGCAATACAAAATTAAATTTTAATCTTCCGTACACGTGAAATATTACCTAGATCGAAGTTCTGAAAAGTTTATCCGACTTTCAGATTATATCCCAAATATGAATCAGCTTTGATGAACCTTGGAAATCTTTATCGAAATATTGGAGATTTGGAAACAGCTGAGAAGTTCTTGAAAGAATCTATTGAAGTTTTGTAAGATTATTCTAGTTATTTTTCGAAATTATACAAATTTACGTAAACGCAGGGAAGAGTTTCCAGCTGCGTGGATGAACTTGGGTATTGCTCAGGCTTCGCAGCATAAGTATGATGATGCATTAGAAAGTTATAACACAGCCTTACAGTATCGGCCTCGCTATTCTACTTGCTTGTACAATCTTGGCAATTTGGTATGATCTGTTCAGTACACAAAAGGATAAATGTTAATTCTGTATTATGCCTCCTCTTAAATATTATTAGTATTTAGATATGCAAAACTATTCGATGGCTCTAAAATATTGGCAGGAAGCGGTGGCAATAAATCCGACACAAGGCAAAGCTTGGGCCAACATGTTGAATCTATTGGATAACAAGGGTTTATACGAGGATGTGTTGCATGTGTCGGAACGAGCATTGAAGTTTATTCCAAGAGATGCAAACGTACTTTTCATCCGTGCAAACGTGCTCGGAAAACTTAAAATGTACATTGAAGCGGAGCAGATCTATCAAAGAATTTTAGAGATTAATCCAACGTATGCCTTATATCATGTTAATCTCGGTATGTGATTTTTATAACTATACAAATAGGTAGATTAAGTAAATAAAGTTTATCGTCAAGATCTTAAATTTTTAATGAAGATTAGGGTTTTCAAAATGGCTGACTATATAATAAAGTTTACTTTATTCGACGTATCCTATCTAATAATAACAATGCAAACATTTTCAGGCGTTCTCTACCATCGCTGGGGTAAACGTGACTTGGCAATAAAAAGTTATAGCAATGCGCTCAAACTTGATCATAATCTGAAAAGTGCCAGAAGTAATTTACAAAAATTATTAATGTCACGAAGCAATCAAATATAGAGTTTTCCAAATAAAATTAAATATTGAAATGATTCTCACATTCATTAGAGTGTAAATATATTCCTATATAAAATCAAAGCTCTCTGCACTAAAAGTTGGCAGCAGTTTAATAGTTTGCAGCTATGTAGTTGCACTTAAATTTCTAGTGAGTGTATTACGTAAGGTTAAAGTTTAGATACTTGGTCAAGCTTAATCAAACTATTCAGTAATGTATAATACTCTAAATTTTGCATTTAATAGTTGATTTTCTCAATTAATTCAAATTAATGTTGTGTGTATTTTATGATTAATGTAAAGTGGTAAAAATGACGATTTTAATGAATTTAACTGTATCAGTTATTAGATCAGGGGCGGTTGTGATTAATAAATATAGGCAAAAAGATTTAAAAAAAGCCTGAACTATTGTCTTATTTTCTCATGTATTGATTGTAAACATATTGAATCTTTTGAGGTCATCACTTATCCTTTTGCTTGTATAATTTTGATTTTCCATTTCCTGTTCGATGCATTCAAAACGCTTTTCTTGAATACACTAATTGCATGTTCTCTATGCTAGCTGCTACATCGCAGTTATGTTAGTTTATTAATATGCTTATAGATTTTACTACCATGGAGAATCATTATTGTTGTGCCGCAAATTACTATTTAAAATACGAATATACCAGAATTAATTTGGTTTTTGGCAAAGGGGGCAAACTACCTTTTGTAGCAACAACAACTACAAAAATTACTTATAAATACAATAAATGATGAATTTTCAGGAAAGTAGCTGTAGATCCCTTTCTAGTCTTTTAGAAAGTAGAGGAGCTAATGAGTTATTTTAAGTTTAATAAAAAAGTGCTATCACTTTCGCCATAGCTTTAGTCTCAAGATGTTGGTCATCATCCACCCAATTATTTAGTCTTAATAAGTTTAAAAATACTCGAGTTTAAGATTAATTGACTTTGTTCACCGTCCTCCCAACCTTTAAGATCTCATCAAACTCAAAACATATCTGTGATAGTAAATTTTACAGGATTTCTCCACCATTCACCCGATTGCATATATCTCAACAAGTTTAATTATAAGATTACTCAGTGTCGTGCTATTTATTTCATGTTAAAAATTAATATTCTATTACACATAGAGTACAAAAGACAAATCATAAAAAGATCATAAAAAATCCATCGACAAGGAAAAAATAACGTAAATAATTCTTCTCGGTCTATTTTTACCCGTTCACACCTGGCTAGACTGAAAAGTTTTCGTCCTATAAAAACCCGATGTAAGATAGAAGCACATATAGCAGCAGTGCTGCCACACATATTCCGACTTTTCTCGCTAGTTTATGCAGCGGTATATGAAGAACTGCTTAAGTGTCGACGAAAACTCGAGGTTTTGTATGGATTCGATATTGATTCGTACCGTAAAATCCAGATGGTCTGTAGAGAACACAATAGCGCTCCTTGTGAAGTGAAAATTATTTCAGTTCTAACACTCGTTTAATTTTTATTGCCTTCCAAAGTGTATACATAGGAGTTTGTTTACCTCTCAAAGCTTAGTTATCAGTGGAATGTATAAAATGTGTGCTTCATTTACTAATCTTGAACGGTGTAGGAGTACAGTGGACATTGCAAGGTGAACTTTAAGCATGCGTTAAATGTGTTCTGTATTTTTTTCATGCGGAACATAGTATATATTACGGTATGCATTTGCTTATGCAGCACTTGGCTGACAATCCACAGGAGCTTGTCCAAAGTAGGCCGACTACTACATATGCAAATTGCTGATATATAGCTTCCTATCTTACGTTGGTTTTGACCCGGTGTCATTCATTTCCACAAATTTGCTAGAAACTTGCTTCAAATCAAATCATTTATTTGTATACATTAGTTTCATGGTCACATTGAATTATTCAACAAAAGGATAGCGGAGTAAGGAAGGAAAATGTGAAGCACATGATGTAAACGAAAAATAGCAATATTGCATCATTTGTGTTTTCACTTTTGGTATTAGTGGTATTCAGTCATCGATTGTGGGTTAAATACTATAAAATTATATTTGTGCCAGAAGTATAACACTTTTAAGAATACAGTGTAACCTGCTTATAGTGGAATTCTGTAGATAGCGTATTAAGTCTACTATAGCCAAGAGCTCGTTACATCGGAAATTATCACTATCAAGTTGTAAAAGGTAAGCTTTTAGGGTATATTTATATGTTTGCAAGTAGTAAATACTACTGCTAATAAAAAGTAGAAAAATTGATTCCAGATTTGTAACTTGTTTGGTTAGTATGGTTAGAACTGTTACTCAACCAGTATACCCTATGTATACTGGTATGAGCTGGGAGCTCTATCTAATGTGTATCCTATATACACCATCGAGGCTCCCCGGGAGAGAAATCTCCCTGTATGACAATTAACTGCTACTCTATCCGTCTAAGCTAGAACACCAAAGATGAGAGTTTGTTTAAAGGATTTAACTTTATTTTACTGTTCATATTTTTAAACATTTGGATTACAACCGAATCGATTAACTTGATTTTCACTTATTTAATTATTTAAAACTCTAACTATCAGTGTTGGGTGAAGCGCTTTTCACTTTCACCTTAATTTGTCGCAATTCACAGGTGAGCGCCAGCCTGTACAGTGGATCAGTTACACGAGCTAATGGATCGGGGTGGCCACACGGCGTGGAACACCAAAGGGCCGATTGAGGATAGCGGCGCAAGCCAACACCTCACCCCTCACCATTTTGCCGAACACTATCACTATGCCTCCGTCTAAAGTTTTACTCGCGTAATTACTCGTTGAAATTAAAGAATGGGTAGCTGCACGCTCCCTTATAGACTCGAACAAGACTGCTTGGCATGCTTTGCCCGTGAGCTTTCAACCTCAATTCTCTTAAAAGGTGCTGAATAGCCAAACACGTGGGCTCTCGTTCCACGAAAGCTTTTCCTCCCCGCTCCATCTCGCTTGCTCGGATGATGAATATGCGAAACTGGGGAAATTGAGCGAAAGAGTGCTTTTCGCTTAAGCTTTCGGCTTACCCACGATATTTTGAGGTGAATTAGCGAAACTAGGGATATTGAACAAGAGGGAGTTTACGCCGGAACTTACAGTTTTCCTTTAGCTTAACAAAGCTTGTCGTTCACGATGTGATAATTGTGTGAAGCGCATTGCGCGTTAATCTTTTTTATTTACTCTTCCGCTCGCTCATTTACTTTTACGCTTGATCATTGGATGACATGCTTCGATAGGAATGGGCGTATGTGGTTGCTCGACTAATTTCCTTGGCGAAGCGCGAGTACATAAGTAGTGTTTGCTCGCTGGCAACTACTTCGGTGATGAAGCGAAAGTATACACGAGTATGGTGTATTTTCACTCGCAACAGAACTATTATTCAAATCAATGCCTAAACTCTTAAACATACGAGGTGTGTTCAAAAAGTAAGGTGGCTTTGTATTTTTGGAAAAAATATTTATTTATTCGTCAATATTTATGTTGTCCCCTTCTAGTAATCAATACACTTGTGCCAAAACACTTGTTCCAGCGCGTTTTCCAATCCTCGAAGCAGTTCTCATAACTACTTTTCGGTATAGCCTTGAGCTCTTCCAGCGATGCAGTCTTTATCTCCTCAATCGTTGCGAATCTCCGTCCAGTTTTGGGAACAAGTAAAAGCCTCATGGGGCCGAACCCAGTGAATATGATGGCTGAGACATGATTGTGGTGTTGTTTTTGGCCCAAAAATTCTTGATCTTTGATCCATTTTTTCGATAGCAAAAAATCGCCGAGCACGCAAAACAATTCTTACCGTTATGCCTCTCGCAAAAAAACTAAATACATTATATAGCTGAAACTGTCAATATATATTCGGGATAAGTGTACTAATATACAAAAATAAAAAAAATTGATAATCGAATGTATGTTGCCCGCGAAATTTGAAAAATCACCTTACTTTTTGTACACGCCTCGTAAATACATATGTAATTCCAATTCAAGATTTAATTGGCTGGAAAAAATCGTAATATATTTCGTGAACAGGTTGTTTTTTTAACATAATCGACTTTGGCTACAGATATAACTTTAGTTTGAAAATATTTCCTCGCATTTGCGTTAGGTAGATAAATAGATCATCAGAAAATCTTCTAAATTTCTTGGCCATTGCAATGTGGAACTGTTTGCTGTGGAGTTATTGAATTGTGATGTTGATTGGTTGCTCTTTAGGTCTATGTACAAGTTTTTTCACAAAGATCTACTAGTATCACGTCCTGCCTGTCCGTTCGTTCGTCTGTCCGTGTGTCACAGCAAGTTTCCTCAAAAACTATAGAAGCTAGAAAGCTCAAACTTTGTGAAAAGGTCAGAAGTTGTAGTCTCTTAAAATTTAAAGTCTTATAAAACATTCCAATATTTTTTTTTATGGTGTCCCCACTTATAACGAAGTAGCCCTTAACAGTTTTTTTAATCAAAAGTAGTCGAGTGAGATATCAAATGAAAGATTTTGATCAGAGCTTTTAGAATCTCATTTGATGCATCAGCGAGCCGATGGGGGAGGCTAAATGTACCAAAATTTTGTGTGCCCCTATCGCGATTGAACACATTTGAGGTTAAAAATCTGAAAATAATCATGACTGTGGATCTTTTTGAGTCTAAGGGCAATAAATACCTTCGAAATCTAAATTCTCTCAACTTTGTTAATAATAGTATGATTTGTAAATTTTCCATTTTCGCCCATAAAATCAAAACGGTACCCTCAACGTTCTTGAAATTTTGCATTTATATAGATTAGTATAGGAATAATATATTCTCACTAAATTCTATAGAAATCGGATCATAATCACGTAAGTTATAGCCATTTCAATTGTATGCAACTATAACAACAATAATACGTGTTGATGGTTGATACATATTTCAAATTTACCAAAGCATTTTAAAATTCTTTCATTTTCAATCAGCCGAGCATTCAGAAAAATTATTTAAGCTGGAATGAAATGGCGGCTGCAATGTGCTTATGAAAGAAAATCTGCATAATTTGCATAAATTTAAACGATTTCTTATCCAAGTATTGGACGAAAAATTTAAGATATCAATTGACACTGTTAGAAAACTCGTTTCGAATCATAGAATGGTTACAAAGACCTTCTGGTAGGAGCACTCTCCTGCTTACTCAACTAGTTGGTATTAGGATTTGAAGCAAGTTTTGTTTTGATTTTCTCACGATGCTTCCACTAATTGGAAACAGTAGACTTGGGTGAATTTCTACCTAGGATTCACCAACTTCTATGCTCTATATAATTTTCATTTTTATCCTCCAGTAAAGAATTTTCTTGATGATATTCCCCCTCTACACTTTAACTTTTTCCGATTTTATATTTGTACCAAAACTGACGTTAGATTGGAAGCCATATGGTAGCAATTTGCATATGTAAGTGTCGGCCTACTATGCACAAGCTTCCGTCAGCTGTCAGCCAACTGCGGCATTAGCTATTGCTTATATTGCGTAATATATACTATTTTCCGAGTGAAAACGTACGAAACGCAATCCACGCATGCTATAAATTCACCTTGCAATGTCCACTGTACTCCTAAACTCTTCAAGACGAGCAAATGAAGCTCATGTTTTGCACCTTCCACTGATAGCTCAGCGTTGAGAAGTAAACAAACTCCTATAAATTCACTTTGGAAGGCGATAAAAATTAAACGGGTATAAGAACTGAAATAATTTTCACTTCACAAGGAGCGCTATTGTGTTCTCCATGGACTATCTGAATTTCACTGTAGAAATCCGTCTCAAAACCGTAGAAAACCTCAAATTCCCGTCGGTACCTCCATAATTCTGCATATACCACCATGTAAGTTAGCCAGTAAAGTCGGCCTACTAATGGTCATATGTGTGGTAGTAAGCGCTGCTGCCATATGGCTTCCTATCTAACGTCAGTTTTGATTTGTACTGAATTGTTTCTGCGTTTTTACTTAACTGTTGCTACTGTTTCATTTTCATCGGGAAATCATCAACTAAGTAAGTATGATTATAATGAACTTTTTACAAGAATTTTAGTTCATTTTATTGAATATTTCGTTATAACCAAGTGCATTATAATGATAAAAATACACTTCAGTTTATTAAAGTAGTAAACTGATAATTCTGAGTGGAATCTATGTAGTGCTTTTCACTATATGAAAATTTATATTACTTTCATTAAAATAAAGCAAAATAATATTCAATCTACATAAAACTATATTCAATAGCAAAAATCCCGCACGTCACAAATTATTTATTTAGATTGACGGTTTCGAAAAAATTCAAAAATTTACTCAGATACGTGATACAACATTCTAAAATAGTTTAATTTGCATGATTACATTCAATCAAATATTGCTCATTTTAAGATTTATTGGCTTTTCAACAAAAAAAAGTAATTGTATTGTAGATAAAACTGATAATCATAATTTTTTCACCAATTTATTGAACCTGGTGCCTATTGCCGCCAAGAAGAAAAGAATCTCCCCAATCCAGCATGAAACGTTCATCAGTTTTGTAAAAAAATTATTTGAAAAAAATCGCTAGGTATCTCTAAATGTATTAGTAAATTTTAATATTTTTCCCCGGTTGAAACGGCACAATTGAAATTTTCATCATTTTCGGCTATATTTTCTTTAACTTTATGTGGCAGATATTGAGTATTGAATTCAATCATTGTATGTGACAATTTGCTCTCAAAATTTTAAAGGCTTCGCCATACAGAACACGGTGGGCCAACGGGGTAACGGCCCATCATAGACCGTAAGGGGCAGCGTTCTGTTATTTAAAAAAACTGACCTCCGGATCGGTAACCAATTTGACAAAAAAACAAAGTAAAGTATCGTGATCTATATGGCATCGATTGTCTCCGGGGTTGCAAACAGCGCTCTGTGTGGTGAAGCCTTTGGCTGATTGATTATCAACCATCTAACCACCGAAAAATTCCAATAAAATAAAAATGCTGAAATAGTCGTTATATTATTTTTAGTCGCTTGAATATTAAAAATTGTCGCTAAAGGCATCAATCTTCCACTAGACCTAGTGACAAAGTTGGAAGGATATTGAAATTCAATAACCGATAAGGACTTTCTGTTACTTAGGCTAGTTGGAAACCCCTAAATTTTATTATTTATATGATTAAAGTGTCCTTAATATGGTATGGTGTTCAATTAATTTTTAGCGGATTTGTGGTCACTTAAATTTTTTTCATTATTGCAACAACAACAATAATTACTAGTTAAATGTATCTTTTTTCATCTTTGCCTTCACTAAAACCAAAATAATGGCAAATATTTGAACATTAATTGGGCAAATACCAATAATATTATGAATTTATCAATCGAAAGTCAAACAGGAAAAATGAGGAATTGTTTTTGTAATTTGGCTTAAAAAACCACTTGCCCAGTGCGTCTACTGATTTTATGTTTTCACTTTATTTTGTCATGGAATTGCAACCTGTTAATTAATAAGTTTAATGAAATGACATACAAGCACTTAAAACAGATTCTTTAAATATTTATTTTTTCAATACGTTTTAAATAGTTTTAAATACTGGATTTTCAAAGTTCACCCAGTAGCACGGCTAAGCATCATGAACGAAGTTTGATCGAAAGGAAGAGTTTATTCAAAGAATATTTCTGAAATAACATACAACTAAAACTACCTTGACAAAGTTTTAAAAAAATATATAGCGAATAAATACTTATTTTACAAAAGATATTAAATTAAGACCAATCCCCCCCCAATTTTTTCCTGACTACGGTTTTGTAAGTATGGTTTACAATTTTTTCTATCAATGATCCGTCAACTTCGTAGATATTCTCTTCCTTGACAAAATACTGCAAAACGAGTAACTATCGGAATATTATATCCGAAAAAAAACGTAAATCATAACTGGCTCACATCTGTGCGTCTTGTTACTAAACTTTGGGGATATATAAAAAAACATCATGTGATTTTTAAATGTCCAAGTCCGTACAGGACACGGGTGCCGATGTTCTGGCCCAAAGATAAGCGAGCTTAAAAAAAACCGACTTCAGCTGGTTAGTTTCGCTTTACGACCACGTACACGTGCTTGCTTTTTTTTTTGTGGTAGGGAGGTGAAGGCATTTACGCCCGCTAAGTCTGGCAGTGTGGGACTCCCATGGAGGATACCCTTGGACTACCCCCTAAACACCTCCCCTGTCAATCTGAGAACCTAGCCTGGAACCGTTTGACACATTACTTCGGGCTTAGCCTCGTTTCTCTACGCGTTTAGGCGCCACCGGGCTACAGGGATCCCTTTTCCAGCGGAAGGAGGGGAAGGGCAAGGGATTTCTAGAAAAGATACCCCTCCGCCCTGGACGCCTCCAGGCGCTCATATATTTTCCTTTTTATCTTAAGGACTGCCCGAGCGTAATGTGCCACACAGTTCCATTTGTCAACGGATGTGAGCATCTCTCCAGTGAGTTCATCCGGAGAGAAATCTCCCATTTCTTCAATGAGGTCACGGCGCTGCCTTTCCCACCTCTTGCATACCTCTTGCATGCACGTGCTTGTTGGAAAGTATTTTGCGGAATCATATGAAGAGAGTTTTTCAGTTGCCCTGGCAAGCTATATTACAAAATATTTATCACGCGTGCTCTACGTTACAAGACGTCTCAAGAAATTTTTATTATCTTTGAAATTTTTTAAATTGAGTGAATTTTTCGCCGCACTAAAGTTAGCCGATACGGCGGTTTGAGACGAATGAAAACATCAAATAATAGACAAAAAAACCTTCGTTACTTTTCCAAAGAAGGTTCTTTTCACAAGATAAAAGAGAGAATACACAAGGTGGCACACAAAAGAAGTCGTTATCCCTACCTAAATCAAGACTCCTGGCAGGTGTAACTTACTTAAGAACCAAAGCATTGTTTTTGTAAGCAGCTTCGACAAGATGATTCCGTCTCATCAGGAACTGCCACAGCTTTGTAATGATTTAATGTCTACGTCCGAACGCGGAACCGACCTCTCATCGGTTCTAGACATTAAGTCTGAGTAGTGCCAACGGATGGTACCAATCGGTCAACCAATCCGTGCACCGTAACCCATTCACGCGGTGGCTGCTTGTCGGCCAGCTAGATCGGAGAGGATTTCGGTCGCGGGTCTCCGAATGGGTTACGCTCATTTACATATTTCAGCCACCTATACACGCCCATTTTCAAACGCGTTACAAAACGAAATCATACGGAGAGGAAACCTACTTTACGTTACTCCGTATTTCTTCCTATAACCTGTCAAAGAACAAAATCTAATTTTTACTTCGCGTTCCCGAATTTCCGACGCGGTACCGAAAAGTATACTACGTTAACTCAACCCGACGAAAGCTTCGTTAAAGAAAAATCAAAATCAACTAAGGTACCGCGTACCGCGCGCGACGCGAAACCGACCTCAGCGGATTTTCTCAAACCCTACCCTCGCGACGGCATACTTACCCTACACCTCATTTCCCGCTGAAAAGCAGAACCACTGGAAAGGAAAGTCTATTTTTTCGTTAGCAATTCATGTTGTTTTCTATTTTGATTTCTTATGCCATACAGTTTCCCTTTTTTTCCTTATCGATGTTTTGTAAATATATGTATACATTTAAGATGTGTATATAATTATTTATAATATTGTATGTAATATTGTATGTGTATAATTATTACAGTTAGCAAAAATCGCATATCATTGCACATTTACATAGCAAATATTCTCGTCACGGAATCATTTCATATTTTATCATTATCATTTAATCCTTTTCACTTATCATGTAAATATTTTTTTAATTGATATCAATTTTTCATTGTTTTTCTTTTTCTTATTCGTATCTACCAATATTTTAAATTATTTGTTTCATTTTCATTGTTTACGTTAATTCTTATTTTTTTGTTTCTTTTAATTATTTTTAATTTCCTCAATTACAATTACTACGTTGCCACTTGTGTATGGAAATTGAAAATGTGTGGCTAAATTTGATGTAGATTTTTATCGTTTTCGATTTTTTTTCATATCATGCATCGTCTTCAACTTACAAGTGAAAAAAATTTATTTTATTTATATAATTAAACTAAGGTATTGGCTACTTAACGTACATTAAAATAAGCTTATTACCAATATATGTAGTTTCGATTCGCGTGAGTGAATTATTTTTTTTTGTATTACTTTGGAAAATCAAAAGCAATATATAATATAATCTTCGTAGTGTAGACTCTGACATATTCTATGTACAATGATCCAATAAATAAGTTGCTCTGAGTATGTAAATATAAAGTCTTGGACATTCAAATTAACTATAACAAATCAAAGGGAAAAGATATTATTCAAAATACTAAAATAGAAAAAATAGAATCGTTTTAAAAACAGTCAACAGGTTAGAATAAAAGTTTTTCTTTTTCAACAACCGGACGTTTAGTGTCCTTTCCATCCAGCGGATTGCCGAGGCGACAAAGAATCGAATCATATACGAGGAAAACAAGATGTTAGCGAGGAAAATGAATGAGCGATTCAAAATGGAAATGAAGAGTTTTACACAAACTATTTTTTTTTACAAGTCTGATCAAAGACTTTTCTTGTTGCAATTTCTTTTTCTTTCTCATGCTATCTCACACCTCTGATTTTCATAAAGGTTAACAATCTATTTTTGCTATTCTCGCTCTCTCATTAATTCTCTGCATTTCTTTACTATTTTACTTTCTAGTTACGTTTCCAAACTAAATAACTGAAGAGTTAGCAATTCAGCTATGCAATTCTTTCGCTTTTCGCTTCACTTTTTCTCGTAGGTTATGTTTGTTTTACTTCAATTAGAACTCACGTCTAGATTTTTTCATACACCTTATTATATTTTCCGTATAATTTGTTTCCATTTGATTTTATCTTTTTTTAATAAGTTAGACACGACATGATCTATGGGGTGTTGCTTTTTGTTATTACTTTACTTTTTGGGGTAGCTATTTTACGTTTACGCTCATAAATTAGTTTCACATTCTACTCGCAAGGAGTTTCACCTAGGGCATGTGTTTTCTTCCATTTGCATCTAATTCTACTTTATAATTTAATGAATTGGGTTTTCTTAGTTTAGATATAGGTAGTTTGTTAATCTACGTCTCCCAAATATTGTTTCTTTTACTACTTTACATACCTATTTGGCTATGGTTTTCATCAGAATGCTTTTACGACCATTACAATGCTAATCCAAAGCGCCATCCAGCATTTTACGAAATTGCGTCCTCTTACCCCGGTAGCATGGCAAAGATCAATCATGCAGAAGCTAGTAAGCATTCAAGCTCCATCGTGATTGTTCTCAATCACATAACCTTAACACGATTCTTGGGATAGATAAGACAGTGCTTGCATAACGAATCGTCAATGCTAACTTGAGACACTCTAGGGGTGAATCCTCATTGCAATCGTGGCAGACATGTGTCGAGCGTATGAATTTCCAATGACGGATTGGCGAAAGCATCACATATTTATCGCCTTTTTATATACGACCAATTGCAAAATGGCTAAGCATTAGTGGCGCACTGATTTTATCGGTCTAGCGAGAATTAAGAACTAACTTACATCACCAGTTTCCCTCGTCCAAAAGCATATTTACCTGAAATGTTTACGTTTGGGTTTAGGTTATAACACAGAATCTTCACTTTATCCACAAAACTCACAATAGAATTTGCACACTACAATCCCGCTGCGATAAAAGCAATTCCCTTCGATGGCACTCGCTACCCACACACCTGCTACCATGTGGCTGTCAAAATTCTGTTGGCATCCCACGATAAAATAGACGTGGGATGTGCATTGGTCGCAACCAACGTAAAATGACAAGCCACCTAGCAGCAAAGTGTGTTGGTAGTGGTCACCAGCGGCGTCGCATGATTCATTACAGGGCAGTGTCCACGATGCCTACCAGGCATGGGGAGACTGAAGGAAACGCTGCTTGGCCCTATGATGTTGTTTTTTTTTCTTTTCTTTCAGCGTCGTAGGTCTTTGGCATGGTAGACTCCCAGCTCCCTTCCGGACATGTCCGCAATGAGGTACCGCGTGGGACTTAAAACTTGTAAAACTCGACACTTCACAAACTTCTTGTCTAGCTTGGCAGTGTAGTGCCGACCTGCTTCACTTTGTCTAAAATTCCGTCGGTAGATTTCGTCGCCTGCCTTGAAGCCAGAAGGATGGGATTGCAGACTGTACCGCTCCTCCCCCACCCGTCTACTGTCTTCAATCCTCTCCCGGATTTTTTCTCGTAGAATTTGGAGTTTCTCGTGCGGCTCCAGCACCACTATTGGGTCTTCCAACCCTTTCAACTGTCGCAATAGCCGGTACGAGTTTCCGTGACAAATCATATGCTGGCCGAACACGGCAAAGTATGGGGAGATGCCTGTGGTAGAGTGATAAGACGAACGCAGGGCACAGGTGATGGCGGAAATCCTGCGGTCCCAATCCTTCTGATCCGGTTGGACGTAGGCCCGAATGGCGGCTATGAGGGTGCGGTTCAATCGCTCGGACGCATTGGCTTGCGGAGAATAAACGGCAGTCCGCTGATGCGTAATGCCAGACTTCTCCATTAATTCCCGAAATCTAGACGAGGTGAACTGAACTCCGTTGTCGGAGACCAGCTCCTCCGGTACTCCAAATATATGGAAAACGCGATTTTCCAGAAAATTGACTATGGGGCCGGTGTGCAGGTTTCGAAGAGGTTCCACAGTCGGAAATTTGGACAGGTGGTCCAGGACCACGACAGCTCCCGTGTATCCCGAAGTCGAGCGAGGGTACGGACCGATGAGATCTATAAACAGACGCTGGAACACCCGCTCCGGTAGTTCGAATTTTTCCATCGGGGGCCGAAGAACAGAATTGGGCGCTTTCGTGCATTTGCACAGCTCACAAGCAGCTACGTACTTTTTCACTTGCTGCGCCATCTTAGGCCAAAAAAAGTAAGTCTTCAGTCGCCGAAGCGTACGACCATAACTGCCGTGTGCACTCAATGGGTGGTCATGAACCCGCTTAATCAATTCGCATGTCAGTTCTTCGGGCATCCATAACTTCCACTGTTCCTCTTCTTGGATGGGGTCTCCGGAGGCGTGTCTCGTCCGCTTGTATATAAATCCCTCCATCACCCGTAGTTCTGGCAGCTGTGGCAACTGGTTCTGAATCGTATTCATCAGCTGAGTATAACATGCTGACTTGAAGGCGGGATGGTCCAAGTCGATCCATAGGGGGCTGTCGTTCTCCTGGGCCAACTCGGCTCCTTCAGGGGCGAATATCCTTGATAGTGTGTCCGGTACCACGTGCTGACTTCCTTTGCGGTGTCTTATCGTGAAGTCAAACGCCTGTAATTGCAAGGCCCATCTGGCCAAGCGGCCGTGGAGATCAGTTTGGCTCATCAGCCATTTCAGTGACGCATGATCAGTGAAGATTTCAAAAGGATGTCCTTCTACATATGCTCGAAAACGTTTCACTGCCAGCACAGCCGCTAGGCATTCCTGCTCCGAGACCGTGTAGTTCCGCTGGGCCTGGTTCAGCTTGTGGAACATGAAGGCTATAGGTCTCTCCTCGCCGTCTTGTGCAACCTGGACTAAGACTGCTCCCACCCCATGTTGACTCGCGTCACAATGGATTGAGAACGGTTTGTCAAAGTCCGGGCTGTGCAGTACGGGGGCTGTAGTCAGACTCTTCTTTAGCTCTTCAAAGGCTCGCAAGCTGGGCTCCTCCCAGACGAACTTGCGTCCCTTACGCAGCATGTCGGTCAAAGGAGTGGTAATGGTGGCATAGTCACGTACGAAACGCTGGTACCATCCGCATAAGCCTAGAAATCGGCGTAATTGCTTGGTGGTCTCGGGTAATGGAAAAACGTCAATCGCTTGAGTCTTGTCCGGGTCGGTTTTGATATTGCCATGCCCAATGATGTGACCTAAATACTTCACCTCCGTCATCACGAACTGACTCTTCTGTATGTTGATGGTTAACCCTGCCCTCCGGATGTGTAGAGCCACCTCCTGAAGCAGGTCGATGTGTTCGTTAAAGGTCTCGGTTATAAGCAGCAGATCGTCCAAGTACACGAAAACTTGGTGCCGCAAATGAGGTGGTATCACCTTATCCATAAGGCGCGTCATTGTTTGAGGGGGATTGCACAATCCGAATGGCATGGTCACGAATTGATACAGGGGCCGACCTGGGACTGTGAAGGCTGTTTTCTCCTTTGAGCCAGGGTCTAAAGGAATTTGCCAGAAGGCATCCTTGAGGTCTAAGCTCGTGATGAAATGGGCTTTAGGCAACCGACTCAAAATGCCTTAAATCAACGGTAGAGGGTATGCGTCCTTGACAGTGACGGCGTTCAAGCGTCTGGCATCTAAGCATAGCCGGACCTTGTTCGGCTTGACAACTAAGGTGACTGGGGAAGCCCACGCGCTCTGCGATTCTTCGATCACGCCTAATGCTAGCATTCGATCAACTTCGGCATATAACAACTTTTCCTTCGCCAGAGATATAGCAAAATGTCTCTGTTTTATGGGTTTAGCATCCCCCACATCTATTGTGTGTAACACCAGCGCTGTCCGCCCGAGACCTTCCTCCTCATGCGATGGAAAAGCCGATATAGCCGAGTCAAGTCGCAGTTGCTGATTCACATCCAGTGTATGTCGTAATAAGGGAGTGGTTTGAGTTTGGTCAGGAACTGTGGTGACGGACTCCAGGGTCGTACCGAAAAACAGTGCCGGGGCCAAGTTAAATTTTCGAACGAAATCCACTCCTAGATAAAGATTCTGGGTTAATTGAGGTATGATGTAAAATTCTAGAGGTTTAGTTACTTCTTTAAAGGTGACATCCGTCGTAATTTTTCCCACTACAGAGTGACGAGTTCCGTCCGCCGTGCTTAACCAGGTGGTAAAATGGTGGATTTGGTCCGCGTGCATTGCCAGTGCCTCCACTGCAAAATCGGCTGATATGCAATTCACACTGGCTCCCGTATCGACTAAACCTGACACTCGTTTTTGCAGGAGGTGTACTGACGCATATGGTCGAAAGTCATCCCTCAATAATTCGTCTAAGTGTATGTCCTTCAGCACCTTCCTCGACTGCCTGACCCTTCTCCAGAAGCTCCGCATCCGACGCGTGGCTCCCTTTCTTCGCGGTGGGACAGTTGTAGCCAACTCCTCATGGAAGATACGCTGTCGAGTAGCCAAATAATTCCGCAGTCTGACGTGGAAGGGTTTGACATGCCAAGGAACTTTCGTCTCGCTATCATTTCCCTGCGCGTCCGCCTCGACAAAGGATGGCGTCGGTTGTGGAACTTCGGGAGAACTGTGTTTGGCGGTGCGAGTCAGCAGAATTGGAGTCATGTCTGGGGCTTGATAGCTAGTGATGGGGTCAGCATTGGTTCGTCCGGGTTTTAGGAGTGCCGACGGGTGGTCGCGGCACTCGCTGGCAAGTTTTTTCGCAATTTGCAATTTGCGCAATCAGGTGCGTAAGTGTCGGCCTTCCCGCATCGGTAACAGAAGAGCGTCGGTTCCGCTGGACATGCATAGAACCGATGCCCCGTTTGTCGGCAGTTCCAACATCGGGCTTGTAATTGCTTCAAGGGAGGGTCGATCAATCAATGCTGGGTCCTCAAGCTCCTGTGGTGCTCCGCTCCTCGGTACTGGTACTGGGTCAGTAAGTAGGTGGTCCGCTGCCATCAACTCCTCGGTGTGATGATTTCGGGGATTTGGTCCCGTTATGCGAGGTTGTGGACGGAAGGTACCTCGCCGCTCATCCAGTTGTTCTTGCCTACAGGCATGGAGAAGCAATCTCTGTGTGGTGTTGATGAGAAAATGCAGAAGGCTGTTCTGAAGCTCCCAACGCATATTCTCTCTGATAATTTCTACCAGTTCGTCCTCGGGCATGGTTGTTCGCAAGCGAGTGCTCAATCTCACTATACTTGTGTAGTACTGGTCGAACGGTTCGTGAGCGCCTTGTTTCCGTTTCTTTATCTGTTCCCTTAGTTCTCTCTCAGTGAAGCCATCATCAAATCGATTGCGGAAGGCTGCACTGAAAGAGATCCAAGTGGGACGTGGCGTCGACTCCTTAAAACTCCAGTACCAGTCGGCAGCGTCTCCGCTGAACAAAAGATGTGCATGCCGGAGGAAGGCCGAGAAGTCACCGCCCAGGGTGCTGGATACTAACGCCTGAATCCGGAAAAGGAACCGGTCCGCCGATATCATAGCGTTGAAACCCGTGAAGTTCAGGCGCCAACTCTCCATGATACGAGGCGTCGGGTCTCGGAAAGGTGTCAATGCGTTCCCGGGGGGAATCGCATCCTCGATTGACCTGTTGTAAAGAACTGCTTCGGGGACTGGAGGTACCATCGGAGGTGCGGTGCTGTGTCGTGGTCTATACTCGGGAGCTCTGGGATCCATTCCCGAGTTCCTTGGAGGTAGGGTCCATTGATCAGATGGTCGAGAGTGGGGCATAGCCACACTGGTATTGGGCTCCCAGCCAAGCGGAGTTCTCACGCGGCTGGGTGGTTGGCTCATGGGGAGATTCTGGAGCCTTCCCTCCAGGTTGCCAATCCTCTCCGACATATCTCGCACTAACGCCACGAGGGTGTCAATGGAGTGGGTGGAAGGCGCGGGTGTAACCTCGGCCGCGACAACTGCAGCAGGAACTTCACCGCCCATGGCTCCTTGTAAGTCCATCAGTGATTGGGGCGGTTCGGCATCTGGAACCCCTTTCGCCACTGCTCCACGCGTTGGGACGGGCGTTCCGAGGGGGACGTCTACGGCGGTCCGCTCTATGGGTCGCCGGCATAGTGGGCAAAGCTCGGACGTGAGGAGGAGCTGTTGGACACAGGCACGATGGAAAAGGTGTCCGCACTCCAATCGCACACTGTGTACGCCCTCCACTACGTCTTCAAAGCAGATCCCGCAGTTAGCTGGTTGGACCGTTTTGGATCTGGTCCAACGCTTATCTGGGGTCTGCTTCGTTGCCATATTTGTTTTTGCTGGTTGCGGTTGATGCTGATGAATTGTAACTATTCCTACTACTATCCCAAATCTATACGCATATATATAAAAAACTTATAAGTACTTTAGTGGCCGATAGTGGCGAGCTATTTATATCGAATGGAAAAAAAATGTATTTAGTACACACTTTCCTTTCCAGCAGTCGACTCCTCCAAAGGAAAATGAGAGTGCGTGGTAGTCTGCCGAAGAAAGGGTGCTTTCGGTCGATTTACAATAATTAACCCCTAAACCCACATACATCACAAAAACCGTCTCTAAACTACGTTAAATGACTCGACGAGACAAGTGGTAGAGCTACCGTAACGGTTTTGTTCGCGGTCAAAATTCCCGACGCGTGGAAGCATTCCGGGCTTCGCAACTCCGGCATACGCCACCGAACGTTGAACCGATACCACTCGTCTATCACGCATACGAAATAAGTAGAATCCTTCCGCGACATAAAGGCAAGGTAGCCTTCTATTTTCTTGAGAGTCCAGGCCGACAGGAGAAACCCCATCTGGCTGACAGTTCCATCAAGAAAATAGAAGGTCCTTACAGGGGTTACCCTGGGAAAATACATCGGAAGGATTCTGTCGCGAAAAAAAAATCAAACAAAGGAGAGCGGAAGCTACAACTCACGTGAAGCGACTGCTAGTGTGTATCACACAACTCCACTGCTCCTGTTTGTGAGGCTCGAGTACCAAAGTACCTGGCATCCTCCGTAAAGGACCAACTCGTCAGAAGACGCGAATCTCTTATCCCCTTAGGATGTTTTGGGCCCCACGTTGGGCGCCATTTGTAATGATTTAATGTCTACGTCCGAACGCGGAACCGACCTCTCATCGGTTCTAGACGTTAAGTCTGAGTAGTGCCAACGGATGGTGCCAATCGGTCAACCAATCCGTGCACCGTAACCCATTCACGCGGTGGCTGCTTGTCGGCCAGCTAGATCGGAGAGGATTTCGGTCGCGGGTCTCCGAATGGGTTACGCTCATTTACATATTTCAGCCACCTATACACGCCCGTTTTCAAACGCGTTACAAAACAAAATCATACGGAGAGGAAACCTACTTTACGTTACTCCGTATTTCTTCCTATAACCTGTCAAAGAACAAAATCTAATTTTTACTTCGCGTTCCCGAATTCCCGATGCGGTACCGAAAAGTATACTACGTTAACTCAACCCGACGAAAGCTACGTTAAAGAAAAATCAAAATCAACTAAGGTACCGCGAACCGCGCGCGACGCGAAACCGACCTCAGCGGATTTTCTCAAACCCTACCCTCGCGACGGCATACTTACCCTACACCTCATTTCCCGTTGAAAAGCAGAACCACTGGAAAGGAAAGTCTATTTTTTCGTTAGCAATTCATGTTGTTTTCTATTTTGATTTCTTATGCCATACAGTTTCCCTTTTTTTCCTTATCGATGTTTTGTAAATATATGTATACATTTAAGATGTGTATATAATTATTTATAATATTGTATGTAATGTTGTATGTGTATAATTATTAAAGTTAGCAAAAATCGCATATCATTGCACATTTACACAGCAAATATTCTCGTCACAGAATCATTTCATATTTTATCATTATCATTTAATCCTTTTCACTTATCATGTAAATATTTTTTTAATTGATATCAATTTTTCATTGTTTTTCTTTTTCTTATTCGTATCTACCAATATTTTAAATTATTTGTTTCATTTTCATTGTTTACGTTAATTCTTATTTTTTTGTTTCTTTTACTTATTTTTAATTTCCTCAATTACAATTACTACGTTGCCACTTGTGTATGGAAATTGAAAATGTGTGGCTAAATTTGATGTAGATTTTTATCGTTTTCGATTTTTTTTCATATCATGCATCGTCTTCAACTTACAAGTGAAAAAAATTTATTTTATTTATATAATTAAACTAAGGTATTGGCTACTTAACGTACATTAAAATAAGCTTATTACCAATATATGTAGTTTCGATTCGCGTGAGTGAATTATTTTTTTTTGTATTACTTTGGAAAATCAAAAGCAATATATAATATAATCTTCGTAGTGTAGACTCTGACACATTCTATGTACAATGATCCAATAAATAAATTGCTCTGAGTATGTAAATATAAAGTCTTGGACATTCAAATTAACCATAACAAATCAGAGGGAAAAGATATTATTCAAAATACTAAAATAGAAAAAATAGAATCGTTTTAAAAACAGTCAACAGGTTAGAATAAAAGTTTTTCTTTTTCAACAACCGGACGTTTAGTGTCCTTTCCATCCAGCGGATTGCCGAGGCGACAAAGAATCGAATCATATACGAGGAAAACAAGATGTTAGCGAGGAAAATGAATGAGCGATTCAAAATGGAAATGAAGAGTTTTACACAAACTATTTTTTTTTACAAGTCTGATCAAAGACTTTTCTTGTTGCAAGTTCTTTTTCTTTTTCATGCTATCTCACACCTCTGATTTACATAAAGGTTAACAATCTATTTTTGCTATTCTCGCTCTCTCATTAATTCTCTGCATTTCTTTACTATTTTACTTTCTAGTTACGTTTCCAAACTCAATAACTGAAGAGTTAGCAATTCAGCTATGCAATTCTTTCGCTTTTCGCTTCACTTTTTCTCGTAGGTTATGTTTGTTTTACTTCAATTAGAACTCACGTCTAGATTTTTTCATACACCTTATTATATTTTCCGTATAATTTGTTTCCATTTGATTTTATCTTTTTTTAATAAGTTAGACACGACATGATCTATGGGGTGTTGCTTTTTGTTATTACTTTACTTTTTGGGGTAGTTATTTTACGTTTACGCTCATAAATTAGTTTTACATTCTACTCGCAAGGAGTTTCACCTAGGGCATGTGTTTTCTTCCATTTTCATCTAATCCTACTTTATAATTTAATGAATTGGGTTTTCTTAGTTTAGATATAGGTAGTTTGTTAATCTACGTCTCCCAAATATTGTTTCTTTTACTACTTTACATACCTATTTGGCTATGGTTTTCATCAGAATGCTTTTACGACCATTACAATGCTAATCCAAAGCGCCATCCAGCATTTTACGAAATTGCGTCCTCTTACCCCGGTAGCATGGCAAAGATCAATCATGCAGAAGCTAGTAAGCATTCAAGCTCCATCGTGATTGTTCTCAATCACATAACCTTAACACGATTCTTGGGATAGATAAGACAGTGCTTGCATAACGAATCGTCAATGCTAACTTGAGACACTCTAGGGGTGAATCCTCATTGCAATCGTGGCAGACATGTGTCGAGCGTATGAATTTCCAATGACGGATTGGCGAAAGCATCACATATTTATCGCCTTTTTATATACGACCACTTGCAAAATGGCTAAGCATTAGCGGCGCACTGATTTTATCGGTCTAGCGAAAATTAAGAACTAAGTTACATCACCAGTTTCCCTCGTCCAAAAGCATATTTACCTGAAATGTTTACGTTTGGGTTTAGGTTGTAACACAGAATCTTCTCTTTATCCACAAAACTCACAATAGAATTTGCACACTACAATCCCGCTGCGATAAAAGCAATTCCCTTCGATGGCACTCGCTACCCACACACCTGCTACCATGTGGCTGTCAAAATTCTGTTGGCATCCCACGATAAAATAGACGTGGGATGTGCATTGGTCGCAACCAACGTAAAATGACAAGCCACCTAGCAGCAAAGTGTGTTGGTAGTGGTCACCAGCGGCGTCGCATGATTCATTACAGCTTATCCCCCCGGGGCAGTTAAATTGCTTATCCACAGTGGATTTCCCGCTGTCTGTCTGTTCGTTCGTGCATCCGCTACTCAGTCTGTCCGTCGGATAGTCCAGTGGCAGGGTCATTACAGGTTCTTGCCCTAAAATAAAGGGTGATTCATAACAAGTGTACACATGTAAATGGGTCTTAACTCTTATTTATCACCAACTTCAGGTCCATATATTGACAGATTATGACAGTTTGGTCTTTTACAATTCTAACCATGGCGTCATACACATCAGCCGAACGTTTTATTATTGTTAAAACTTTTTACAAAAATAATGAATCGCCAGTGCAAACATTTCGCGCTCTACCTGAATTATTTGGTCCACCCATGAATTGGCCGGCGAGAAAAAACAATATTCGAGCCAACATACGCCTAATAACGCTGGAAATGTGCGAAAATGTCATCGAAAACGAGGTGCACATATGCACGAAGTAATGTTTCATGTTTAATTGTAAGGGACCAAATTTTCATAATAAATAAACATTACAGCTCCATCTTTACAAAAACGGTGTTTTTTTTTCGACAAAAATGTGTACACTTGTTATGAATCACCCTTTACTTATGAATAATGATTAATTAATTTGTCTTACAGGAAGAGAAATACCGAAAAACATCACTTAGTGTAGGACTCCCAAGCACACAAGGCACTATGAACTAGCCACCAAACACCTCCTCTCCCCGTCTTTGGGATCCAGAAATCTCCTTTCTAGGCCGAAGGAGAGGAGGGAAAGAGATTACTAGAAAAGAGATCTCTAGCCCTTGATGCCTTCTGACGATCAAGTATGTCTTTTCATTCTCTAGGATGGCCTGTACATAATATGCTACGTGGTTCCGTTTGTCAACGGATGTAAGCAGCTTTCCGGTTATAGTCTCCGAGGATAGCGCTCCAACAATCGAAGAGGTCATCTCGCAACCTGTCTTATCTAAATGGATGCCGGGCATCATCTACCTTTCCTTTGCAAGACACATAGTCGGGACACCGTAACTTACCAAACACATCCATGCCCACTCAAAAGCTGGATCAAGTAGAAGTCAATCTCACCATGTCTTTGATCAAGTCACTGCCTCAATTCAGGGATCAGATACGCAGTCCATCTTCTCTTTGTGTAACTCTTCCAAGACTGTTGCCAATCATAGAAAGTCTATCGCGATTACCTCGCTGTTGCATTGCTTCTACGTAGGTAAATATTTGTACGCTCTCTAGCAAGGATGGCGATTTCCCCTGTTATCACTAACACTAGTGACTCGGAGACTGTTCGATAAGTACTGCTTGTGTCTGCAACTGCGCCATTCACTTTCGGTGCAGCTCCTTGCTGAGTAAGTAATGCAGGCTACACAATACCCATCAAGAGTCATCTTCTTGATGAGAGGGCTCCCATATATTGGCCACTAAAATTAAATTTTATATTAGAACTTATATCTACTAATTCGACTAATTCTAATTTTTGACTACTTATCATCTTAAAAAACTGACATTTCTTTTATTCTTAATTCTAATAGATGATGTGAAGCACGGATGTACCGTAAATCTAATCTAGACTGCAAACACCAAGGAAGCTTTCATACGACTGGAGTCAAAAGTGAAAAAATCGGCCTCCCGGTCAATGAAACTAAAACAAATTCTGACAAAACCTGACTTTAGGAGAAGCAGCAAACAAAAATTCTTAATACTTCCGATGCTGAGGTCCAGATATGTGCACTGGGAAAATGAGCTTCACATATGCAGGTCACTCATCCTGTGCTGTTAATGATGCGAAATCTGGACTCATACATATGCATCCGAAAACATACTGCATAGATTCAAATCTTATGTGCTCAGGAGCATATATGGCTCATGGAGCGGATGGGTTGTATACTGTCTTAGATGACCCACCTTTTTTGTCATTTTATTATTAATTAATTGTTAAATATTTCCGTAACTCAGCAAATTTTAAAATAAGAATTTAATGCGCATAAAAAATATGCAACTCAAGGTGAATACCAAAGTTAAATTATGGTAGAGGAGGACATCAAAAGGGAGCTCCCTAGCGTAATCAGGGTTAAAGTGAAAATAATAAAGGACAATGCGTGCCCATCATCGACCTAACCGAAAAGGAAGCTGACCAGAGTAAGGGCAAAGTAAGTGGGCTGGTGTCAGTACATGGTCATGACGCACAGGGATGCAAGGGACCCAATATGAGTGTACGAGGGAGACACACTGTATCCTTTGCAAAGATGCTAATCCAAGATCAGATCTCAAACAAGATAAACGCAGAATTTTGATGACCCGTTCCCTGCAGGTACTATAGCACAACTGCAAAAACTTGCTTGAGTGGTTTGCTAGGGATATGAAAGATGACAACATCACGACAAAAATTTTTCATCGTAGTATCTGTATTCGGAACAGTGCTGATTTCCTAGCTATGGGCAGAAGGATGCTTTTGTGTGGGTTCGGTGTTTTGGACTATAATCTTTAGTGTGTACCTAATGCCAAACGAACTAATATTGGGAGAGACTTCAATACTAGAGCGATTGAATAGGGCAGGTCTCAAACTGATCCGTGGAGTAAACGAGTCATAGAGATGGATGCCAGGATAGGGTTCACCGTGTTAAGCACTGGCAAAACACCGGCCTTCCACCATGGGGAAAGAGCCATACCCAACGTGATATTTGCCTTAGGTTTCCTAGCGTAGAAAGTATACAATTGGAAGCCATAAGAGGACTACTTAGCCAGTTATCATTAGAACATTCTGCTTAAGATCTGTTATGATGTCTTCCAACGCCAATGCTCCCGACCTTCCACAATTGGGTGGAATATTGAAAGAATGGATGTCGACAGGTTAATTGAGGTGCACACCGCAGGTGCTTCACTGTTGGGAGATTCGCAGGGAGGTGTAGAGCTAGCAGCCTAAGTCGTAGTGAACTCAACTAAGCGCATTATCACGTCTGCTTGCAGCAATTCTTTGCCCCATCAGGAACCCCGGGACGGCAAGTCTCCAGTGTACTGGTGATTGATTGGTGGATCACTTTCTTAGTAATCCTTCAATTTCTCTCCCTTCCCGCTAGAGGAGGGATACCCCAACTAGAAGTCACCTTACGGTGTAGCAAAACGACACTTAGCTTGAAGTACTGTGTCAAATGGTTCCAGACTAGGTTTTTGAGGTTGCTAGGGGAGGTATTTAATGGGTAGTCAAGACGTCTTCCTCATCTGGGAGCCCCACACTCAAAAAAAGTTACGTGATGGTAAATTATTTCAGAATCCAAGTGCGTAGACCAGAAACCCCTTACACATTGAGATACTTACCTGACCCCCAATATCCACTTTCAGATGCCAGTACTGCTGAGGAACTTTCTTTGATTATGTTGCATGTCCATAAAATACTGCCATAGTGATTCACAGTCTATGCTTTTGACTTTTTGCATTAAGATAAGGTACAAAGATTTCAGATGGTAAAGAAATCTGCCCAACATTGTTGATTTTTATATTAAGTTCAATGTATACTTAATTGTAAGTGATGGTTCGCATTTTACCATCAAGCAAATGTACAAACGGTTATAGTTAACTTAAAATTTA
Source organism: Odontomyia ornata (assembly GCA_963969285.1). NCBI lineage: Eukaryota > Metazoa > Arthropoda > Insecta > Diptera > Stratiomyidae > Odontomyia > Odontomyia ornata. Next base: position 134,951,177 of record OZ017738.1, on the reverse strand, counting down.
TAATGCTTATATATTTAGATATCATTTTGAACATTTCACTCAAAATACTATCAAGTTTTAGCTATTTCTTCTTCTTCTTCATAGTACTATATCCGAACTTTTGCTTCCCACAAATAGTGCCAATAAGAACCAGAGACTCTGACAAAATGTTGATGTGATCCACACAGGCTATCACTGGCTTGACTTGTATAGTAACGTACTTCTTGCATCGACAGGTAGCTTTCTTATGACATATTTCAGAGCCAAATTGAATAACAATTGGGTCAGCCTATCTCCGTGCTTTAGCCTGATGTTTGTGTCAAAGGCTTCGGCTTTGTCATTTTGGTTGCACAAATTAATTTGGATGGGATACTGTTGTGTCTCAATTATTATTTTTGAAGGAAGAAGTCAATAAAAGCCTTGATTTTATGAAAATCAACTTGATAATAATTCGAAAACATTAAAAACTCAGAGTCGAAAATATTATTAGCTGTCATTCAAAATAGTGTGGAATATTTGATTGAGATATTACAGTCTCCCACGCTAATTTGAGATAGAAATGTTAAAATCTCTTAGATCTAGACAAACGTTTTTTTTGTTTGAGATTTGTGAGTTTGAAAAGTTGATTTCATGATTTTGTTTGAATTTTACAATAAAAGGATATATGTAGAAAGTCTTGAAGTCACAGGATGAAGTCTCGTTCAAGATGTACTGGTAGCTGATGTTGCCTGTTGGATCGCCGTAGGGGTTCTGGATCTGGTGTAAATTCTCAATGTCCTTCCTCTTCAAAATTTATTGGCTCATAGATTTAAACTGAAGCCGGTTGTTCGTCATGTCTAGGGGTTTCAGGACCAGGGATATTGACCAGACCACCAAGGTTAGGGTATTCAATTGGTTCTTGAGTTTTTTTTTATTAGGGTTCTGTGTTGTCAGGAATTTCGAGGATTCTTTCTAGGTTACCTGGAGGCTTTACCAAAGTCAAAGTCAAAAGCGCTTTATTTAATACTAATCGTTATAAATTTTAAAAGAATATAAAGCAAATTCCAAACAATAACAATAAAAAACTTAATGGCCCAAATGGCTCTCTAAATTTGTACGTTATCATTAAACACATTTAAAAAAAAAACTATAGCAAATTCAAATCAATGAAGATTATTACGTATTTTTAAAATTCAATTGGAAAAAGGAGAAAAAATCAACCAACACTATTCTAAAATTATTTATCATCTTAACACTACAGTGAACTTTGATCCTACACCTAATATGTTTTAACTTAATTCTAATAAATGCAATTAAAAACTTTATCTTATACTAAAAAAATTTATAACAATGTTCCTAACCTAAGCGTTTAACCTTATCTCTAACCTAATATAATAAACATAATATAAACCTAACCCATACCTTATTTTAAAAAAAAATAAACAACACTAAATGTAGCAATAATGAGTTGTAACTCAAAAAACGAAATAACGAAAAACACCAAAACTGAAAATAAACACGAATAATTTAGACATTGTCATTAAGCCACCAATACCTGGATTGCGCCGTCTCAACTCAATCAGCTTCAACGAATCTAGCAAATGAGTACCTCCATTGAAATCGTTGGTCTCGTAAACTCAAATTAGGAGGATATTTTATCTTCTTATCGGTGGCCCGTCGGTATATGTGATATATGACTGGGACGCCGTCAGAATCAAAAACATATCGATTCATGTCCAAATACACGAATGCTTCTGGAGGAATGAAGCCAGTAGCGAGGCAAGTCGCTATATACCCATCTGTAGGGTGGAACGGCTGTGAAATCCAAGGGTTTTCACTCACAGTCACAGATCTAGCGATATGATTTCGAAGAAGCTACGTAATTGGTCGATGTGTCGTTTTAACGTATATCCGTCATCGAATCTGACCTGGTACTGTAGTTTGACTGAATTTGGCGATAACTGTACCTGGTTTCCACCGATTTTTGCTTTTGCTGTACAACTGTGCCTGGACTCGTTCTCCCACGCTGAGTTGTCGAGCTGCCCTGTCCGGAGTTGAAGTTTATTGGAAAATTGTCGGTTTCAGGGTGTCCAGTTGGATTCTGATGGGTTGATGCATGTACATTTCGGCCGGTGATTGTCCACTTTTCAACGGTGTTGCTCAGTAGCAAAGTAGGATTTCGCGGAGTTTGTCATTCATTGACGCTGGGTCATATTTCATGCTTACGATTAGATTTTTCAGCGTCTGAACATTCCTTTCTGCTGAGCCGTTTGTCGCCCGTTGCCCAGATACTATGAATTTCAGAAAAATGCCAGATTCCTTGTAAAATGTCTGCTGGTGAAAATCGTTGCATTATCGAGCACCATAACATCTGGAAATCTGTGCCGAGAAAAAATGTCTTTTGAGATTGTAGATATTGATATCGGAGCTGAACGACATGATTCGATTTCTCCCCACTTCGATTTGGAATCTATCACGCTCAAAAATTAATGACCTTGGAGCAGGGTGGGCATAGTCGATATCAATTCGTTGTCAGGTTTTTATGGTTCACCAATGGATGCAAGGGTGCTTTTGAAGGGCTGTGTCAAACGCTGGCACAGATGGTGCAGAATCTAACGAGATATTCAATGTCCTTGTATATTTCCTTTCAATATACTCGTACATAGGATCTTGCGAGCTGTTTTATCTTCGTGATACCCAAGTGTGTACGGTGTAGTTCCTGGAGTACAGATGACTACAGATATGTTGGAACAACATCGCGCTGCCTTCTAAAGATAATGTCATCATCGACGATGAAGCCCAGGTCCGCGTCGTCTCCCATAGTGGCCGTTATGGGTGGCAATTTTGTATGTTGATGGAAAATCCGGACTAACGGTTGATTATCTGTCAGCAATTTGAATTTGTGGCCAAACAAGTATTGAATAAAAATGATTGTCGGTGTCGGTGTCAGAGATCTGGATGCAAAAGAAATTGGTCTCTCGTGGACATTGATAATGTGTGAAAGCACTCCACCTATTCCCACGGGGCTGCCGTCGCATGCAAGTTAACTGAAAATGCTGGATTGTAGGGCACCGACACGCGCTCAGTGGCAAATTCTTCTATGAGCTTGATGAAAGCGGCGCCGCATTGGGCTGTCACTTGAACTTTGCATACTTTTTTAAAAGTCCTCGAATAGGTGCTGTGATAGTTGATGCATTTGGGATGAACTTTGCGTAGTAAGTCATGAGTCCCAAAAAACGTTTAACATTTCTTGCCGATTTCAGTCTCAGCTTTTTCAAAATTGCTTCGACTTTAGATTGTGCCTTAGAGATCTTTTTATTTTCTACAACATGCTCGAGAAATCCAAGCGTTCTGTAAAAAATTCACATACCTATATTTTTATTGATATGGAAATCATATTTGCGCAGTTGGTTGAGGCATTTGATAAGATTGTTGCGATGTTCACTTTTGAACCTCTCTCGAATGCAAATGTTGTCAAAATACACCTCAGTCTCTGGAATTTCTCGAAGAATTTGGTCCATGATTCAGTTGAATTTAGAAGGTGCTGGTTTGATGCCAAAGGAAAGTCGATTGACCTTGTACGTTCTACGGTAAGTCGATATTGTCTGGGTTTGGCTTAATGCTTCGTCTACAAAAATGTGCGGGTAGGCCTTGTAGAGACCCAGCTTGCAGAAGCACTTCGAGTCCCTGAGAATGTCGTTGATTTTTCGAATTGGGTTGTGCCCCGCAACGAGCCTCTCATTCACCCCGCTGTTTTAGTCGACGCAAGGATGTACTTGGTTCTTGGCTTTGAGAATTACCACAAGAGGTCGCCTCCAGTCACTGGTTTACACTTTGGTGATGATTTCAGCTTTTTCGAGAGTCTGCAGTTTTTGATTAACACGGTCCAAAAATGCGTAAGGAACTTCTCTTTCCCGGAAAAACACAGGTTTCGCTCCTACACGTAGTTTTAGTGAGACATTTAAATTTGGAATGCAACCAATTCCCTGTTCGAAAATGTCTGCGAACTTGGAATAAATTTCGCTGTCGTCAATGCACTGAATTGAGCGGCTTTGGTATTTTGTGAAAGTCTTGTCTTGTTGAGGCGTCGAATCCAAATTCGCCCCAGAAGTGCGGAGTATTCATTCGGAACAATGAAACTTTCTTCTTTGGTTATTGTTCCGTTGGACTCCACGTTGATTTTGATTTTCCAATAGGCACGAATAAATCACGGGCATAGGAACAAAACTCCATCGATGCTGGTAAGAGAGGAACCTTGAGGTCCAAATCTCTCATTCACCCCGCTGTTTTAGTCGACGCAAGGATGTACTTGGTTCTTGGCTTTGAGAATTACCACAAGAAGTCGCCTCCAGTCACTGGTTTACACTTTGGTGATGATTTCAGCTTTTTCGAGAGTCTGCAGTTTTTGATTAACGCGGTCCAAAAATGCGTAAGGAACTTCTCTTTCCCGGAAAAACACAGGTTTCGCTCCTACACGTAGTTTTAGTGAGACATTTAAATTTGGAATGCAACCAACTCCCTGTTCGAAAATGTCTGCGAACTTGGAATAAATTTCGCTGTCGTCAATGCACTGAATTGAGCGGCTTTGGTATTTTGTGAAAGTCTTGTCTTGTTGAGGCGTCGAATCCAAATTCGCCCCAGAAGTGCGGAGTATTCATTCGGAACAATGAAACTTTCTTCTTTGGTTATTGTTCCGTTGGACTCCACGTTGATTTTGATTTTCCAATAGGCACGAATAAATCACGGGCATAGGAACAAAACTCCATCGATGCTGGTAAGAGAGGAACCTTGAAGTCCAAATCTTCGTATTGATTTTGGGGTAGAAATATATAGCTTGAACCGGAGTCCATTTCGAAGTTTATTGGGTTTCCTTTTATTTTAACTGTGGCAGCAAATCGCTCATTATCCTTTGATAGGTGTTGATTTTGGAGGACAAATTTGATGTGGGAAGTGCTGTAATCTCTGGGATCGATTGTGGTTACAATGTGATGTGTTGATTGCAGATTCTTTTTTTCTTCTCGTCGATTCAAATTTCCAAGTAGTTTGAAAGAAGAATCAATTTTGTTGTTCGATTTCGATGTGTCGATTGGAGCAGGACGTAGATTTTGAGGTTATGTGTTCGGGGTTTGCCGTCGCCACTTTAGGTTTATTTCCGGCTGCTCTGTTCCTGGCACGTACTCAGATGTGTTGATGGTAGAATTTTCTTCACCTCGTCGCGAATTTGTTGTGTCTCAATTATTATTTTTGAAGGAAGAAGTCAATAAAAGCCTATGGAACTCAACTTGATAAATGTATTGTCAATTCAAAAACATAAAAAACATAGAACCGAAAATATTATTATCTGTCATTCAAAATATCATAGGACACTTGATTGAGATATTACAGATACGAAAGTAAAGCATTATTTAGTACAGTACGTTACAATCAATACTATCGTATTGCTTAAATTCAACAAAAATTTCGTGTACGTCCATATGGAACTCCAAGCATTTTTCAAGTACCAGCTTGACTGTCAAATGTTGATCTATAGTCGATCTACCTGCTCTAAAGCTATCTTGATACTTACCAATAATACTGTTGGCTCATGATCTGATTTTAATTTTGTACGCCGTAAAAAGTAGTGGTATGTCTCTACTATCACTTCTTTTGTGGATAGGGAATATAATTGATTTGCTCCAATTGTTCAGCATATGTCCGCGTTGCCAAATATGATGGATGACTTTATGGTGGTGGTTGATGGTGGAAAAAACTCCATCCAGAGCTAGTGGGGCCATTGGGAATAGCTATAGGCTACGACGTTCTGAAACTATGCGGAAATATGATCCCAACATTCCTTAATTCTATTTTCATCAGCAATTATGTTGTCGGTATCACCTGATAACCTCGTTCCAGACTTTTCACTACGTTGTTTGCTTGTCTTGTGTTGTTGTTTGCTGGACTTATATTGATACTTCTCAATTGGTCATTATAGTGTTTTCTTTTCTTAATTCAAATAATCTAACTCGCTACTCTTCTTAGATTTTCATAATGTTCTCTCTTCGTTCTGGTTTTCCTAACTAAATGTTATAGTTGCCACAAATTGACTAAGGATAATCTGGAGGACAGAGTGGTAGCTACTTTCAAGCTTACAGTGCCCTAAAATAGTGATACTATTTTGAATCCTGAAGCTTGGCCACCTGAAGTACTTAGTAAACCATTCAGCTCAAGAAGGAGGAAGTCCTTTCGTCCACCGAGAAGACCGCAACCTACGAACTAGTATAAGATTTCAAGACTGTAGCTTAACTTCTAATGTTTCAGTATATTAACAAAATGTAAGAGGGTTAAGGACCAAGCTTTATGAGTTCTTTTTATCGTTACAGCTCAGCGAAGATGTATTTATATGACTTACGGAAACCTGGTTAAATAGTAACATCTTAAACTCGGAAATTTCCCTTGTCTTTGATATTTACCGTTGTGATCGGGATTTGGCCTCTGTAAATAAAAAAGATGGAGGTGGGATCCTTGTAGCTGTTAGTAATACAGTACGTAGCTCTCCTTGTGCTCCTTGATCTTCCTTCCTAACAATACATCTTTATTAGTTTCCTCTGTCTACATACCTAATAACCTCTTTTGTATGTGTATGAGACATTCTTTGACGAGTTTTCCTCTTATATCTTCTTGCATCATCCGCAATCGTTTATTCTAGTATGCGGTGATTTTAATTTGGGAACAGTGCAATGGACGAAGAACCTTCCTTTCTCTGTTTCATCAACCGATGCATCTTCTTTATCTTTCTCCTCGTTTCTATCACTCTGTTCACTGACGCAATTTAATAATATCCCTAATGCTAATGGTCAAGAACTTGACCTTGTTCTTTCTAATTTTCCCCTTTACTGTCAATCCGTTTCCCTAGCATTGACTCTTCTTGTGCGCATTGATAGTCATCATCCGCCATTATCGCTCGATCTCTCAATTGCACCTTTGACACATCGTACTTTTGTTTCCTCTCCAAAATTCAACTTCTTCAAAGCAAACTACGAAGCTCTGGCCTCCGAACTGAACTTGGTTGACTGGCTGGAGTTTTTTGATAACTTGGAGTGTGAGGAAGCTCTGAGTAAGTTTTATAATTACCTCTATGAGTTAATTAAACACTTCACACCTTTAAAAGCTCTTCGCAAAGTAAAGCAGAAACCATGGCTAATCAAACAAATACTTTGTGCCTTGAATGCTAAAAGCAAGGCACACCTACGTATCAAGCGTTATGGTACTGAAAAATTCAGAGCCCAATTTTGTGATCTGCGTGTTGTAGCAAAAAAGGAACTAAAGACTGCAATGAAAAACTACTTCAGTAGCTTGGAGAGTTCACTTATGGCGAATAATGCGAAACCATTCTGGTCATACATTGGATCCTTCAAGTCCTTCTCGTCTGTCCCACCTTCAGTCCACTGGAATAATGTCGTTAGCTCTTCTCCATAGGATATTTCCAACTTGTTCTCTCAGTTCTTCTCGTCAACTTTTATTCCTTCTTCTCATGTCTCCGATCCAGTTAATACACCTGTACTGCACTCCATTGACATTTCTTCACTTTTCACTGACTTTATTGAAGTTGAAACCCTCATTAATTCACCTAATCCTTATATATCACCTGTTGCTGATGGTTTACCGAATGTTTTTGTCAAGTCGTTAGCGCCTTTACTTTGCATCCCTCTGGCTTTTCTCTTCAACCTCAGTCTAAAGACTGGTACTTTCCCTACTTATCGGAAAAGAACAAACGTTGTTCCTCTTCTTACAAGTTGTGATCCTTGTTCTGTGTCCAATTAACGTCTTATTTCCTTAATTATCTGTTTTCCGAAATTACTCGAGCGTCTGGTACATAACCAGCTTTCAGTTTCATTGACCCCTATCTTGTCGAAGGAACAACATGGGTTTCTCACCGATTACATTGCTAAGGCCCCAGCAATCGATTGCAGGTTGATGTCATCTTCACTGACTTCTCGAAGGTTTTTGACATGGTCAACCATCAACTTCTCTGTTACAAACTTAAAGCTTTTGGGGTTGCTGGGGCTCTCTTATCATGTCTCTTATCATGTCCTGTCTTCTCGTATATATTGCGTTAATTACTGTGGAACTAACTGTATTCCATTTTATCCGTCCTCTGGTGTTCTTCAAGGTTCCATTTTAGGTCCCCTGCTATTCTTATTGCTCATAAATTATCTTCCTACAGTTATCGGCACCAATTGCCTACTGTATGCTGATATTTTTAAAGCATTTCGAGCTATCAGGTCTTTATAAGATTGTCAATATCTTCAGATGGGCCTGATTGCACTAAGTAACTAGTGTTCGTCTAGCTACATCTGTCTTAATGTTGCCAAATGCTATGAAATGACTTTTAATCTAAATCAATCTCCGCTGACTTTCCCCCTCGCTGCTGTGAGCTCTGCTAAAGGTGTTACTATTGATCATAAGCTCAATTTCGATGCACACATTCTAATCGCGATTACTAGGGATTCGAAAATATTGGGGCTTATTTTCAGGCAAGCTTATAAATTTGTCAATATATCTACCCTCGTCCACTTGTTTATCTATCTTGTCCATCTTATCCTTGAATATTGCTCTGTAGTTTGGTCTCCCCGACACTCCTACCTCATTAACTCGTTAGAGAATGTCCAGCGAAAATTTACTCGTGTCTTCTTTTATAAACTCAAAATCCCATATCAACCCTATGACTCTTACGTCTGCCTACTCTGTCATCCCGTCGCATGTATCTGGATCAGTATTTTCTATACCAACTCTGCCACAATCAAATTTCATTAACATTGTATGCAGATTTCATTAACATTGTATGTTTTCGCCAATCATCGCGTTCTTCTCGGGCAAACAATTTTTTCGTACTACCGTATGTCCGTAGAAATTTATATTTTCATTCTCCCATTATACGAATGGCAGAAATCATGATAAGCTTGGGCCTGGTCATTTTTCCGACTCACACCTTGTTTTTAAATTTAAATTACAACTCAATTGGAGTAAATATCAGACTTTTTGTGCTTTAATTTAATTTTATATGTATTTTGTTTTTTTTTTCAACTTAGTACTTACTATTGTTAATTCATTGAATTTCTTTATATATTCACTTTTTCACTTAATTCTATTTTACATTAATTTTCTTTTCTGTTTGTTTTGTTCCATTTTGCAATTGGATTGTGTTTAATCTGTTAAATGGAGTTTCAAATAAATAAATAAATATATTACAATATATTATTAAATACTATTTGTACGCGTGATTCTTTTCGTTTATTACAATATATTATTAAATACTATTTGTACACCTGATTCTTTTCGTTTAACGCTTTTTGGCACACGTCATCGAACCAATCTTTTTTTTGCGCCGGGCTTGATGTTCGACCGTCTGTTCTGCCACGGTCTTAATAGCCGCTTTTACTTCCACCGATAGCTCGTTGCTTGTTTTCAGCGATGTGTCTGATAGTATGGGAGCCAGCTGGTTTCACAGATGCCGTTCAGAGCCTTTTGATGTTCAATTTTCGTAGACGGGTGGTCTTCGCCGAATACGCCTTTGACCTACGACATCAATAGGTTAATTTGATCAAGTAATTATCTGAGTTAAAATTGACTCCTCCATATGTGCGAACGTCAAGTATGCTCGAGGCCAAACGTTATTGGATCAGAACACAGTCGATTTGGCTTTTTGTGTTGCCATCCGGGGGATCCCAGGCCATTTTGTCTCAATGTGGGAAGCAAGTCGAACGTATGACTAGATTTCTGTTACATGCGAAGTCAATCAGGCGCTCGACATTTTCATTTGTTTCATCGTGGAGGTTATATCCTCCAGTCATTTCCCGATGAAAAAGGTTATTGCCAACCTTAGTGTTTCCTTTTTTTTCAGTTTTTTTCAAAGAGCAATAACTCGGGAACTGAACGGATTATAAAAATATGTAAAAATTATGTTACAATGAAGTTTAGGAAAGCTAAAGTGCTGTTAACTGTTCGTCATTGTAACGATTTCTGTAATTATGTTTGATTTAAACTAACTATAATGTTGATTTAACTACGAGTATATTTATGTTTAAAATGTTATACTTATGTGCGTTGCAAATATCTAACATTTTTTTAACGTGAAATAATTAAAGCTGACTATAAAATAATTGTAAATGAGATAATGGACAAAAGCCATCCGACATTGAATAACATGGGCATTAAGCTTCGACGTATCCCAAAATCCAAATATGAGTCCACTGTTCATTTACTTCGTACCAAAATCAGTGTGGAACTTAAAATGTTTCATACTACTCAGCAAAAACACAAACCAACTTATAAAAGCTTACTACGAATTATTCCAACAAAAATTTTCTCATGTTCCCACCATGAATTTTTAGCACACTTGCCCTCCTTCTGGGGTACATTCTTTTCTTCCTGTTGTAGGATGTGCGGTGTTTTTATGGTTTTTACAGCCTCCGAGGCTGGAGCCTTTCTTGGTGCATTAGTTCAATTCGAAATCTCCTACTGTTTAAGTCGACCACGACGATATAACGACGGAAGTTGTATTTCAATGGACGGTTACGTTTCTTTCGTTTTCAACATCAATTAAAATTGGCGTGTTTTTAATTTTCCCGTGAGTGGGCGTGATTAACGGAAGTGATTAATGAATAGTTGTCGTTGATTAAATCCATTTCAATCCAAATAAACTTATTTGACGGTTATAAGTCAGCAAGTTGTGTATAAAGTTAAATTTGCACATAAATACATTCGATTAAAAATTCCATTAATTAATAATTACGCAAGAAGTTTGAAATAACCAAAATTATTTTTCTAGAAAAGAAATTTCGTGGTAGGTTACTCCATGATAATAATTGGTCATATATAATCGTTTAGTAATTCGTAAATTTCCTAATCAGCTTACTTTTGAATAAGCTGATAAGCTAATTACACTATTAAGCTAATTATCTGTTGTACATTAATATCCGGCATTAAATCCAAGTGCATATATGGTTATAAATTATCGTGTGAAAATCACGTGATTATTTGAATATCCCAGTGATTCGAGCCGTTGGGCATATCACATTTACTCTCTATCTGTTGAACAAGTGCTGCCAGTAGTGAAGATAAGTCATCATTTAAAATGGCCGTAAGCAGTGTTACCATTCTGCTTGCAAGTGTCCTTGCTTTCGCAGTCGTTTTAACCAATGGCCTCAAGTGCTATATGTGCGGTCAATACAACGAGGGCGTGGGCTCCATCACACCATGCCTCAACTATTCCGAAAAGTACGCCCATCTGTATCTGAAGGAATGCAGTAAACCCAGCGAAAGATATTGTGTTGTAAGTAGTTTCGCATTATATGTCTTAAAAATATTTTAAGTGAAGTTTTGGGATCTTTTTTATATCAACATTTTAAATCTTTGATAAATGATTACGATTTCTTTATGGCCTATATTTTTTGTTTTGAAGCAATCAATTTCTTTCTTGGAAAACCAAGCTGGTAAAAAGAAATTTATATCATATTTGATTAATGATCTTCCTGCCTAACTAAAATGTTCGCCATGCTACTTACAATAAATGCTCACACGTTTTGTTTAAATGTCAACAAATCTACATTAGTCGATACAATCGTGATCATTTAATCCTTGATACCAAACATACAACGATAATTTACGCTAGGACATTTACAACTTAACTGCTAGAGTTTGCTGTTATTTTGCTCCACTTACTTCATGCATGCAGCAATATGTTATTACGTAAGGCATCACAACATAAGTTCCTTAGATAACAGTTGCTGAGTTGAAGTGAAGACATTTATCTTTTATCATAGACAGCGTTGCTTGTCACCAAAGGACACACAGTCGAAATCTTTTATATTATATTGCTTTGACTTGAGATTTTGTTGATTGTTAGATGCTTACGAGTACAAGGATTTTTACGAAAAAATTAGGAGCACAACAGACTGTGACTTCCTACAGCAGATTGGTGAAAATGGGTCGTGAGCTTTAGGATATTGTCATGTACGAATATCTACGTACGCTTTCGGTTACGAAACAATGAGAATAGTTGGATGCTGTAGAGAATGGTATCTAACACTTGCACTCATGTAAGTTTGACTCGGTAGGGACGCAAAACCGACTAAAATGAATTGAGATGTTGACATGTTTATTGAATGTGTAAGGGATGTTGATGGTGGATTTCTAGCATCGTAAAATATTTATAAGAATGGAATGGTTTATTCAATGAACCGTTTCAGTCTGTTCGCAAAAGTGATAAAAACATTCATTAAATTGATGTACGCTCTAGATCAATTAAGTGATTAGACGAGCAAGAAGTGGTGCAAATAATAAATGGCAGTGATTGCTTGGCATTCTCTTGATGGATATTTATTATAAAAGATGAAAGAAACTTCCAATTAGGGAGTGAACTAGTTTTGCTTTTATTAACTTTTAATTACTTACTTTCGAATTGAATTATATAGGCGTACTTAATATACAATATATATTTTTTCAATTATTAAAGAATTCTTGGTAAACACAAATTAGTGAAATTATAAAAATTAGTCATTTAGGTTACTATCAGTGTGGTGATACCCTTTAAATCTTACCATAATTGTAAGATTTTCCAGCCAGCAGCGTTCGATAAATTCATTATCAATTCAATTTTCTAAAAAAATATCTTATATCATAATTACAAACATTAGAAAACCCACAAAAATACCACCATCACCAAGATTTGATAACGATACATGGGTAAATTTTGTCACTTATATATGACTAGAAACTGTAGAGGATCAATATCTCAATAATTTGAAAAATACCGTCTAGAATAATTTTTTGTAAGCAAGGCATTTTTTCTTCTTAAAAATTAGTAGGGTATCCGTTCATACATTTCTTATGAAAAGTTAAAAATAATCAACTATTGAAACTGTGATTGTATTGGCTTGAAGCAGAAATTGATACCAATAGCCTGTGATGACGATATGAAAAATTTTCTTTCTTCTTCATCGTAGCACTACAGCCTATCGGGCCTTCGCTTCCTGCAGCAAGAGCCTCCAACTGTCTTGGTCTTTTGACCGCGTCCTCCAATTTCGAAACCCGAGAAGCGATGTTTTCGTCGAACGAGTCAGACCAGCCTTCTGTTCTCCCAACGAATACTTTTTTGGGAATCTATTGTTCGTCCATACGATTCATGTGGCCAGCTCATTGCAGCTTCTGCAGCCTTACAATTGTTGAGACCACCGGCTCGTCAACAATTTGACACAGCTCATGGTTGTATCGAATACACCATTGGTCCCCGTCTAATTGCGCTTCGATTATTCGACTCGTCGTTCGAAGGCGTTCAATATGTTTGCGAATGCCTGGGTTAGGGTCCATGCTTTGCATCCATAGCATAACACAGGTGTTATCACCGATTTGTATACTTGGAGCTTTGTTTTCCTGTGTATGTAGCTGGTCTTGAAGATCGTGAAAGCTGAGTAAAAAACTTTATTTGCCAGCAGTATTATTCAGCGTATTTCGTCTCTTTCTTCAGCTGTTCTCATTATTTTAGCGCCTAAATACAAAAATTTGCTCACATCTTCGATAATGTATTCGCATAGGGTGATATTTTGTCTATTTGAGGTCTTTTCCTAGACTGCTTCATGCGCTTTGTTTCATTCTCATTGATTCGTAGTCCAACTAGTCTGGCTCCGCTGTGAAGTTTCAGGAAGATTTTTTTGGCGATTGTTATGATCGTGACAAAATGTTGATGTCGTCCGCATAGGCTTCCATTTGGCTCGACTTGTATATAATTTACCTCGTGTATCGACAAGTAGCTTTCTGATGACCTCTTCTAAAGTCAAATTGAAAACTAATGGGGCCAGCCTGTCTCCCTGCATTAGTCCGATATACAGTGACCGACAAAAGTCTACGACAATTCCTTTTATTGAGATACCGGTTAGTTGGAAGCTTTAATCAAAAATCCATTGATGCACGTTTTTCAGCAACGTAAATATATTGATAAAAAAATAAAGAGAAAAACTTTTCATACCAGATTAAAGGAGAAATACATAAAAACATATAAAATTGAATGGAAAAAAGCCTACGACAGTCAGTGCTGACTCAGTTATACACAAAAAATGTCCAACTAAACGTATTGGAATGTCATCAGTATTTTTTTATTTGCTCTTATTGTCATTCCGTAATGTGCTTCTGCAATTCTGTTTTAGTTTTATTCCTAGTTTCTAACTGTAAGGACCGCAAAATGTCACCGCAAAATAAGGTACTAGTGATATCCGAACTTTGATCGTACAGTATAAAAAACACAATAAATCGTGCTCGGAAATCGCGAAATTACTGAAACTTAAACAATCTTCTATGTATACAATCATCAAAATCTTTGAAAACAGTGGTTCCATTGAAAATAAGCCGCGAACTAGCCGATATCACGCAGAGACATTAGTTTCATTCTAAAAGAAGTGAACAGTAATCCTAAAATGAGTGCTCTAGATTTGGCGAAACAAGCGGCAACGAAAAGTGAAAAGGATGTCCATGCAAGAACCATCACGAGAGCATTAAATATTAGGGTTTCAAAGCAGAACACCGCGTAAAAACCATTAATATCTGCCAAAAAACCGACTTCTGCGTCTACAGGTCACCAAGGCCCATATTGGCAAGGACAATGATTTTTAGAATCGCGTCCTTTTCACCGATCAGTCCAAATTCAACATTTCAGAAGTGATGGTTGCAGTAAAGTATGAAAAAATTTGCTCACATCTTCGATAATGTGCAGTAAAGTATGAAAAAAAAGAACACGGCTTTAGAGACCAACAATTTGGTTCCTACTGTCAAGCCCTGTGGAGGTAATGTGATAGTTTGGGGAGCCATCACTGCATCTGGGTATGGCAGATTGGCTTTTGTAGAAACTACGATGGACCATTATGTTTACAAGAACCTGTTAGAACAAGATTTGTAGCCATCAGTGGAGAAATTGGGTCTTGGAGAGGTGGATTTTCCAACAAGACAATGATCCAAAACACACAGCACTTTTTGTCAAGAACTGTTTATTGTACTACGCTCCCAGGCAACTTAATACGCCTCCACAAAGTCCGGGTTTAAACCCAATAGAGAATGTATAGGAGCTTTTGGAACGGGAAATTCGAAAATGTTGCATTAAAAATAAAAATTTGTTGCTACAGCACTGGTAATTTAGTCCCCTCTATGCCCCGAAGACTGCAAGCAGTAATTGATACGAAAGGGGTCCCACCAAATACTAAGCCAGCAACAAGTTTTTTAAAATTAAAATTATGTTGTGTGTACAAGTCAGCCAGCACTGACTGTCGTAGACTTTTGTCCATTCATTTTTTTATGTTTTTACGAATTTCCCCTTAAGTTTGTTATGAAATGTTTTTGTCTTTGTTTTTTATAAATATATTCACGTTACTGAAAAATGCACTTCATTGGATTTTTGATTAAAGCTTCCAATCAACCAGAATCTCAATATATGGAGTTGTCGTAGACTTTTGTCCGCCAAGGTATATGTCAAAGGCATCGGTGAGTTGGTTATTGATGTGGACTTATGGGTCGTTGACGTCAATGTCATTTTGGTAAGGTGGACTAATTTGGCGGGGATACCAAAGCAAAGTATTATTTCACCCGCCAACAAGCTATTACTGAAGCAAGCACGCCAACTCAGGGCAGAGAAAAATTATACATTCCTATGGGTGAAAGAGTGTAAAATTTTTGTTCGCAAGAATGAATGCACGATTTAGCGAAAATCATATGGCTTATAATTCTCAAGATTAAAATTTTGTTTCTTTCATACATTTTACGGCTGACATTGGATTTCATTTTAAATTTCTTGCGTTTAATTAATATTTATTTCTTATATGGTCAAATCATAATTTTACTTTTAAAAATATTTTTGAAGACAATCTATTTCGACGGAAACTACTCATTAAATTTTATTTATTTTCTATATTATTGCTCATTTTGTATGAACAGCCAGAGAACAATACTTGGCTGCACGCTGTATCTTGCTATCAAACTTTTTTAGGGTTTTGTAAAATAAATGCAAATTTTGCTTTAAGGGGCGCACAGGAAGGGGAAATACACGAAAAATTTGTGTCCCCCCCTCGCGATTGGACACCTGTGATCCGAAAAATCTGAAAAAAATCAAGAATGTAGGCATTGATAAGTACAACAACAACAAATACGTGAGAAGTCAAAATTCACTCAACTTTGTTAGTAATAGTATGATTTATCGATTTTATGTTTTCTTGAATAAAATCTTAACGGTACGCTTAAATTCAATGATATTTAGCGAAGTTATAGCGGTTTGAATTTTCCTGTATTACTATGGAACAATATGCGCTGCATTTATTACTATGGCAACATATGGCTATGGAACAACATGCGCTTTTTACCGACAGTTTTGCTAGGATTTGCATGAAACTTTCAGGAATGATAGGTGTCTGAATATCTTTGAGAATCGGTTTAGCTAGTGGTATCAGTAATCGTAAAACAAAATAGTGGCTGTTTTAAATGCGAAGATTGAATAATTTTGAGAAATTTTTCCCAACTTCAACGTTTAAAGTGCATGCTTTGAACGCTTGATTCAATTTGATGAATGACTGAAGATGAGTACCTACAATTAATACTCATAAGTCAAACAAGTCAAGGATGCGGGAGAGAGCTCCTAGCAAAAGGGCTTTGTAACAACTCTAGGATTCGAAAAAATTGACCATTAATCGATGATAACAGCACAGGAGAGTGGCCCCTGAAAAAAAAATTCATCAAACGTAGCCGATATGAGTATGAAATGAAAGTTTTCATGGGAGCTTTTCAAAACAGTTCTTAAACTGTCAGTTTTTGCTTCAGTGGGGGCACAGGGGGGAAATACATGAAAAATGTGTTTCCTCCCTCGCGAATGGACATCTGAAATAATTATCAAGGGAGATATTTATGAGTATAACAATAACAAAAACCTCAGAAGTCGAAATTCTTTCAACTTCGTTAATAATAGTATGATCTTCGAATTTCATGTTTTCTCCAATAAAATCGTCATTGACATGTTTCTTGATTTTATTCGATCTGGTGACTGCATTTTGTAAATTGAATACAAACATGACATGAGCGTAGGTCTGTTTACCCAACTTGTTATATCTTATAGCTCAACTTGTTTCACAACCATGTTCTGCGTGAAAACTATGGATGAAATATCTGCTATGGGAAAATTATCTTCATGAGCTGCAGAGAAGTTCTTTTCAGTATCTGGCTGAGGAACGAAAACAGAGTTAGAATACGCAACAAACATAGTGCAAATAGTTTTCACTTCAATCGAAACAATGTTATCGAGTTTCAGTTGTGCTGACATATTATTATGACATGTTTTTATTTTGATCAAACTCCAAAAGTAATTAGGAGAGACAGCGATGTCATCTTCGGAGAAATTAATATATTTTCTATAACATTCTCGTTCAAGGTGTTTAACGCGGGATCGCAAATGCTAGGAGCTCTCTCCCGCCTCCTTGACTTGTTTCACTTATGAGTATTAATTGTAGGTACTCATCTCCAGTCATTCATTAAATTGAATCAAGTGTTCAAAGCATGCACCTTAAACGTTGAAGTTGGGAAAAAATAACTCAAAATTATTCAATCTTCGCATCTAAAACAGCCACTATTTTGTTTTACGATTACTGATACCACTAGCTGAACCGATTCTCAAAGATATCCAGATACCTATCATTCCTGAAATTTTCAAGCAAATCCTAGCAAAACTGTAGTGTCTGAGTCGGTAAAAAGCGCATGTTGTTCCATAGCCATATGTTGCCATAGTAATAAATGCAGCGCATATTGTTCCATAGTAATACAGGAAAATTCAAACCGCTATAACTTCGCTAAATATGATTCAATCTTTATGAAACTTTCAGGGCAGATCAATCTTATAAATAGTCATACTTCTAAATACTACTAAATTTCATTGAATTTAAGCGTACCGTTAAGATTTTATTCAAGAAAACATAAAATCGATAAATCATACTATTACAAACAAAGTTGAGTGAATTTTGACTTCTTGCGTATTTGTTGTTGTTGTACTTATCAAGGCCTACATTCTTGATTTTTTTCAGATTTTTCGGATCACAGGTGTCCAATCGCGAGGGGGGGGACACACATTTTTCGTGTATTTCTCCTCCCTCTGCACCCCTCGAAGCAAACTTTGCCAAACTAAGACCTGTTTTGAAAAGTTCTTATCAAGACCTTTCATTTGATACCCATATCGGCTACCTTCAATGACATTTTTTTTCGGGGGTCACTCCCCTATGTGGGAAGACCCCCCTTAAATACTTTATAAAATTTTGTTGTAGTTGAAATTCGAAGAGAGCACCACTTTACACCTACATACAAAATTTGATGTTTCTAGCTGAAGTAGTTTCCGAGAAAAACTGCTGTGACACACGGACGGACGGACGGACGGACGGACAGGACGCGATTTTAGTAGGGTTTTGAAAAATTATTTTACAAAACCCTAAAAAAGCGCGCTGGCTGTGATGGTGTGCATCCTTCTCTAATAAAAAAAAACTTATTAAAGAGCTTTCTATCCCCTCACTATAATCTACCAAAAGTCTGTATCTGAAGGTTCTTTTCCTAGTATTTGGAAAAAAGCAATCATAACTCCGATTCCAAAAGGGAACTATAAGCAAGACATCAAACAATACAGACCGATTTCTAAGCTAAATATTTTCGGCAAAATATTAGAGAAAATCGTTGCTGGTAATCTTAACTCACAAACGTGTCATATTATTGCTTCACAACAACAAGGATTTTTAAGCGGCCAAAGTGTCAATACTAATTTAGCGCTGTACACCGACTTCTTACTGAATGCTCTAGATTCTGGGTACCAAGTTGATGCTGTCTCTACAGATTTTTCGGAGGCCTTGACAAAATTAACCATGCTATTCTTATGAAGAAGCTCTCGAAAATTGGTATACATGGTGGTCTGTTAAGATGGGTCTGTTCGTACATAAGTAATTTATTAAGTCAAGCGGTTGCATTAATAGGTCATTGTTCACACTTCTTGGAGGTATCCTCAGCAATTCCTCAAGGATCACACCTTGGTCCGTTTTTGTTCAACTTATACGTTAATTATATTGGTACTTGTTTTTCCAACTTCTATCATTTACTGTATGTTGTAAGACATTGCAAGATGATCTCGGGCAGTTTGAACAACTGTTTTTAAATGCAGGAAAGTGCAATGTAATAACCTTTTCAAGAAAGTGCCATATAATAACTTATGCATATACAACCTCGGAAGTACCGATTAACCGTGTTAATGAGGTTAGAGATCTAGGTCTGAATTTAGATTCAAGACTCTTCTTCAATCTGCATTTTGAAAACATGGTATCTAAGGCCTTTAAACGTCTAGGACTGATTCTTCGATTAAGTAAGCCCTTTTCAAGAGCCGACACATTGTATATTCTATATAATACATATGTTCGTAGTATCCTTGAATTCGGAAGTGTTATTTGGTCATATACATAATATACTCATATTCAGAAAATTGAGAATGTGCAAAAACAGTTTCTGAAATCTCTTGATTATCGCATAGGATATACATACACAAATTACGAAGAGAGTGCATCTAGGCACAATCTAAGCTCTTATCCTCTAGACGTAATTATTGTGATTCCGTTTTTGTACATAAAATTATTAATAGTCACATAAACTGCTCTGATTTGTTAAATTCAATTCAGATCGAAATTTCGCGTTCTGTTTTATCTAGTTCTAATAACACATTTTACTTGCCTTTCTGTCGCACCAATTATGCTAAGAATACCTTCCTCAGGCGTTCATGTACTTTTTATAATGGCAAACTAAATGAAGTTGATATTTTCGCATGTAATTTAAATATGTGTAAAAAGAAAGTGAGTGAATTGCTCTACTAGCGTAGCTTGTTCCTTTTATGAAATATCGGTAATGACTGAATATTCACATTCTTACTTTTGTATTTTTTTTTCTTTTTCTTCTGTTAATTCGATGTCTGTAACTTTCGTTACTTTTGAATTTTTGATAAAGAATTTGTAAATAGTTATGGTAATACTAGGCCTATTTGTGCTTTAAGATTGTATATATATATATTTGTAAATGTCTGTTATTTACCTGAATAAATAAATAAATAAATAAAATTTCGTACAGTACGTTACGACCAATACTGCTGTATGCTGTAAAGTCAAGGAAATTTGGTGTACGTTTATGCTGAACTCCAAGCATTTTTAGGTAAATTTCTCTCGAGAAATTTACCTATTGCGGAGAGCATCATATATATATATATATATATATATATATATATATATATATATATATATATATATATATATATATATATATATATATGGGATATAACGAAATTTGTGACCACGCTAGAGGTTGCAATTTTGCTTCGATTTTCACCAAATTTTCAGGAAAGGTGTATTGCGTAATTATCTCGGTTAAGTTCGTGAACCAGCTATATCGGCCGGGCAAAAACAAAATGGCGGCCATTTTAGACGAAAAATCGTGATTTCTGTTCTGACCAAAGTATAGCTCCGATTTGGATGAAATTTGGTACATGGGTTCACTGATATATGTGATGAATCTCACAATAAAAAATCCAAAGTCAGAAACAAAATGGCGGCCGCTCAAAGGTCGAAAAACGTGCAAAATTTTGTAGTTGTAATAGTCGTCAAAGCTTTCAACAGATTTTCATGAAATTCGGCAGTTAGATAGAAATTATAAGTGTCTAAAGAATTGCGTAAAAAAACTGGAGGTCAAGTTGCAAAAAACAAAATGGCGGCCAGTTGAAGGTCAAAATTTCAAAGGCTTTTAAAAGTCGCAATTTAATCCGACATATATGAAACTTGGTTTCAAGATAAACATTACTTAGGCCTACAGTTTTTGATATTTTGGTGATCATGCATGTGCAAATTTCAAAATGGCGGCCGTTTAAAGATGTGTTTTTTTCATGTTTTTGTGGCCCTCTAGCGGTCACATTTTCCAACGGATGTTGATGAAACTTGAGATTATGAATCTCTGTACTATGTTCTTGTATTTTGCAGGAAGTTATCAAAATTGAACGAAAAATAAAAAAGGCGAAAATTTTAAGCCTAATATTTTTAGCTGCGATTTTCTTTAAAAATTGAATTATTTTGCCCTGTCTAGAGTGAAACTCCGATTTGAACGAGATAGTACGTTGATTGATGAGGTCCTAGCATACAAAGATTTAAAATAATCCAAAATCAAATGCATGCATTCAAAATGGCGGCCCACAAAGGTCTGAAGGCAAGCGCAATTCGCTATTTTAGTGCCAACTGAAATAATGAATATTTTTCATGGAAACGTTTTAAATGACTCGACTTGAAAGAATTAATAAACCAGATCATTTTTAAGATATTTTAAAATATTTTTAACAATACCCTAAAAAATTATAAAATCGCGACTTGTCTGTCTGTCCGTCCGTCCGCCCGTTTGTTCGTGCGTCATAACAAGTTTGCTCGCAAACCACATGAGCTAGAATGAGGAAATTTTCAACGTGGGTCAAAAGTGGTGCCTCTTGAAATTTGCAGTGCAAGAAAATATTTTAAGGTATATAAGGGGGGTCTCTCCATACAAGCGGGTCTTCCCATACAGGGGGGTGGCATACAATTTTTTTTATTTCTGTAGCCCTCTAGCAGCCAAGATTCTCAACAGATTCCGTCGAAACTTGAAATTATAAGCTATTAAGGCAAGTTAATTTAATTTAATTATGCAAATCGATTGACAAATAAAAAGTCGAAAATTTACAGCTTAATATTTTTAGCAGCCGATTTCAATAAAAATCGAAATGACGGCCTTCATAGTTCAGAAAAAAATTGAAAATGTATATATTAATGGCAACGCAAGTGCTGATTAAACTTTTATGGAAATCTTTTGAAATTAACTATTCGAGCTATTTAAGCCTTTGTGTGGTTACCACTGTGAACAGTGTAAACAGCAAATGCGAGAAGGGCGAAACCGGTTTTTATATGTTTGCAACAATATGTACTCCATACGCATGCAACTCAATTTAATTAGCAAAATATTTGCGCCCCGATAAAAGGTCTCTAAAAACGAACGTGGCCATATTTTTTTTATGTTAATAAATACCCATGTGGTACTACGAAAATTGCAGAAAGAAGTTTAGTAGTAGGCAAGCCAAATTCTTTTTCGAAACTTTACGCTACATTCGAGAAATTTACCTTTCCGGCTGGTGCTGCCAACGGGGATTTTTTCAAGTATCTGATTGACAGTGAACAGTTGGTCTTTTGGCGACCTACCTGCTCTAAAACCACATATGGCATATGTTCTTGTTACCAAACGTACTGGATGACTTTGCGAATAGCTTTTTGAACACCGCTGCCACCATATTTGATGAGCTCTACTAGAATATCATCGATGCTCGGTGTTTTATTATTCTTTTGGGCTTTGATGGTGGAACAGGCTTCATTCAGGGTTGGTGGGGCTACTAGAAGCTCTGGAGCTGCGCGAAAGATTAAGTAGGTTCTTGAAATATGATGCCCATCTTTCCTTAATCCTGTTTTCATCAGCGATGATATTGCCGATGTGATCGCGACAGAGCGTGGTTTCGGCCTGATAACCTTGTTCCAGGCTTTTTACTACTTTGTATGCTTGTCTTGTGTTGTTAATTACTAGACTTACATCAATAATTCTCAGCTGATTGGCATAGTATTTTCTTTTCTTAATCCTTATAATCTTATTTTGTACTCTTCTGAGATTTTCATAATGTTCTTTCTTCGTCCTGGTTTTCCTACCTAAGTCTTGTTTGTACGCCTGATGCTTTTTGTCTGACGCATTCTTGCACTCATCATCGAACTAATCATTTCTCTTGCACTGGGCTTGATGTCCGATTGTTTGTTCTGCCACGGTCTTAATAGCCGCTTTCACTTTAATCCAGAGCTATTTGCTTGTTTTCAACGATGTGTCTGATAGGATGGGAGCCAGCTGGTTGTCGAGGGTCTCCGTGAAATTTTTGGCCAGAGACACTATTCGGAGCCTTTCGTTTCAAATTTTTAAAGCGGGCTGGTCTTCTCGCACACAACGGTTCATTGACTGTTTTAAAATCAATAACATGCGATTTGAACTCCCTATCCAGAATGAAGGTCACTCCGAATTTTTGTTTTCCACTAGGCTTCCTACTTTTGAATATTGTGTGGGATCTCACGACTTGAATATAATTTCCAGTATTGACTTAAAAGCACTAGAGTAGTTGAGTGATCTGACATTCCAGGACCCCATGCTATAGTCCTTTTTTCGTTTCCGAGGTCATTATCGTGCGTCCGATCCATTCTGAGGCTCTTTTCCAGGTTTCGAAACAATGTGGGGTTTCCCAGGGATGGGGAATTCGCCCGTCGCCTAACCTTTATTTCGGCGGCATGGTTATTACTTCGATTCCGTTATCAGACGCGAAAGATTCACCTTCACCCTCTTACCTTCCCACAAAGGAGGTGTAAGTAGGATTTAGTAGCAGAGCTGCAGATGTATTTATAGTTATTAGCATTTTTCGGCATTTAATGTCCCTTTTATTGAGGAATCAGTAAACCCAATGTGCGAACCCGAGAAAATTTACGGAGTTGAGGATGAGGAATCATAGGAGCTATGGGACCATCTACGGCAGAGTTGATTATTTTCTTTAATCACATCTGTTCATTCAATAGATGAAGTCAATTTTAATTTGTCTAAGAAAATAAAGTTCTAATATTCAACACACTATGCATACAGGTTGCTTAAGCCCACATACTTAACATGTCGTCGTGGACTTTAGCCGGACATACGCCAGTGTCAATACTGTACAAAATCATGCTTCATTTGACATACTGCTAAGCGTAGTCTACCTGCCCAAAATAATTATGACATCGTGAACAAACAAACAGCTAATGGATGCATTTGATACGAGGGTTCGACAGAAGCAGGGAGATGGGCTGGACCCACCGCTTGTTCATCAAGCTCTAGAGCATAGTATACTCAAATAGTAGCCACACCTTTCATTTACCCTGTGTTGCACACTTTTTGAATTTTCCCAGGGGCACGTCAGCTGATCCGGGGCATGACAGCTGATCCCATGTTTCGCGCGCTCAAGAAACAAAGCAAAATGCAAATAAAATTTCCGACGCACGTGTTCTTTTACGCATTTCAGAACATAGGAGTGCTGCCACATCCTAACAAAAAACTAAAAGATTGCATGGAACGAATTTGTTTTTCTGCAATGTTATTGATTTTTTAGCTCTGGTAGCCCTGAAATCTCTCATCGAAGCATATGTTTATATTCGCGCCATTCCTCGCATCAGCGTTTACCATCTACCTGCTACCGAAGATTTATGGCTCGCTGTTCGGCTTGTGTTCGAATTTTTCCGGAGGGTTGATGGAGTGTGGTTACTAGTTGAGTATACTATGCTCTAGAGTACCTGATTCAATACCTCATTGATACAAAAGGCAGGCTGCCGTATAAAACTCACCAAATTGTGGCCTACGCAAAGCAGAGCAAGTAGGCTTATGCATTAATGAGTACAAAACCAAATGCATGATATAATCAAGGAAAAAAGACATCTAGCAGGTGTAATATAACCATAGAACAATAACTAACAAGTACGGCCAGTTAATACAAATTTTTGAATAACGAGATCTGCCTGGGTATGCGTTAGTATTTCTGATCATGTGTATGGAAAGGGCATGGGAAATAAGCTACTAATTCAATAGAAATAAAACAGGAAAGAAGAGTTATCAGCTGATTATCCAACACTTCACGTTAGGAGAAAAAAGAAATACGATTCATAGTTTGACAATTTCGTCGTTCATTTAAACGAATATTTTTCCTGTCAAAAGATAATGTCATTAATGTCAAAAGGATTAAACTGGAAGACATGAACACGGTGTAAAAACAAAGACGGTAGTTCAACTCTGAATGTAAATAAAATCCATTTTACATATGATTTCTGTCAGTATCTCTCAGTTTTAACCACACTCTTCACACAAATCGACTGCGGTACACAGAGATAGAGTACAGTTACTGATACCAAAGGGGTAAGTACGAAGCATAGTATACTCAAATAGTAGCCACACCTTTCATTTACCCTGTGTTGCACACTTTTTGAATTTTCCCAGGGGCACGTCAGCTGATCCGGGGCATTACAGTTGATCCATTTTTGGCGCGCTCAAGAAACAAAGCAAAATGCAGATTAAGTTTCCGACGCACGTGTTCTTTTACGCATTTCAGAACATAGGAGTGCTGCCAGATCCTAATAAAAAACTAAAAGATTGCATGGAACGAATTTGTTTTTCTGCAATGTTATTGATTTTTTAGCTCTGGTAGCCCTGAAATCTCTCATAGAAGCATATGTTTATATTCGCGCCATTTCTCGCATCAGCGTTTACCATCTACCTGCTACCGAAGATTTATGGCTTGTTGTTCGGCTTGTGTTCGGATTTTTCCGGAGGGTTGATGGAGTGTGGTTACTATTTGAGTATACTATGGTACGAAGTGTTGACTTTTTGCTATGCGTTAAAATGACTACAATTTGCTGTAAAAATAACTAAAATTTGCTGTTGCTGGTCGACGGCTACTGCAATATGATGCAAGAATGTGGGCAACTTTACATTGAGCAGAGGAAATGCCACTGGATAAACTCAAATTAAAAATAGTTGAAACAGGAACACAAAACGAACAAGATGAAGTTTTGCGTAAAAATTTAAAATGCCATCAGGGCCCCCGTCGGTACTGTTGTCAAGATTACTCAAGAGCAGTTCAACCTGCAAGGAAAATGTACCAAGAAGATTGGTTGAAGGAAGAGGATAGATTCGCACTGCGGAAAAAGGAAGAAACAAGTTGAAGTAGCAGGAGAGTGCTCCTGCCAGAAGGGTATTGTAAAACAATTAGTGAATCAAACAATATATTCTGCATATCAAAACTTGATCAATATACGGATTCGATAAATTGAGTTGGAAGAATTATTATGGTTATTTTATTTTTATATTCGCCACCATTTTGTTCGAAGTATTTTGACCCCGTCGTTTAGTTAGTCATGATAACACATCAATATTACAAACCATTTCTAAAATTTTTATCGAAATTGCTACATATTTATAGTGGCTAGGTCCGTTACAAACGTGTATCTCCCTAGTATCACGTGGTAATGTTGTAGTAATGGTTAAATATTCAATCAGCTATAACTTAGCTGTTTATTGTTCGATTATTATGAAATTTTCATAGCATATACAATTGCTTTCAAAAACCTGAAATTGTAGTTTTTGGGAAATTTAAGGGTCCAATTTTGATTTTATAGGCGAAAACGTAAAATTTATAAAATGTACTATTATTAACAAAGTTGATCGAATTTCGACTTCTAAGGTAGTTTTTGCCCTTGTACTCCTAAAGTCACATAACTGCGATTTTTTGCAGATTTTTCGGGTGTGGGGGGACACAAAATTTTCGTACATTTCCCCTTCCCCTGCACCCCTCAAAGCCAAATTTGTCAGTTTAAATCTATTTTGAAAAGTTCTCATCAAGACCTTTCATTTGATTTCCATATTGCCTACATGCGATGAAACTTTTTTTTCGGGGGCCATCCCCTATATGGGGAGACTTCCCTATATGGGGAGACTCCCCTATATGGGGAGACTCCCCTATATGGGGAGACTCCCCTTGAACACCATAATTTTTTTTTGTGATGAAACTTTGAAGAGGGCATCACTTTACGTTTATTTACAAAATCTTATGTTTCTAGCTTATGTAGTTTGCGAGAAAAAGTGGTGTGACACACGGACGGACGGACAGGCAGGACGCGATTTTAGTAGGGTATTGTAAAATGATTTTACAATACCCTAAAAAAAGACGCAGAAGTTTACAGGATTCTTGAGGAGCAGACGATATCACGCCATCAGTCTGACATTATCTGGGATATGATGAGAGCTCTTTAAAGATTTCAAATATGACCAGAACGCAAGAGTTTTATTGAACATCAGTGAAGTTTCAATATGGTTAACGTAAACACGAAGTGCAGAGGTGGCAATTTTTTTGACCGCGGCCCAACGCTCTTTGAATTTAGCCAGGTCACTTGGAAGACCACTGGATAAGAATTTTCTGCAGACAACGTATGATTTAAGCCAAGGAGCATCTTTAGGCCTTCTTGATGGAAACACTAGAGTAAATTGGGAGGAGTTAAGGACGAACAAAATACAATAGATAGAGCTTACCAACACAATCTTCAATGTGGAGCTTGCTGAAGAAAGAATACCAATTCATGGCATTAAGCTTGGATTCTATGCTCGATACATCAGTTTTAAAAAATTAAAACGCGAAGGCGAGAAATTTCTCGAAGAATAAGAAGACGTGGAAACAAGCTCAATAAAGAGTGATGGATGGTGGAGATCTGGTTTGACAAAAGGTAAGAGCACCGCAGGTGCACCCAGAGAAGTAGGTAGTCAGTTGAAAAGACTTTGTTATTGGCATTAGGAATAGTGTCGAATTGAGCGAAAAAACGGAGGGAAATAAAAGAAGGAAGAGCAAACGATACACTACCGAAAAAATATATCTCTCATCGGCTAAAGACGTGAAGTTTTCAGGTGTGTCAACGAACTGTGACGCTAAGGGCTTACATGTTCAGATGATCGCAGTCTACTTCAATGTGGATGCTTGTTAGCTAGGTAGTTCGGAGAAGAATCTCGGTCGTGTGTCTTAACTTTACTCAAATACAATTTTGAAGCCCCCAATTCACCCATTCAAGCGGCGTTCCAAAATTTTTCCAAACGGAAAGCTAAAACCTACCGTTTTTTTAGGACTTCCGACAAATCAACAAGAGAACATTTTCAAACTTATACGTTTCAAACTTGCGTCCATACTAGGTGTCTGACATACTCTACTTTAATTCAAACCAAAACAATTTACGTTAACTGAAATTTACAAAACACATGCTACGACACCGCAAACCAAACCGAAAGCACTGAATCAATTAGTTGCGGATTACATAAAACCTAGCTCACTCGACGATATACTCACCTTCCGCTTTTGCTTCCACTGAAAAGTCTTTAACTACTAAAAGGAAAGAGAATGGTTGCTTTTAGCAATTCATGGTTTATTTTAAGCATACTCGTATATATATTTTAGCAAATTTGTGTTTGGATACAGAGAATATCATAGCTTTATTTAGACCATATCGAATTTAAAAATATTTAGTAAACTAAATCCGAGCAAATAAATATACATATACCTGTATTCTAAAAAATATAACAGACAGTAGGCTAGACTATTTTCAATTGAATTTGCTTACTACGACTATAATTAAGAAAGGTAGGTCAAAATACGTAAATTATTGACTTTTAAAATAAAAGACAAATAATATGACAAGATTTAAAAAGGGTTTATTAAGATGCTCTAAGTCTTATCCTACTCGTAATAAGAACACAGTTCAGTTCAATTGATATTGTAATAATCAGAAAAGGATTCGAGGGTAATTTAGACATGCGAATTTGGTGCTCTTAATCTGGCCTTACAAATATATATATATATATATATATATATATATATATATATATATATATATATATATATATATATATATATATAGCGGTTTTTTATTAAAAACCAATTGTGTATATTGCACGTTATCAAATAACTACACATTGTACAATCACTTTAATTTATTTACTTTGTGATAGTTTGCACGATTTCGTACACAATTATCACACTTTTCGTCGGTAGTTGTTTTTTTCAGTTGCTTTAGCTAAATATCGTTTTAGTTTTGTAACCAATTACATGATAGTTGCCTATCGGAAATTTTACTTATATTTAGCATGAAGGGGTTTCTTTTTTTCGTTGAAGCTAGTTAATCGGTTTCATAAAAGAAAACTCTTTAAAAAATGTTCATAATTAAGTGAAATCTCCAGCAGACATTGATTCGCCCTAAAATACGAGTAACCATCCGATTTTTAATGATTTCCTTATAAATTCAAAACAACTGCCTAATTACTTGTGTCAATAGTGTATAGTATGATTGTTGAAAATATTCTATGTGTCGATTAAAGTGCTGGTTTAATTCAATTTAAATTTAGTCATGCTTTTTACGAAGGACTTTGCTCAATTTGAAGCGTATTAATATGAAGCCTTCTGACTAAAATATGTGCTCATCTTATCTATTACAGTTAAACTTAAGGACAATAGCTTGCAAAGAACAATTCCTTATCAACTGCTGACCTTACCATTGTCAATTTTTACTTGCGTTAATCTTATTGATCTTTAAATTTAAAAACATTCTGAAACGGATTGAATTGAAATTCATTTCGTGCTTATTTCCCGAATATTTGGTATGATATTGTAAATAATGTCAGTTATTCTACGCTGGAGTGTTACATTAATTTGTTGTGGCCTTCTTATCAGAAAGACAATACATTGTGTGTGATGATATTCTAAAAAGTATTGAACCTTTTTTGTCACTAGATAGTGTTCGTTGTGAAATATCGGGCAATACTAATCAGATTGATTCAAACTGACATGCGTTTGAAAGGTGACATTGCAGTCTACAATTTTCATATGGACAGTTTTGCATTTCGTCATTCGTGTCAAAAGTTGTATTCATTTAAAAATGAGTGAAATTTCTGAAAAAAATTGTTTATATTTTCCAATATCACCACAATCAAGGTGAGAATGAATTGCAGGCTCGTGAAAAAATTGGTGGTGTCTACGGTCAAGATACTTTATCAAAAGCCACAACCAAGAGATGGTTCGTATGGTGAGATTGGAATGGAATTGTTTATCATGAGGTGCTAGAACCTGGCCAAATACTCAATTTGGTTCTGTGCTGTCAGCAGTTAACCAGATTGCAACAAGCAATTCAAAAAAACCGGCCAGAATTGATCAATAGAAAGGGCGCTGTCTTCCATCATGACAATGCCAGACCACGGACATCTTTGATGACCCGGCGAAAATTGACAGAGCTTGGCTGGGAAGATTTGAAGCATCTACCATATAGTTTAGAGCTTGCACCATCAGACTACCATTTGTTTTGGTCTCTGCAAAATTTCCTTAATGAAAAGAAATTCACTTCAAAAAGGGACTGTGAAAATCACTTGGCCAAGTTTTTTGCCGACAAACCCCAGAAGTTCTACACAGATGGAATAATGGCTCTACCCAAAGAAAAAGGCAAAAGCATAGATAATAATGAACAATACAGGTATGTACTTAAATAAAATCCATTTTAAATAATAAAAGAAATACTCAAGCGAAAAATGGCAAAAAAAGGCTCAGTACTTATTAGAATATCCAATATATAGTAAAGAAAGATTGAATTTCGCAAAAGATCATTAAAATAAGGATATAGAATTTCGGTCGCATTTTATTTACAGACGAAAGCAAAGTTCAATATGATTTCTCACGTTGGGCGAGCGAAGGTACGTAGAAAGCCGCGTACCGGGCTAGATACGAAAAATATGCTTGAAACTGTGAAGCATGGTGGTGTTTTTTTTTGGTGTTGGGATGTATTTCGTTCAACGAAGTTGGCGAATACAAAATCCTATTGCAATCACGACCTTTGTCCGTCTGTCCTTCTGACCGTCCGTCTGTATGTCACAGCACTTTTTCTCTGAAAATATAGAAGATACAGCCATGAAACTTTGTGGAAAGGTCAGAAGTGGGAACTTCTTGAAAATTTAAGGGTGGAAAAAATTTTCAAAGGGGTTTAAGGGGGGTCTCCCCATATAGGGAGGTGACCCCTCAAAAAAAATGTTTACCATTGGTAGTCGAGTAGGGTGTCATTGGAAAGGTCTCAATGAGATCTTTTCAAAACAAGTCTTAAAATTGCCTTATCGGTACCGAGGGAAGTAGGGGAAGGAGAAATGTACGAACTTTTCGCGTACCCCCCCCCTTGCGATTGGACACCACTCATCCGAAAAATCATAAATATAGGCCTTTATGAGTACAACAACAAAAAATATCTGAAAAGTCAAAATTCACTCAACTTTGTTAGTAATAGTATAATTTATTGATTTTACGTTTTCTTGAATAAAATCTTAACGGTACCCTTAAATACAATAAAATTCAGTACACAGATGACCATTTATAAATTAATCTAATCTGAAAGTTTTATAAAGATCGAATGGTATTTAATGAAGTTACAGCGTTTTGAATTTTCCTGTATTATGATTGAACAATATGCGCTGTATTACTATGGAAATATATGGCTATGGAACCATATGCGATTTTTACCGATTCAGACACTACAGCTTTGCTAGGATTTGCATGAACATTTCAGGAATGATAGGTGTCAAGAATATCTTTGAGAATCGGTTCAGCTAGTGGTATCAGTAATCGTAAAACAAATTAGTGGCTGTTTTAAATGGGAAGATTGAATCATTTTGAGTTATTTTTCCCCAACTTCAACGTTTAAGGTGCATGCCTTGAACACTTGATTCAATTTAATGAATGACTGAAGATGAATACCTACAATTATAGGTGAAACAAGTCGTGGAGGGAGGAGAGAGCTCCTAGCAAAAGGGCTTTGTAACCATTCTAGGATTCGGAAAAATTCGCCATGAATCCTTGACTACAGTACAGGGGAGTGGCCCCTGAAAAAAAATGTCAGCAAAGGTAGCCGATATGAGTATCAAATGAAAGTTCTTTATGGGAGCTTTTCAAAACAGTTCTTAAATTGACAGTTTTTGCTTCAGTGGGGGCACAGGGGTGGGGATACATGAAAAATGTGTTTCCTCCCTCGCGAATGGACACCTGAGATCTAAAAAATCTGAAAAAATTATCAAGGGATGTATTTATTAGTATAACAATAACAAATACCTCAGAAGTGAAATTTCGTTTACTAATAATAGTATGATCCTCGAATTTCATATTTTCTCCAATAAAATCGTCTTTGAAATATTTCTTTATTTTATTCATTGCTGGTGACTGCATTTTGTAAGTTGAGTGCAAAACCCTTCTGACATAAGATTCATCGAAAATCGTAAGCTATGGTTTAAATTTATATGGTAAAAACAAAATTATTTAGTGAGGTGCCCATGCAGTTAGCAACACTTTGTTTCTCTACTGATTTTGTGTGACTTGTTTCTGATAGAAGGGTGAAAGAGACTTCCCTGCATAGCATAGACTCTATGTCAGCTACGAGGAAAAAAAATCTCAAAAAGTAAACAGTCGACATGCATCCCTGTCTGAGGGTTTATCAAAAACACTGAAAAAGTCAGAGAATAATAAAAAAGATCAATAGTGAAAAAAGGTAAACCGAAGAACCTCCAAGAGCTCTTCATATTTTGGTTATATTTGGGCTGATAACCATCGATCATGTCGTTTTTTAAATCTTAATCTTTGCAGTGCCAATGTAAGTTCCAAACTTCCTGTCATTTTTTAACAGGATGTCTCTTACGGTCGCAAATCTTTTGAACTTGTTAAGGAAGTCAAACTAGTCTCTATTTGTTTTGTATGTACCACATCTGAAAAATTTGTGATCCACTTCTTTGCAGGAACTACACATTTCAGAATCTACGCATTTTACCTTGAAAAATCTTATGTTGTTATATCTTTTATTGACCAGAATTCTATTCATTGATTTAACGGCAGGGCTGCTGATCTCCAGGGTGTGGAACCATGGTTTTTCGCCTAATGGATCACATAGTCTACATCAACACCTTAAGGAATGGACTTGCACCTAGTGTTCAAAAGTTGAACTTAGGAACAAACTATATCTTTATGCAATACAAGTATCCTAAATATACCGCTTATCAAACTCGGCTGTAGATACTTTACAATATACCAAGTTCATAAAACGGCCTTCCCAATCAGCTGATCTCAATCCAATTGAACATGATTGGGAAGATCTCGGTCTACAACTAGTACCACAAAACATCTGCAGTAAGTCCGCGCCTAAGAAGACAATAAAAGAAGAGTGTAGCAAAATCATTGAAGAATGTTGTGCAAATTCGGTTTCTTCCATGCCAAGAAGGCTCCAAGCTGTTGTAGATAGTAGAGGAAATCCTACAAAATATTGAAAACCATTAATTGCTTTCCGGCACCCACTACAGTTGCTAGAAAATGATCATGGTTCAATTTTTGCATCTTTTTTTTCTCGGTAGCCAGAATTCAATGCATTTATTTTTCTAATTTTTCTTATAGAAAAGTTCATTGTTCTGTAATTTTTTTTTGAAATCACTATGAAAAGCTAAATTGAAAAAAACTTCACAAACACGGGTTTTCAAATCACTTCATCTTGGCACTATATATTTTTATATGGCACTATAGATCTTTATATATGTATATATATATATATATATATATATATATATATATATATATATATATATATATACATATATATATATGTGTATATATATATATATATACTCGTATATATATATATATATATATATATATATATATATATATATATACTCGTATATATATATATATATATATATATATATATATATATATTTTTTTTTTTTTTTCCTCCAGACTGTGATATTTAACGTTTCGATCACTTGCGTGATTATCTTCAGAAATACTACATCGCAGAGCCATTGCGATTCATATAACTTTTTCCTTAACTACACAATTACATTTTTTTTCACTTAATTGTTTCTTAATATCTCACACTAAATTTTATTAATCCTTTCGGTGTCCATTTTCCTATTCATTGTGCTTTTGGTTGTCATAACTTTTAGAGCCTCCAGGATCATCCTCTGTTTGAAGTTGCGCCCCTCCCCTATCACTTTTGTGTGCTGGAAATTAGGGGTGTATCCTGTTTGTGCACAAGGCGTCGTTAGTGCCCTTCGGTTGCTGTTATCGCTCCTCAAGTAAGATTTGTGCGCTGATATCCTACTCTTGAGCCATTGCTTCGTTGCACCGATATATGTCATATTGCATTTGCCGCAGGGGATGCTGTAGATAACGTTTGACTTGCAATCCTGGGGTATTTTGCCCTTTTTTTTGGTGTGTAAGGCACCAAGCGTGTTCTTCACTTTGTATCCAATTTTGAAAGCTCCACATTCCTTGATAATTTCGTCAGATTTCTCAGATACGCCCTGAATATATTCCATACTTACGAAGACCGGTTGGTTTTCCGTGTATTCTACTCGTACCTGTTCATTGTTATTCTTGTCATACTTTTCGATGAGCCCTTTGATTGCATTTCTCGGAAAACCATTTTTTTGTGAGCATGTCCAGAATGCTTGTTCAGTTTCTCCCTGAAGCAGTTGTCGCCTATGCTGAGCATTCGCTGTATTGTATTCGACGCCGTGTTTATGATTTGTTGCTTTGGATGGGCTGATTTGAAATGCAGAATTTTCCTCTATGATGTTTTTTCCGGTACCAGTTCAATATGAGCTTGCCTTTTTCGCTGATTACCAGATCATCTAAATAGAGCAGTTTTCCATTCTGCTCCAGTTCCAGTCTGTTATGGTCGTTGTTGAGGTTCTTCAGAAAATCATCAATTTCTGCTGTTTTTACGATCGCGAGATGTCATTCCGTTGTTGGTCTGTTGCAATTTGTCGATGGGATTGATTCTTATTGTTTTATATGTTGCTCTATCTTCCACTATGTCTTTCATTTTCAATTAGTCCTCTGATTTGCATATTGCCACTGTTAAGTTCCCCTTATCTGCTGTGGTAATTCGTATTTCTTTGTGTCTTTTTAAAAATTCTTCGGCCGTCCGTTTCATTTCATTGGTGAATTTTGTATATTGTTTAGTTTTCCCTCATTTTGCGTTAGATATTATGTTGCAAAATCTTGCTCTCACCAGATTTTGATGTTCGTCATTTTCTATCTTCTCGATCGTAGCTTCTTTTTCTGAGGACTGGAACTCGTGCATTTGAATATGGTATAGCGAACTGTCTTCTCAGTGCTAACATCAGCAGTTTGCAGTTTACTATACCATATTCAAATGAACGAGTTCCAGTCCACAGTATAATAACAGAAGGAGAAGCTACGATCCAGAAAAAAGAAAATGAAGAAGAACAAAAGCTGGCGAGAGCGTTATTCTATAACCTAATATCTAACGCAAAACGATGGAAAACTAATCAATATACAAAATTCACCAATGAAATGAAACGGACGGCCGAAGAATTTTTAAAAAGGCACAAAGAAATAAGAACTACCACAGCAGATAAGGGGAACCTAACAGTGGGAATATACAAATCAGAGTACGAATTGAGAATGAAAGACATAATGGAAGATAAAACAAGTTGGGTAGACAGACCTATGCTCATGTCAGAAGGGTTTTGTACTCAACTTACACAATGCAATAACCAGTAACGAATAAAATCAAGAAACATGTTCGAGGATCATACTATTATTAGCGAAGTTGAAAGAATTTTGACTTCTGAGGTATTTGTTATAGTTATACCCACAAATATCTCCCTTGATAATTATTTCAGATTTTTTAAGATCACGGGTGTCCATTCGCGAGGGAGGAAACACATTTTTATGTATTTCCCCCCCCCCCCCCCCCGCTATGCCCCCACAGAAGCAAAAACTGTCAGTTTAAGAACTGTTTTGAAAAGCTCTCATAGAGAACTTTCAGTTGATACTCATATCGGCTACCTTTCATGAAATTTTTTTTCAGGGGCCACTCCTCTGTACTGTAATCATAGATTCATGGCCTGTTTTTTAGACTCTGAGAATGGTTAAAAAGCCCTTTTGCTAGGAGCTCTCTCCTGCCTTTCCGACTTGTTTCAATTGTATGTACTCATCTTCATGATACCTATCATTCCTGAAATTTTCATGCAAATCCTAGCAAAGCTGTAGTTTCTAAGTCGGTAAAAAGCGCATATGGCTCCATAGCCATATGTTTCCATAGTAATACAGGGCATATTGTTCCATAGTAATGCAGGAAAATTCAAATCGCTATAACTTCGTTAAATATTATTCGATCTTTATGAAAGTTTCAGAAAAGATCAATCTTATAAATAATCATCTGTGTGCTAAATTTTATTGAATTTAAGGGTACCGTCTAGATTTTATTCAAGAAAACATAAAATCAATAAATCATACTATTACTAACAAAGTTGAGTGAATTTCGACTTCTCATGTATTTGTTGTTATTGTACTCATTAAGGCCTACATCCATGATTTTTTTCAGATTTTTCGGATGAAAGGTGTCCAATCGCGAGGGGGGGGTACGCGAAAAGTTCGTACATTTCCCCTTCCCCTGCCCCCCTCGGTACTCATAAGGCAATTTTAAGACTTGTTTTGAAAAGATCTCATTTAGACCTTTCCAATGACACCCTACTCGACTACCAATGGTGAAATTTTTTTTTTTGGGGGTCACTTCCCTATATGGGGAGACCCCCCTTAAACCCCTTTGAAAATTTTTTACACCATTGAACTTTCAAGAGGTCACCATTTCTGACCTTCCCACAAAGTTGCATGACTGTAGCTTCTATAGTTTCGGAGAAAAAGTGCTGTGACATACAGACGGACGGACGGACGGACGGACGGACAGACGGACACAGGTCGTGATTGCAATAGGGTTTTGTATTTTAGTACAAAACCCTAAAAATATATAAAACAATAAGAATCAACCCGATCAACAAATTGCAATAGACCAACAACGGAATAGTGAAAAGGATGCATTAATAGGGAGAAATAGATGACACAACAAAATCGAAGCCCAACGTACTCTTCATACATAAACTAAACTGCCCAATGAGGCCAATAGTCTCAAATGTGAACAGTTCAGCGTACAACCTGTCAAAGCACTTGGCTAACTCCCTCAAAAACGACGACCAGCTCTACATTCAATGTCAAGAAAACGATGGAGTTCAAGGAGAAAATCAAAAGAATAGATATCGGCGATAGTATCATTTGATGTGAGCTCACTTTTGACCAACATTTCTACCAAACTAGCAATCGACCTTATCCAAAAATGTTGCAGTGAAATCACGATGACCACCAAGAAGATATTAATGGAAGCTCTTCTTTTCTGTATCACGGACAACAAGATTTTCAGCTACAACGGTACAATATACAAACAAATATATGGCTTACCAATGAGAAACCATCTATCATGCATTATTGCCAACATCGTCATGGAAGACCTTTTAAAGAACGCGCTGGATAAATTCAGCTCACATCCAAAAATAATTATAAAATATGTAGATGACATCTTCGTGGTCGTAAAAACAACAGAAATTGACGATTTTCTGAAAATCCTTAACAATTACCATGACAGACTGCACTTTACC
This sequence comes from Odontomyia ornata, assembly GCA_963969285.1. NCBI lineage: Eukaryota > Metazoa > Arthropoda > Insecta > Diptera > Stratiomyidae > Odontomyia > Odontomyia ornata. The sequence continues at coordinate 134,914,028 of OZ017738.1, read as the reverse complement.
ACAGAACTGGAGCAGAACGGAAAACTGCCCTATTTAGATGATCTGGTAATCAGGGAAAAAGGCAAGCCCATATTGGACTGGTACCGGGAAAAAAACATCGTAGGGGAAAATTCTGCATTTCAAATCAGCCCATCCAAAGCAACAAATCATAAACACGGCATATAACACAATCCAGCGAATTCTCAGCATAGGCGGCGACTGCTTCAGGGGGGAAATGAACAAGCCATACTGGATATGCTCCCAAAAAATGGTTTTCCGAGAAATGCAATCAAAGAGCTCATCAAAAATTACGACAGGAATAACAACGAAAAGGCATGGGTAGAACACACGGAAAACCAACCGTTCTTCGTAGGTATGGAATATATCCAGGGCCTATCTGAGAAATTCATCGGAATCATCAAGGAATGTGGAGCTTTCAAAATTGGATACAAAGTGAAGAACACGCTTGGTGCCCTACACACCACAAAAAAGCACAAAATACCCCAGGATTGCAAATCAAACGTTATCGACAGTATCCCCTGCGGCGAATGCAATATGACATATCGGTACAACGAAGCAATGGCTCAAGAGTAGAGTATCAGCGCAAAAATCAGACCTGAGGAGCGGCAACAGCAACCGAAGGGCACTAACGATGCATTGTGCACAAACAGGACACACCCCTGATTTCCTGCACACAAAAGTGATAGGGGAGGAGCGTAACTTCAAAAAGAGGATGATCCTGGAGGCTCTAAAAATTATGACAACCGAAAGCATAATGAGTAGGAAAACGGACATTGAAGAGATTAATGAAGTTTATTGTGGGATATTAAGAAACACTTAAGCGGAAAATAATGTAATTGTGTAGTTAAGGAAAAAGTTATATGTATAAATATGAATTGCAATGGGCCTGCGATGTAGCATTTATGAAGACGATCACACAAGTGATCGAAACGTTAAATATTACTGTTTTTTTGAAAAAAAGTGTATATTTTTAATTTGGCCAAACAGCCCGGAAATTAACGAAATTTTGCTAAAACTAACAAGCCAAAAATAAAAAGTGCAAATATATATATATATATATATATATATATATATATATATATATATATATATATATGTATATATATATATATGTATATATATATATATGTATATATATATGTATATATATATATATATATATACATATACATATATATATATATATATATATATATATATATATATATATATATATATATATATATATATATATATATCACTTGCGTGATTATCTTCAGAAATACTACATCGCAGAGCCATTGCGATTCATATAACTTTTTCCTTAACTACACAATTACATTTTTTTTCACTTAATTGTTTCTTAATATCTCACACTAAATTTTATTAATCCTTTCGGTGTCCATTTTCCTATTCATTGTGCTTTTGGTTGTCATAACTTTTAGAGCCTCCAGGATCATCCTCTGTTTGAAGTTGCGCCCCTCCCCTATCACTTTTGTGTGCTGGAAATTAGGGGTGTATCCTGTTTGTGCACAAGGCGTCGTTAGTGCCCTTCGGTTGCTGTTATCGCTCCTCAAGTAAGATTTGTGCGCTGATATCCTACTCTTGAGCCATTGCTTCGTTGCACCGATATATGTCATATTGCATTTGCCGCAGGGGATGCTGTAGATAACGTTTGACTTGCAATCCTGGGGTATTTTGCCCTTTTTTTTGGTGTGTAAGGCACCAAGCGTGTTCTTCACTTTGTATCCAATTTTGAAAGCTCCACATTCCTTGATAATTTCGTCAGATTTCTCAGATACGCCCTGAATATATTCCATACTTACGAAGACCGGTTGGTTTTCCGTGTATTCTACTCGTACCTGTTCATTGTTATTCTTGTCATACTTTTCGATGAGCCCTTTGATTGCATTTCTCGGAAAACCATTTTTTTGTGAGCATGTCCAGAATGCTTGTTCAGTTTCTCCCTGAAGCAGTTGTCGCCTATGCTGAGCATTCGCTGTATTGTATTCGACGCCGTGTTTATGATTTGTTGCTTTGGATGGGCTGATTTGAAATGCAGAATTTTCCTCTATGATGTTTTTTCCGGTACCAGTTCAATATGAGCTTGCCTTTTTCGCTGATTACCAGATCATCTAAATAGAGCAGTTTTCCATTCTGCTCCAGTTCCAGTCTGTTATGGTCGTTGTTGAGGTTCTTCAGAAAATCATCAATTTCTGCTGTTTTTACGATCGCGAGATGTCATTCCGTTGTTGGTCTGTTGCAATTTGTCGATGGGATTGATTCTTATTGTTTTATATGTTGCTCTATCTTCCACTATGTCTTTCATTTTCAATTAGTCCTCTGATTTGCATATTGCCACTGTTAAGTTCCCCTTATCTGCTGTGGTAATTCGTATTTCTTTGTGTCTTTTTAAAAATTCTTCGGCCGTCCGTTTCATTTCATTGGTGAATTTTGTATATTGTTTAGTTTTCCCTCATTTTGCGTTAGATATTATGTTGCAAAATCTTGCTCTCACCAGATTTTGATGTTCGTCATTTTCTATCTTCTCGATCGTAGCTTCTTTTTCTGAGGACTGGAACTCGTGCATTTGAATATGGTATAGCGAACTGTCTTCTCAGTGCTAACATCAGCAGTTTGCAGTTTACTATACCATATTCAAATGAACGAGTTCCAGTCCACAGTATAATAACAGAAGGAGAAGCTACGATCCAGAAAAAAGAAAATGAAGAAGAACAAAAGCTGGCGAGAGCGTTATTCTATAACCTAATATCTAACGCAAAACGATGGAAAACTAATCAATATACAAAATTCACCAATGAAATGAAACGGACGGCCGAAGAATTTTTAAAAAGGCACAAAGAAATAAGAACTACCACAGCAGATAAGGGGAACCTAACAGTGGGAATATACAAATCAGAGTACGAATTGAGAATGAAAGACATAATGGAAGATAAAACAAGTTGGGTAGACAGACCTATGCTCATGTCAGAAGGGTTTTGTACTCAACTTACACAATGCAATAACCAGTAACGAATAAAATCAAGAAACATGTTCGAGGATCATACTATTATTAGCGAAGTTGAAAGAATTTTGACTTCTGAGGTATTTGTTATAGTTATACCCACAAATATCTCCCTTGATAATTATTTCAGATTTTTTAAGATCACGGGTGTCCATTCGCGAGGGAGGAAACACATTTTTATGTATTTCCCCCCCCCCCCCCCCCGCTATGCCCCCACAGAAGCAAAAACTGTCAGTTTAAGAACTGTTTTGAAAAGCTCTCATAGAGAACTTTCAGTTGATACTCATATCGGCTACCTTTCATGAAATTTTTTTTCAGGGGCCACTCCTCTGTACTGTAATCATAGATTCATGGCCTGTTTTTTAGACTCTGAGAATGGTTAAAAAGCCCTTTTGCTAGGAGCTCTCTCCTGCCTTTCCGACTTGTTTCAATTGTATGTACTCATCTTCATGATACCTATCATTCCTGAAATTTTCATGCAAATCCTAGCAAAGCTGTAGTTTCTAAGTCGGTAAAAAGCGCATATGGCTCCATAGCCATATGTTTCCATAGTAATACAGGGCATATTGTTCCATAGTAATGCAGGAAAATTCAAATCGCTATAACTTCGTTAAATATTATTCGATCTTTATGAAAGTTTCAGAAAAGATCAATCTTATAAATAATCATCTGTGTGCTAAATTTTATTGAATTTAAGGGTACCGTCTAGATTTTATTCAAGAAAACATAAAATCAATAAATCATACTATTACTAACAAAGTTGAGTGAATTTCGACTTCTCATGTATTTGTTGTTATTGTACTCATTAAGGCCTACATCCATGATTTTTTTCAGATTTTTCGGATGAAAGGTGTCCAATCGCGAGGGGGGGGTACGCGAAAAGTTCGTACATTTCCCCTTCCCCTGCCCCCCTCGGTACTCATAAGGCAATTTTAAGACTTGTTTTGAAAAGATCTCATTTAGACCTTTCCAATGACACCCTACTCGACTACCAATGGTGAAATTTTTTTTTTTGGGGGTCACTTCCCTATATGGGGAGACCCCCCTTAAACCCCTTTGAAAATTTTTTACACCATTGAACTTTCAAGAGGTCACCATTTCTGACCTTCCCACAAAGTTGCATGACTGTAGCTTCTATAGTTTCGGAGAAAAAGTGCTGTGACATACAGACGGACGGACGGACGGACGGACGGACAGACGGACACAGGTCGTGATTGCAATAGGGTTTTGTATTTTAGTACAAAACCCTAAAAATATATAAAACAATAAGAATCAACCCGATCAACAAATTGCAATAGACCAACAACGGAATAGTGAAAAGGATGCATTAATAGGGAGAAATAGATGACACAACAAAATCGAAGCCCAACGTACTCTTCATACATAAACTAAACTGCCCAATGAGGCCAATAGTCTCAAATGTGAACAGTTCAGCGTACAACCTGTCAAAGCACTTGGCTAACTCCCTCAAAAACGACGACCAGCTCTACATTCAATGTCAAGAAAACGATGGAGTTCAAGGAGAAAATCAAAAGAATAGATATCGGCGATAGTATCATTTGATGTGAGCTCACTTTTGACCAACATTTCTACCAAACTAGCAATCGACCTTATCCAAAAATGTTGCAGTGAAATCACGATGACCACCAAGAAGATATTAATGGAAGCTCTTCTTTTCTGTATCACGGACAACAAGATTTTCAGCTACAACGGTACAATATACAAACAAATATATGGCTTACCAATGAGAAACCATCTATCATGCATTATTGCCAACATCGTCATGGAAGACCTTTTAAAGAACGCGCTGGATAAATTCAGCTCACATCCAAAAATAATTATAAAATATGTAGATGACATCTTCGTGGTCGTAAAAACAACAGAAATTGACGATTTTCTGAAAATCCTTAACAATTACCATGACAGACTGCACTTTACCACAGAACTGGAGCAGAACGGAAAACTGCCCTATTTAGATGATCTGGTAATCAGGGAAAAAGGCAAGCCCATATTGGACTGGTACCGGGAAAAAAACATCGTAGGGGAAAATTCTGCATTTCAAATCAGCCCATCCAAAGCAACAAATCATAAACACGGCATATAACACAATCCAGCGAATTCTCAGCATAGGCGGCGACTGCTTCAGGGGGGAAATGAACAAGCCATACTGGATATGCTCCCAAAAAATGGTTTTCCGAGAAATGCAATCAAAGAGCTCATCAAAAATTACGACAGGAATAACAACGAAAAGGCATGGGTAGAACACACGGAAAACCAACCGTTCTTCGTAGGTATGGAATATATCCAGGGCCTATCTGAGAAATTCATCGGAATCATCAAGGAATGTGGAGCTTTCAAAATTGGATACAAAGTGAAGAACACGCTTGGTGCCCTACACACCACAAAAAAGCACAAAATACCCCAGGATTGCAAATCAAACGTTATCGACAGTATCCCCTGCGGCGAATGCAATATGACATATCGGTACAACGAAGCAATGGCTCAAGAGTAGAGTATCAGCGCAAAAATCAGACCTGAGGAGCGGCAACAGCAACCGAAGGGCACTAACGATGCATTGTGCACAAACAGGACACACCCCTGATTTCCTGCACACAAAAGTGATAGGGGAGGAGCGTAACTTCAAAAAGAGGATGATCCTGGAGGCTCTAAAAATTATGACAACCGAAAGCATAATGAGTAGGAAAACGGACATTGAAGAGATTAATGAAGTTTATTGTGGGATATTAAGAAACACTTAAGCGGAAAATAATGTAATTGTGTAGTTAAGGAAAAAGTTATATGTATAAATATGAATTGCAATGGGCCTGCGATGTAGCATTTATGAAGACGATCACACAAGTGATCGAAACGTTAAATATTACTGTTTTTTTGAAAAAAAGTGTATATTTTTAATTTGGCCAAACAGCCCGGAAATTAACGAAATTTTGCTAAAACTAACAAGCCAAAAATAAAAAGTGCAAATATATATATATATATATATATATATATATATATATATGTATATATATATATATGTATATATATATATATATGTATATATATATGTATATATATATATATATACATATACATATATATATATATATATATATATATATATATATATATATATATATATATATATATATATATACTCGTATATATAATGTAGCTCCGCAATAGGTAAATTTCTCTCGAGAAACTTACCTAAAAAACGAATAAAAGATGTACGTTTGAAACTGAGAGCTTTCTTCCTTACGGGAGTCGGTTAAAAATTATCTGGATTGATTCCATGAAATTCATTTCGTCCTTAATAGGGTATTTCAAGGTCGAACTTTAAAAAGACGAACTAATTTCGTGCACTATCAGTCCAAGTTTTCTCTGAAACTATAGAAGCTAGAATGATCAACCTTTGTGAAAAGAAGAGAAGTGGTGGCGTCTCAAAAGTTTACGTCCTATCGGAAATTTGAAAACTTCATAGGGAGGTTCCCCACTGATGCTGAAACAATTTTGTATTAAAGTCTTGCAGTCTTGAATAGAACTTTTAAAACAGTCCGTCAGTTTGTGCATCTCAACTTGTTTTTGAAAGCTTTCAAATTTACGATTTTTAACTTTTTTTTAAGCCGGAAAAGCTATTAAAATTTTTAAATTAGCTATGCCAAACAAACTGCCATGCATTACTAAAATAATTTATCCGATAGCAAAGCAAATTTACAAAATTCAAGCTTCTTACGAATATCTCGTTAACTTTTGCAATAAAGCAGATCAATTTCATAAATACTAAACTTATTACTCCTCAAACTGAAGCTAACAAATTGATGTTGAATTTCGCTATAAAAATGTGCGTGCCATATAAGGATATCAACGTTTCTTCCCACTTTAGAGAAAAAATCCAAAGACTCATCTTCGTAGAAGATCTTCTGATATCTTAAAATCATCAAGTCAACAAAATTATGCTGAAAGTTTAATTTGCGTTTAATGTTCTTCCCTTTTACCGAGACTCAAATTCCCGGAAGACGGGAGGATTTTGTTTTTTTTATCTTTATGTCAATCGAAATACCTTTAACCACTCTCTCCCTTTGTATTGTTTTCTTCGCAAAAGGAACTTGGGCCTCCTTACCATTAAAAAAAATACTTTGCAATTGCTAACGATGCGTAGAACTTGACGATAATGTTACGGCTGGAGTATCATACGATATAGTTACATGCTTCAAGGCTTGTCCATGTCAATGGATGGGAAGTCAAATTCCTAGAAGAAAAAACACTCAGGTTAAAGTCAAATTATGTTTAGCATCAAATTTTATTGAATAGCTGCTAGAAGTAGCATACTACAATGCTCGGGACTTATTCAGGAAGTTTCGATAAATTCAGAAGGGCAGTTATTTACTGCTCGTTAACTTTTGAGATGAATTGTCTTGAAAAGTTTTATTTTAATAGCAAGGAATTCTAGCGCTCCAGTATAGGAGGGCTAAATGAATATGAATGAGGTTTTTACATTCTAAGTCCTTAGTGAAAGAAATGAGGATTTGAGACAAATGTCGAAGAGCTCTATTCCTTTTCATGCATCTCACGTATTACATGAAATTTCATTAGCACATGATTTTAATGATCACTCTCCTCTCGCTTGCGCCTTCCTTTCATCCTGTATCCGGATGACATGTACACACGTTCATACGTGTATGTACAAGTAAAATCATGTGTCTAGTGCATACGGATATGTTTGTGAATGTTTCCGGAATCCTATTAAAGGGAATTGCATGATTTTTATTTGCTTGACGAATCCAATCTGTTACTGTTTGCAATGCAAGTAGCATCAAGTGCATTTGAATGAGAAATTCTCATCTCACTCTTGTTTGTAGACATGTGTATGCACTCTACTTACCTATTTTTTTCGTACATAGGAATTGTGCTGGTAACGAACGAAGCCTACAAGGATGGCAGGAAATGTACACCGTCCTTACAAGTTGTTTAACTCATTTCTGTTTCGGGCTTTTGGGAGCAGATGTTTGTGAGGTGAAAATGGAATTGCAGTACTAGTGTGTATGAGTTCAAAGAAGCAATTCAAAAGTGTAACGCTTTCGGAGGCTGTAGCCTTATTAGTGGTTCAGCATGACGCCATTATTTCGGCTTTGGGGAACATAATTAAACCTAATTTTAAGGTGGTTCAACATTTTGTTTTAGATGGACCTGATTAGAGTTTGGTTAATTATTTCGTGCATCTCCTTTTTGATGCATGACTGTTGTTAACTTTGCAGAGGTTTCACAAAGTTCTAAAAACACTATGAGTTTTCTGGACGTCTTTTTATCTGCTTTTCAATATGGCTAAGCATCTTTCAATGCATCGCAGTTCCCGAATCTTTAGAAAAAATTCAGAATGCGCAAGCAAGGTTTTAAGGCAAAAACATAAATCATTAATATTTTTTAAGGAAGTACTTTATAAATCCTGGGATCAAAAGTCAAATACTCTCATGCCATGTTACCCTCTACAGTGGATCCCTAGATTTTGTAGAGGAGAAGTTTTTCTATCTAGTCAAAGTCAAAAGTGCTTTATTTAATATTAATCGTAATAAATTTTAAAGAATATAGTGCTAATTCCAAACAATAAAAGTACTAAAACTTAATGGCCCAAATGGCTCTCTAAATTTATACATTATAAATAAAAAACGTTGAATCAAAAAACAATATCATATTCGATTTAATTAAAATTATTGTATATTTTATAATTCAGTTGGTAAAAGGAGAAAAAAATCAACCAACAATATTCAAACATTTATTATAATAGTGGCACAACAGTGAACGGTAATCCTACATCTAATATGTTATAACCTAACTCGAATAAAATTCTATCAAAGACTCTACCTTATCCTAATATAATGTTATCACGAAATTCCTAACCTAAACGTTAAACCTTATCTTTAACCTAATTAAATATAGTCCAAAAATCGCCGATAAATATTGTTGACGCGTGTGAGAAGAAGGTTTTTCAATCTTTTTAACCTTGCTATGGTTGGTGTTTGATACCCTTCTATATTGTTTCGATATTTAATCTTGGGAACTACTTTTTCAACCGTTTTCAACGTCAGCTTTTCTAGCTTCGACAAAAAGAGATCTACTTCATCGTTAGTTAGATTCCTGTCATTAGAAACCATTGAGCAAGCGCTGCCATCATCAGAATGGGGGCATTGCTTCTGATAATTTCGATTAAACTTCTTTTGAAGTTTTCCCCGGTCTGGTTTTTTGAAACTTAGAATTGGAATGAGGAAGGCATCATCTCTTTGATGATTTATTGCCATTAGAATTGCGTTATTGTCGCTATTGTAAGGAAGCGCCTACAGTTTTTGTTGAGGACTATTAAAGCTGAATTCCAGTCTTGTGCCAGCAATAAAGAGGTCCAAAAATGAATTTGTCCAAGGGTATGTTGGGAGCTACGACCCATATAGATTGCAATTGTATTTAATTTGGTTCTCTGGTATCCACGATTTCAGGAATACACCTCTTGGATTATTGTTGATGTTCAGCCATGATGTATGCCATGCATTCTGGTCACCGGCAAGAGTATGATAATTATGTAGCCTGTTCAATTCGAGTATTTCAAACAAGGAAATGAAAACTCCTCCTTAAACTTGAGAAAGTTTCAACCAGTTGCATAGGCAGAGATAATGAAGAGGTTATCCTCACCTAGCAGTGAATTTTAATAACACACACTCCAAGAAACTCTAAGTTTTTGTATCCAACTTTTTCAATATTTTGGAAAAATAGAGTTACCTCACCAATATCCCGTTGCCACCACCAACATCATAGTTTACGCTATTGTTCCTTACGAATTCAAAATCCTTGAATGTCTGAATTGAGATGCGTTTCAATGAGAAGCATGATGTCAAGCTTCTGCTTACCAATGAATTCAAGAAGATAATAACGTCGATGTAGAGTAACAATGGAGTTGACGATGACTGAGATGAGACGAAGTCTATCTATTGGAATGTGACTGGATGACAAACTATGTTCAAGCATGTTGGCCTAAACGTTGAAATAAAAAATTTATTTTTTGATCTTGCTTATTCCCTCTTTCTGAAAGAGATTCAAACTGTTGGTAAATTTTGAGAAGCAGATCATTATTGCTACTTTATCTACGACCTTCTATGACGTGGTGACGCATGTATGTAAACAATATTGAAGAATTATCCATATGGCTTATAAGCAATAGAACCAATGCAAATGCACATGCTTATGAATTGACCGGTTGAGAATTGGGTTAAGTGGTTTCAGGTTTATGAATAAGTAAGGATTAGTGGATATGTTAACAATTACTTAGGGTATGCTTTTGAGTTTGAAATTAAAATACAGAAAATTTATGAGTAACAATTTAAGTAGATTCTTGAGTTTGGACTTCGTAAAAAGGGCATAGCTTGTAAAAAAAAGAATATAAATAGCGATGTACAACGGGAAACAAATATAATATTTACTTAGAACGCAAAGCCTTACTTTCACTGCTCATTACGCTGTGGATAGTGCTAGTTCAATCAGTTAACTTCGCAATAGATGGTTGCATTTGGAAAATTTAGTTGGAAAGACGTAAAACTCTTTTGCACGATTAGTAACCATGGCGTTAGTGGATCAAAAGGATCCTCACCAAGAACTTCTGCCGTTTGGCCGCTTGGTTAGGCAAAAAAATATATAAATATCCTTAATAAAATCATTACTGATATTAAAAATGAACCAAGTGAAGAATCATTACACATTATTCATTTTCTTTCCATCGTTGTCTGCTAGTTCAAATGATACCTTGACGGAGCTATACAAAGTTACACTGTGGTGTGCTTGTGTTTCTTGTGAAGAAAATTTAACTATCGCATCTTGATATCGGGGACATCCTCGATATGATACTGATGACCAAGTTTACCGCAGTTAACACAGTATAATGCAAGAACACTATTTGTGTCGCCTCCCTAGACGATTGGACACCTTTGAGCTGAAAATCCAAAAAAGCCACGAAAGTAGGCCTATGAGTCCAAGGGCAACAAATACTTCAGAGATCAAAATTCACACAACTCTGTTAATAATGGTATGGTTTGTAAATTTTACATTTCCCTCCAAAAATCGAAACGGTGCCCTTAAACTTCTTAAGGTTTTACACTTATGTAGGTTGATATAAGACCCTTATGCTTACATAATTTCATGGAAATCAAATCATAACTAAGTGAGTTATCGCCGTTTCAATTGTATGGAATTACAAAAACAATAACACATGTTGATAGTTAGTATATATTTCAAATTGACTAAGACACTCTAATTTTCTTCGGATTTTCATGAAAATTTAAGGAAAATTCAGAAAAACTATTTGACAAGGAACAAAATCGCGGCTGTTATGTGCTTATGAACGAAACTTTGCATCTTTTGGATGAATTTGAATGACTTTTGAACAAGTATTGTGTGAATGATTCATCGATTCATGGCATCAAAAAATTTTTTCCGAACCATAGAATGGTTACAAAGCCCTTCTGTTAGGAGCTCTCTCCTGTCCCAAGGACTTATTTCACGTATGATTATTAATTGTAGGTACTTATCTTCAGTTATTCATTAAATTGAATCAAGTGTTAACAAGTTGGATGGACAGACCCACGCTCAACTTGCAAAATGCAATCATCAGCAACGAATAAAATCAAGAAACATGTCAAAGAGATTTACTCGTTTAAAAATAGATCTTTTCTGAAAATATTAAAAAGATCAAATCAAAACTGCAGTGCCTGGATCTATGGAAAGTCCAGAATATACCAAAATAGCGTTTTATTATTGGTGTAATTGGAGAAATTTCAAATGGATATAACTTCCGTGAATATGATACGAATTTCATCAAACTTAAAGAGTATTAGAACCTTGTGTAAGGCTACTTAAATATCGAATTTTGTTGGGTTTAAAGGCATCCATACGGTTTTATTGGAGAGAATTTGAAATTCGAAGATCATACTATTATTGATAAAGTTGAATGAATTTTGACTTCTGAGGTATTTGTTATTGTTGTACTTATAAATATTTCCCTTGATAATTTTTTCCAGATTTTTTAGATCACAGGTGTTTAACCGCGAGGGGGGAAACACATTTTCCGTGTATTGCCTCCCTGTGCCCCGACTGAAGGAAAAACTGTCAGTTTAAGAACTGTTTTGAAAAGCTCTCATAAAGACCTTTCATTTGATACTCATATCGGCTACTTTTGATGAATTTTTTTTCAGGGGCCACTCCTTTGTACTGTAATCATCAATTTATGGCATCAGAAAATTTTTTTCGAACCCCAGAATGGTTACAAAGCCCTTCTGTTAGGAGCTCTCTCCTGCCTCCTCAACTTGTTTCACCTATGAGTATTAATTGTAGGTACACATCTTCAGTAATTGAATCAAGTGTTAAAAGCATGCACCTTAAACGTTAAAGTTGGGGAAAAAAACTCAAAATTATTCAATCTTCGCATTTAAAACAGCCACTATTTTGTTTTACGATTACTGATACCACTAACTGGACCGATTCTCAAAGATATTCATTATGCCTATCATTCCTGAAATTCTCATGCAAATCGTGGCAAAGCTGTAGTGTCTGAGTCGGTAAAAAGCGCATATTGTCTAGTCATATGTTTCCATAGTAATACTCGTACAGCGCATATTGTTCCATAGTAATACAGGAAATTTCAAACCTTCTTTAAATACCATTTGACTTTTGTGAAACTTGCAGGGCAGTTCAATATTATAAATTGTCACTTGTATAGTGAATTTCATTAAATTTAAAGGTACCCTTAAGGTGCGAAAAGTTCGAACATTTCCCCTTCCAATCCCCCCCCCCCCTCGGTACTGATAAGGCATTTTTAAGACTTGTTTTGAAAAGATATTGAGGCCTTTTCAGTGACACCCTACTCGACTACCGATGGTGAACTTTTTTGTTTTTAAAGGCCACCTCCCTATATGGGGAGACCCCTCTTAAACCCCTTGGCAAAATTTTTCGACTCCAAAACTTTCAAGAAGGCACCACTTCTGACCTTTCCACAAAGTTTCATGGCTGTAGCTTGACATACAGACGGACGGACGGACAGACGGACACTGGTCGTGATCGCGATAGGGTTTTGTATTTTAGTACAAAACCCTAAAAAACATGTATCTTAACGTTGAAGTAGGGGCAAAATAACTCAGAGTTTTTAAATCTTCGCATTTTAAACTGCCGCCATTTTGTTTTACGATTACTGATACCGCTAGCTGAACCAATTTTCGAAGATATTCATGATACCCATCATTCCCGAAACTTTCATGCAAATCCTAACAAACCTGTAGTGTCTGAGTCGGTAAAAAGCCATAGCCATATGTTTCCATAGTAATACAGCGCATACTGTTCCATAGTAATACAGTAAAATTCAAACCACTATAACTACGTTAAATACCATTCGATATATGTGAAACTTTCAGGACAAGTTAATCTTATAAATAGCCATTTGTGTACTGAAGATTCAAGAAAATTTAAAATTAATAAATCATACTATTACTAACAAAGTTGAGTGAAGTTCGACTTCTGACGTATTTTTTGTTGTTTTACTCACTAAGGCCTACATTCATGATTTTTTTAGATTTTTCGAATGAAAGGGGTCCAATCGCGAGGGGGGTATGCGAAAAGTTCGTACATTTCTCCTTCCCTTGCCCCCCTACGGTACCGATAAGGCAATTTTAAGACCCGACTACCAATAGTGAAAATTTTTTTTTGAACGGTCACCTCCCTATATGGGGAGACCTCCCTTAAACCCCTTTCAAAAAATTTTCCACCCCAAAACTTTCAAGAAGTCGCCACTTGTACCTTTCCACAAAGTTTCATGGCTGTAGCTTTTATAGTTTCGGAGATAAACTGCTGTGACATACAGACGGCAGGAAGCGAAGGCCCGAAAGGGGCTGTAGTGCTAAGAAGAAAAAGATGACATACAGACGGACGGACGGACAGACCGACACAGATCGTGATTGCAATAGAGTTTTGCATTTTAGTACAAAACCCTAAAAAGCAGAACTTCAATGACATGTACATTAAATACTTGGTTTCAAAGAAAAACCATTGTTACTCCATTTTAACTGGCCGCCGTCTTGTTGCAATGAAACGAATCTCATTGATTGAATGTGATCTTAAAGATATTTATGTTATTAATATCATCTAAAAATTTTAAGAAGAAAAGAACTCAAACTCAACCCAATCAAAACTGTAGTGTCTCGTTCGATATAAAGGCTATAAATTAGGAAATCTTGTGGTGATTGCAGAAAATCTAAACGACTATATAAAGGGTGATCCAACCAAAACGCACAATGTTAATTGTAAATAAAACGAAAAGTTTTCAAAGAATTATGTTAATATTATTTATTATAATAGAAAGATCTATGACAATCATGTGTAGAACAAAATATTGCCCAAAAGCTCGCCACGACTGCAGCGGCATACATATATCTGATGGTCCATATTTTCAATGACTCTTAGACATAATTTAGGTTCAATGCCCTTAATGTGCTAAATTATCTCATCCTTTATCTCGTGAATTTTTCTTGGCTTATTGACGTACACTTTTTTTTAATATCTCCAGAGAAAGAAGTCCAACGTTGTCAAATCACATGATCGTGGCGGCCAAGTAACATCGCCACAACGTGAGATAACGCAACCATTGAATTTCTCGCGCAAAAGAGCAAAAGAGAAGTGAAGATGATTTTTTTTGTAAAGTCACCATTCCCTTCTGTCTGTTCAACCAACCAATCGGCGTATTGCCGACACTTGAAATGGTCATTAGGCTTCAACTCTTGAGTCAATTGAACCTTGTAAGTGTGTAAATTCATATCTTTATTCAAAATTCGCGTCAGTGATGTTCGTGAAATGTTCAATTGTTAGGCGCGATGACGAGTCGAGGTTGACGGCTTTTTTGCCAAACTATCACGAGCAACAGCAATGTTTTCCGCAGAACGAACTGGGCGAGCATGCACAGGTGATTTTAGATTTCCTACAGATCCAGTTTGCTGAAATTTGCGCATAACTCTCCCGATTGTGGACACATTTGGTCGATTATGCTGATCAAAGAAATCACGAAGTGTACAAAGTGCGTTTTGATTTAAACGCTCATTTTCGTAAAAGGCTTCAACAACCGTAACCATCCTATGTTACAAAGTCCTTCTGGTAGGAGCATTCTCCTACTAACTCGGCTTGTTTCACCTCTAAATTTCGTACATTTCCCCTTCCCTTGCCTCCTCGGTGTCGATAACGTAATATTGTATTAAGACTTGTTTTGAAATGATCTCATTGAGACGTTTTCAATAACACCCTATTCGACTACCAATGGTGGAAAAAACGTTTTGAGGGGTCACCTCCCTATATGGAGAGACCCCCTTAAAACCCTCTGAACAATTTTTTTCACCCCAAAACTTTCAAGAAGTACCACTTCTGGCCGTTCCACAAAGTTTCATAGCTGTGGCTTCTAAATATAGTTTCGGAGAAAAACTGCTGTGACATACAGACGCACGGACACAGGTCGCGATTTCAATAGGGTTTTCTATTTTAGTACAAAACCCTAAAAATCAGATAACTGGTGGTATTTATACACCTATCCGAATCCCAACATAGTTCCTACATCAACTGTAAAATATCATCATATTAAATGTACCGTATTTCCCTTGACGATTCTATTTCAATTTCAATGGGTTATTTAATTTTAGGATAATGCACACTAACCCATCCTAGCGAATCAGATCCTACCATACATATACTGCTTATTTTTTTGGTAGTGAATGAATAATAGCTCTCGAGGATATTGCAGCCTACTGCTTGTCTGTAGATACTCAACGCTATTCAAAGGTTGTCTGGTGGAAAATGAGAAAAGTTTAATTCGCTGTTTAGAAGTTCATGGACCAGCTATTTCCCCGTGGATTAAGGGATTAGAAGGGAAGTAAGAATTTAATATGGGGATAATCATATATTAAAATGTATGTAGTTTTTCTTTGCAAGGACGCAGAGTATGAGAATATCATTTAAAACCTGCTTATGACGATCTTGACCTTCCAAGTAAGTTAATGGGAGGATATGTTATTTTCTTGTTTTTGGGTTAAGTGGAGAGAACTAGTGGGGATGAAGTAAGGTATAGGAATATATGATTATTTGATTGCTTTCAAAAAGCTAACTTATTTGAATTAGATATTATAAGTGCTTATAAGACGCTCTTGATGGAATATGAAACCTTTTCAGCTTATGGACCCTTAGAAGGTATTCTTATTTGGTATTCAAACACTAACGAAAAGAATATCTTTTAAGGAAAAGATTTCCATAATGAAAAACATGACGGTGATATCAAATTTTTCATATTTTTTTATTTTTAGATTTTTCTCTATTCATTATACGAGGTGTGTTCAAAAAGTATCACGAATTTTGAATTTTCGCGGGTTACGTATATTCGAATTTCGATTTTTTTGTGGTCTGTCACTTATGCCGACAAGCTCGGCCATTTTGAAAGTTCACTTGATTGGTGATAGCTGCTTTACTTGCACGTGTTTTCAATCGTCTTCGATTTTTACTTATTCAAAAAAATGGATCAAAGAACGTGTATCAAATTTTGTGTGAAAAACGAAAGCAAGTGCGCGAATGCATTCCGAATGTTGACTGTGGCATACGGAGATGCTACCTTGGACCGAAGCAACGTTTATCGGGGGTACAAAATGTTTTTAGAAGGCCGAGAAGATGTGAACGACGAAGAGCGTGCCGGACGCCCGAGCACTTAAACAACAGACGAAAAAATTAATGAAGTGGAGAAAATGGTATTGGCCAATCGTCGAATCACCGTTAGAGAAGTTGCTGAGGACCTAAACATATCGATTGGCTCGTGCCATTCGATTTTTATCAACGATTTGGGCATGAGACGGGTCGCCGCGAAATTCGTACCAAAATTGCTCAATTGCGACCAAAAACAGCAACGCATGAACATTGCTAATGAGATGTTAAACTCTGTCCGCGACGAACCAAATTTGCTCCAGAGGGTCATAACTGGTGACGAATCGTGGGTTTATGGTTATGACGTGGAAACCAAAGCTCTAACATCTCAATGGAAGCTGCCGCATGAACCAAGACCGAAAAAAGCGCGCCAAGTTCGGTCGAATGTGAAAGTTTTGCTGACAGTTTTCTTCGATTGCAGGGGCGTGGTGCATCATAAGTTTTTGCCACAGGGAAGAACGGTCAATAAGGAATATTACCTGCAAGTTATGCGCAATTTGCGCGAAGCAATCCGCCAGAAACGCCCGGATTTGTGGGAGAACAAAAATTGGCTTTTGCACCACGATAACGCCCCTGCTCACACATCGTTGCTTGTGCGCGACTTTTTGGCCAAAAACAACACACTTATGATGCCGCAGCCACCGTATTCCCCAGATCTGGCCCCCCGTGACTTTTTCTTGTTTCCTAAACTGAAGAGGCCCATGAAAGGATGACGTTACGCTACGCTTGACGAGATAAAGACGGCATCGAAGGAGGAGCTGAACAAGATTAAAAAAAATGATTTTTTGAAGTGCTTCGAAGATTGGAAAAACCGTTGGCACAAGTGTATAATATCTCATGGGGATTACTTTGAAGGGGACAAAATAGATATTCATGAATAAATAAATAATTTAAAAAAAAAAAAACAAAATTCGCGATATTTTTTGAACACACCTCGTACATAGATTTTCTGGAAATAGCATTGATTTTGTTGGTGCTTTGCATGCTATTGTATTATTCAGAAAACATGAGCAGCCTCTTGATTTAGATCTCGCATTAAATATTTGCTCGAATCTGTTGTGAATTTAATACCGGCCTATTGTGATCAGGTTACTGATTGATGGCATTCTATTGAGAAAAATGTGTTTTTTTTTAGAATTTTGTATCAAACTATTCCCACAAGGTTTGGCAGAGTGTTAGGTTTCAAGCTTTCGGTCTATAATACATATGAGTATATATGTAAATATTTGAGCTGAGATATGGCATCTGTTCAGAATAAGAGTTATATTGAAGTTCTTTAGGAAACTATTGATGTAGGCGCTTTTTATAAACTACACGAAAAGAAAAAGTTGACGGTGTTTTTAATAGAAAAAAATTTTGGAAAAAAAAGATAACCGACTTCAAAATGCCCTAAAAACGATGAAATAAATTTTATGGAAGCGGTACCAAATCAATTCTCCCGTTTCGACATATAAGCTTCCAACAGGTGAACCATTACAAAAGAAACAGGGCGAAACTGATAGGGCACCGCTTCCATAAAATTTATTTCATCCTTTTTAGGACATTTTGAAGTCCTTTTTCTTTTTTTTCCAAATGTTTTTTATTTCACCCTTTTTAATGGCAAATTTATTCATTTCAAATCTTTCAAAGCTCAGTTTCTTGAATAAATTGTACCATGTATATTAAAATATATATTTTTTACAGCAATGCAAAAATCACTACTGCTAAAGTCGGCAGCGTTTATAGGAATTGAATTTAGTTCTGATACGTTTAATACATGATCTCATTAACTCAATCTTGATTTTAGGTTTCAAAAAACCCAATATAAATTGTAGCTTAAAGAAATATTCATATTTCGAGCCTTGCCTAGCCGCCATTTTAATATTCTAACCCAACCCTGAAGCGCTTTTTTATTATTCAACTTTTCTCGACATTTGAGCGGCTGCCATTTTGTTTCAAATGGTTAGACTTTGGATTTTCTATTGTGAGCTGTATCACACACTTGAATAAATCTTTGTAACTTTTTTGGTACGCATTGGAGCTATACTTTGGTCAGAGCAGAAATCACGGGGTTTCCTCTAAAACATCCTCTATTTTGTTTTCGCTTAACCCATTTGAATGATAAACAAAGCTAGGCGAAATATTTCCGAAAATTTGACGAAAATCGAAGCAAAATTGCGACCTCCAGGCACAAATTTCGCGTTATCCTATATATACTCACACACACACACACACACACACACACACACACACACACACACACACACACACACATATATATATATATATATATATATATATATATATATATATATATATATATATATATATATATATATATATATATCTATAGCAATGCTGCCTTTAAACTCCAAAAAGGGATCACACAAAATGGTGACGAAATCATCGCACAACATACGTTTATCAGGCATAGTTCTGTTTGCCAATCTGAATTTCCTTATCACAAATGGACATAAGTTATATCATGTAGTCAAAATTAAAAAAATGAGATTTACATTTTTTTGATACAGAATCAAGCCTCACATTATCACCTGTAAATTTGAGTTAGTGACCGTTAATAGTCCACTATGCCCAAAACTAATATTATTAATCGATTGTTTGAATATTAGCTATACAGAAAAACTGTCCATAAAGCTCTGAATGAAAAATTGGATAGAAAGAATTACATGACGCGCTGCAAAGTACAGAGTTTTCCAATAAGAGGTGTTATTTTGATACTAGGAGAAGAATGTCATTTTTAAAGAGAAATGATAAAATGTTTATATCATTAGAAAGAAAAAGGTATGCCGTTAATAGTGAAAAATATCATCAGCAAAATAACAATCACGACCACACTTACAGGATCATTCATGAAATTTTCCATAACCAAATCGCAGAATGGCTGCCCAATGTCCTCGATAGCCTCACGAATTCCATCTTTGAGGTCTTGAATCGACGCTGGGCTGTTGGCGTAGACCTTCTCTTTCACCTGGCCCCAAAGGAAGAAGTCGCAAGGTGTTAAATTATCTCGGTGGCCGATTGTGATCACCTCTTCGAGAGATAACACGGTCCATAAAAGATCAATGGTTTTGTTGCTTGTGTGGCACGTAGCGCCGTCTCGTAGAAAATAAACGTTGTCCAGATCAATACCATCCAATTCCGGCCATAAAAAATCATTTCTCGATAGCGCAATCCATTCACCGTAACTGTTGTTCCAGCCGCATTTTCGAAAAAGTAAGGTCCAATGACTCCGCTGGACCATAAACCGCCAAAACAGTCACATGTTGAGGATAGAGAGGCTTTTCAGTAATAACTCTTGGGTTTTCTGAGCCCCAGATGCGACAATTTTGCTTGTTGACTCATCATCACTCAAGATGATTTTTTGATGGAATTCTGGATCATTTTCATGTATTTCAAGGACCTAATCAGCAAAGACACGACGTTGTTGATGATTGACCGGCTTGAGTTCTTATGTTAACTGAACTTTATAAGCCTTAAGACCCAAATCCTTATGCAAAATGCGGTGTAATGACGTTTTTGGAATGCCTAATTCAAAAAAACGACAAGGAATGGACAAACCTGGGTTTTCTTCAGCACTTTCGGCCACAGCAGCAATATTCTCGGCTGTGCGCGAGTTTTATTCTTCACATCACTAAGTTGTCCCAACAGCTCGAATTTTTCCATCAATTTCTGTATTGTGGTCCGACAAGGTGCTTCACGACGACCCAAAAATGTTCGAGTTTTACGAACCGTCATTTTTATAGCGAATTGTAATAATTTCAATGCATTGTTGAAGCGTATATCGTACCATTTTTATTAATGGCGTAGTTTTTACTTGTCCAATGTCAAAAAATGACAGCTTCTAGAGTAACATCTACCGAAATAGTGGGCTATCCAAAATAATACCTCTTATTGGAAAACCCTTTAGTTACACTTCTACTACCATTTCTATAAATTATGTTATTTTTATTCTCTAAGTTTCTTTTTGATTTATTTTAATTCGCACTCAGGTCCATACCTAATCGTATTTTGGCTTCCCTACTCTCTTTCTCCCACATCATCCAATAAAAATCTTTATTAATTTTCTGCTTAATTTCATTTTACTCAAACTGCCCTATTAAAATTTCTCTCTCTCGACTGCCTTTCCTCAGTTTTTAGGGTTTTGTAAAATAATTTTATAACACTCTATCCGTCCTGTCTGTCCATCCATCCGTCTGTGTGTCACAGCACTTTTTCTCGCTAACTACTTAAGCTAGAAACATAAAATTTTGCATTCAGGTATAAAGTGGTGCTCTCCTTAAAGTTCAACTACAAAAAAAAATTTATAAGGTATTTAAGGGGGGTCTCCCTATATAGGGGAGTGGACCCCGAAAAAAAATTTCATCAAAGGAAGCCGATATGGGTATCAAATGAAAGGTTTTGATGAGAACTTTTAAAAACAGGTCTTAATTTGACACTTTTTGCTTTGAAGGGAGAGGGGAAATATACGAAAAATTTGTGCACCCACCCCCCCGCGATTGGACATCTGTGATCCGAAAAATCTGAAAAAAATATGGAGGTAGGTGTTTATGAGTACAACAACACCAAATACCTTAGAAGTCAAAATTCGCTCAACTTTGTTAATATTAGTATGATATTCGAATCTAACATTTTAAACGTTGTAAGTTTAATGAAAATCGAATGATATACACGGAAGTTAAAGCCATTTGAAATTTCTCGAATCACAACAATAACACGTGATTTTGGTAATTTATGGACTTTCCATCGAATCAGTCACTGCTGTTTTGATTTGATCTTCTTGAAATTTCCAAAGAAGATCAATATTTTTGGGAATTCATGATTTGGGTGATTTTTGTTAGTTTGCAACAAAATGGCGCCCGTTGAATATAGAAATGAATTTTCTTTTAAGCGTGCACATCTATTTGACATATTTTTTGACTTTATTCGTTGTTGGTGACTGCGTTTCTGAGAAGTTTTGTACAAAACCGTTCTGACATGAGCGTAGGTCTTTCTACCCAACTTGTTTGAATCTGACATTGGTCGTTTCTTTGCTCTTCGTTTATCAGCGGGTCATTAGTAAGTTGATTCTTGGTCTCTGCTAGTAAACAAATTGCCGTTCACTGCTAGCTTAGCGCAAACTATTTTTCATAGGGCACTGCTTGCTGCTGGCTCTAAATAATTTACTTTTGTGTACGTGTTTTGATTCACACTCTCGGTTTTTGAGGTACGCACTCTTTTTTGCCTATCTTTGAAATCAACAAAAACCCTAAATTATTTACTCCGCGAATGGCTCTGTACTACGAGAAAACTACGGCGATTCCACCTCGAATGTAACTAGAAATGCCAACTACAGGCAGACAATTTGCCTTCAAGTGCTTCTTTCAATGACGACCGCCTTAATGGTCGAGCAGAAAATTTTTGCACACCTTGACAATTTATATTTCGAATGCCGAAAACGATATAATCGTGGCAGAGAATTCACAAATCGTCTTTCGATTTGTATACAACTGCAAATTTACGCGACGCGAAAAATCAGAAAATTTCAAATTTTCTTCGTTTTTTGTTTCGGCCGCTATCGATGCAAGATGACAATTGGCAGAAACGTCATGAGAAAACATTAAATGCAGTGAACAGGTTACAAAGTGATTTGAGAGCACACATTTTTCCCGTAGCACGAATTATTAAAAAAAAGAATGTTTTAATCTATGAAGGTGGGTATAAACTCAATCGATCTATTATAGGTGCCTTTAATAAGTGAATCTTTTATTTTGATTCGTCATTTCCTCGTATTTTCTCAATCTTGTCTTTTGACTTTAAAGATCGACGAGCAAATTAGCTCAATAAAAACGTGGAGTTTTAATAGTGCAAGTTTGTATGACGACGTCGAGATTGAGAATTCGGATCCAAGCAAGGCCCCTTTTTGGTTCCCAGTATAATAGAACTGTATAAGTCTTCTACATTGAAATGAGACGATAAAAGCGTTAAGTTTTATTAGCTGCATCTTGGTTCGTGGAATGGAATGATAAGCATTCATTAATAACTTAATTAATGTAATGATTATCACCTAGAATTAATTTACGGCAATCCTAAACCATAGCAATAAAAGCAATAGTACTCGAGCTCAAAGAATATATCAAATATCCAATGAACGTAAATATCTTGAGTATGAAACCCATTTCATTCACACCTTAAAATGTAACCAAAAGAAATTTGAATCTCATACGAAGACTCATTAAGGAAATTCATTCACACTTAATACATGAACTGAAATCTAATCTTCCCTTTCATTATGAGTGGCACGCGACACTTAAGATTCAGTATATGGGTCGATATTGGCCGCATATCGATGAACCAAGTGCATGACTATGTGCAGGGATGACTCATGTGGGTGCACGTGTGGCATTTTCTGTGGTCAAGTGTTTTGGTAACATGAACAATAAATTATCAATTGGGTCATTTTTGAAAATCTATACGAGTACAATTTATGACTAATAAATTCGCATATTTTATGTTTAGCTTGTAAGAAATTTTATGTATAAATACCAATGTAAAAATATGAAAGAAAATACAGTTTTTACTAGACGCGCAACGAAAGTGTTTTGCTGCGGAACCGCTGCAACTTGTAGTGATTGTAAAAATTTGTCGAACTTACAAACCATGGTGTTCGTGGACTTTGATAATAATAAGTGAGGGATTAAAAATACTCCAAGTTAATTTAAAAAAATAATTCAAGGTTCTATCAAAGTATGGAACAAATATTTGAATGTCGCGAATTATTATATGGCGATCCTGCCTTCTCAAATCAAGAATTTTTTGAAGATGAAGATACGATCAGTACGGGATTAAGCGAAAAAGACAAACAATTAATCAACTATTCAAGTGTGCGGAAGAATATGTGCCTATGCTGATATGAGAATCGGACCAACTTCCACCACCTTATGTACCAACGGAGATAGGTACACCGGACTTTCGAGGACCAAAGCCACGTAGTTTCGAGCAGTATTTGAAGAAACCCACCAAACAGCAGGACGTCGAAGCAACAATCCCAAAGAAACTTTGACCAAGGAGAGGTCGAAGGACGAAACTGAAGCGTCAACGGGCAGAACTGCATCGGGTTATCAGGATTTCGGTTGGAGATAAAAAAAGGCAGTTGCTGCAGAAATTGTTGGACCTCAAACCGAAGCGGAGATTTTGGAGTGAAAATGGGAAATAACTGCTCAGTAAAGAATACTTTTGTGTAGCGATACCAGCAGTCATTGGTAACAACTGGCATATTGGCGGTAGCGTTAGTTATGTTCTACTTTTATAATAAGCATAGTAAAAATTATATTGTGAAAAGGATCAATAGGAACATGAATGTGTAATTTAGTATATATATATATTATGTTATATAAATTGTATTAATAGTATGAAATTGCCCTTACTTTTTATCTTTGTTGAGAATGTTGTAAAGGATTTCGATTGGGTTTTATGTTAAAATTGTTTGGTTGAACAATTAATTTTGGTATCTTGTTTTCTCTATTGATTTATGGAGCGGTTAGAGCAAATTGTATCTGAAAACGAAAGGGCTTTGCCTTGCCTAGAAAAATGTGCAAAGAGTTTGTATACGTTTGGAACCCTTCAGACAAAATTAGAGGAACTAAAAGTTAGGAGAGGAAAATTCAATAATGCCCTTAAGAGTTGCGGTGAGAACTAGTCTAGAGTTCTAGATCTTAAATTGAAATTCAGGGTACAATCATTAATTTTAGAAGGAGAAATTTGGTTACAGCTGAGCAAACAAGGATACTCCATAGAAACCCACGAAGAAGAATCAATTAGTGAGGATTTAAAGTTGAGTTTACTATTTCTTGAGGAAATCTTTACCATGGCTGATGCTAACCTAAAAACGGCTATGAAGTTGATCCCTGTTTTCGTGGGCAGGAAATAAGATCCGTTCCTTAAGATCTTAGAAATTTTGCATATGATCTTGTCAACTAATGCAAAAATTAGCTTGATAGACTTTGTTGTGAATGTGAAACTCAGTGCCACTGTCAGACTTTCTTTGGCCAATACTTCCATTTCAACTATTCTTTAAAATCAGTGTTGCAGTATTGTTTCAAAAATAATAAAACCGTCCCTCAAATCCATACGCTTCTGAGCGGTACTTGCCAAAAAAAATCTTCTGTGAACTCATACAAAGACAAGATTTCGTTGATGAACTTAATCAGCTGCAAATTCAAGAATTAGGCAGTCAAGTCTCTACTAATGAGACGAGTAAGAGTTGGAAAACGCAGAGACGCAAGCTACCAATAGCGTGATGCATTTCACTAGTGATTCGGGCAGAAAAGGTTGAAAACAATGTTACCGCAATAGAAAAAAAAAAAACAAACCAAATGAAGCTAATAGAAGAGTATCAGAACTCACTGCACGGAGGATATCTTGTAGTTTGGAAAACATTGCTAAAGTTAAGACAACAATATTGTTGGAAAAGTAGGAACAATATGGTTAAGACTCACATAAAGAATTGTACAGCATGTCAGACTAATAAACAAGTAAGACATACGAAAGAAAGGATGATTGAGACCGATACTCCATCAACAAGCTTTGAGACGATACAAATAGACACCGTAGGTCCATTAAGAATCTCGAATAACTACCGATATATACTAACACTACAATGCGAACTAACAAAATTTGTAGTTGTTTTACCTGTAGAAAATAAAGAGTCTGAAACAATACCTAAAGGATTGAAAAAGAATTCATATTAAAATATGGACATTTTAAAGAAACTGAAATCTGATTTAGGGTCTGAGTTTACAAATAAATTAACGGGGCGTTGCTTGCTGTGAGTTGCTAAAAATAAAGCAAATTTTTTCTACCCCGGAACATCACTTGACATTCGGTTCAGCTGAAAGAAACCATCGCGTACTAAATGAATATACGAGTATGTACTCTTTTGCTGATGACCAGCAATGGGACCCATGGGTCCCGTACTACACCTTTGCATATAATACTAC
This sequence comes from Odontomyia ornata, assembly GCA_963969285.1. Lineage (NCBI taxonomy): Eukaryota > Metazoa > Arthropoda > Insecta > Diptera > Stratiomyidae > Odontomyia > Odontomyia ornata. The sequence continues at coordinate 134,888,300 of OZ017738.1, read as the reverse complement.
ACCACATGTAGACACCAATTATACACCGTATGAACTAGTTTTTGGAAAATACCCTTACCTTCTAAATGATTTAATTGAGAAAAGGGATAGGGTCTACAATCTTGATGATTATTTTGAAGAGCTAAAGGTTAGATTTGAACACCCATAACAAAGGCTAGGAACATAATACAGAATATCAAATCCAAAAGAGTTAAAAATCAAATTCGTACAAACTAATCAGAAATCAGAAATGAAAACAGAAAGAAACATCAGCCTCCTTACAAAGGTCTTTTTGAAGTTATAAACATTGAGAATAGTAATATAGTAGTTAATGTGAATGGGCTCCTTAAATCAATATATAAAGATAGAGTAAAAGCATATAACGTTATGTCACAATGAAAATGTTTAATTACAAACAACTATTATAGTTTTAATCATAGATACATATAAGCATATATGTACATGTGGACACATGTACATAGAACTTCCTTTTTTAGGTCTTTGTAAAAATTTTTTTTACAAAGACCTACTAGTTCCGCGACCTGTCTGTCCGTCCGTCCGTCTGTCCGTCTGTCCGTGCGTCACAGCTGATTTCCTCAGAAACTATAGAAGCTAGAATGCTCAAACTTTGTGAAAAGGTCAAACTTGATGGTCTCTCAAAAGTTAAGGCCTCAACAAAAATTAAAAAAATGTTTAAGGGGGTCCCCCCTAATAACGAATTGGCCCTTAAAAATTTTTTTTCATTAAAGGTAGTCGAGTGGGGTATCAAATCAATGGTCTTGATTAGAACTTTTAGAATCTGAAATAAAAAAATCATTTTATGAATTAGGGGGTCCAGGGGAAGGCAAAATGTACCCAAAATTTGTGTCCCCCCCCCCCTCCCTCGCGATTGGACACCTTTCAGCCGAAAAATCTGAAAATAATGACGAACGTGGACCTTTATGAGTACGAGGGCAACAAATACCTTAGAAATCGAAATTCACTCAACTTTGTTAATAATAGTATGATTTGTAGATTTTACATTTTTGCCCATAAAATCAAAACGGTACCTTTAAACTTCTTAAAATTTCGCAATTATATAGACTAACATAAGATATATATGTTCACAAAATTTAATTGAGATCGAATCATAATCAAGTGAGTTATAGCCATTTCAATTATATGGAATTACACCAACAATAACACGTGTTTATGGTTGATATAGGGTTTTCCAATAAGAGGTGTTATTTTGATATTAAAGAAAAATTCCATTTTTAATACAAATGATCGAATGTTTATTTCATTATAAAGAAGAAGATATGCCGTTAATAGCAATAATTAACATTGAGCAAATAACCACTACGACACGCTTACAGGACCATATCCTCTTCATGAAATTTTCCATAACCAAATCGCAAAGTGGTTGCCCTATGTCCTCGATAGCCTCACGAATTTCATCTTTGAGATCTTGAATCGACGCTGGGCTATCGGCATAGGCCTTCTCTATCACGTGGCTCCAAAGAAAGAAGTCGCAAGGTGTTAAATCAGAAGATCTATTCAAAATAACACCTCTTATTGGAAAACCCTATATATATTTAAAATTGACTTAGGTACTTTTATTTTCTTTCAATTTTCATGAAAATTTAAGGAATAGTGTTTAACTTGAACATGTTCAATCGGCTGAGAATTCAGAAAAATCATTTAAGCTAGATTAAAATGGCGGCTGCACTGTGCTTATGAAAGAAACTGTGCATCTTTTGTATAAATTTGAACGATTTCGTATCTAAGTATTAGATGAATAACTCAAGTTATCGATTCACGCCATTAGAAAACTTGTTTCTAACCCTAGGATGTTTACAAAGACCTTCTGGTAGGAGCACTCTCCTGCTTACTCAACTTGTTTGAGATTCGTATTAAGATATTGAACTAAATGAAATGAAATGATACCCATTTATAACATCAAGTTATTGACTGATAAGCATTACACAAATAACTCAATTAATGCAATGATTATCACCTAGAACTAATTTACTGCAATCCTAAGCCATAGAAATAAAAGCAGAACTCGAGCTCAAAGAATATATCAAATATCCAATGAACGTCAATATCTTGAGAATGAAACCCATTTCATTCACACCTTAAAATGTAACCAAAAGAAATTTGAATCTCATATGAAAACTCATTAAGGAAATTCATTCACACTTAATGCATGAACTGAAATCTAATCTTCCCTTTCATTAAGAATGGCACGCGACACTTGAGATTTAATATGTTATATGGGTCAATATTATCCACATGTCGATAAACCAAGTGCATGATTTTGTGAAGGGATGAGTCATGTGGGTTCACGTGCTGCATTTTCTGTGGTCAAGTGTTTTGGTTACATGAACAATAAATTACGAACTGGGTCATTTTTGAAAATCTGTTTGAGTACAATTTATGACTAATAAATTGGAATATTTTATGTTTAGCTTGGAAGAAATTTTATGTATAGATACCAATGTAAAAATATGAAAGAAAATACAGTTTTTACCAGACGCGCAACGAAAGTGTTTTGCTGCGGAACCGCTGCAACTTGCAGCGATTGTAAAAATTTGTCGAACTTAGAAACCATGGCGTTCGTGAACTTTAATCATCCTCGCCAAAATTCTCTGCGGCCCAGCCGCTTGGTTAAGTGAGTAATTGAAAATACTCCAAGTCTACAAAAAAAAATAATTCAAGGTTCTATCAAAGTACGGAACAAATATTTGAAAGTCACGAATTATTATACTGTCGCGTGTTATGGTTCGCGGCCAATAATTTTAATGTTCCGGGAAAGTGAAAACACAATGTCGCTTATATTAAATCAAAAGAGTTTATTTAATTACTTAAAAATGCACAATCACTTATTTAACTATTTCACAATTCTAATTTTCACTATTAAAATTACACCTTCCACTTGTCCATAAATTTTTATAGCAATTGTCTTCTAAAATCACTTCACTTTTACTTGATCGCTTTTCAATTCGCTTTCCACACACTGTCGCAGTTTTTATCGCGGTCGAATGAAAGATCCCCCCATTCATTTAGCTCGCCTTTATATAGGGTCTCTACCTATTCAACCCATTTCTCGTACATTGGCGAATGTTCTGCCGAGAGGTACCTTGTATATTCGAGCAGCTCAATGAATGGAGTGACGTCATTTTCAGATGTTGATCATGCTGGGTGGGTTTGTGGTTTCGAGTAAATTCATTTTGTTGATGTTCTTGATGGTTGTGAAAACAATTGCGACAGTAGCTCGCAGAATCCTTTGTACATGTAACACTGCCCCCACCTCAGTTCTTTTCGCCCCGAAAAGATGTGTCGCCAGTTGTAGTCAATTCTCCCTGGATTTAATATGGGGCAAGACGGTCCAGGTGCACGATTTTCATTTTGGCTCTTGGCTTACGATGTTCCTGTATTCGGTATACGAAGTCGTTGATTCGCTTTGTAGCTCGGTATGGTCCCTCCCAATTATGTTGCAACTTTGGAGACCTATCCTTTCGCCGTTGCGGGTTATATAGCCACACCAAGTCATCTTGCTGGAAGACAGTAGAATTTGCCTTTCGATCATACCTGGTCTTCAAGCGGTCAGTAGCCGATTCGAGGTGTTTCGCACTGTCCGATATATCTAGTTCAACCGTTGTCTGAGCTCACTTGCGTACTCCGAGATCATTTGGGGTTTCTCAGGGGGTGTTCCGAACTTTATATCAGCTGGCAGACGAATAGTCTTTCCAAAAATGACTTTGGCTGGGGCTTGGCCCGTCGATGCATGTTCGGCAGCTCTGTATGCCATCAAAAATAGTGGGATGTGTCTGTCCCAGTCCCTTTGGTTCTCGTCAACCATCTTGGCCAGGTGTTTATTGAGAGTGCCATTGAAACGTTCGACCATGCCATCGGATTGGGGATGCAGCGGTGTTGTCCTCGTTTTCCGTATTCCCAGCAGCTCACACATTTCGCTAAAAACTAGTGATTCGAAGTTTCGACCTTGATCTGAATGTAGTTCACAAGGTACGCCGGACCTACTGACCCAATTTAACACCAGATGTTCGGCTACAGTAGTTGCTTCCTGGTTGGGAATGGGTAGACCTCGGGCCACTTGTTGAAATAATCGGCTACAACCAGCGTGTATTGATTTCCCCATTCGGATTCAGGGAAGGGTCCTGTGATGTCAACAGCAATCCTTTCAAACGGTACCCCCACGTTATAGGTTTGCATTTGTCCTCTCAGTCGTCGCTTTGGGCCTTTGACGAAAGCGCAAATTGTGCATCTGCGACACCACTCCTCTACGTCTGCTCGAGCGTGAAGCCAGTAGAACCTTTCTCGCAATTTCGCTAAGGTCTTGTTAACACCAAGGTCTTGTTAACACCAAGGTGGCCTCCCGAAGATCCTTCATGCGTTTCCTTAACCACATCGTGGATTCGGCTTTTGGGTAGTATAGTTTGCATCCTATAGGAGCTGCCATCCGCCGTTTCCCATTTCTGCTTGAGTATGCCACCCTCCACCTGAAGGGAGTTCCATTGTGCCCAATAGCTTTTCAGGGTTGAGCCATGCATTGAAACGTCTTTCCACTCCGGTCGCCCAGTTGTTTCCTTCCATACGAGCAATGGTCCGATGTCTTCATCGGCTAACTGGGCATTTTGAATCTCCTCCGGTGACCAACCTTTATCGGATTCGGCCGTTATCAGTCGCAGATCAACGGGCGGTTCCTTTTCCTCAATCCGTCGGCAATGCTTGCAGTTAGCTGGACATGGACGACGAGATAGGGCGTCAGCATTGTCATGAACTCCGCCCTTGTGAAGTAGTGGTGGTCTCACCAAGTCCGGTTGGATAATCGATCGGGTTGCACTTGTGTCGTTTGTTATGGTGCAATGTTCTTCGTCAACTTGACCCGGAAGACACAAGTCTGCTTCTCGGCGATGCAGTCTTGACACAGTGACGGGGGTGCTAGGGACGTCGATCCTCCTGGCCAACGTCCACCCACGAAGTTGGCCCCCTCAGTTTGATGGGCTTCTATTCTAGGCTGCTGACTTGGTCTGGATCTCCACCATCCTGGACAATAGCTCCGTTTTCTTCGCTTCTAGCAGTATCTTTGCAGGTGCCCCTTCTCACCGCAATCCCAGCATCTAGGCACACCATTTATCTGCGGCTCTCGCTCATTTTCCACGCGCTCACACCTGCACTCGTCTGCCACTACCTCACGGACCCGGGCAGTGGTACGAGTCGCATTTTTCGCTGCCTCGAAATTCAGACTATAAGCCAATGCATCCTTAACCGTTTGCTTTTGAGCTAAACGAACGGCTTGTTGCAATTCCTGGTCCTCTAAGGCGCTGATGAATGCTTCTGTTGCTGCGTCATCTCGATGTTTTGGGTCGTACGCTGGGTAAGCCAAAAGTGCCAGTCGCTCAATGTCTTGGGGTGGCTGCTGTAAGGTTTCGCCAGACTTCTGCATCTGATTCCGTAGCTGTGCCCGATAAATCTGCTTCAGATGGTCGCCTTCATAACGCATGTCAAGCGCATTCAATATAGCAGCCGGGTTTGAGTGTAAATCAACGGGGATAGTCTGCAAAAGCTCGGTAGCTGGGCCTCTTAGAGCAAGAATTAATGCAGTTGCTCGTTCCTGCTCATTCCAGTGATTTATCCTAGCGGCGGTTTCAAACTGGATTTTATAAATACTCCAGACCGTTTGCCCGTCAAATATTGGTGCTCTCACATTTCTGGATATGATATGCGCTGCGGTTACAAGTGGGGCTGGTGAGGTGGTTACTACTGCCTTCGCTGCTTCCAATTCTTTTTTCATGTTTTCCATCTCATGGTTGATTCTCTCCTCGACCTAGCTGATCTCATGGTTGATTCTCTCCTCGACCTGGTATACCTTCTCCTCGACGCATTTGATTTGGTTGTTGAGACTACTGAGCTCTGCTTTTATTTTGGTAGGCTGTTGTTCCAAATCTGCCTTCAAATCAGTTGACTGTTTCTCCAGCTTCTGTGCGATGTCTGCCTTGATTTCGAACGCTTGTTGATCTAGCTTCGCTGATTGTTCATTAAGCTTCGCTGATTGTTCATTTAGCTTCACTGATTGTTCATCTAGCTTCGTAGTTTAACTGGATTTTAAATTGAAAGACGGTTGTCGCTGCTCTTGCTGCATCAGCATCAACATTTGCATCAGCGAATTTTCTGGTTCCTTTGATTTTGGTGTTCCTGCTTCGCCACCTTCTGCGCCTTTTTTCGCATCTGAGAGCTCACCCACTATGGTAAATTCATTAATTTTTCACCGTTAACTTCGTGGTATTTTTATTATTTCGACTTTTATTTTTTTTTTCACCAGTTTCCACGTTAATTTTCACAATTGTGCACTTTAAAATGTTTAAACGTTTTCACTTCCAAAATTTTCTTTCTCACTTCTTGACACCACTGTCGCGTGTTATGGTTCGCGGCCAATAATTTTCATGTTCCGGAAAGTGAAAACGCAATGTCTTTTAAATTAAATTAAAAGAGTTTATTTCATTACTTAAAAATGCACAATCACTTATTTAACTATTTCACAATTCTACCTTCCACTTGTCCATTTTTATCGCAATTGTCTTCTAAAATCACTTCACTTTTACTTGATCGCTTTTCAATTCGCTTTCCACACACTATCGCAGTTTTTATCGCGGTCGAATGAAAGATCCCCCCATTCATTTAGCTCGCCTTTATATAGGGTCTCTACCTATTCAACCCATTTCTCGTACATTGGCGAATGTTCTGCCGAGAGGTACCTGGTATATTCGAGCAGCTTAATGAATGTTGTGAAGTCATTTTCAGATGTTGATCATGCTTCGTGGGTTCTCGTGGTTTCGAGTAAATTCATTTTGTTGATGTTCTCGATGGTTGTGAAAACAATTACGACAGTAGCTCGCAGAATTCTTTGTACATGTAACAATACTATCAACCTGGGACTGACAATTGTCAATTTCGGAGAAGCACTATCAGCTTTTATATACACCACAAAGTTTTATGGCTAAGTCACATCTTTTACGATCCACCGATACTTGAGAAACCCTTCACCCTTGATCTTCCAATTACTTTTCCTTGAAAAATTGTCGGGCTCTGAAGATGATGCAAAGGAGTCAAAACGCCACTGCTAACTCAAAGAAGCAAAGCCCGACGGCTTTTCAAGAAAATGCTAGTTAATGCAAAAAAAACTCCATGCATCATTATACATTGAGATTTTATGTGGATTTCTTTAATCATTTTTATTGCAATTTGTCAGAATTTTTCCCAGTAAATTTAAAATTACGTCAATATTTTTCCAATTTAATTAAGTTTTGTTGTTCAGCGTGTTCACTTTTATTTTTCATTGAACACATTAAATATATGGTCACTTACCTTTGAGTTATTGCGATCAATTATTATCAGCAAACATAAGAATAAATTGTAAGTTACTTCCATGAATAAAGCAGCACGAGTTCATACAGCAAAGAGAAGTGTTCTTATTTGCCATTGACATTCTATGTTACGAGTACCTTACTAAAACTACGGTTGTTCTGTAAAACTTATGCTGTCAGTCGACAAGTCATCATAATACGCCTTACATTGTTTAATTATGGTAGAACTATAAATTGACTAAAATAAGAAAGCTGTAGCAAGTCGATTAAAGTCCTTGTTGTTCAATAACATACCCATGTTAGTCACAAAACAGGACCAAATTTTGGGTTCGATACGAGCATCATTATACATGTTTCTCAAGTAATAGAGATGAAATCTCCAGTGAGTATTACTTACATGAAATTTTCCTATGCTGTAAATTTCCCAAATTTTTTTCTACAAATTTGTTTATCCTTTTTTGCCATTACCAACACAGAAACGATAATGAAAGTAAATAAACAACTATATATTATATCCTAACGTTGGACAATGTTGGCTCATCCCCATTTATACACGAAATAACTTTTTATAGAGGCATATCCTTTTTCCGGAATGGCCCATTCAGGAGTTCTAAAAAGTTTTACGTAATGTTAGCTAATTTGCATATGCAAATTTTGAGTTATTTCACTTGACAAATGTGATTTAATTCAATTTGCACTTTTTGCTGCTCAATTTCCGTTCAGTGAGGCAAGCGTTTGTTGGAAGTTAACATTTGGGTAAACTATTTAGTAACCACATATTTGATATAGGTTACTAAATAATCCTTTTTGTGGGCTTTTGTTTGGGCTTCATAATCAGATTTCAAATTATCTGGATTAGACGGCAATCCATGGAATAACATTAAATATTTGGCTTTATGAACGGTATGTAAGTTTAGTAAATTTCGAAATATGTAGGCGTTAAATGATGGTTACGCAAATTTAGCTGAATTCTTCCAAATATTTTTGTTCTCATTTAAGAGATGGAGCCATGTTTCCTCGGTATACAACGACTTTAAAAAGTTCAGGTGTCGTAGGTAAACTGAACCCCTGTGACATTGTTACGTTGTCAGAAAAAATGCAATTTGGAGATTAGAAAACAAAAACTTCCGGAGAAAAGTTGAAGTATACCATTAATTTTCGGGCGAAAGAAGGAAAGGAAACATTCAAGTGGGAGTCGAGTCTGTTTTTTTTAACCCAGAATAGCCAACGAAGGCGTATTTTGTAAAGCATCGTCAGCGATTACTTACAACAAAGATGTATGGCGTGTGAAGAATGAATTGACATGATTAAGAACTTGCTTTCAGGAAATCAAATTAATCATGCCTACCTAAGAAGGTGAGATTTTGGTGATTGACTTGAGATGTACGAGTAGTTCACTAGCAGATTGTTTTGTTGAAGGCTTGTGTTGGACATTTTCATGGAGTTATTGATGTACTTATGGAAAATATTACTTAAAGTATTTAAAAGATTTAAATACAAACCGGTATTTGTGCTGTAGTTGGTTAGTAACCGATTTGTTGGCTAGTACATAGTCATGGTCGTTTTACTCACAGCGCTTACACCACACGGCAAAAATGAATTTTTAATGAAGCCTGGAAACTTAAGGGTTGCAAGTATATTCCTTTCATATATGGATTCACTGAGTAAAGTAATATCGTTTAAGGGAAATGTATCAAACCATCTACAAAAAATCTGCTAAAACCAATTTGTAGAGTTTTTTAAATGGCCCTATAGTAGTTTAAAAATGAATGTAGCAAACCTGAATATTAGGGTTGGACAACAAACGATGGGAGGGTATTTGGCTTTTATACCTAAGAGCGTTCGGCTATATATTCTGCTAATAGCGATTCTGGCTGGGTTTTCAAGTATGGATACAAGAATGTCGGCATTAATTTTTTGACCATACTGACTTTGGTGAAATATGATACAATAAAGCCTCTTGTAGTATATCTTGCTTTTGCGTAATTAATTGAACTTCTGTTCTTTTCATCCCAAAAAGGTATTTATAAGCTGACAATTAGACTTCGGTTTCGACGAAGCTAATGGAACCTCTTTATCAGAAGCTGCTCCTGTCCATAATTCTCGTGGTGTCTAGACCGCATGGTGCCCAAGATCCGCGGAGGGTGATGCACTGTGGTAGTGGTAATGATTTTACCTTTATTTCATCCGTAAGATTTCCGGAAGTAAATCTAAACGTGTAATTTTGAGACGCATCAACGAACTGTGCTTCTTAAGGTCAGCATGTTCGTATGCTCGCAGTTTACTTTGAGGTGGCTGCTTGTTGGCCTACTAGTTTGGAGAGAAATGTTGACCGTGGGTGGTGACGCAAGTAGACTACGCTCGAATACAATCTTTCAGCGGTCGGTTCAAATCACCCATTTAAAAGGCATTCAAGAATTTTTCGGTGAAAAATTTCGGTATTAATCTTCTGTAGCCTTTCTGAGGATTTCAACAGACAACAAGAACAAAAATTGAACTCACGTATTCCCGGTCTACATACTGACGCAGTGCCAAACATAAGCTACTTTAATACTAACCGAAAAATTCTACCCTAAGCAAATTTGCCAAACTACAAATTAAAGTACCGCGTACCTGAACGGAAAGCACTGAAACAATGAGTCACGGGTTACGTCGAACTCCGCCCACTCGATGACATATTCACCTTCCCCTTCTGTTGCTAGTAGAAAGTCTCTAACTTTTGAAAGGAAAGATAAGGTTTGCTTCTAGGTTCTAGCAATTCATAATAGTTTTTATTTTACATCGCGTTTTTTTCTTTTCAAGTATAATCGTGTGTTTTAACAATTGAACACGTTTAATTTAAATTACTTAAAATATAATTGTTCGAATTATTCAAAAGGCATTATGTTATTAGATAATCATCATCAAAATAATAAGTATGATCAAAAATTTCTAGTGCTAGTGCTTACAACATACTCGTAAAATATTTGGTGTTTCAAATAGTTTAGCAATTTCCTACTTTAAACGTTGCTTTTGATATTCAAACTTCATTTGATAACAGCAAATTTTTGGTATGAGTAAAAATAAATAATAATTCATTTGTGGTAAAATCACTTGTTGAATTTTAAACTTACAAAACTATGCCCTATGATATGTTCTTGGGGTGTGTAAATAGTGACGATTGCATTTTTCGCACGGAAAAAATGTGTGGCAGGCATTGTCTTCCTCTTCTGGGCAAAACCGACAATCGGGGGACCGTGACTTACCAACCTTGAGCATGTAAGCCTGAAAACACACATGCCCACTCAAAAGCTGGGTCAGATTGAAGTCAGTCTCACCATGTCTTTGATTTAGCCACGGTCTAACATCCAGAATGAGGTACACAGCCCACCTTCCCTTCGATCAATTCACCCACGAATGCTGCCAATCGTTTAGTCAGCGCTGCTTTGCCTCACGGAAAAATATCTCCCTTGCGTCCTCGTTTTGACGCAGATAAATAGCGCGGCGCTCTCTAGCAAGGAGGGCAACATGTACCACGCCTGCAATAACTCTCACTGCTGAATTAGAGACTGTTGGATACGAAGATGCAATCCTCAGTGACAAATGAATGTATTCAAAATGGCGGCCCCCAAAGGTCAGAATGTAAGCGCAATTTGCTATTTTAATATCTACTAAAATAAAAAATATTTTTCATGAAAACGTTTTTAATGGCCTCACGTGGGAGTATTTATACAACAGACCATTTTAGGGTATCGATGATGATGATGATGAAGATGAAATAACTTTATTCATCACTATAATTATGCTACAAACATTGACGATACATTTAAGAGTTCTGATTACATATTCATTTTTACTATGGTTATAAGTTTAAGGGGAACCAATTTTCATATTTTTTAGATTTTTAGAGTAAACAGTTCAACTTAAAAATAGTACAACAAATCTTACGTGATCTTAAACTAGTTAAGACTACGAGATGATTTAATTACTACCTTAACCTACGTATAAAAGAGGTGTGTACACTATTCAAAAAAGGCAAACATAGCTGAAACAGTAAAGATTTTTCAGCTTATTTATATTAAGCACATAGCGCGGCTATTAGAGGGCTTGGCAAGGTAATAACTTTTGCCCACAGTTTGTCGTTGTGCAACTGGGCGCATTCTGTCACAGATTCAACTTTAGCAAGATTATGCAGCGTTAAAGTAGAGAAATCGAACGGTTTGTCAAGCGCCATTTTCAGGTATCAATTTCGGGTGTCTTGAAGTTTGGGTTTTAAGTATTTGGCACATTGGAACCATACTGGAGCATCATACAGAATTATGGGCTGCATCACTATTTTTATTATCAGCGCTTTATTTTTAATGCTTAAATGGGACTTTCTGTTTACCAATGGATACAGTGTTAGAACAGATCGCAATGTCTTACTACATAAATGTGCAATATGATTTCGAAACATGAGCTTCTTATGTGAAGTTAGCGCAAGGTACGTCAGCTCACCGCTCCATGGTATTTGGAGACCAATGAAATTAATTTGTCCGCCATGCAAAGTTTTTGGGTCATTTTCTGTCACGTAAAGGCATGTGTAGTCTGCAAATGTTACTATCTGGCAATTATGGTTTAATGGAAAGTCCTACGTCTAAATATTATACAAAGTAGGGCTTAGACAAGAGTCCTGTATAACACGTGCAGGTATATTCTTAATTGACAAGGAACTTCCTCGGGTCTTGACAGGGTATTTTCTGTCTCGCAAGAATGATGCTATAAGCTTATATAGCAGCGCATGGTGCCAAACGGCATCGAAGGCCTTTTCTATATGTAGGGTGACCATACCTTTTGAGAATTTTTCATTCAACGCAGCTTTAATGTCTTTTGTAACACGCAATAATTGATGTTGCGTTGAAGATCTACGCCTGAAGCCAAATTAAAAGTGTGGAAATATATTTTGCTTGTTCACAATCTCGGAAATCATTTTCAAAATAAGTTTTTGGAAGAGTTTTGTGAAGGTAGGAAGTAAACTTATTGGTCTGTAGCTTTCAGGAAGGTGCGGATTTTTTCCTGGTTTTAGTTTCGGAATAATGACAGTAAGCTTCCAATCTGATGGGAAGTATCCGTGTTTAAGACATGCGTTAAAGATTAAACATGCGTAAACTATAGCTTTCCGTGGAAAATTCTTTAATGCTATGTCCTATATAGGGGAAGTACGGACAAAATGACATGTATGGACAAAATAACATAGTCACCTTATTAAAAAGTTGGCGGGTTTTAGTAACGTCTCCGCGACTGTATCACGTGATGGTAGCCACATTCTCAATCCTGTCAGATGTTGAGCGTCATTGTCATAGTCGCGTCGCAGTAACCAGTTCGAACGTGTTTCGCGCCTTCAAAAGTTTATTTTATAGATGGTTTTTTTCCTGTTTTCTGGTGAGTTATTTGTTTTAATCTGTAATTATTTCTATTAAAATCAATGAAATTATGCCAGGACCCAGTGATTTCAATTAATTTATTGCAATTATCAGGTGCTGGATGAATTTTAGATTTTTTATTAATTTTTGTTCACATTTGGACAAAATGACATACATATAGAATGGACGAAACGACATGGTATGTCATTTTGTGCGTAGAGTTTATGTTAATTAACATTTATTATTTTGTTTGGCTAATATGCCGCGAAAATACGAAAGGAAAATTAATCGGCAGTCTTGGAGCCGAGAATCCATGAAAAAGGCTATTGAAGCATGGAAGCAAAAAAAAAATTGGATGGGAATTGGCCGCAAAAACATTCGGTTTTCCTCAGGCGACGCTTAAAAGACATGCACTCAATAAGAACAAAACCTTTAATTCTAGCTCTAAAGGATTAGGAAGATTCAAGAAAAGATTTTCAACTGGAATTGAGCAGGAGGACATAAGGTTTTTAGAAACCCACCTTTTTGGTTTCATACGTACGTCACTCCAAGAGCTTGCCTTTGAACCAGCCGAAAAAAATGGTATCGATCACCCTTTCAACAAGGACAAGAAACGTGCTGGACAAGAATGGCTTGACGGTTTCCTGAGAAGAAATAAGGACATTTCTCTGCGCACCCCAGATCCAAATTCTGCTTCAAAAGCGCAAGCGTTTAATAAACCACAAGTAGCTAAATTTTTCCGTATTGATGAAGAATTTTTGAAGACTCACAACTTGGGACCTCACCGAATCTTCAATATGGATGAAACCGGGCTCACTACAGTCCAGAAACCACAAAAAGTGCTGGCCACCAAAGGCAGGAAACAAGTTGGCTGTCTCACCAGTGCTGAGAGAGGTTCGGATGTGACAGTAGTGTATTGTAGGAGTGCCATCAGTTCATTAATTCCGCCATGTATTATATTTCCTAGGAAGAAGATGAAAAATGAACTAGTCGATGAGGCTCCCTACTGCACTCTTGGACTAGCACAAGAATCAGGATGGATGCATGGGGTTGTTTGTAAAATGGTTAAAACATTTTCAGGCACATACGAAATCTAGCAAAGACGATCCCATAAAAGCATTGAATGTTTGAGTTATGCCAAGGAAAATGGTATTCATATGTTGTGTTTACCACTACATTGCACTCATAGAATGCAGCCCTTGGATGTTTGTATCTCTCGACCACTAAAAACTTATTTCAATCAAGTGGCTAAAAAATCATCCAGGGCGCGATGTTACCCATTTACAAATAGGGTATTTGTTTAATGAAGCGTATAGAAAAGCCGCAAATGTTCAGAATGCAAGTAATGGCTTTGAAAAGACAGGCATCTGGCCTGTTAATCCTGATATTTTTCCAGACTACATGTTTGAACCGGCAGAGACCACAAATATTCCGTTGAATCAGGAGGATATTGCAGACAGTACACCTAAACTTCCCAGCTCACATTTACCATCAACTAAATGAATCAACACCTCTTCAATCCAAGAAGATCCGAGTGACGATGTTGCATCGATTTTAAATCCATCAGCAACAAAAGACAATGAAGTAGATTCTTCACAAAACACAACGCAAGCCACCACTAATAATGATATTGGAGTTGTTGTTTCTGATGTGGTGAACCTGAGTTTAGAAACATGTGAAGAGGCGTCTAATACAGTTGAGGTAGCTGAAGCAGCGTACGATGACGGTGTGAGACCTGGTTCATCAAAGCAATTACTGACATATCCAGTTGCTACTATTTCGCCAGCACCACAGGGGCAGTTCATTCGAGGCCAAGGAAAAAGAAAATTGAAACCTGTCAAAGGTGATTGGCTTTTAATTTCTACTCCAAATAAACAAGAAATTGTTGTTAAAAACAGACCAAAGAATCCACCGGTAAAAAAGAAGAGACAGGTTAAAAGAAAAATTTTTGATGAGGATGAAATAAATATTCCTGCTTCCAAAAACGCTCTACCATCAGAGAAGAGGTTGAGAGCATCGAGGCAGCGTACAACTACTCTGATATATGATAGCTCAGGAAGCGAAGATTTCTTATGCGAGACAGAAGACGACGATAGTGACTGCGCTTGCATTTATTGCAATGACCTCTTTTCCCGTTCTAAGCCTGGCGAAGGTTGGTCACGATGTATGACTTGTTCCCTTTTGGGCTCATGCGTCATGTGCTAATGTCCCAAAGAGGACCAAATGATTTATTTGTGAACTGTGTTCTTAAAAATTAGTATGTCATTATGTGCTTACCTTATATGTCATTTTGTCTGTACTATATGGACAAAATGGTTTTTGTGATTAGTTACATTTTTTCTTAATATATATTTTATTATAGTTCCTATTTAATTAAAAGACTATGCTACTGATAGTCAATGAACCTAAGATGAGTTAAAAACAATTGAGACTGATTATAATGCCATTAAATAAATAAATATTAATAAAACAACAAAACACCCTGTCATTTTGTCCGTACTTCCCCTACTGTCTTTATCGGGAGCTTTGTGGTTTTTCATGTTTTTTAGCTCATATGCTATTTTTGCCGGTTTGATCAATAGTTTGTTAGGTATAGGTATTCTCGAGGAGGAAGTCATTTGTTCAAGAGGATTTGCCACTCTAAGTCCGTTGGTAAATTTATGTGTTCCTTGTGTGAGGATATGGAAAGAATGGAATTTATTAGCAAGGATTTCTGCTTTTCCAGCATTTGAAAAACAGGCACTTCCGTGGAATACTGTGGTGTCTTCTCGTTTCGAGAATGAAATTCTAAATTTTGGAGCATATTGCTCCATTTGTTCTTTTTGAGCTAGTGTGAGGCTGTTTACCCCATTTTTTATGGTAGGATCTCGAGTTCTTTGCCACTCTCTTCACAAGGTGTTCTTAATATTAATCAGGTTGTACGCTTCATTGTCTTACATGAGATGTTCATTGTCCTGTTTTGCTTGTGGGACACTTGAGTGGAAAGCTTCCCATATTGTATTTTTTAGTCTTACAATACCTACCTCTATTGCTTCAATAGAGTTCAAAGCCTCTAAAGTAGCTCTGCTTTGAATTAATTTTTAATTTATTTTCTCTCTATAGTTGGGCCATAGAGCTTTTTGAAGAAAAAAATTTGTGATTATCCACTCCCCCAGCGATTTTGTTACATCGGTCGTTTCTATAAATATGATAAAAAGAGTGTCTTATTTGATATTCTGCTCTCAGCCATGTTTCCGTAACAACAAAAACATCGATATTATGAACTACTAAAATATCAAACATTTCTATGAAGTTATGACGAATGCTTTGTGCATTCCATAGCAAAATTGTAAAATGTTCACCCATGCAAAAATTTGATTGCTAAATTTACAATGACTTTAAATTGGTCTTGTTTTGTTTAGCAACATCCTAAGCTTTGAATAACTTCCTGTGCTATTTTTAAACAGCATTTCAGTAGGGAAAAGATCCATATTGTTTGAGCTGATTTGAGATATTGAGCTTTGCTTTGCGATCAAATTAAACGATGTACTTGAGCTGATGTAACTCTGGGTTGATGTTTGCGCTTGACGTGATGGGAGCTTTGAAAAGTTTGTTTGCGTGACTACAAAAGCTTTTTGTTTATATGGAGTGTTTGTTTTCTACTTTTTGTTTTGAATCGAAAGCTTCTCTTTAATTGAAATATAATCATTCAGGAGAATTAGAAAAGTGAGCACCTTTACAATTGTAGCAAACGACTTTGGCGTTCTGCTTGGTAGTAAGCTTGCATTGCGTATAGCCATGTTTACCACTTTAAATGGAACACCTTGTAGGCAAGTGGCCCATAGCGCTGGCAATTCCTACGTTAAAATTTAAAAAAAAAATTTTTTAGAAGGTAGCCAATATGGGTGTCAAATAAAAGGTTGTAGCGACCTCCGGAGTTCACCACCGAGTTACTACTGGCGCCACCGTCGCTTAGAAGACACTTTATGCATCTTGTCATTCTCGATCTCTGTCTGTGACAAGCCGCCAAGCCATCGACAACGAAACTCGGACGCGCTCGTCATAATTTCGAAATTATACGATATTGTATTTATGTGTTAATTAAACAAGTTTGTCCATTAACTGTTGGCGTTGTTATTTCCACATCCCAACAAGGTGTTGGTGAGAATTTGTCAAAATATGTCCTATACTAGAAGCGATTGCAAGAAGGGATACAGGATGTAGGGGAATGTACGAAAAATTGGTGTCCCCCTAGCGATTAGACAGCTTTGGACAGAAAAATCTGAAAAAATTACGAAAGTAGGTCTTTATGAGTATAAGGCTAACAAATGCCTTAGAAGTTATAATTCGAACAACTTTGTTAATAATTGTATTTACATTTTATGTGTTCTACGTTCTCTCTGTAATATAAAATCGAAGAATGATCTTTAAATTCACCAAAAATTTATATCTTTTTTTTAATGTAAAGCGCATGTTTTCTGAAAGTTGCTTAAAAATCGATCCGTAAACAGCTAAGTTAAAGAAGAGTGAAATTTATCAATAACAACAACAATACTACGTAATACTGTGTAAATTCACGTTTGCAAAGGACTCCAACACTGCAAATGTGTAAACGTGTTGATGAAAATTATAGAAATATTATAAAGCATTGGTATGCCATCATGACTACTGAAATATTGAGGTCAGCAGATTGAAAATTAAATGAGGGCAAATTAAAACACATAATAACCATATGTTATTTTTTCTTCTTTTGCTTCTTCGTAGAACTATAGCCCCTCTCGGGCTTTCGTTTCCTGCAAATTGTGCCCCCAACTGTCTCGGACCGTTGACCGTTTCCTTCAATTTCAAAATCCAAGCAGCGATGAACTGTCTTCGTCGATCGAGTCAGACCAGCATCTCCTCGATTTCCCCACTGGTCTCCGGCCTTCAGTTCTCCCAACAAATACCTTCTTAGGTATCGGTTGTTCGTCCATACGATTCATGTGGCCAGCCCATTGCAGCCTCCGCAGTCTTACAATCGTTGAGACATCCGGTTTTTCAAAAATTTCACACAGCTCATGGTTGTATCGAATTCGCCATTGATCCCCCCCCCGTCTAGCTTGGCTCCGATTATTCGCCTCAGGACGCGTCTCTCAAAGGCATTCGATACTTGTATATTTGCAGATGTTTGGGTTAGGGCCCATGTTTCACTCCTATAATATAGCATAGGTGTTATCGCAAATGGGTAAACTTAGAGCTTTGTTTTCTTATGTATGCAGCTGGTCTTCAAGATCATCAAAACTAAAGAAAAATATTCTATTCGTGAGCTGTATTCTTTCGCGTATTTCGTCTCTTTAATGACTGGTTTGCGTTATTTTGGCGTTACATATACGAATTCGCTCACATTTGCGGTACTGTATTGGCAAAGTGTGATATTTTGTGTATTTTAGGTATTTTCCTTGACTGCGTCATGAGCTTTGTTTTATTCTCATTGATTTGTAGCCCTACTAGTTTTACTTCGCTGTTGAGTTTCAGAAAGAGTTCTTTGGTAGTTGTTAATGACCGTGACAAAATGTTGATGTCGTCTGCATAGGCTACGACTTGTCTCGACCTGTATAGTAATGTATCTCGTGTCTCGGCGGTAGGTTTCTTATGACGTGCTCCAGAGCCAAATTGGATAGCAATGGGGTCAGTCCATCTCCCTAATTTAGTCCTATATTTGTGTTAAATGCATCGGTAAGTTGGTTATTGATGCGGACTTGGGAGGTTGTCAACATCATTATCATTTTCGTAAGACGGACTAATTTGGCTGGGATACCAAAGCAAAGCATTTTTTGTAGAGTACGTTACAATCAATACTGTCGTATGCTTCCTTAAAGTCAACGAAAATTTGGTGAACGTCTATGTTGAATTCCCAGCGTTTCTCAAGTACCTGCTTGACGGAGAACAATTGATCTGTTGTCGATCTACCTGCTCCAGAACCACTTTGATTCTCCCCAATAGTACAGCTGGCGTATGATCCGATTTTATTTTCTAAGATCTTTTAAAATATTTTGTACGCCGTACAAAGTCATGATATGCCTCGATAATTTTCCACTGTAGCTTGTCACCTTTTTCGTGGATAGAGAATATAATTGATTGGCTCCACTCTTTTAGCATATGTTCTTGTTACTAAGTTTACTGGATGACTTTGTGAATAGCTTTATGACCACTGCTGCCATCATATTTAATGAACTCCCCTGGGAGCTCATCGATACTCGGCACTTTATTATTCTTTTGGGCTTTGATGGTGAATCAAACTTCATTCAAAGTTCTCCGGAAACATCTATAGGCTCCGATGTTGTGGAGCTGTGCGTAGGGCTAAGGAGACTTTTGAAATATGATGCCCATCATTCCTCCTTAATCCTGATTTCGTCAGCCGATGTCATCACGATAGAGCGTGGATGGGCTGATAACCATATTTCAGGGTTTTCACTACTTTGTATGCTTGTCTTGGGTTGTTGCACGCTAGACTTACATCGATACTTCTTAATTTGGTCGTCATAGTATTTCTTTTCTTAATTTGAATAATCTTATTTGCTGTTCTTCTGAGATTTGCACAGTGTTCTCTCATTGTTCTGGTTTTCCTACCTATGATATATATCCTTTGTACACCTGCAATATTTTATTTATCTGAGCTCAATTTATGGAATATATGTGTAAGTAAATTTTTGATATTCAGAAGACGTTATTTGATATAATAATTATTTTAGAATGCCCTTCTGGTAGGAGGACTCTCTTGCTACTTTTACTTGTCCTTAAATAGTTTTTGACCAATAAGATAATTATTTGCTTTTAAAAATAAGAGTGCCGATGAGAAATTTGCCTTTCCGGCTGGTGGTGTCAACAGGATTTTTTCTTCTTGAAAAACTGCCGGACCTTGCTTTGTTGGTTTAGCAGACACGTTTTGACTCCTTTGAGTCATCTTCAGTATTTAAAGGGTGTGTGGAAGGAAACGGCTTTATATAAGTGTTGGATGGGTTGTAGTGGTTTGAGTGTATTCAAATGTCCGTAAAAGACTGCAGAGATGGTCTGCTGCCTCAGCAGAAGAGGATGTTGGGATCCGCTGAGATTGGCTTTGACTGGGGATGTGTGAATGTGCTGGCAGGCTAGCGTTGCGGTGTCGTGGGGCGGGTTGTTTACCCCAGCACAAGGAGCCAGTACAAAAGAATTTCGCATCCACGAATTCCGGGGTCAAAAAAATGTTGACCAAAGTCGAAAAGGAGGTTACCAACTAAGGTTCGGAAATTGCTGACGCAATGGACAAACTGGACCTGGGGAAGACAGACGCACTTAAGAGGACTTCGTCGTTACCGACGATTCATACGGCCCACAAATAAGAGTGGAGCATCCAGATGGAGGTGGTGCCCCCTCGCACTCTCCCCACCGGATCAAGATCCAAGCGTAGACGTGGCCACATATTTCCCATTTGAGTGGAAAACTCAGACAAACATAATTTGCATGAACTTTCCTGTCGAATGAGAAATATAGACGTGACCAATTTATGTTATAGAATAATGTGATCGCATCACATAACGCTATACCATAAAAGGGCATACGAGCGGAAGACCACTCTAACCGGCTAGAGCCCCTGTTAACAACAAAATCGCAGGAGTGCGCCCGATAGCTAGCCCATATTATAGGAGGAGCCTGGCATCGTTGCGGGTCCTATACCCGATCCGGTAAAACAAAATGGAAAGACCGAAGTTTAAAATGTTTATCAATTCATTGTATTTTTGTGTGAACATGAAATAATTACTTCTCTTTGTCTCATAATTTTCCAATTTACTAAATGTTTCATTAAGATTTGAAATAAATAACTATGATTGAAGTCGTATAGCAACGCAAGAATAAGAGAAACAATTTAAATTCTTAAAAGATTTTATCCATGGATCTGATTTTATGTATGTTGTTTAGAGGTCAGATGGATATAATTCAAAACAACAGTTAACACTTTCATCAGGGATTTTTTTTTATTTAATGTCATTTTCAAAATTAAAAGCAAATAAACTTGGACAAAAAATTAAATGTTATCAACAGCTAGTTAATAAAGAAATCAATGTCCTAAACGAAAGTAATTGCTAAACACTGTGGTAGCCAAAAAGGAAAATAGAATTTTACCGTCATCATTTTTTTCTCCGTTATTGTCAAAACAATTCCAAAGATCTTTGAAATATGTTAAGTGACAGATATAAGGTCAATGAAATTAGTTAAACCGCTTAAAAGAATGAATGTTTTGGCTTGAAAGTAAATAATAAAAATTTAATGCTCTTTTTGGAACCATGGCAAACGCGTGGTATTTCCATTTAGAATTTATGTTTGCTGTCTTCTCTATTATAATTATAAACCTTCAGAATATGATGATAAGCTGCTTCGTGTTGATCCGGTGAAGTCACGTGGTATTGTAACGGACGGTATCGGAACAATTAAATTACCGCCATATAAGGCTTCCGTTTCTTCTTGTTATTGGGCGAATAACTCTTCCAGACGCTGCCAAGCTATATTCTAATTTCACTTCTTTCCCCTTCACCATCAAACAAGCAGGCTATTAATGAAGAGCTCTCTTATTTTAATAAGATTTTGATCACACTCTCCACCAATGCCGCATTTCATTGTTTTCTTCTAAGTTTTTAATTAAGCTCAAGGAAATATGAAAGGAAGATTCCAGTTTGTTTTTTTTTTTTGGATCGTTTCAATAAGATTTATGTTTAACTTCTCATGATGGATAATCATAATTTGTACTTAAGAGTTTTAAATAGTTTTATTGTGTCTTAATCGCACGCACTCGATACGGCGAAGTTGATTTCCCGGAGCTGACATACCACACCTGTAAATTGACGTCATTCACGTTTCCAATCAGTCACTCAACTCTTGGCTTTCAAACAAAACTGGATTTTCAAAATTTTTTTGCGGTCCTGATTGTGGTAATCGAATTATTTGAGATAGATTTTCGGGTATGTGACCTTCAGTGAAGTATTTTTTGGTGGTTCCGTTTGAGTGAAACCTTCATTCGATAAATCAGTAAATTTTAATGGCAGAAGAAATGCGTTTCTGTACAAACTGTCTTTGGAAATATTTTTCTCGGCACACCACATCACTCGAGTCAGCATTTTTTAAAGGAAACAAAATACTATATGTAACTTGTCCAGGAATGTATAAAAACGGAACAATACAAAAATTCGGATCATCCGATTGTTTAATACCTGAGCAAAGTTCGTCCATTAAGTACATTCCAATAATCGCCAACGTTCAAGACTTTGATGTGGGATTCGCGCTGAGGATCTATTCGACAGTGGCAATCACGTGGACGAGAGTTCGCCAGCAGCAGAAAAGGCTGTTATCAACAGGTACAGGTTCTACTTGTACCTGACGATAACGCTGCCGCACTCACTGGTGTTTATGTTGACGTTTCTGGGTCTCGGCTAACTTCAACGGAATTGTCCTTTGATGTTGTACCCACTATTGCGGCTGCTGCAGAGCTCCTTCTATTGGCAGCAAATGATTCATACCGATTTTATTCAGGTGTTAACTAGCCACGGCTATTTCGATCAGTGCACCCCGTTACTTTTTCTTTGTCGGAAAATACGCCCCAAACTTCGACAAATCGATTCGAGATCAATCGACATAACACTCCACCACTGACTTCGATCTTATCATTGCAAAGATTTTCTCCTTGGAAGCGTTTTTTCCTCCTATTAAAGAAGGCCACAACGTCCAACACTATTACCGACTTTTCGATTATTTTTCCTCCACTCCAATTGAACCACCCCGGATACGTCAAATTGACTTGGACGTCAATCCATCCGCACCATTCCGTTCGTCAATCTAGTACACCGTTGAGTTGTACTAGTAGATCAGCGTTCCTACACTTTAAATTTTATGTGGCAGAATGGAATTTTTTTTAAAAAACTAAATTTGACTGAAGTAAAGAAAAATGAAGAGGATTTGAAATAGTAATAAAAGTTAAATCTCATAACGAATATAATTAAAGGGAAACATTTAAATTTAATATAAAGGAAAATTGATATAAAATTATATTCAATGGGCTTTTTTAGACCCAGCGTGAACAGTGAGCGTTAGATAGGTTAATATGGGCAAGAAAAGTGAGAGGCATTGAGGGAACCTGATGGTAAAAACACGCCAAAATTTTTTAAGGGCGAACGAGCGTAATGCACTTACACAAAGATCTTGAAATATATGCATCACATGTAAGCTCCAACTATATTTCGTCACTACAAAGAACTAGAGAACATCACAACAAATTTTTTCGCCCCCTATAATCAGCAAAGCCTCAAATTATTTTACCACAACTGTGGAGGTATGCGCAGTAAATTAAATAAGTTTTTCCTTGACGCAAAATCGTGCCATTTTAATGCTATCACCCTTTCCGAAACATGGTTGACGGATTCTCACATTAATGAAGAAATTCTGGATAGTAACTGGAGGATTTACAGAGATGACAGGGACCCGATTATCGCTGACCAGTCAAGAGGAGGCGGTGTATTGATCGCCATACATAACTCCTTCATGAGCGAGCCAGTTAACTGCACGCCGCATAATTCATTTCAGCATAAAGTGGTCAAAATAAAAATGGGAAAATCTACTGTGCTTATTGGCGTTTTTTATGTCCCTCCTAAATCGAATGATACTGTCTACGACAATGTCTGTAAAATTATAAGTGATATCACTGCAATGACAAACGAAGACGATAAAATTATCATTACTGGCGACTTTAATAGACTAATATAAAATTTGTGATCGACAATGACGATGGTCGACTCTTTCCGGTGAATCTCCTTGATAGTAATGATTTCAAATTAATGAGCACCTTCTATAGTAACGACTTGCAGCAGATATCTCCTGCTCCCAACCAGAACGGTGTATGGCTAGACCTTATTTTTTCTAATACATACGACGAAGTTGTGGCCAGTTTAACTGATGACAACGAGAATCTGTTTTCTAACTCGAGACATCACTCCGCTTTTTCTATTGAACTGTCCACTCCTGATACATTTAATTCTATTTCGTACAATCAAACTATTGTATATGACTTCCGCAATGGTGATTATGGAAACATTAATAGTCTTCTATCCAGCATTGACTGGTACGGTACTCTGTCAACGTTAGATTTGGATACGGCTCTATCCACCTTTTATCGTATAATCTTTGACGCCGTTGAATCTTTAGTACCGAAAATCAAGAAAAGGGATAAGATTTCTGAACCATGGCTGGGGTGTGATCTGAGACATTTACGTAACCAGAGAAATAAACTATATAGGCTCCTAAGAAAAGATAAATGTGTAAGCGATGCGACTAAGAGTAAATATAACGAACTTGCACTTGAATTCAAAATTAAACGCAAGAGGCCTATCAAATATACGTTAACGTCATAGCGGAGGAAACTATATCCAATCCAGAAAAATTCTTCGACTTTGTTAACGTTAAGCGCAAAACATCTGGTTACCCGTCTTTAATGTCATACAACGACTCCGACTCGTCCTGCACCGAGCAGATCTGTGAATTCTTTGCTGATCATTTTCAGCATGTTTACTCCAATCCAGTCAACTCGCCTCATTTTGAGTCGTTAGAAACAGCCACACAGATCTTAATTGATAGCATTACCATTTCTGAAGATTAAATTCTTCATGCTATTGAAGATCTTGATCTACTTAAAGGACCCGGCCTTGACCTTATTTCTCCTTGCTTCCTGTCCCTCTGCAAAAATGAATTGGTTAGACCTCTCTTCCTTATTTTTAATAAATCGCTAACATCTGGTATATTTCCCAAACTTTGGAAACCATCCTTTATTACACCAATTCACAAAAAAGGCGATAAGCGGCGCGTAGAGAACTACAGGGGCATTGCTATCCTCTCTACTATGCCTAAACTGTTCGAAAAAATTATCTGCAGTAAAATTTCCCCCCATTATAGAACCGTATATGAATGAACAGCAACATGGCTTCCGTAAAAACAGGTCTACCACCACTAATCTTATTACCTTGACGTCGGATATTCTTTGTAGCATGGAGCAAGGCTTCCAGGTAGATGCAATATATACAGATTTCAGTAAAGCGTTCGATCGAGTGGACCATGAAATACTGGTGAATAAACTTCGCATTTTTGGCATCTACGGTTCACTGCTCAACTGGATTCAGTCATATTTGAAAGACCGCACACAATGCGTTAAGTTTCAAGGTCGGTTGTCTCGTGAGTTCAATGTCACCTCTGGAGTACCTCAGGGCAGTCATCTTGGTCCACTCCTCTTCAATATTTTCATCGCTGATCTTTCTACAGTACTGTCTGATGTCTCGCACCTTATCCGATGTATCTTTTCTTCAATCTAAGTTAGCAGCTCTCCTTCAGTGGTGCGATAGAAACCAACTTGCTCTTAATATAGAAAAATGCCAGATAATAAGTTTTGCAAGAAAAAAGAACGTTATCTTACATGATTATGATATTAATAACACACGTTTGAAAAGAGTCGAGAGAGTTGTCGACCTTGGCATAGTCTTAGATACTAAACTCCGCTTTAACCTCCATTATGATGAAATCCTGAGCAAGGCTTATAAAATGCTAGGTTTCATTAAACGTAGAGCAAAAGAGTTCAGAAATATCTGGGCTACTAAATCTCTGTACACCACACTTGTCCGTCCACTTCTTGAATACGGCTGCACAGTCTGGGACCCCATATTCGACATTCATAGTCGCAGATTAGAGTCAGTACAAAAACAGTTTTCGCTCTTCGCCCTTAGATCCTTGTATGATCCTACTTCTTTCCACAATCTTCCATCTTATGATGTTCGACTTCACATAATCAACCTGACTACACTGGCTTCTAGGAGAGTTGCATTGTCCGCTTGCTTGCCCTTTGATGTAATAAGAGGCAACATTCAAACTACATCCTTGTCAGACAAAATACACTTAAACGATCCTATAAGAGCCACAAGACACACACCAATGCTAACCGTGCGTATGCACCACACGAACTATGCTAGCAATGAGCCGATTAACAGATGCTGTAAAGCATTCAACAGGTTTAGCGTTCATTACTCCCCAATCATCTCCAAATCCAATTTTAAGAACCAAATCTTAAATGCCCTCAACGCCGCTATTTCATAAATGTTTAAATTAAGTTTGTATTTTTTGTATTGTATTTTTTTTGTAATTACGCCTTGCTTGGTGAAATAAATAAATAAACAAACACATTTTGTTGATCATTGTGTTGGGGAAATTTTATACAAACGCCGGTAATCATTCCGAATTGAACATTCGGTGAAAAAAGTAGTGCCTTTCTTTAATTTGCGTGCAAAAATGGATGCGTGGACGCGAGCAGCTACGCGTTATTTAATAAATTTATAAAAGCGGAGGCCATGCTTAATTTCAGGAAACAGCACAACGAATATCACGATTTCAATAAAGTTAAATTGCCTTCATAGTATCACATTGTAGCAAGCAAGTTTACAACACATCAAGAAATATATTTTTCAGAGAGCGGATAAGCACGGAGGATTCAAATAAATCCAATAGGAGTTTGAATCGACAAACTTTAACAATCATAAAGTTTTTATTACCTCGTGCACAATTCAAGGCTGAACATCAATTCTCAATCTTTTATCTCTCTGTCTTCGCTCTCATGTTGTCCGCACGATGTTTAACGATCACATGATCCTTTTGACACATACACTCGCAAGATGTATATCGTATACAAAACTAGCTTGGGTGAACCATGCTACGTGTAAACATAAGGGCATAAGGGCGAAACCTGTTTTACTATGGGTGAGTACCATTCCCGTGTGAAAAAGCTCAATAATAATAATAAGAAGGAAAATTATTTTAAAAATTACGATTAACAATGGAAATAATTACATATTTTTTCTGAATCTGCCATAAAACTTTGAGTAGGGGATAGGAAGGTTTTCGAACAGTTTGCTTGTGTGACTGCTCGATTAATACAGTGTTGAGCAGGTAGGTTCTAAATTAGGTTAGGTAGAAGGATATTCAGTTTTGTCTCTTGGGTTGCTGGACATCCGCTTGTTTCGGTTCGTGTTGCTTCCATTTTTGTCGGGTAGTGTGGCATAGTGCTGAGAAAAATTGCATCGGAATCGGTCATTAGTTGTTCGTTGATAATGCTACCATCTGTCTTCTACTTTTATAAATTTTCAATTCTTTCTAGGATGTAAAGTCTCGATCCTTTGGTTTGTTTGTGAGACTATGTTATCGATGTGGTTATAGCGTCAGGCTCACGTGCTTAGTTTTGTGGGTGCGTCGCATAATTGAAGTCTGCCTTGTTGTGTTAGAAAGAAATAAACAAAATAATTGACTAGAAAAAAGAGAATTGGCCTGCGGATATCAAATAAACAAAATTATTGACTACATAGTTAGAAATACTAGTTATATTTTATTGAAGCTGCATGATTCTTTCTTTTTTTCATTAGTTGTAGTGAGTGTGCATTTGGTTTCCCCTTCAAAATCAAAGGAACCTAATTCTAAAATTTTTGGATACAATTACTATCCTTAGAAATTTCAATAAGGCTATCGCAAACATATTCAGTAGAATTAACTATTTTGTATACCTATCACCGTAAAATTTGAGCTCCAATACATAAAACTCCAATATATCTTGAGGCCAACAAACGAATTCGTTTTGCTTTCTGTAAAATATAATTTACGGATCAGGAAAAGCATAAGAAAATATAGCCTTCATATATATACAACATTGAAATTAGTATTGAATTTCCCTAAACGGTAAAACTTTTAAGTGAATGCATTTTTCATTTGCTCCGAAGTACTTATAAAATTTATAAGGCAGCTTAAGGATTGAGACGGCAGTACAGTTTATACTTTTTTTTAGAGATTGATGCTTAAGTGGTAAAATAAAAACAGAAGTAGAGGAGCGACTCATGTTATATTTATTCCTAGGTATGATGGGAAACGAATTTCAATTTCAATCCAGGAGAATACGATGATGTCTGAAAAGTTCTGAAATAATTCTTTGGAATTTGTTCACTTTTTACGATTGAATAATCTGCCGCAGGACGCTCAGTGCTCTCTACAAGTAATGCCCTTGGCAAAAGCTTAATGGATGACCGAAACTCTGAGTAAACGACAAGGGAGTCGCATTAATCAGCCTCTATAAAAAAACCAAATACCTTCATCGCTCCCAGACGAATTCTAAATTGGGCAGCAGTTGTTCAATTTTTCAAGTAAACGTGCAGATTAATCGAAAAATTTAATTATCCGGATAAGTTGAAATCCTTCTGAACAAAATCATCATTTTTGTGTTTATAAGCACCAGCAGAGAGCATTTCCTCACTTAATGCTTTTGCGGTGGATTAAAATTTTAAATGAAATACTAAATTGTAAGCATGAAAAGAAAACTCAAAGATACCATTTCAATTGGTTGGTCACCCGCAGATTTTAAGGGCTCATAAGTCCTTTGGAATGGATATTATTCTATTGAAAACCATTCTCTCTGAATAAATGCAAAATAATCTCAGGCTACTTTGAAACACATTGTTGAATCTGAATAGAGTGCTTATTGCTTGATTTATGTAGGTAGGTCCACAGCGATAGTGCTGAAGGCAATTATCTAAATGGCAAAAGGATAGTGGCATTTAACGTGCTGTTAGAGACTTGTTTGTTTGTTTTCCAGATAATATGATTACACTTCTGATATGAAAACGTAAAATATTAGCACACATCCTATTGAAAACCCAAAGGAACCCTTCCAAGAACGTGAGAAGACACACAAGTGGGTACAGTTGATGCTATCAGCAAGAACATCGCATATGTATAGAACTAGTTGGACAACTAAAAGCAAAATAATAACGTTTCCAACCCAAATCCTTGATCATATGTTTCGGTCCTTTCAACTGAGCCTAGACAAGCATACCATTATAATTTTGAGTTTCTTATTGGACTTTGCTATTTTATCCATTTTGTAAATTAAAATGCGGGGGCATGATACGAATTCCCGCATTTTATTACGGTTGTAAATATTTAACAGATAGATGATGTGACATTTATGAGTACTTGGAAGTTTTTACTACTTCTAGATAAGATGAATGGATGGCAAATGATTATGCGATGGAAAGTTATCCTTTGATGTATTTCAAGGTAGGAGGAATAAACCTTTTGAAATTAATTATAAAAACTTCTTATTTTTTTCTTTAAAATCCGTCGGGAGTTGTGTCAGCAGACGCGTTTCGACTTTTTTAAGTCATCTTCTGTGTCTATGGTAAGATTGTGGAACGATCGCAGCATTTTTGCCTAGTTGGCAGTGTTGTAGTCAATTATTTTACTTATTTGATATCCGTAGGCCAATTCTCCATTTTCTTTCAGAGCCAATGGGCATTGCTTTTCTGGGTTTCGTAAAAAATTTTTACAAAACCCTACTGAAATTTCGTCTTGTCTGTCCGTCCGTCCGTGTGTCACAGCATTTTTCCTCGCAAATTTCATAAGCCAGAAAAATAAGATTTTGTATGTAGGTGTAAAGTGATGCCCTCTTCAAAGTTTCACCACAAAAAGAATTTATGAGGTGTTTACGGAGGGTCCCCCCAGATAAGGGAGTGGCCTCTAACAACCAAAAAATCCCAACGCATGCAGGCAATATGGGTATCAAATGAAAGGACTTAACGAGAACTTTTCAAAACAGGTCTTAAAATGACAAGTTTTGCTTTGAGGGGCCAGGGAAAGGGGAAACGTACGAAAATTTTGTGTCCCCTCCCTCGCGATTGGGTACCTTTGGCCTGAAAAAATTCATAGAGGTAGGTCTTGAGGAGCACAAGGGCAACAAATACCCCATAAGTCAAAATTCGATTAACTTAGTTAGTAACAGTACATTTTATAAATTTTATATTTTTGCCTTTATATCAAAATGGGACCCTTACATTTGCCATAAGCTATAATTTAAGTTTTTTGATAGCAAATGTATGTGTCGTGAAAATTTCATAATAACACTGGTCTACAAATTTTTAATTTCAAATAGTATTATTTATGTAAAGCAGCTTTTTAGGGTTTTGTATTAAAATACAAAACCCTATTGCAATCACGACCTGTGTCCGTTTGTCCGTCCGTCTGTATGTCACAGCAATTTTTCTCCGAAACTATAGAAGGTACAGCAATTAAACTTTGTAGAAAGGTCAGAAGTTCAAGGGTGGAAAATTTTTTCAAAGGGGCTTAAGTGGGGTCTCTCCATATAGGGAGGTGACCCCTCAAAAAAAAATTTTCACCATTGGTAGTCGAGTAGGGTGTCATTGGAAAGGTCTTAATGAAATCTTTTCAAAACAGGTCTTAAAATTGCCTTATGAGTACCGAGGGGTGCAGGGGAAGGGGAAATGTACGAACTTTTCGCGTACCCCCCTCGCGATTGGACACCTTCCATCCGAAAAATCTGAAAAAAATCATGAATGTACCCCTTTATGAGTACAACAGCAACAAATACGTGAGAAGTCGAAATTCACTCAACTTTGTTAGTAATAATATGATTTACCGATTTTATGTTTTCTTGAATAAAATCTTAATAAAATTCAATAAAATTCAGCAAACAGATGACTATTTATAAGATTGATCTTTTCTGAAATTTTCATAAAGATCAAATAGTATTTAATGAAGTTATAGCGATTTAAATTTTCTGTATTACTATGGAACAATATGCGCTGTATTCCTATGGAAACATAGGGCTATGGAACAATATGCGCTTTTTACCGACTTAGACACTACAGCTTTGCTAGGATTTGCATGAGAATTTCAGGACTGATAGGTATCATGAATATCTTTGAAAAACAGTTCAGTTAGTGGTATCAGTGTTCGTAAAACAAAATGGTGGCTTTTTCACATGCGAAGGTTGAATAATTTTGAGTTATTTTTCCCCAACTTCGACGTTTAAGCTGCATGCTTTCAACACTTGATTCAATTTAATGAATGACTGAAGATGAGTACCTACAATTAATACTCATAAATGAAACAAGTCGAAGAGATAGGAGCGAGCTCCTACCAAAAGGGCTATGTAAGCATTCTAGGAATCGAAAAAATAGGCCATGAATCGATGATTACAGTACAGAGGAGTGGCCCCTGAAAAAAAAATTTCATCAAACGTAGCCGATATGAGTATCAAATGAAAGTTCTTTATGGGAGCATTTCAAAACAGTTCTTAAACTGACAGTTTTTGCTTCAATGGGGGTGCAGGGGGGGAAACACATGAAAAATGTGTTTCCTCCCTCGTGAATGGACACCTGTGATCTACTCTCTACAATAAAATCGTCTTTGACATGTTTCTTGATTGTATTTGTTGCTGGTTACTGCATTTTGTAGGTTGAGTACAAAACCCTTCTGACATGAGCATAGGTCTGTCTACCCAACTTGTTTTATTTATTTTCACGTACTGAATACAATATAATTACAATTAGTTTTTCTTTTTTAGAAAAAAACTATTTTTGCCAAAATTAACAGAAATCATTGAGTGCATCCGTTCTTGTGTGGGAATTTTTCCGGTTGAAGACCAACATCGTTCTGGGCGCCCCTCAACATCAAGAACGAACGAAAACGTTGAAAAAATCAGCACTCTTATTCATGAAGACCATCGCTGAACCATCGATGAACTTTGTGAGATGTGTGCTTCATCCGAAGATTTGAAGATGAGAAAGATTGCAGCCAAACTTGTTCCTCGCCTTCTCACTACCGATCAAAGGGAGCTTCGACTTCAGGAGCTTCAAAATCTGTTAAATGAAGACCCAGATTTTTTTTCAATGTCATAACAGGTGATGAGAATAGTTACAGGTCGGAAGTTAGTAACACAATTAATATCACCTACCTTACAAATAAGAAATACATATGTATATTTCCAGTTAGAAGGAAAAGTGGCATTGGCAAGACTAATATAAAAAAAAAATTATATATAAAGGAACACACAAGGAAGATGAGAAAATGCGCGATTCCATCTGGACAGATAGTGCAGATCAGGGTTCACATATGGTGTGGGTGAGGGAAGGAAGTTAAGTGATCTGGAGTACGTCATAAGGAAGCTGCCTGTCAATACGTGAGGTACATTACTATACAAGTCAAGCCAAGTAGTAGCCTTTGCGGACGACATCAACATTTTTTCACGGTCATTAACAATTGCCAAAGAGCTCTTTCCGAAACTCGACAGCGGAGTAGGACTACAAATCAATGGAAACAAAACAAAGCTCATGGCGAAGTCGAGGAAAAATATCTCAAATACGCAAATTATCACACTAGGCAAATACAGTATCGAAAATTTGGGCGAATTTGTGTATTTTGGCGCCAAAATAACGAAAACGGCTAATGAAAGAGACGAAATTCGCTGAAGAATACAGCTCGCAAATAAAATATTTTATTCAATATTGACGATCCTAAAGACCAGCTGTATCGACAGGAAAACAAATTGCCAAGTATACAAATCTATGATAAGACCTGTGTTATGTTATGGGTGTGAAACATGAACCCTAACCCAAGCATCCGCAAATATATTGATCGCCTTGGAGCGACGGGTCCTGAGGCGAATAATCGGAGCGAAGCTAGACGGAGACCAATGGTGAATACGAAATAACCATGAGCTGTATGAAATTTTCGACGAACCGGAGGTCTCAACGATTATAAGCTGCGGAAGCTGCAATGGGCTGGCCACATGAATCGTATGAACGAACAACGGATACCCAAGAAGGTATATATTCTCACGGACCGTATAAGCTACAAATATAAAATCGAGGGTCTTTCTATATAGGGGAGTGGCCCCCGAAAAAGGCAGCCCATATGGGTATCAAATGAAAAGTCTTGATGAGAACTTGTCGCAACAGGTGTTGAATTGACATTTTTTGTTTTGTGAGGTGCACAGGGAGGGGATTTTCACGGAAAATTTGTGTCTTCCTTGCGATTGGACACCTGTGATTCGACAATCTTAAAAAAAGTTATGGAGGTAGGTGTTTTTAAGTACAACAACAAAAAATACCTCAGAAGTTGAAATTCGCTTCACTTTGTTAATAATAGTATTCATCATCGAATTTTACAGTTTTCCCAATGAAATCGTATGATATCCTTAAACTTAACGAATATTTAAGAAGTCTTACAAAGGTCCTTATAGCATGTAAGTTTGATGAAAATCCAATCATATCCACGAAGGTTATAGCCATTTGAGTTTCTCTATTTACAACATCAATAACACACAATTTCGGTACTTTGTGGACTCTTCGTCGAATCAGACACTGCAGTTTTGATTGGATCTTCTCAACATTTTCAGATAAGATCTATCCTTTCTTCTAATAAGTCTTTTAGCGGTCCCAAAATGTCTATCACATTGTAAAACAGAGTGTCCACGAACCGGAAAATATTGATACAAAAATAATTCACTGCAGTGTAGATGAGTAAAAATCTGATGAATGTGTTATTTCTATTTTTACTTGCGCAAGCATGGCTTAAAACATGTAGTTCTTTGATAGGTTGATTCATATTCTGGATCGTTTTCCAATAAGAGGTGTTATTTTGAATAGATCTTGTGATTTAACACCTTGCGACTTCTCCCTTTGGGGTCACGTGAAAGAGCAGGTCTACGCCAATAGGCCAGCGTCGATTCAAGACCTCAAAGATGGAATTCGTGAGGCTATTGAGGACATAGGGCAGCCACTTTGCGATTTGATTATGGAAAATTCAATGAAAAAGATATGGTCCTATAAGCGTGGTCGTGGTGGTCATTTGCCTGATGTTCTTTCTTACTAGTAACGGCATACCTTCCTCTTTATATGAAATAAACATCCGATCATTTATATTGAAAAATGGCATTTTGCTTATAATATCAAAATAACACCTCTTGTTGGAAAGTCCTATATGTGAGCCCAGACAAAAGCGCAAAATATATGAAGTATAGTCGTATGAAATCAAGGTATCATAGCGCAATGGTATCAGGCTAGTGTATTTTTTTTTCGTGGTAGGTAGGTGAATGCCATTTATGCACAGGGTGTGGGACTCCCATGCGCGACTGGACTACCCACTAAACACCTCCCCTGTCAACCTGAGAACCCAGCCTGTAACCGTTTGACACATTACTTCGGGCCAGGTCTCGTTTTGTTACGCCGTTGGGCGCCTTCAAGCTGAGGAGTCCCTTTTCTAGCGGGACGGGAAAGGGGAAGAGGAAATACCAGAAGAGCGATCTCCCAGCCCCAGCGCCCCCGGCTGCTGTGAGTCCCTTTTATATTTTAGGACTGCCCGAGTATAATGTGCCACCTGGTTCCATTTGTCAACCGATTCGAGCATGACCGCGACTATAGTATCCGGAGTGAGTTCTCTCGTCTCCCTGTAGAGTTCCCTTCGCAGCCTGACCCATTTCGTACACGCGAAAATTGTGTGACAGGCATTGTCCTCCTCTCCTGGGCAAAACCGACAATCGGGAGACCGTGACTTACCGATCTTGTGCAGGTAAGACTGAAAACACCCGTGCCCGCTGGGTCAGATAGAAGTCTGTCTCACCATGCCTTCAATTTAGCCACAGCCTCACATACGGGATGAGGCGCGCAGTCCACCTTCCCTTCGTGCAATCCACCCAAGACTGCTGCCAATCGTTGGGCGAGCGCTGTCTCTCCTCGCGGACAACCGTCTCCCTCGCACCCTCGTTTCGGCGCAGGTAAATAGAAGGCGCTCTCTAGCAAGAAGGGCAACAGGTATCACGCCTGCAATCACTCTCACCGCCGAGTCGGGGACTGTTGGATACGAAGACGCAGTTCTCAGTGCTCCTCTTCTCTATACCTGTGCCAAACGTTTTCGGTTTACCTCCTTGCTGAGAGCGTCGCCCCATACCTCTGCTCCGTACAATAGCACTGACCCTACAGCACTCATCAAGAGGCGTCTTCTTGATGGGCTGGGTCCCCCTACGTGGGTCATTAGTCGACTCAGAGCCGATATTCCCGAAGCAGCCTTCTCAACCGTTGCCCTGATTTGCTCAGAGAAACTCATCTTCGAGTCGATCAGTAGCCCCAGGTACTTTAACGCTGGCTTCGATTCGATCTGTATGTCTCCAATACTGATCATCCTTACTCTAGGGATTCTCTTTTTTGTCAAGATGACCACTTCGGTTTCCTCCAGTGCTAAGCTGAGTCTGTGAGCAGTCATCCAGTCCCTCACTCGGCGCATTAGCAAACTCAGCCTAAGTTGCGCTTGTTGAACAGTGCGTCCAGCGACCAGAGCCGCAACATCATCCGCATAGCCGACCAAGCGTAACTCATCTGGCATCTCAAGTCTCAGTAGCCCGTCGTAAGACACGTTCCGCAGGTCTGGACCAAGGATAGATCCCTGGGCAAGACCCGATTTAATTTCCATCCTTCGTTGGCCCTGTGTCGTGTCGTAGAGCAAGCAAGCAAGCCGCATTAATATTCTGGAAAAGAGTTTTCCAGCGTGTCAAAAATATTGACCCATCTAGCGGAGTTGAAGGCATTCCTGACGTCAAGTGTCACCAACAGGACGATCCGTCCCTTGGTTCGACTATGTGCCTCTGCCTTTTGGACCGCACTCACCACCTCTGCAATCGCATCAATGGTAGAACGACCTGCTCTAAAGCCGTACTGCCGAGGAGATAGGTCCCCAGCAGCACGAATTGCGTCAGTGAGTCTTCGCTTGATGAGTTTCTCTAGCACTTTCCCAGTCGTGTCTAGCATGCATAACGGGCGGTATGCGGACGACTTCTGAGGTATTTGTTGAAGTTATACTCATAAATATTTCGCTTGATAATTTTTTCAGATTTTTTAGATCACGGGTGTCCATTCGCGAAGGAGGAAACACATTTTCCATGTATTTCCCCCCCCCCCCCCTGTGCCCCGTCTGAAGCAAAAACTGTCAGTTGAAGAACTATTTTGAAAAGCTCTCATAGAGAACTTTCATTTGATACTCATATCGGCTACCTTTCATGACATTTTTTTCAGGGGCCACTCCTCTGTACTGTAATCATCGATACATGGCCTATTTTTTCGAATCCTAGAATGGTTACAAAGCCCTTTTGCTAGGAGCTCTCTCCTACCTCTTCGACTTGTTTCAATTGTATGTACTCATCTTCATGATACCTATCATTCCTGAAATTTTCATGCAAATCCAAGCAAAGCTGTAGTGTCTTAGTCGGTAAAAAGCGCATATGGCTCCATAGCAATATGTTTCCATAGTAATACAGGGCATATTGTTCCATAGATTACTACTTTCCTGTATTAACAGGAA
Source organism: Odontomyia ornata (assembly GCA_963969285.1). NCBI lineage: Eukaryota > Metazoa > Arthropoda > Insecta > Diptera > Stratiomyidae > Odontomyia > Odontomyia ornata. Next base: position 134,852,368 of record OZ017738.1, on the reverse strand, counting down.
AATTCAAATCGCTATAACTTCGTTAAATACTATTCGATCTTCATGAAACTTTCAGAAAAAATCAATCTTATAAATAGTCATCTGTTTGCTAAATTTTATTGAATTTAAGAGTACCGTTTAGATTTTATTCAAGAAAACGTAAAATCACTAACTACTAACTAACAAAGTTGAGTGAATTTCGACTTCTCTTGTATTTGTTGTTGTTGTACTCATCAAGGCCTACATTCAAGATTTTTTTAAGATTTTTCGGATGGAAGGTGTCCAATCGCGAGGGGTGGGTACGCGAAAAGTTCGTACATTTCCCCTTCCCTTCCCCCCTCAGTACTCATAAGGCAATTTTAAGACTTGTTTTGAAAAGATCTCATTGAGACCTTTCCAATGACATCCTACTCGACTACCAATGGTGAAAATTTTTTTTTGAGGGGTCACCTCCCTATATGGGGAGACCCCCCTTAAACCCCTTTTAAAAATTTTTCCACCCTTGAACTTTCAAGAAGTCACCACTTTTGACCTTTCCACAAAGTTATATGGCTGTAGCCTCTATAGTTTCAGACGGACGGACGGTCGGACGGACGGACGGGCGGACAGACGGACACAGGTCGTGATTGCAATAGAGTTTCGTATTTTAGTACAAAACCCTAAAAAGGGAATAAAAGACGGATTTTTTTCTTTCTTCCAACTAAAAGTTTTATTTGTCGCACGAAGTTATATGGAATGAAAGTTATTTATTCTTGTTTTCGATCTCATAGTGTAGGGCTATATTTAAGGTAAACAAAAATGTGGATAACTCGATTTGCGAAACAAAGGCGTTTATTTGCTTCTTCCACTTGGTAGTTCAATTGTAATTTATTACCAAGAAATTTTATTTTGCTACAATTTTACAGAACAAGAAATTTTCTGTTTAGGAACTGTTTAGGCAAGCCCCATCGCCGTCTAAATTGGAACCTCATTTGCAAAATGAAGAAAATGGTTGTTCAGGAAATGGTTTTTTTGGTTAGCAAACCGTAAAATGATCGTAAAACTATCAGAAAACTCTCATGAAATTATCGTAACAAAATTAAAATTATCGTGAGATGATTGTAACACAATCTTAAAAATATCGTGCATCCATAGTAAAACGATAGCAAAATTTTCGTCAAAATATCCGTAAGCTATCGTGAAACTATTTTAAAATTAGCATAAAAACGTCGTACAACTATCGTAATACTATCATCACACTATTTTAAAACTTTCCCAAAACTATCGTTAGACTATCGTCAAACTATCTTAGTACCATCGTAAAACTTTCGTCAAACTATTACAATACTGTCGTAAAATTATCGTTTTTGACGAATGTTCGTAAAACTATCTTTTTGACGACTATTCGTAAAACTATTGTTTTTGACGAAATTTCGTAAAACAAATGTTTTGACGAATGCTCGCAAAACTATCGTTTTTCACGAATCTTTGAAAACCTATCATTTTTGACGAATGTTCTTATAACTATCGTTTTTGACGAACGTTGGTAAAACTATCCTTTTTGACGAATGTTTTTAAAATGCTAGGTTTTCTTACTAAGAATTTTAAGTGTTGTTTACAATACATTTTTAACGACAAAAATTTTTCTGTCGCGGAATTGTTTGGGAAAACCCCATTCGGGCCTGATGCAGAAAGCCCCGTCAGTGCCTAAAGACGTTGTGCTTAGGAATTGATGAGGTAGTGCGTTACATTCAGCATTAGGGCCTGCTTAATGGGGTTTTCATAAATAATTCCTAAACTGAAAAAGTTTAGACATGCCTAATTAGGCCCACACTAGGCATGCCCCATTAGGGTCCCATTAGGTCTACATTAGGTATGCCTAAATTGACAAAAAATAAATAAATAAAAGCGCCAACCTCACTTTGAATTGCAAAGTTTGCTTTTGATAATCATTGTCGTTCTCCACGTCACATCAAAATGCGAAGTTTTCAAAATTGCTTAAGTTAGGCATGCCTAAATTAGCCCACATTAGGCCTGTATTAGGCATGCCCGATTATACCCGTATTAGGTACATATGTATGCATAACTTAGACAAGCAATAGTGTTTCCGCATCAGACCCTAATGCCCATTTAGACATGCCTGAGCTGATTTCTACTAGGATAGATGGTTATTTACACGGTCAATCAATCATGAAAATTTAAGATGGATCGATTAGTATTTAACAAAGTTTTGGTAGTTTAAATTTTCCTGCACTGCAACAATAACAATGCACGGCCATGGAGTTTTCCAAAAAGAGGTGTTATTTTGAATATATCTTGTGATTTAACACCTTGTGACTTCTTCCTTTGGGGCCACGTGAAAGAGAAGGTCTACGCCAACAAACCAGCGTCTATTCAAGACCTCAAAGATGGAATTCGTGAGGCTATCGAGGACATAGGGCAGCCACTTTGCGATTTTGTTATGGAAAATTTCATGAAAAGGATATGGTCATGTAAGCGTGATCGTGATAGTCATTTACCTGATGCTATGTTTCACTATTAACGGCATACCTTTTTCTTTATAATGAAATAAACATTTGATCATTTATATCAAAAAATGGTATTTTTCTTTTAATATCAAAATAACACCTCTTCTTGGAAAACCCTATACATTTCCAATGGACTCAGACACTACGGGCTTGTTAGGATTTGCATAGACTGTTAGGGTTTAAACATTTTTAAACTAGATGTGCCGTATTAGGTTCGAATTGGGCCTGCGTTAGGCATGCCTGAGTCCAGAAAAAGTGGAGAAATCATGTACTTATCCTAAATTGGAAAATTTTACGTAGGACCTTTTCCTCTCTTTCCGCATTCGGCTAAAATGCGGAATTTCTGAAGTTGCTTAATTTATTCTACTTTGTAGCGCTACATCCCCTCTTGGGCCTTCACTTCCTGCAAAAAATGCCTCCAACTGTCTCAGTCCATTAACCGCGTCCATCAATTTCGAAATCCGAGCAGCGACGGATTGTCTTCGTCGACCGAGTCAGACCAGTGTTTTCTCGGTTTCAGTTCTCCCAACGATTACCTTCTTGGGTGTTGCTTAAGTTAGGCTTGCCTAATTAGGTCCTCATCATAACTGCATTAGGCATCACTAACAAAGGCCTCCTTTACGCATGGCTCATCCATGCATCCTGGATCAGGTTTCAGTGTGCAATACATTAAAGCTTGCCTAAACTGTTTCCTAGATGGGAAGATTGAGACGTTTTGGATAATTTCAAGTGTATTTAAGTTCTTTGCATATAAAATCACAGTTTTACATGCTTTAATATTTTACATACAAATAAAATGTAGGATAAATATATCACTCAAGGAAAATACTATTGAATTTTAAAATTTTTCCCCTATCCAATTTCAAATAGAAATATGTATGAATTTCAAAGATTCTAATTTGCTTTGAATGCTTGTAATGAAATATTCCATTCACAAGTTATTTTTGTTGTCTTTCTAAAGATCCCTGTAAGATTTTCATTCACCTGCTTTATCAATGGTTCTCCGTATGTTCAAGAGAAAAGCAAGGAAACTTAAATCGTTGGCTCAAGCACATACATATGTAATTCAACCTTATAATTACATCACCCCATAAATATGGTAATTCAGGATTAATGTACGCGTTTCATTTGCTATTCGCCGATGGATTTGTGGAAATCTGAGTTAGCAAATAAAACAACTCCATGATTAATTGCAGGAAATCTTATCTTTGTGTATATATCCGACTTCATTAGGGTATTTGTATTATTCAGAATTTCATTCGGAATAATGTTTACATATTTTCGAAGCTGATTTAATTCGCTTTCATGAGAAATTTTGATCACATTTCGGTTAAACCCACGGAGATTATGATTTATGTAATGTTACATTGTGTTTAAAATGAAATTATTATTGAAGATTGTTAAGGAGGGTTCGGATGAGAGGTTTAATGGAATCATATAACGCCGGAAACATTCTTTGAAAATGCGTGAGCAAACAAGGATATTGGTTGAAAGAAAATTCTTGATAGGAGCTCCGGTGATTTGGTTTTCCTCTTCTTCTCTTTCTATGTGCCGTTGAAACTTTTAATTCCACCTTAGAGCTGCTATGATTTTTGACGATCATAGTAGATAAGTGCAGAGTTCGAAAGGTTAATATAAGTATTTCACAGCATTAAAATCCACTTGCTTCTGATGTTCCTTTTGAACAAACCATGCCCATATTCACTTTATGAAAATATAATTAGAGTCCAAGTCGGCTGCCCGATCAGTTTGTTCAGTTATTCTCACAATGAGCATAAGAGAGGCTTAACCTTCAGTTGCGCGACGCATCATTATAAAGTTTTTAACGAACAAAGCATTAAACTAGTCAACATCTGGACCGCGTACATCAGGGGTGCTCAAACGGTCGATCGCGATCGACTGGTCGATCGCGAGTACTTTTTGGGTAGATCTCGAGAAGAAAAAAATTTTAATAAGTAGGTAGGTAACTAAACTACAAAAATGTATTACGTAATAAAATAACACTGCTTGCGGCAAAATGTAGCTTTATCAAAGGAACGCGCGGCACTTTTCAAAGAAAAGCCGTGTTGTTTCTAGACTAGACAGTACACAGTACAGTCTAGTCTAGAAACAACGAGAGACAGTACAGTCTAGTTTCGGGCGGCGCGTTTGACGGGAACATTCGAGACTTTCGTTCACGCCGATATAAATGTTGCGCCTGCAGGAATTGGAGTCATTCTGAATTGTAACTTGATGGCGATCCTACGTTGATACAAAGTTTATTATACAATAGTGGAAAATGAGTGCAGTGAAGAAATCTAAAACGTATCATTTTAACAAGGATTGGGAGGAAGAATTTTTCTTTAGTATGGTGAAGGATAAGTGCATTTGTGTTATTTGTCGTGCGTCAGTTGCAATGCCTAAGCGTGGTAACTTAGAGAGGCATCATAAAACGGTTCATAAAAACTATGAAAAGGATTTTCCGCCGCAGAGTGAATTAAGAAAACGCAAAGTAAGTAATTTGATATCTTGTTTGAAAAAAGAACAATCCATGTTCACAAGACCAGCCAAACAATCAAAAGCTGCTACGATCGCGTCATTTAAAATATCTCATATATTGGCGAAACCCAAGAAACCATTCGAAGATGGATCGGTGGTGAAGGAAGCATTTATTGAAGCGGGTGAGACTTTATTTGGAGATTTTAAAAATAAAACAGAAATCATGTCTGCTATTAGAGAACTTCAGTTATCTCGTCCAACTGTCACAAGGCGTATTGAAGTCATGAGTCAGGACATCGCAGATAAACTAAAACATGATATCATGGAATGTACGTACTTTTCTTTGCAGTTCGACGAATCCACCGATATGACAGACACTGCCCAGCTGTGTATTTTTATTCGGATGGTATTCAATGTCATGTAGGCTAAGGAAGAATTTTTGACAATCATTCCTCTGAAGGGGAAGACCCGTGGCGAAGATATATATGACGTTTTCTTCAATTTTGTAAAAAACTACGAGCTACCAATATATAAATTAGTGTGCATTACAACCGATGGAGCACCAGCAATGACTGGAAACAAAAACGGTTTTGTGGCATTGTGTCGAGCTAATGAAGAATTCCCTTCATTTTTTTCATTCCATTGCATTATACATCAACAAGTTTTGTGTTCAAAAGTTTTAAACACTGAGGAAATTATGGGCATTGCAACAAAAATTGTGAATTCCATCCGTGCACATAGCTTGCAACGGCGGCTCTTTCAGTTGCAGCCGGAAGATAGGGAGTCAGCTGAACACACTGATTTAGTTCTTCACACGGACGTCAGGTGGTTGAGTCGTGGAAAATTCCTAGAAAGGTTTCAAGAGTTATTGCCCGAAATAACAGCTTTTCTAGACGAAAGAGGTGATGACACTCAGATTTTGAAAAACGATAAATGGCTAAATGATTTGGCATTTTTGACTGACACTTAAACACACCGTTAACTTGGAGCTTCAAGGTAAAGGAAAAACTATTATTGAGATGATTAGCGCAGTAAACGCATTCAAAAGTAAATTGCAACTTATGATAGATCAACTGAAAAGAAAGGATCTGAAACATTTTACGTCTTTGAAGGCAAGGATTCCACAGTTGAATTATGATACGTATGAGGCTGAATTATCAAATATTTTGGGACAATTCGAAATGCGTTTTTATGATTGCAGTAAATTCGAAAATATAGCATCATTTATGAGTTATCCTTTTTCATGTAAAAATATTGAGGAATTAGCTACTGAAATAACAAGTCAGTTTAATATGAACTCATGTTCTGTTAAAAATGAGTTGGTGCAGATTATATCAGATATACATCTCAAAGCTACAGCATCTGATATAAATTTCTGGTGTTTTATATCTGAAGATAAATATCCGAATGTAAGGCAAATCTCCCTTCAACTGACGGCATTTTTTGGGTCAACTTACTTGTGCGAGTCTGCATTTTCTGAAATGAAGATAATTAAGTCAAAATATCGCAATCGACTAACTGACGATCATATGTCATCATGCTTGCGATTAGCACTCAGTGGTTACGTACCATCTTATGAAAAGTATGCTGAGGACATGCAGTGCCACGCTTCAACATCCAAAGTCACTCTTTAGTTAAGTTTAACACCATATGTAACTCTTTTGTTTTGTAACAACCATTAAACTCGCAATTTTGAATAACTATGAGTTTTTTCATTGATATTGTAGAGAAGAACCTAACTAAACCTAACCCAAACCTTGACTAAAATAATGTACCTATATTGTGCAGAAAGCTAATATCTATACATATATGCTACGGTACGCCGTACCTAGGTAGGTAGGGTGTATCGTGTATGTACGACAACCCTGCATCACACACACTTGCAGTCTCTCAGAGTCGATCGTAAGTAGTCTAAAAATATTGAGGTAGATCGCTAGCAGTGCAAGTTTGAGCACTCCTGGCGTACATAGTTCGAAGAGAATTCACTTTCATGGCCACGACTGAAAGCACTACATAACCAAGCAAAGGCATATAGAGTAAGGGACGCGAAAAATACTTATTATGATTCATACATGAGTGAAGGCGTTTTATTACATACAAGTACATACCTTGCTCTTCCATGTGATTTGAAATCCCCCTGCCTTTCCCGCTGCTACAATTTCTACACACTTAAGTGGCTCTCTGGTTTCTCTCACCGAGATCCCACTCCTCTTACACTTTGACCACCAAATTGTTAACGAGAACTCAACAGCTAGTGGGAGACGTCTTGTCAAGTTGGATTCGAAATACTCAATGTGAAATAATAAACAAAACAATTTTTTAAGATAATGCATATTGAATTAAGTGCAACAGTTTTGCGAAAGTGATAAAGAATCCAACTGAAAAGTCTGACAAAAACCGCGAGTTTTGTTTGAAAGCAGCTATCGGAAGCGTATCAGATACGTAGTCTTTGTAGCGTAAGTATTTTTATTAGGGTTTTGTACTAAAATACAAAACCCTATTGCAATCATGACCTGTATCCGTCAGCACTTTTTCTCCGAAACTATAGAAGCTACAGCAATGAAACATAGTGGAAAGGTCCGAAGTGGTGACTTCTTGAAAGTTCTAGGGTGAAAAAAAATATATATATAGGGAGGTGACCCTTTAAAAATTTTTTTCACCTTTGGTCATCGAGTAGGGTGTCATTGGAAAGGTCTTGATGAGATCTTTTTAAAACAAGTCTTAAAATTACCTTATCGGTACCGAGGGAGGCAGGGGAAGGGGAAATGTACTTCCATTCGCTAGCATTTCTGTGAAGGAACAACATCGTGAGGAAACTTGCATACATTTACAATGAAATAAAAATAGTATTTTAATTTCAATAACATATTTATTAAGAAAAATCTTTTCTTCGAGCTTTCTGTTCCGCAAAAGTGTCTTAACATCATCAAAGTTTAAAGATCGGGCCATAGAATTTTCAATAGACAGAATAGCCAAGTTACATAACCTGTCTTGTCCCATAGAGTTTCTTAAATAGGTTTTTATTAATTTTAGTTTTGGAAATGATCGTTCAGCACTAGCTTTAGTTACAAAAATTGTAACAAATAACATTAATGCAGTGCATACTTCAGGAAAGCTGCAGGACATAAAATGATTCCTTATTATTTATAAATCAGCAAGGTCTCTAATACACGAAGACTTTTCTATTTCGTCTCTGAAAGTGGACCGAAAATTGAGAATTTCCCTGGCAAACGATTCAGATATATCTTTTTCATATATATCAAAAGATTCCAGAGCTTTTTTAACAGATCAGTGTAATTTAAAACTTGTAAAGTTGAAGGCTGCAAAATACTGAAATTTGAAACAATTTCATTCATCGGAAGTAAACGCGATTTCAGTTGATTAATAATGATGTCCAATACTCCATGAAATATGTTCACTCTGAACAAACTTTCCGGATCTTGGAGAGGCTCATCTTCGCAAAGCTCGTCAAAATGGCGTTTTACCTTCCTCTGACGAGTTTTAGAAAATTCAGGGGTGATGGAACATTTTTCTGCTACACTATTTGTATCCATTTTTAAATTTACAAATTCATGTCATACCTTTCCGATTCTTTTGGACAAATTTTGAAACGTTTTAAGGCATTTGAAAGATCGGTGGTTTTAGACGGAAGTGCTTTAGAGGGTGCATCGGTATTTTGTTGAATTTCGCAATGAAAAACCTATAACATAATAAAATTGTAGTTTTCGATCTTCTTCTTTAGTGAAACAGCTTCATTTCTTTCATCTGATTTGCAATTTAACAGAATAGTTTTCGTTAACCCTTTTTGGATTTCAACAAACTGAACTTTTAAAGCAAAAACAGCATCATAACGTCCTGCCCATCTAGTAGGATTTAATATTTTTAATGTTATTGAAATTGAAGACTCACTTTCTTTATTAGATACAAAACTTAATAAAATATTCCATCTTTTGTTACTATGCCCAAAAAAATTATAAATTTGTTGAACTGTCTCAAAAAAAATTTTCCATATCAATAACCTCTCTCACTGCATCATTGAGTACTCGATTTTAGTTATTATATGAGTAGCACAGTGAACATATACGGCATTTGGCTCGACATCTTTTATGAGTTTTTGAACTCCAGTTCCTTTCATATCCTTGTCCTCGGCGTTTATTTAGAGGAATATTTTTGTCATTTATGGATTTAATAATTTGCTTGGACGTTGCTAAGGCAGTTTGATCCTTAACTTCATGAAATCCTAGAAATGCCTCTTTAATGACAGGTACCTTTGGGATCCCATTACCATCTTTTTCGATCATACAATAACGGTAAAGTTCACACATTTGATCAATTTTTGAAATATCTTGAGTTGTATCGAATATGATAGAGTAGAATGGTGCGGCATTTATTTCATTTATGAGTGCATTTTCTACTTTTAGAACCAGGACAGAAATTAGCTCATTTTGTATTTTTGGACTTAAATATTTTATCTGGCCCTTTGGTTTACTTAAAAATTCTTGTAAAATCGGGTCGAATTTTCCTAAGAACTTAGCAATACCTAAAAAGTTTCCTTTGAAGCTTGGATGACTGCTATCTGCGCTTTCTCTGTGGCCAGGAAAGGCTAAATTACACATTGAAAGTGTCAGAGTAATATCAAGGAGTCTAGAAAGTACTTGGCGCTAAAAAGATTTTTCTTTTTTGATCATGAACTCTTGCTCTTCATCGAGTGTTCCATGTAGCCGCCACTGCTGATACGTAAGACAAGAATTCAGATGAATTTTCGATGCCTGGTGTCTTTCTATGGCATCTACAATATGTTTCTAGTCTTAATAGCCCTCAATCCAAAAATTTCGTATTTTTTTAGATGCCCGATTTGCGAATAACCAGCTCGGTTCACAATACGCCTTCTGAAGTATTAAAGAAGAGGATAGCCATGTACGTTCAAGTTTCACGCCAGACTTGGAAACAATATAGTAATGTTTTTCTAGAAAAGATCTTTTGTCACTATCTTTTAACAAAGCGCCTTTAGGTTTACAATATCCGTTTTTAATCACGAACCTTTTCACTTGACCAGTTAGCTCTTTAAGATTACGCTTATCAGTAACATATGGCGAAGATAAAATATTGTTCACGCTAATATATAATTCTCTTTGATTTTCGCTAGTATCTTGTAGTGGTTGTTCTGGATTTGGGTAGACACTGGTGTTGGATGCTGCATCTGGCAATTCTGGTGTACTTTTATTAAGGTCCAATTCTTCAGTTTTGGAGCACTGTTCGCTCGAACTTTCATTATTAAAGTCATCATTCTTCAAGGACTGACTTATTTAGGTAGCTTTTTATTTTTTTCTTCAATCTCCCTCTTTCTCCTACGTTTTTCAATCCCACTTAAATATTTTCTGGAACTAGGCATTTTAATATCTAACTTTTACAATCAACATTACTTTGCCACCATTTGCAGATTCAACAAAACAACAAATACGAAAAATCAAAGATACAAATGACCAATTGTCAAAACAATCACACAAAGACTACGCAATCAGTAGAGCACTCATAAAAAAATAACAAATGCGGGATTCCCCTAACATAGTGTTGCAAGCTCGCCCTAGCGGCACGAAAAAAAATATTTCTTGGTTAACAAAATGAGGGAATTCCCCGATCATCAATGCTTACCCGCGCTGCCAACGTGCCGCAACAAAAATTGTAGAAACCAATGGATGCGTTTTAAAATTGATCAACATCTTTTTTTTAGGATGTGTTGAAATGCTTAAGGATTAACTTGAAATTGTATTATGGTCTTTAGTTGTCTCACTTTAATGGATTTTAAGCAGAACTTAAAAAAATAAAAAATATACTTTTCAAGTAAAATAAAATACTCAGATATATTGCTAAAAAAATATTTCTGAGCTCGCGACCTCTCGGGCTGGGGCGCTCTCGGGTCGGAGGCTCGTGGCATTTGGCCAGCCCTGCCACCCTATAGTTACGCCACTGAATTGTTTTAACTCTATAAATGCATGTCGCATCGATTCTCTATAATATCTTTGCTCCTGAGTCAAAAAGTGCCTTTATGGAATGGAAACTGGTAACTAGGACCATCAGAAGCCAAAACTTGCTTGTTAGCTGATAAGGTGATATCAATGATTTTTTGGGAATTTTCAAGGCACAAACTTCGTAAAATAAACGCTGTTTACTACTGTGAACTTCTTGATCAGGTTCGAGCTGCACTTTGGTCAAAAAGTCGCCGTGAATCACCCTCGCTATAGCCCTGACCTTTCACCTTGTGATTTCCACATGCTTGTGCCTCCCAAGGAAGCACTTGGAGGAGAGTGTTTTGAGAACGATGAACAGGTCAAACAGTTTGGATGCAATTAGTCGGATATACAATGATTTTTTATATTCGTACGAGATTTCCCGAAGGAAAGCATGAAGTCTCGGTACATTCCAATGGACTATACCCTACAGGTCAACTAGTCTGGGTACCATCAGTCTACTCTAGCTAGCTAGTTCGGAGAGGAGTTTCGGTCGTAGTACTTCCACGAGCAGACTTAGTGCGAATACAATCTCTCAGCCACCGATTCAAATGTCCGTTTGAATCGCATTCGAAAAATTTCCCGAAGAAAATCTTTCGCCACTACGTTAACGTTGCCTTTGTACCGATCGAAATACCCTCGCGGTGGTAGAAATAAGCTACTCTAATTCGAACCAAAATATTCTACGCTAATTAAAAGTATCAAATATATACAAGTTATGGCACCGAGTAGCCGAACCAAGCTAACTAATCATACGCGGATTATAATAAATCCCCCCCTCTTTACTGCATACCTACCTTTTATTTCCATTTCCTTCTGAAAAACTCTAACTACTAGAACGGAAATAATTGATTTAGTTTAGCAATTCATCGATGTATTCAGCAATGATTTCAAATTAACGTCCACTTTAACATTAGAGTTATTTAGGTTAAATATTTTAGAAGTTAATAACGACTATTCCCTATTCGCTTTATTTGATTATTATATTTCTATAAAAAGTTAAATATGGTGCTTAATTTATGTTTTGAAAAATTTTAGGTGAAGCACATGTAACTACGTATTCTTCTCTACTCATTGAAATGCTCATAATTACAACTGGTAATTCTATTTACATAAAAAAAATTGAAGAAAATCATGTAACTTTATGTCATGCATATGGTTTATTCAAAAATTCCCAAATTCACTAATATGTATAGTATACCTATAATGGGGAAACTTAATTTTTGCTGTTATTGTACCCTTAAATCGTTAAGGGGGAAACATATACGCAAATGACTGAGCATTTATATTTTATAACTAAAGATTTGGTAAATTTAAATATATTTTTATTTGGAAACATTAGTTTCAGTTGATTTTTCATATTTTATAATATACACGATAGTTAAGAACTTAGACATTTTGAAAGTCAACAAAATTAATCAAAAATTTGAATGAAAACTAGAATTCAAAACAAATTCAATTTCAGAATCAAAATAATCAGTAAAAAATAACTTGAGAACGTTTTAAAAAAGACAAACCAAATAAACGATTGGCAATCAAAGCAAATTTTAGCATAATAGAATTCGAATATTACACAATAAAATCAATTTAAAATCTCATAATATGAAACTGTTTCCGCGATAAAAAAAGAGAATACAAAATTGATATTTGCTTTCGTATGTAAATTAATTTTTTGGATGCATTTTAATCATTCTTTTTGGTTCAAAGACGTGGTATTTTTATATGTACGAGTATATATTTTGTTCATTCATATGTGCTAATTGATAAAATGGCTAATAACGCTTGAAGAATGGCTATCCGATATGACTTTCATTAATTTTTTTCGTTTTTTTCTCTTACAAATTTCTACGCTACAATTGATAATATGATTATGATTAGATGTTATATTAAACAAGTTGAGTAAGCAGGAGAGTGCTCCTACCAGAAGGTCTTTGTAAACATCCTAGCGTTAGAAGCAAGTTTTCTAATGGCGTGAATCGATAACTTGAATTATGCATCCAATACTTAGATATGAAATCGTTCAAATTTATACAAAAGATGCACATTTTCTTTCATAATCACAGTGCAGCCGCCATTTTAATCTAGCTTAAATGATTTTTCTGAATGCTCGGCCGATTGAACATGTTCAAGTTAAACAGTATTCCTTAAATTTTCATGAAAATTGAAAGAAAATAAAAGTACCTAAGTCAATTTTAAATATATATAGGGTTTTCCAATAAGAGGTGTTATTTTGAATAGATCTTCTGATTTAACACCTTGCGACTTCTTCCTTTGGAGCCACGTGATAGAGAAGGCCTACGCCAATAATCCAGCGTCGATTCAAGATCTCGAAGATGAAATTCGTGAGGCTATCGAGGACATAGGACAGCCACTTTGCGATTTGGTTATGGAAAATTTCATGAAGAGGATATGGTCCTGTAAGCGTGTCTTAGTAGCTATTTGCCCAATGTTAGTTATTGCTATTAACGGCATATTTTCTTCTTTATAATGAACTAAATATCTGATCATTTATTTTATAAAACGGCATTTTTCTTTTAATATCAAAATAACACCTCTTATTGGAAAACCCTATACGAACCATAAACACGTGTTATCGTTGTTGTAATTCCATATAATTGAAATGGCTATAACTCACTTGATTATGATTCGATCTCAATTAAATTTTGTGAACATATATATCTTATGTCAGTCTATATAACTGCGAAATTTCAAGAAGTTTAAAGGTACCGTTTTGATTTTATGGGCAAAAATGTAAAATCTACAAATCATACTATTATTAACAAAGTTGAGCGAATTTTGATTTCTAAGGTATTTGTTGCCCTTGCACTCATAAAGGTCCACATTCGTGATAATATTCCGATTTTTCGGCTGAAAAGTGTCCAATCGCGAGGGAGGGGGACACAAATTTTGGACACATTTTGCCTTCCCGTGGACCCCCTAATTCATCAAATGATTTTTAGGTCTTTGTAAAAATTTTTTTTGCAAAGACCTACTAGTTTCGCGACCTGTCTGTCCGTCTGTTCGTCCGTCTGTCCGTCTGTCCATCTGTCCGTGCGTCACAGCTGATTTCCTCAGAAACTATAGAAGCTAGAATGCTCAAACTTTGTGACAAGGTCAAAAGTGATGGTCTCTCAAAAGTTAAGGCCTTAACAAAAATTTAAAAAATGTTTAAGGGGGGTCCCCCCTAATATCGAATTGGCCTTTAAAAATTTTTTTTTTATCAAAGGTAGTCGAGTGGGGTATCAAATGAAAGGTCTTGATTAGAACTTTTAGAATCTGAAATAAAAAAATCATTTGATGAATTAGGGGGTCCACGGGAAGGCAAAATGTACGCAAAATTTGTGTCCCCCCCCTCGTGATTGGACATCTTTCAGCCGAAAAATCTGAAAATTATCACAAATGTGGACCTTTATGAGTGCAAGGGCAACAAATACCTTAGAAATCAAAATTCGCTCAACTTTGTTAATAATAGTATGATTTGTAGATTTTACATTTTTGCCCATAAAATCAAAACGGTACCTTTAAACTTCTTGAAATTTCGCAGTTATATAGACTGACATAAGATATATATGTTCACAAAATTTAATTGAGATCGAATCATAATCAAGTGAGTTATAGCCATTTCAATTATATAGAATTACAACAACGATAACACGTGTTTATGGTTCATATAGGGTTTTCCAATAAGAGGTGTTATTTTGATATTAAAAGAAAAATGCCATCATTATAAAGAAGAAAATATGCCGTTAATAGCAATAACTAACATTGGGCAAATAGCTACTAAGACACGCTTACAGGACCATATCCTCTTCATGAAATTTTCCATAACCAAATCGCAAAGTGGCTGTCCTATGTCCTCGATAGCCTCACGAATTTCATCTTCGAGATCTTGAATCGACGCTGGATTATTGGCGTAGGCCTTCTCTATCACGTGGCTCCAAAGGAAGAAGTCGCAAGGTGTTAAATCAGAAGATCTATTCAAAATAACACCTCTTATTGGAAAACCCTATATACGAGGTGTGTTCAAAATATATCGCGAATTTTGTTTTTTCTCAAAAATTATTTATTTATTCATGAATATTTATTTTGTCCCCTTCAAAGTAATCCCCATGAGATATTATACACTTGTGCCAACGGTTTTTCCAATCTTCGAAGCACTTCAAAAAATCATTTTTTTTAATCTTGTTCAGCTCCTCCTTCGATGCCGTCTTTATCTCGTCAAGCGTAGCGTAACGTCGTCCTTTCATGGGCCTCTTCAGTTTAGGAAACAAGAAAAGGTCACAGGGGGCCAGATCTGGGGAATACGGTGGCTGCGGCATCATTAGTGTGTTGTTTTTGGCCAAAAAGTCGCGCACAAGCAACGATGTGTGAGCAGGGGCGTTATCGTGGTGCAAAAGCCAATTTTTGTTCTCCCAAAATCCGGGTGTTTCTGGCGGATTGCTTCGCGCAAATTGCGCATAACTTGCAGGTAATATTCCTTATTGACCGTTCTTCCCTGTGGCAAGAACTTATGATGCACCACGCCCCTGCAATCGAAGAAAACTGTCAGCAAAACTTTCACATTCGACCGAACTTGGCGCGCTTTTTTCGGTCTTGGTTCATGCGGCAGCTTCCATTGAGATGATTGAGCTTTGGTTTCCACGTCATAACCATAAACCCACGATTCGTCACCAGTTATGACCCTCTGGAGCAAATTTGGTTCGTCGCGGACAGAGTTTAACATCTCATTAGCAATGTTCATGCGTTGCTGTTTTTGGTCGCAATTGAGCAATTTTGGTACGAATTTCGCGGCGACCCGTCTCATGCCCAAATCGTTGATAAAAATCGAATGGCACGAGCCAATCGATATGTTTAGGTCCTCAGCAACTGATTCGACGATTGGCCAATACCATTTTCTCCACTTCATTAATTTTTTCGTCTGTTGTTGAAGTGCTCGGGCGTCCGGCACGCTCTTCGTCGTTCACATCTTCTCGGCCTTCTAAAAACATTTTGTACCACCGATAAACGTTGCTTCGGTCCAAGGTAGCTTCTCTGTATGCCACAGTCAACATTCGGAATGCATCCGCGCACTTAATTTCGTTTTTCACACAAAATTTGATACACGTTCTTTGATCCATTTTTTTGAATAAGTAAAAATCGAAGAAGATTGAAAACACGTGCAAGTAAAGCAGCTATCACCAATCAAGTGAACATTCAAAATGGCCGAGCTTGTCGGCATAAGTGACAGACATGAGTACCAACATAACGCCACAAAAAAATCGAAATTCGAATATACGTAACCCGCGAAAATTCAAAATTCGCGATACCTTTTGAACGCAGCTCGTATATTTAAAATTGACTTAGGTACTTTTATTTTCTTTCAATTTTCATGAAAATTTAAGGAATAGTGTTTAACTTGAACATGTTCAATCGGCCGAGCATTCAGAAAAATCATTTAAGCTAGATTAAAATGGCGGCTGCACTGTGATTATGAAAGAAAATGTGCATCTTTTGTATAAATTTGAACGATTTCATATCTAAGTATTGGATGCATAATTCAAGTTATCGATTCACGCCATTAGAAAACTTGCTTCTAACGCTAGGATGTTTACAAAGACCTTCTGGTAGGAGCACTCTCCTGCTTACTCAACTTGTTTTATTTCAGATTCTAAAAGTTCTAATCAAGACCTTTCATTTGATACCCCACTCGACTACCTTTGTTTAAAAAAAATTTTTAAGGGCCAATTCGATATTAGGGGGGACCCCCTTGAACATTTTTTAAAATTTTGTTAAGGCCTTAACTTTTGAGAGACCATCACTTCTGACCTTGTCACAAAGTTTGAGCATTCTAGCTTCTATAGTTTCTGAGGAAATCAGCTGTGACGCACGGACAGACGAACGGACGGACAGACGGACAGACAGGTCGCGAAACTAGTAGGTCTTAGTAAAAATTTTTTTTACAAAGACCTAAAAAAGTTTAAAAGAAACGAAAAAGCTTTACGCAATCTTAATAGTTCTAAGATTTTTTTTTAACTTTTTTCTGTTTATTTAATGGCGGACAGTGTAGGGTGTTTTTATACGAGTTTTCTTATTAGCAGTACCGAACGATTTTTTACGCAGCTTCATTGGCGAATTTACTCTTTGGAATTATTACACTTTCATTCAAAGTTCGTTATTTGGTTATATTGTCGATTGATTTATAAACATCTCTTTTTTATGTGTCTATTAATATAAACTTGAAAAAAATTTTTATTAAAAAAAACAACGACACATATGTACTTATTGATTGAAACTTTTTTTCTTTGATCTCTTCCGTTCATGTGTTCAACTTAATTTTGTTTATATATAATACTATGTATTTTTCCATGTTTAGCGCTTCCAAACTTAGCCTGTATTATTTCCATTAAAACGCTATTATTTTTATTATTATTATTAACATATATATATATATATATATATATATATATATATATATATATATATATATATATATATATATATATATATGTATATATATATATATATATATATATATATATATATATATATATATATATATATGTATATATATATATGTATGTATATATATATATATATATATATATATATATATATATATATATATATATATATATATATATATATATATATATATATATATATATATATATATATATATATATATATATTTCGGAAGTAAGTTGCTCCCTATATGTTAGTAAAAAAAATAAATAAATAAAAAATATAGCGTTTTGATGGAAATAAAACAAGCTAAGGATAGTTATATATAATGTTACAAGATTATTATTTTATCTAGCTTTCGTTCAATTTGTTTTATATCGTCTTTTTTGTTTTTTTTTATTTTAGTACACCTGATAATCATTATTCCTGATAATCATTTTTAGGGTTTTGTAAAATAATTTTACAAAACCCTACTAGTTTCGCGACCAGTCTGTCCGTCTGTCCGTCCGTCCGTCCGTGTGTCACAGCAGTTTTTCTCGGAAACTACTTAAGCTAGAAACATCAAATTTTGTGTGTAGGTGTAAAGTGGTGATCTCTTCAAAGTTCTGTTACAAAAAATTTTTGTAAGATATTTAAGGGGGGTCTCCCCATATAGGAGAGCGACCCCCCAAAAAAAAAACTTCATTGAAGGTAGCCGATATGGGTATCAAATGAAAGGTCTTGATGAGAACTTTTCAAAACAGGTCTTTGTTTGGCAAAATTTGCTTCGAGGGCCGCACAGGGAGGGGAAATACACGAAAAATTTGTGTCCCCCCCCTCGCGATTGGACACCTGTGATCCGAAAAATCTGAAAAAAATCAGGAATTTAAGCCTTGATGAGTACAACAACAACAAATACACCAGAAGTCGCAATTCACTCAACTTTGTTAGTAATAGTATGATTTATCGATTTTATGTTTTCTTGAATAAAATCTTAACGGTACCCTTAAATTCAATACGTAGATGGTTATTTATGAGATTGATATATCCTGTAAGTTTCATAAAGATTGAATAATATTTAGCGAAGTTATAGCGGTTTGGATTTTCCTGTATTACTATGGAACAATATGCGCTGCATTTATTACTATAGCAACATATGGCTATGGAACAACATGCGCTTTTTACCGACACAGACACTACAATTTTGCTAGGATTTGCATGAAAATTTCAGGAATGATAGGTGTCATGTATATCTTTGAGAATCGGTTCAGCTAGTGCCATCAGCAATCGTAAAACAAAATAGTGGCTGTTTTAAATGCGAAGATTGAATAATTTTGAGTTATTTTTTCCCAACTTCAACGTTTAAGGTGCATGCTTTGAACACTTGATTCAATTTAATGAATGACTGAAGATGAGTACCTAAAATTAATGGTCATAAGTGAAACAAGTCAGTGAGGTGGGAGAGAGCTCCTAGCAAAAGGGTTTTGTAACCATTCTAAGATTCGAAAAAATTGGCCATTAATCGATGATAACAGTACAGGAGACTGGCCCCTGAAAAAAAAAAATTCATCAAACGTAGCCGATATGAGTATGAAATAAAAGTTTTCATGGGAGCTTTTCAAAACAGTTGTTAAACTGTCAGTTTTTGCTTCAGTGGGGGCACAGGGGGGAAATACATGAAAAATGTGTTTCCTTTGTCGCAAATGGACATCTGAAATAATTATCAAGGGAGATATTTATGAGTATAACAATACCAAAAACCTCAGAAGTCGAAATTCGTTCAACTTTGTTAATAATAGTATGATCTTCGTATTTCATATTTTCTCCAATAAAATCGTCTTTGACATGTTTCTTGATTTGATTCGATCTGGTGACTGCATTTTGTAAATTGAATACAAAACCCTTCTGACATGAGCGTAGGTCTGTTTACCCAACTTGTTTCTTTATTTTTTCTATAGAAATGCCTTAGGTATGTATTTTTATAGCAATTAATATTCTGTCTCTCTGCATTTTAAATTACTGAATTTGAATTAATAATATTTGAGAAATTACTATGCTTAATTTGTTTGTACTTTTAGATCACTAGGTTTCTATGTTCTATGTATGTATGTTTGAAATTATTCTTTGTACCCTATTACTTTATTTTAGCTTTATATTCATTCTGGATCCGGAACAAAATTTTTGAAGGCATGAATCGATGACTTAAATTTTCATCCAACAGCAGTCATTTTGTCCCAGCTTAAATAATATTTCTGAATGCCCAGCCAATTGAAAATATTCAAATCAAATACTAATCTTTAAGTTTTCAGGAAAGTCCAAAGGAAATAAAAGTGCCTACGTTGGCTTGGTGTTGTTGTCATTCCATCCAATTGAAATGGTTATAACTCGCTTTGCTATGATCTGATTCTGACATTTGTAAGCATAAGGATCTTGCATTAACCTACGTAACTGCCAAATTTTAAGGGTACCGTTTCGATTTTATAGGGAAGACATAAAATTTATAAATCATACTATTATTAACAAATGTATTACAACAAAGCAAGGCCCGACGGCTTTTAAAGAAAAAACAAGTTGGGTAGACAGACCTACGCTCATGTCAGAAGGGTTTTGTACTCAACCTACAAAATCCAGTAACCAGCAAGAAATAAAATCAAGAAACATGTCAAAGACAATTTTATTGGAGTAAATGTGAAATTCGAGGATCATACCATTATTAACAAAGTAGACCGAATTTTGACTTCTGAGGTATTTGTTATTGTTATACCCATAAATATCTCCCTTGATAATTTTTTTCAGATTTTTAGATCACAGGTGTCCATTCACTAGGGAGGAAACACATTTTTCATGTATTTCCCCCCCTGTGCTCCCATTGAAGCAAAAACTATCAGTTTAAGAACTGTTTTGGAATGCTTCCATAAAGAACTTTCATTTGATACTCATATCGGCTACGTTTGATCAAATTTTTTTTCAGGGGCCACTCCTCTGTACTCTAATCATCGATTCATGGCCTATTGATTCGATTCCTAGAATGCTTACAAAGCCCTTTTGGTAGGGGCTCGCTCCTACCTCTTCGACTTGTTTCACCTACTAATTGTAGGTGCTCATCATCAGTCATTCATTAAATTAAATCAAGTGTTGAAAGCATGCATCTTAAACGTTGAAGTTGGGGAAAAATAACTCAAAATTATCCAATCTTCGCATTTAAAACAACCAACATTTTGTTTTACGAACACTGATACCACTAACTGAGCCGGTTCTCAAAGGTATTCATGAAACCTATCAGTCCTGAAACTCTCATGCAAATCCTAGCAAAGCTGCAGTGTCTTAGTCGGTAAAAAGCGCATATTGTTCCATAGCCACATGTTTCCATAGGAATACAGCGCATATTGTTCCATAGTAATACAGAAAATTCAAATCGCTATAACTTCATTAAATACTATTCGATCTTTATGAAACTTTCAGAAAAGATCAATCTTATAAATAATCATCTGTTTGCTGAATTTTATTGAATTTTATAAAGACTTTATTCAAGAAAACGTAAAATCGATAAATCATACTATTACTAACAAAGTTGAGTGAATTCCGAATTCTCACGCATTTGTTGTTGTTGTACTCATAAAGGCCTATATTCATGATGATTTTTTCAGATTTTTCGGATGGAGGTGTCCAATCGCGAGGGGGGCACGCGAAAAGTTCGTACATTTCCCCTTCCCCTGCACCCCTCGGTACAGATAAGGCAATTTTAAGACCAGTTTTGAAAAGATCTTATTAAGACCTTGCCAATGACACCCTACTCGACTACCAATGGTGAATTTTATTTTTGAGGGTTCACCTCCCTATATGGAGAGACCCCACTTAAACCCCTTTGAAAAAATTTTCCACCCTTGAACTTTCAAGAATTCACCACTTCTGACCTTTCTTAAAAAGTTTCATTGCTGTAGCTTTTATAGTTTCGGAGAAAAAGTGCTGTGACATACAGACGGACGGACAGACGGACACAGGTCGTGATTGCAATAGGGTTTTGTATTTTAGTAAAAAACCCTAAAAAATGTATTAACCTCAAATATTTCGTGGCGACGCCAAGCGGAGATATGTTGTCTTTACACTATCTACTAACCAGCTGACAAGTACCACGGGACGTTGGTTGTAACGTTTGTGTAGCAGAATGGTTGGAGACTTCCATAAGTGGAACAGTAGAACGATTTCGCGTACGAAGATTTAGCGGCCAAAACAAATGGAATGTCAATTTGTGCCCTAGATTTCCTCTTTATTCACGGTATGTTCTCGGGAAACTTCATGTGTCCAGTTCGTCAGTGGTCAACGGGGATGGGAACTTATCCTTTGAAGATTTCCCGTGTACAATTTCCCAATAAATATTTTGAGATTTTGTGGTTTTCGTTGAGCTATCGTGGATGTCCAATATTTGTTGCGGTAATGAGACCCCAAGTTAGACCTGAAAAACTCGGCAAAAAAGCATACACGTAGTTATTTATGATGCCGGGTGGTTCTGCGCGTATTTAACCTCAATTTGATTTCGTCGTTCAGGGATTATAGTATCAATTGGACAGAGTACAGAACCTATATTGAGTAGAGAGCAGTGGGCCCAAAGTCAAGAAGTGCAGAAAACAAGTGGCAATGCAGCATCGACATCGCCCAGCTCAATACACCGTTACTTCATATGGTTCCGGGTCAGGTAAGGTATCCCATACATCCTACATTAAGTATTGTACAAAATTTTTTGACTCAGACTTATGCTAGTGGAGAGGCTCCTGGTCTGCCAAAAATGACCGATGGCGCCATATGTGTAGGGAATTATTTAGGCTCGTGGTACAGAGTGCAAATAGTTAATAAAACAATTGGAGATGATGGAAACGCTTGTTTTGTTATTTTTTTGGATGACGGGAGCTATGGTGTATTATAGAAAGATAATACTCATAATAAACAGATTCGCGCAGATTTTCTAGTAACACCATTCCAAGTAAAAGAAACTGGGCTAGCCAATGTTCAAATTCCAGAATCTTAATGGTCAAATGAACCAGCTACAACTTTATATGAGCTAACCAAAGGCATTGTCTTTCAAGCTCAACTAGTCGGCTACACCAGTGAGAATAGACCAAAGATTTATTCATACGCTTGTTTAGGGCAAAATAATGTGATATCTATAAATAAAGAGTTAGTTGCTAGGAAGCGAGAAAAATGGATGGAAACGCAAAACTGACTGCTTAATTTAAATGTTTATACTATAATTTAATTTGAATACTGATTAACATTTTCCTGAATTTATTTAATAGTTCCCCGTTTTTTGTTTCGATATTATATGGGGTTGCTCGATAATCATATCGTTTTTTCTCATAAACGACGTGAAATGCATATTTCTCGTAGTAGTGATTGTGTGGCCTTTATTAATATACGTATTTTTTTTATATTAAGCTTTCTTCAGTCAAAAACTGAGCGTTATTAACAAACAACAAGTTGGTTAAAAATAAAGTTGAAAATGGACAATAAAAGAGCGCATTATCGGCATTTTTTATTGTTTTACTTCCGAAAGGGCTAAAATGCATTGCAAGATCGAGTGAAATTGTATGAAGTTGCCGTACTGAACGCCAGTGTCGTTGACTTGTTCGCTTTCGTTCTGGAAATTTTAGTGTGCAAGATGCACCGCCTACTAGTCGTCCGAACACTACTAATGACGAAAAAATAAAGACGTTAATCGAAACCAACTAACGTATGACAACTCGAGAGATAGCAGAGAAGCTCGAAATGTCGAATTTAACCGTTTATTTGCACTTACAACAGCTTTGTTGCATAAAGAAACTGGTTGTTTGGGTTCCTCACGAATGAAAGGAAATCCACCTTATAACACGCATTACCATATGCGACTCTTTGCTGAATCGTAAACATAACGACCCATTTCTAAAGAGAATCATAACGGCTGATGAGAAATGTATTGTTTACGATAATGTAGTCCAAAAACAATCTCGGACCAACTAAGATGAGCTTCTTAATCGACATCCAAAGACAACATTCACCAAAAAAAGATTATGCTCTCTATGTGCTAGGATTACAAGGGTATAGTCTACTTTGAGCTGCTTCCAAGAAACGAAACTATTGACTCAAATGTCTACTGCGGTCAACTATCGAAACTGAACGAAGAAATTCAGAAAAAAATATCCTGAACTGGCCAATCCCAAAACCGTGTTGTTCCATAATGATATCATCAGATCCAAACCTTTTTGATGAGCCGTTAAAAATTAATGGAGCTCAATTGGGAGCTGATGCCACATTCACTCTACAGCCTTGACTTAACATTCGATTAGTCCATAGGATCACATCTAGATGGCGTGATTAGAATTTTTCCATATGATTTTTTGTTAGTACTAACCTTCAAACGATACATGTGTAAATTTGACAGCAATCGGACAATTGATTAGTGAGTTATAGCATTTTGTGCGAAGCAACATTTGTTATTGAAAAAAATGGAAAAAGTGAATTTCGAGTTTTGAGAAGCATTGTTTTTTGATGAAAAAAAATGCAGTGGAAATCAAACAATGGCTTGATAAACATTATCCGGAGTCTGCTCCATCGAGACAAAGGGTAAAGACGTGGATTGGTGAATTTAAACGTGGTCGTACCAGCACAAATGATGCAGAGCACAGTTAATGCCCAAATGAGGCTGTCATTCCAAAAACATATAAAAAATCCACAAATTGGTTGTGAACGATCGTAAATTGAAGGTGCACAAGCTAGCTGACATCGTAAAAATATCAGATGGTAGTGTTTATACCATTTTACACGAAAATTTGGGTATGCGAAAGCTCTGTGCAAAGTGTGTGCCGCGTGAGATCACAGTCGACCAAAAACAACAGCGCATTGATGCTTCAGAGGAGTGTTTGGCGCTGTTAAACTGCAATAAAATTGAATTCTATCGTCGATATGTGACAATGGGTGAAACATGACTTCACTATTACACAGCAGAATCCAAAAAACAGTCAACTACATTGAATATTTCTTAAATCCACGTTTTGAAAAGTTTATATAGTGTTATCCATTTTACGCTTGGGAAAGTAAAGCTAAAGAAAACACATAAAATATTCAGATAGAAACAAATTTTTTATTTAATATAAAGATTAAACCTTGCCATTATACGTGAAATACAACATAATTTACATATCTTTCACGGAACCTCTTACAGGCCTTAATCCTTTTGAGGTAATTTTCAATGGCTTTTCGGCACATTTCTGGCAATATCTCGGCCATAACTTCACGAATATTGGATTTCAATTGCTCAAGATTTCGAGGATTGTTTGCGTAAATACGATCTTTTGCATAGCCCCATAAAAAGAAATCCAAAGGTGTTAGGTCGCAGGATCTTACGGGCCAATTGACATCACTCAATCTCGAAATTACGCGTCCTGGAAAAGTGCTCGATTAGCCTGTGTTGTGTATCTTGTGGCTCCGTCCTGTTGGAACCACATGTTTTTCAGATTATAATCCTCAATTTCTCTCCAAAAATAACCGGTTAACATCCGTCCATAGCGGTCCGAATTGACTGTGATGGCTCTTCCTTGATCGTTTTCAAAAAAAAAATACGGGCCAATGACACCACCAGACCATAATGCACACCGAACGGTCACTTTTTCCGGATGCACTGAGCGAAAAATGAGCCTCATCACTAAAGAAAATTTTGTTCGAAAAATCGTTATCAATGGCTTGTTGTTCAATCACCCAATTCGCATACATTCTGCGTTGTGTATGGTCTTGAGGCTTAAGTTCTTGAGTGAGTTGGATTTTGTACGGATGGAGATGTAAATCCAAATGCAAAATCCGCCACAATGAGCCGTAAGACAAGTCCAAATGTTGAGCACGTCGAGGAATCGATGAATTCGGGTCTTCCTCCACACTTTGAATAATGACAGTGATATTTTCAGCAGAACGAATGTTGCATGATGTACAAGCCTTGCAATATCAATAACCGATCCAGTATCTTCAAATTTTCTCACAGTGTTCGAAATTGTTTGCTGTGTAGGTCGATTATGTCGACCGTAATCGGCTCGTAAAGTCCTAAATGTTGATACAGCAGAATCACCATTTTTATAATAAAATTTAATAATTTTAACGCGCTCTTTGACTGTTAAACGTCCATATTTCTAAATGGCAAACCTTCAACTAAAAAACACGCTTTGGATGACATTTAATTCTGACAGATGTCAAATGGCAGGGCTATTATTTCCTACCAATAAAACTGGTTTGATTTCAAGTGCTGTACATGCTTAAAAAATAGCCGTGATGGCTCTGTGGTAGGACCTTTTAAATTTTTCACTGATTCACTATATAAATATTGACTTTTTTAATAATATGAAAAGGTGGATTATATACAATATTATTTATTAATTGTTATTTTCGGTTTTAAATCCAAAACGAGAGCTTATTTCTGACGATCTTCTTGATGTTGGTTACTTGCTGCTTTTATAACTGATGTAGTTGCTGCTTCCACGAAACGGGTATTGTCGCTCCTGAATTAACCTCTCTTACACAAAAATTTTACCCCAAAATATCTAGGCGATAATTTTTGGCCAACGTTCAGTACGGGGTTTCGTTCGACTATTTTTCGAAGCAGTTTTTTCCTTTTGAATAAAGTGGCAGTTTTCATTTCGACGTGATTTGATTTCACGAAATTGTAGAAAATGGTGTCGCTATACCTGTTGACCATATCTTTTGCATCTTTACACTTGTGGGGTTGGTACTCGCTTGTTAAACATAGCGTTTCACATTGATCGAATAGGGTTAGTTCTTTCAGCGATGAATATTTGTGGTATTGGTCGAGACCAGGCAAAAGTATTGAGATAAGGCTAGATATGGTGACGCAGAAGCCAGAAAAGTAACATGATCCGTCATAAGTACCAGTGAAGCCGTAAATTCAACTTAACAACATACATAAACGATACGCAGACACTTTGCATGGAAAAGTACACTTGGACGGAAATTGATTCTAAGTCAAGTTCCCTGGGGAAGTTTCATCCTTGCCCCGGTGTGAATACTCTACACTTTTTTTGTGGTAGGGAGGTGAATGCTATTTATGCAAAGAGTGGGGGACTCCCATTCGTGACTGGACTACCCACTAAACACCTCCCCTGTCAACCTGAGAACTCAGCCTGGAACCGTTCGCCTTCAAGCTGGGGAGTCACTTTCCTAGTGGGAGGGGAGACGGGAAGAGGAAATGCCAGAAGAGCGGTGATCCCCCAGCCCCGACACTCCCAGCTGCTGTGAGTTCCTTTTATATTTTAGGACTGCCCGAGCATAATGCGCCACCTGGTTCCATTTGTCAACCGATTCGAGCATCACCGCAACTATATTATCTGGGGTGAGCTCTCCCGTCTCCCTAAGGAATTCTCTTCGCAGCCTTACCCATTTTGTACACGCAAAAAATGTGTGACAGGCATTGTCCTCTCTCCTGGGCAAAACCGACAATCGGGGGACCGTGACTTTCGAATCTTGTGCAGGTTAGACTGTAAACACCCATGCGTGCTCAAAAGCTGGTTCATATAGAAGTCAGTCTCACCATGCCTTCGATTTAGCCACGGTCTCACATCCGGAATGAGGCGCACCGTCCACCTTCCCTTCGTGCAATCGACCCAAGACTGCTGCCAATCGTTGAGCGAGCGCAGTCTCTCCTCGCGGACAACTATCTCCCTCGCATCCTCGTTTCGGTGCAGGTAAATAGCGCAGTGCTCTCTACCAAGGAGGGCGACAGGTATCAAGCCCGCAATAACTCTCACCGCCGAATCAGAGACTGCTGGATACGAAGATGCAATCCTCAGTGCTCCTCTTCTCTGTACCTGTGCCAGGCGTTTTCGGTATACCTCCTTGCTGAGAGCATCGCCCCATACCTCTGCTCCGTACAGTAGCACTGAACCTACAGCACTCATCAAGAGGCGTCTTCTTGATGGGCTGGGTCCCCCTACGTTGGCCATAAGTCGACTCAGAGCTGATATTCCCGAAGTAGCCTTCTCAGCCATTGCTCTGATTTGCTCATAGAAACTCATCTTCGAGTCGATTAGTAGTCCCAGGTAATTCACCGCTGGCTTCGATTCGATTCGTAAGTCCCCAATACTGATCGTCCTTACTCTAGGGATTCTGTTTTTTGCCAAGATGACCACTTCGGTTTTCTCCGGTGCTAAACTGAGCCCACGAGCAGTCATCCAGTCCCTCACTCGGCGCATTAGCAAACTTAGCCTAAGTTGCGCTTGTTGAACGGTGCATCCAGCAACCAGAGCCGCAACATCATCCGCATAGCCGACCAAGCACGACTCTTCTGGCATCTCAAGTAGCCCGTCGTAAGACGCGTTCCACAGGTCCGGACCATGGATAGATCCCTGGGCAACACCCGATGTAATTTCCATCCTTCGTTGGCCCTGTGTCATGTCGTAGAGCAGGCTTCGGTCCTTTAGGTAGTTTCTCAAAAGCCGCATTAGATATTCTCGAACTTGATAAGAGTTTTCCAGCGTATCCAGAATATCCACCCATCTAGCAGAGTTGAAGGCATTCCTGACGTCAAGTGTCACCAACAGGACGATCCGTCGCTTGGTGCGACTATATGCCTCTGCTCTTTGGACCACGTTCACCACCTCTGCAATCGCATCATTGGTAGAACGTCCTGCTCTAAAGTCGTACTGCCGAGGAGATAGGTCCCTAGCAGTACGAATCGCGTCAGTGAGTCTTCCCTTGATGAGTTTCTCTAGCACTTTCCCAGCCGTGTCTAGCATGCATAACGGGCGGTATGCAGATGGCGATTCGGGATTTCCCTTCCCCATGCTGATCAGCACGAGCCTCTCCACCTTCCATCGTACCTGGAAAACCCCGTCCCGTAGGCAAGTGTTGAATGTGCTGAGCAGCAAGTCAGGGCAATGGTGATAGACGAGCCGCAACACCTCAGCTGGAACACCATCTGGACCTGGAGCCTTCCTCGCTTTCAATGAGAGGACCGCCTCCTCCAGTTCCAGATGTTTGAAGAGTGGGCACTCGACTGCTGTTTCACCATGGACAGCGTCAACACGGACGGGATGGGCGGGGAAGAGTCCCCGCACTATCGCGTCCATCTTTTCCGCGCTATGTATACAAGGCTTCCGAAGGGCACCAAGCTTCCGCATAACCAGCTTGTAGCCAAGGCCCCACGGATTCTTGGTCACATTGTCCACTATGTCTTGCCAGCAGCGATCCTTGCTACTGTTGATCAGTTTGCGAAGGCATTTCCTGCCCGACTTATATGCTGCCACCCAGTTGCATGCCTCGCCACCGTTCTGCGCCTGTTGAGCCTCACGACGAAGCTTGTGACACTCCCTTCGCTTTTCAGTGATTTCAGTTGACCACCAGTACACTGAGGGCTTGCCTTGCCGGGGTCTTTGACGGGGCACAGAAGCGCATCAAGCAGTCGTAATGATGCTCATAGTAGAGTTCACCACGTCTTGAGCTGCCAGTTCTTCCGTCCCCTCCGAAGCTCCCTGCAGCGGCTCACCTGCCGTGAGCACCTTGACGAACCTCTTGACGTCCATCTTTTCGATGTTCCATGCAGTTGTAGAAGGCCGAGAGCACGGACGTCGGGAGGCAGCATCACTTATCTCAAGCAGAATGCACCGATGATCACTGGCTGTGTAGTCCTCTAATACTTTCCAGTTGTGTATCCTCCGTATTAAGGACTCCAAGGCGAATATCACGTCCGGTATGGTTCCCTCACAGCCAATACGGCGTATTTCCGGAATTTAGTACGACGAGGGCTGTCCTGGCTACGATTGTTCCGAACCCAGATGGCGGCAGTACCAGTTTCATCAGAAATTGTTGCTCACTCAGCAGCAAAAAGTCGGCTTTCATGTCCCTCGCAAACTGCTCAAGCAGATTTTGGGTGGTTGAACTGCGGTGTAGGTTTAGCTGCAGTGTGCGGGTCATCAGAGTTGTGCTTTTGCCTTGGCTAGGGCTTCCTGGGACACCCGGTATTTTCCTGATCCCAAGACGTGTCCAAAATCAGGTTTTGGATCAGCATCCTTGCAAAAAATACAGTGTGCTTCCTTCGTACACTCTTTTCTTTTATGTCCCATTTCACCGTATTTATAACATAGGGAACTCCTATCGGGTCCTTTGCATACTTGTGTGGTTAGGTATTCTAACCACGAAAAAATCTACAGTATGTAGATGAAATAAAAAATGGCACCATAGCGAGTATACGAGTAAGTCATACACGCACAACCTTCTTTCCTCTCGCCTGACCAGATCCTGGAAAGAGATCTATCATTCAGATACTTGCCACCATCTAATTGGGGTTGCCATAGTGCCGAGTACCAGGTCCCTCTCCGCGATCAAGCTAAAAAGTTATTGCAAATACCTGCCCGAAGTCATTCTGTGATAAGCGCGTAGTTTGCACACGCGAACTGCTCGATAAACATGCAGAACCCGCAAATGCATGTGCTGATGCATTCACAAATGCGGCCGCGAATGTATCCCCGAATGCATCCGCAAATGCATTAACAGGTACAAATGCTCAAAAAAAAAACCGACCCGAATGTATTAGCAACCGTAACTGCATTGAGAACACTTATTCAGGGCAATGATTCGATTCCTCTAGTTAAGTGCATATAGTGTGCGATAACTATTTTCTTTCATTATGGTTCTTTTCTGGAAGAAAAATACGACATAAAAGCTTCAAAAATAAAAGATAAATATAATTATGGTTTTTTTTTATGACATTGTTATTTGATCTTTAATTCAAAATACTCTCTGTAAACTTAATGCACAAGAACATGATTATGCACGATATAAAAGAGAGTTGACGTTATTTGTTCTACATTGTAATATATGTACCCGCTTAGCATAATCACTGTAAAATCTGATAGCACTGTAAAATCCGATACCCTAATAGTTTCGAAATACGAAATGATACTAGCAAAGAAACTGAACGTTGAAATCCGTATTCAACAACAGCCACTGCCATTGGCAAATACTCACGCTCAAGTGCTATCGCGAATTGCAACATCGAATCAAAATATAATATTTCAACCTGCTACATCATATGTAAGTGCAAGCCACATGAGGAATCTCCCATGGAGAATATGCAACCTGGACTGCATTCTACTCCTGCAGCAATTGCACACCAAGGGACAATAAACCGGAGCAGCAGCAATGATTCGAGTGCAAATTTAAAAGATGAATCAAAATCCGACAATGATCAATCTTAAAACGTTCGCAAAGTCCTAAAATCAAAATAGAATTAGATACTCAGTCAAATAATAGTGGCAGTGAAGGCAATGGGGTGAAAGGATCTCCGGCTAATACAAATGTTGCCATAACGGTTTCATCATGTCAGGTACAAACAATTTCAGTGAAACAGCACCCTCAATTGGACGCGACAAGCCTAACACAATTTCTATAATGGCCATTTCTTCGCCAATGTCCTGCGTTCAATACGTTGTTGGAAATATAAGAATTACTACGCAACTAACAGCTCAGACACATACGTATCGAATTTATACACAAGTCCCTATATCGATCCAGCAGATTCCTCCTCAAGGGCAGTGAATCCATGTTATTGCTCCAAACGGTCAACATTTTCTTGTCAATACTACGCCACATAGGCAACATACAATACAAATGACAATGACATCGACGACCTTCCAAGTCTGCATAAATAAACATATTACCGATGTCTTTGACAAAACTATCGGACTAAAGTAGGGAGATGGGCTGGCCCCCTTTGCTATTAAATTTAGCTTTAGAGTACGTCATAAGAAAGCTACCTGTCGATACATGAGGTACATTACTATACGAGTTGAGCCAATTAGTAGCCTTTGCGAACGACATCAACATTTTGTCACGGTCATTAAGAACTGCCAAAGAACTCTTCCTGATACTCGACAGCGAAGCAAAGCTAGTAGCGCTACAAATCAAAGAAAATAAAACAAAGCTCATGACATATTCAAGAAAAAATACCCCAAATACACAAAATATCATGAATTTGTGTATCTAGGCGCCAGAATAAGAAGAAACATTAATGAACGAGATGAAATACACCGAAGAATACAGCTCGCTAACAAAATATTTTATTCAGTTTTGACAATCTTAAAGACCAGCTGCATACTCAGGAAAACAAAGCTCCAAATTTACAAATTTGTGATAAGACCTGTGTTATGCTATGGGTGTGAAACATGGACCCTAACCCAAGCATCTGTAAATATATTGAACGCTTTTGATTGACAGGTCCTGAAGTGAATAATAGGAGTGAAGCTAGATGGGCGCCAATGGTTGTAACACTGCGGAAGTTGCAATGGACTGGCCACATGAATCAAATGGATGAATAACAGATACTCAAAAAGGTATTCGTTGGGAAAACTGAAGGCCGGAGATCAGCGGGGAAACCGAGGAAACGCTGGTCTGACTTGATCGACGAAGACAGTTCATTGCTGCTCAGATTTGAAATTGGAGGACGCGATCAATGGACCGAGATAGTTGGAGGTGCTATTTGCAGAAAGCGAAGGCCTGAGAGGGGCTGTAGTGCTACGAAGAAGAAGAAAACAAAAAGCGACACTAAAACAATAACCACAATTGCAATAAATAACATAAAATATAACCATTCAAAATGTACAGCTTGCTGCAATGCAGCAAATGCCAGACAACACTGCAGTTTCGCTACCTACAGTAGAGAGTCAAAACAATCAAGCGCAAACATGAAAATGATGATATGGCCATGATCAGTTATCAGCCCAGAATGGGAATGGGGAAAGATATCAAAGACGACCGAGGCATCACAGTCAACGATAGTGGCCCTTGTAGCCCATACATCAAACATCGTCAATGCCCTTGATCGCTCACGGTAATTTACCAGTACCACAAACGATAAATGGCTTTGTGTGCAGCTTCCGTTGACAGAACGGTTGAAAGCGAAGTTTTATAATTGGACGATTAGAATGTCCTGCGTGTTAAATGCTTATATTCTCGTAGGCGCGTACCCTTAAACCCAAAAAGGTGGTAATCATTGTAAGGAGCCAGTTTCATTCGATGTGATTATGGTATGGTTAGGGTTTTTGTCTCGCACAGTGGAAGCTTGGCTCGTCAAAAAAGAAAATCAAGTCGTGCAACCTATATGTTGAAGAATAAAAATAACTATCGTGGAATTCTACGTATCGTAAGTTCGAAGCCAACATTGATTAATGGTGGGAATGGACAGGCTACCTCAAACAAATGCATTAGGGGAGTTTGCGTGGAGATTTCCTCGTAAAACTACTCAGCAGTGGACTCAAATAAGTTGGAGATGCGGGACTCATAAAATATTTGCGATATAATCTTCAAGTGGACGGGTTGTTGTGAAACTATCTTATACGTCTTGTGACATAACAGTCAAAATTCAGCCTTAAGATCGCGGCTGTTTAGTTGTTAATTTTATTAAGAAAATATATGAACTGTGAGATGAGATCGAACATCAACTTAAATATTTCCTGCTAGATGTGACTTTCACACCAGAGTATCGGATTGCGGGTAGTTTCTTGGTCGTTTTGCTGCATGCAATATTGAGTATGATACTTGCAGACAGTATTTCTTGGCAAGTAGAGAGTAAGCTACTTTTTCACCCTGAAAGCGCGAATACTTTTGGCTATGACGATTTGGAACGTGTTCTAGTGTAGACTTTTGATTGCAGTGTAGAGCATACTCCATGTTCATTGGACTGAGTAAGGATACTCCCACTCATGCCAAGGTACCCCGTAAAACTTTAAATCCATTGTAGCGATGGCGGTTCATTGACTTGTTCGGCGAGTTCTGCACATTTTTTGGTGCACACGAGTAATAATATCAGGACCACTACTCCCCCCAGTTCTTCTTCTCCTTCTTCTTCGTGGCACTACAGCCCCTCTCGGGCCTTCGCTATTTGCAAATAGCGCCTCCAACTGTCTCTATCCGTTGAACTTGTCCTCTAATTTTGAATTCCGGGCAGCAATGAACTGTCTTCGTCGACCGAGTCAGACCTGCATTTCCTGGATTTCCCCACTGATCCCCGTCTAGCTTCACTGCCTCAGGACCTGTCGCTCAAAAGGGTTCAATATAATTGCGGATGCTTGGGTTAGGGTCCATGTTTCAGACAAATACCATAACATAGGTCTAATTGCAGATTTTTATGTTTGGTGCTTTGTTTTTCTATGTATGCAGCTGATTTTCAAGATCGTCAACACTATTTTTTTCTGGACTGTATTCTTCGGCATATTTTGTCTCTTTTATTACTGGGTCTCGTTATCTTCTTCTTCTTGTTAGCACTGCAGCCTCTCTCCGGCCTTCGCTTCCTGCAAACAGCACCTCCAACTGTCTCGGTTCTTTGAGCGCATCCTCCAATTCCGAAATCTGAGCAGCGATGAACTGTCTTCGTCGACCGAGTCAGACCAGCATTTTTCCGGTTTCCCCACTGGCCTCCGGCCTTCAGTTCTCCCAACGAATACCTTCTTGGGTATCTGTTGTATACGATTCATGTGTCCAGCTCATTGCAGCTTCCACAGTGTTACAATCGTGGAGATCTCCGGTACGTCAACAATTTGTTACAGCTCATGGTTGTATCGAATTCGCCATTGGTCCCCGTTTAGCTTCGCTCCGACGGGTCTCTTTATTTTGGGGCCTAAATACACAAATTTGCTCACATTTTCGATACTGTATTCGCCAAGTGTGATATTTAGGGCATATGAATTATTTTTTCTTGACAGCGTCATGAGCTTTGTTTTATTTTCATTGATTTGTTGCCCTACTAGTTCTGCTTCGCTATCCAGTTTCAGGAAGAGTTTTTTGGTAGTTGTTAATCACCGTGGCAAAATGTTGATGTTGTCCGCATAGTCTACCAGTTGGCTCGAGTTGTATAGTAATGTACTTCATATATTGACTTATGACGTCATCCAGAGCCAAATTTAATAGCAATGGGGCTAGCCCATCTCCGTGTTTTAGTCCGATATTTGTGTCAAAGACATCGATGAATTGGTTATTGATGCTGACTTGGGAGGTTGTCGACGTCATTGTCATTTTGGTAAGTCGGACTGATTTGGCTGGGATGACAAAGCAAAGCATTACTTGGTACAGTACGTTACAATCAATATTGTCGTATGTTTACCTAAACTCAACGCAAATTTAGTGTACGTCCATGTTAAACTCCCAGCATTTTTCAAGTACCTGTTTGACAGTGAATAATTAGTCTCATACTGTTGGCATATGATCCGATCTTAGTTTCGAAGATCTTTGAAGATATTTTGTATGCCGTACAAAGCAGTGCTATGCCTCTATAGTTTTCACGCTGTGGCTTGTCACATTTTTTGTGGATGGGGAATATAATTGATTGGCCCCACTCTTTCAGCATATATTCTTGTAGTCAAATTTACTGAAAAGCTTTACAAACATTGCTGGAACCATGTTCGATAAGCTGCACTGGAATCTCATGATTGCCTAGTGCTTTATTATTCTTTTGGGCTTTGATGATGGAACAAACTTCATCCAGAGTTGGTGGGGCAATGAAAGCTCTCCGCCGACAATTATAGGCTATGTTTTTGTAGAGCTGCAAATATGATGCAAATATGATGCACACATTTCCTTAATCTTGGTTTCATCAGCGATGATGTTGCCGATGTCATCACGACAGAGCGTGTTTTTGGGCTGATAACCACGTTACAGGCTTTTCACTACTTTGTATGCTTGTGTTGTTGCACGCTAAACTTATTCTCTTTTCTTAATTCTAATAATCTTATTCGCTACTCTTCTGAGGTTTCCATTGTGTTCTCTCCTCATCCTGGTTTTTCTACGTATGTTATCTTTGTATGCCTGATTCTTTTTGTCTAGCGCACTCTGGCACTCATCATCGAACCATTCATTTCTCTTGCGCCTGGCTTGATGTCCGATCATCTGTTTTTCCACGGTCCTAATAGATGCTTTACTTCCATCCAGAGCTCGTTGCTTGTCTTTAACGAAGCGTCTGATAAGATTGGGGCCAGCTGGTTATCGAGGGTTTTCATGAAATTTTTGGCCACAGACGCCGTTTGGAGCCTTTCGATGTCAAATTTTTGTAGCGGGCTGGTCTTTACCGAATATGTCCTTGACATACGACATCGATAGGTTAATACATCAAGTAGTTATCTGAGTTACAATTGGCTCCTTGATGTGTACGGACGTCAAGTATGCTCGAGGCCCATCGTTGTTGGGTCAGAACATGATCGAAATAGTTTTGTGGGTTGCCATCTGGTGATACCCAGGTCATTTTATGAATGCATCGATGTGGGAAGTAATTTGAACGTATGACTAGATTTCTGCTACATGCAAAGTCAAACAGGCGCTGGCCGTTGTCATTTGCTTCATCGTGGAGGCTATATCTTCCAGTCGTTCCCCGACGATGCCAACCTTGAGTCTACCAGTCTTGCCAGGTGATTATAATTTTTTCCTTCGTTTTTTTGTCGCTTTCTTCGGCCGGACTGTGAATATTTATCAGCCAGATTTTGAAGAACTTCGCTTCGTTTATTGCCCAAAAATCAATAACATGCGATTTGGACTCCCTATCTACAATGAAGGCCACTCCGAATTCTCGTTTTCCAGTAGGCTTCCCGCTTTTGAATATTGTGTGCGATCTCATGTCTTGAATGTCGTTTCCAGTACAGTTTGTTTCCTGGAGTGCCAGTTTTTTTATTAGATATTGACTGGCCTGTTGTAAAAGGTCCTTAACGGTGACAGGGTAGTTGAGTGATCTGGCATTCTAGGATCCAATACCATAGTCCTTTTTTCGTTTGCGAAGTCGTAAGTCCAATCATTCCCGAGGCCCATCTGCAGATTTCAAAACATTGTAGGGTTTTACAGGGACGGGGAGCTAGTCTGTCGATCAACCTCCATTTCGGCAGCATTTTATCGCTTCGATTCCCTTATCAGGCGTGAAAGACTCGCCCTTAACCTCTTACGTCCCCGTAGAGGAGGTGTAACTAGGATTTGGTAGCAGAGCTATAGATCTATTAACAGTAATTGGCATTTCTCAGCATTTATTGTTCCATTATTGGGGAAACAGTAAACCCAATGTGCGACCATTAAATTGGGGGCTCGGATGAGGAATCATGGTAGCTTTAGGTAAGGGAAACAAGGGGTTCTCTCTTCTTTTCTCAAACGGGCTTGGGTCTTTATACGGTGGAGTTCCCCCAGTTCTTTCCCTTGAAATTGATGAGTATATTTTTTTG
Source organism: Odontomyia ornata (assembly GCA_963969285.1). Lineage (NCBI taxonomy): Eukaryota > Metazoa > Arthropoda > Insecta > Diptera > Stratiomyidae > Odontomyia > Odontomyia ornata. Next base: position 134,815,762 of record OZ017738.1, on the reverse strand, counting down.
ATAATATTTTGTCGAAGTTCAACCACAAAAAAGAAAGAAGTAAAAAAAAACCAATCAAAAATCATCATAAATGTAATAAAAAAATGTATAATACCTTATTAATATCGGTACCTGTCCATCCGTCAATGCGTCACAGCAAATTTTTTCAGGAACTGTAGAGGCTACAAACATCAAATTTGTGAACTGCTCAGAAGTTTTTCGTTAATGAAAGTTCCGTAGTCGAAAAAAATTAAAAGGCTTTTAATTAGGCTCTCCCCATGCAAGAATGGGAACCCTGAACAATTTTTGTCACCAAAGATAGCTTTATCAAATGAAAGGTCTTGATGGGATCGTTTAATATCTGTTTTTAAAATTACGATACCGATAACAAGATAGGCAGGGGAAGCGAAAGAACAGAAAAAATGGTATCCCCTCCTCGCGATTGGACACGTGTGGACTGAAAAATCTGAAATTGTGGCGGTAGTTCGCTATGAGTACAACAACGATAAATACCTAGAAAGTTGAAATTCGATAAACTTTATTAGTAATAGTATCATTTATCAATTTTACATTTTCTTGTATAAAATGGTAAGGGTATCCTTAAATCCAATGAAATTTTACATGTTTATGGACACCTATAATGCCAATAAACTGAGGGAATTTCAATCGAAGTTATGGTGGTTTAAATTTTCGGTGTTAAAACAACAACAATACGTGGCTATTGAGCAATATCTGCTTCCAATCGACTGAGACACTACGGCTTTTTAGGATTTGCATGAGAATTTCAGAAAGGATGCATACCATGCACATCTTCGAGAATCTGTTGAACAAGTGATATTAGTTATCGTAAAACAAAATGGCGGCCGTTTGAAACAATGTACGGTTTTTCTACCAGATTAATTAGATTTTCTAATTTCTAGATAAAATAATAAGGTTTAAGATTTCATTCGGTCAATGGTTATTGGTGATGTTGCAACAAAATGGCAGCAGGTTAATATGGTGTAGCAATGGTGTTTTCTTTAAAAGGGACTATGTAATAATTGCAGATGCCGTTGCAGTTTTTCTTGAGTTTATTTATTGATGTCTTCATATCGTAGGTTGAGTTCAAAACCCTTCTGACATGAGCGTAGTTCCGTCTACTCAACTTGTTTTGTCACCCTTTCGGTGATGATTATCTTGGATGTATGATTGTGATTGCATACCGTATCGGATGGAAGTTCAACTAATGTCACAATGCTAAGAAAGTACTGAAAATTAAATGTTTTAGATGGATATGAGCTTTTTTGAAATTTTTTATCAAACAACAAAAAAAAAAACTCTGAAGAACGTTCGGCGGTCAAAACAGTGAACCATGATTGAGGTTTCATTTATTTTTACATATTTTGTGTACCTTACGATTTATTGATAGGAATTATTTAAACAATATTTGTATATGACTAATGACATTTTTTGGTTATGGGTACATCCTGGAATTTTTCGAAATCTTTATATTTAAATTGCTATATTTAAATAATCACTATGGATTGTCAAACATTGATAATTCAGTCTACTCTTTTGTAAACTCAAACGGGTATGGGATCTACCACGTTGGCTGGCTCCTTCGCTTATGAGCCAGCTATCGGGTAACGTTTCCCTCTCATGCGTTTCAGGGCTCTCGCCAGGATGCTTGGCCTTCCTCACAAGAAGCAGGCCAAGGAATCAATTAGGATCCTTGATCCGGCTGGGAAGAGTGCGAGAGGGCACCACCTCCATCTTGGGACCCCATTCTTATTTGTGGGCCGTGAACGTTCATGGCGATGATGAAATCTCGTGGGCGGTTAACCGGACATTGCCGTTGCCGTTCTTTTGTCAATTTTTTCTGCAGGTTACAAAAGCCATCGTAGGTTACTAAAGCCATGGTCACCAGAAAATTAGTAAGTGCGAAAAATATTTTTGCAGTGGGCCCTTGTGCTGTGAAAAAGAACCCGCCCCATAACACCGAAAAGCTAGCTTGCCAGCGCACTTACGCGTCCCCAGACAATACCGTCTCCATTTGAGTATAAATCTTGCGCTCGCTGAGGCAGCAGTCCACCGTTCCAGTCCTGTACGGTAATACATCCACTAAGCATCACTAAAATTCCTGGAAAAAGGCAACCAAAAACTTGTTGGATGAGAAAAATGCATTACTAATGAGGGAAATTATGCAGTGTTTTGCTCTTAAATGTAAAATAAATTTCATTTTAAAATGGCTCATTTACATTTAAATGCCCCTCGCACCATCCAGACACTCCAGCTTAACTTCGGACGTTATTATCTTAGACAAAATAAAATGCCGAAATCTGTCTTTGAATTCATATCAATTTCATAATCACTAAAATGAACGTTATTAATCACTTAACTTTCTTCAAGCTCAAACAGATTGTGCATTCCTACCACTTACAACATCGAATAATAATTAATTTGTATGTGTATTGGAAACCACTTGCTTACCACATAAATCTGAAATTTTATTATATTCTCGTTAATCCGATGATGTAGCCACGCTTTTGTGCTCTTAAATATTAAAGGAATATCAAGTTTATGCTTTAATAAACTCAGCACTGCTGACGTCCTTAATTTTTGTTTAATGAGCATAACTGATGATGCCACTTACCGACGAAACTTCACGCTCATGCTTCTCAAGCCAAAAACATTTGACCTTTCTGATCCGAAACATTTGCCATAATAATTCATAGCCAAAATAGTTTTTCCTAGAGCTCAAGCTCATTTCCAGAGACCAATAAAACACGGAAATCCATAATACTAGCCCAGCCTCTTTCATAAACTAAAAAGACTAATAATTCATTGTTATACCCACCTCTCAACAGGAAAGTATCTCCCAACTAATTTCAGATCTGGCAATAATGACTATCGAGAAAAAGAAAATATAAGAAGAACAACACAACTAGCTAACACCCGATAGCAAGAAAATAATGTATAGGTATAAACGATATAAACCAATATTGGGAAGGATACCAGGAGGAAAATGCAAGGAAAAAGTTTTCAATTCGTGTCCTATGAAATGCTGTATTACTTATACAAAAGTTTCAGAAAACAAATCAAGCAGGTACATATACGAGTAGGTATTGTGTACAATAATTCTTAATGCAATAAGTCGGTTTTAACAGTAAAAGAAGTTTTATTTTCTTGGTAAGTGATAGAGCAGACTTGTATTAAAGCTTGTTTATTTTTTCCTGGAAGTTTATTTTACAAGTATTGAAAGGCAGGAAGTTGGATGGACATTGATTTTAATTTATTTCAATTTGGATGGTCGTGCATTTGACAGGCTGATAAATTGTTTAATAAACTCTGTCGATTGTAGACAAATTGGATTTGAAAAAAGATTAAAGTTCTGATCGGAGTATGCTGATGACGTTTCGTACAATCCCAAAACAATAACACAGGAAATAAAATATTTGTGCAAAATCGTATGCCTCCATAAGTATAGGGTTTTCCAATAAGAGGTGTTATTTTGAATAGATTTTGTGATTTAACACCTTGCGACTTCTTCCTATGAGGCCACATGAAAGAGAAGGTCTACGCCAACAGCCCAGCGTCGATTCAAGACCTCAAAGAAGGAATTCGTGAGGCTATCGAGGACATAGGGCAGCCACTCTGCGATTTGGTTATGTAAAATTTCATGAAAAGGATATGGTCTGTATGCGTGTTGTGGTGGTCATTTGCGTGATGCTATTTTCCACTATTAACAATATACCTTCCTCTTTATAATGAAATAAACATTCGATCTGTAATGTGACGCCTACGCCCGGGAATCGAAGTGATTCCGATCCCGAACCCTTGCAACCGGCCAGATGGATATGTCCTCGATGTGCCAGCGGACTTCATCTGTCGTGCGGATATCGTTGCGCAGAAAATATTTTTTTTTCTGTCCAAACATTTAGATCTGTGGATATAAATATTCGAAATATAGAATTAATCCCAAACCCCGGCACATTTCGAGACATAGCCATCTGGAAATGCCCCTCCACCGTGGCCATCGAGAAAACTATGCCACTGGCGACAACTGGAGAGGCACATTGCCGCCATGTGGCGTGCCATTCCACACACAGATGTTTTGTCCGATGTGACAACCGGGGATTTTGACAGCCACATGGAGGCGAAGGAGAAACAAAAGAACTTTTTGTGGTGATCGATGGTTCGTGATCGTAGGTTGTGCTGTCTAGAACAGTTCAAGTGCTTTTCTACCTCTTAACATACTTTCGTTGACGATCGTTTGTGTGTAGGATTTGGTCGGAGCGAAACGTACTCAAGGAAACTGCAAAGGGAACATCAAACACTTGAGAAATTCACCGGAGCATTGCCTCAGGCTGGAGCATGAAGCTCTGTCAAGGTCGAAAAGAAGAAAATCATTACAAATGGCGCCCAACGTGGGGCCTAAAACATCCTAAGGGGGAAAGAACTTCGCGTCTTCTGACGAGTTGGTCCTTTACGGAGGATGTAAGGTACTTTGGTACTCGAGTCCCACTATCAGGAGCAGTGGAATTGTGTGATACACACTAGAAGTCGCTTCACGTGAGTTGTAGCTTCCGCTCTCCTTTGTTTGATTTCTTTTTTCGCGACAGAATCCTTCCGATGTGTTGTCCCAGGTTAACCCCTGTAAGGACCTTCTATTTCCTTGATGGAACTGCCAGTCTGATGGGTTTACCTATCAGCATGGACTCTCAAGAAAATAGAAGGCTACCTTGCCTTTATGTCGCGGAAGGATTCTAACTCTTTCGTATGCGTGTTAGACGAGTGGTATCGGTTCAACGTTCGGTGGCGTATGCTGGAGTTGCGAAGCCCGGAATGCTTCCACGCGTCGGGAATTTTGACCGCGTACTAAAATCGTTACGGTAGCTCTACCACTTGTCTCGTCGAGTCACTTTAACGTAGTTTAGAGACGGTTTTTTGTAATGTATGTGGGTATGGGGTTAAATTTCGTAAATCGACCGAAGCACCCTTTTCTTCGGCAGATTACCACGCACTCTCATTTCCCGCTGAAGAGGTCGACCACTGGAAAGGAAAGTGTGTCTTAAACAATTTTTTTTCCCAGTCACTATTAATAGCTCGCCACTTTCGGCCACTGATTTAGTCTTAAGCTTTAGTCATATTTAAAGAATTAAAAATTTAATTTAAGCTCGATATTTTGAAATAATTGTTAGGAATGATAAATTGGAATCAATACCACAAAGATTAAAATGGAAGGGAACGTTAATTTTGTGAAGATGATTGGTATGCAAGGAGCCTTAGGCGGTGAAGTTCCGGCTGCTAGTGTCGTGTCCGAGGTGACACCCATGCCTTCCGCCCACTCCATTGACACCCTCGTGGCGTTGATGAGGGATATGTCGGAGAGGATTGGCAACCTGGAGGGAAAGCTCCAGAATCTCCATATGAGCCAACCACCCAGTCGCGTGAGAACTCCGCTTGGATGGGAGCCAAATCCCAGTGTGGCTATGCCCCACTCCCGACAATCCGAGCAATGGGTCCCACCTCCAAGGAACTCGGGAATGGATCCCAGAGCTCCCGAATATAGACCACGACACAGTACCGGACCTCCGTTGGTACCTCCAGCCCCCGAGGCAGTTCAGTACAACAGGTCAGTAGAGGATGTGATTCCCCCCGGGAACGCATTGGCACTTTTTCGAGACCCGACGCCTCGTATCATGGAGAGTTGGCGCCTGAACTTTACAGGGTTCAACGATATGATATCGGCGGACCGGTTCCTTTTCCGGATTCAGGCGTTGGTATCCAGCACCCTGGGAGGTGATTCCTCGGCCTTCCTCCGGCATGCACATCTTTTGTTCAGCGGCGACGCTGCCGACTGGTACTGGAGCTTTAAAGAATCAACGCCACGTCCCACTTGGCACTCTTTCAGTGCAGCCTTCCGCAATCGATTTGAGGATGGCTTCACTGAGAGAGAGCTAAGGGAGCAAATAAAGAAACGGAAACAAGGCGCTCACGAACCGTTCGACCAGTACTACACAAGTATAGTGAGATTGAGCACTCGCTTGCGAAATACCATGCCCGAGGACGAACTGGTAGAAATTATCAGAGAGAATATGCGCTGGGATCTCCAGAACAGCCTTCTGCATTTTCCCATCAACACCATACAGGGATTGCGCCTCCATGCCCGTAGACAAGAACACTTGGATGAGCGGCGTGGTACCTTCCGTCCACAACCTCGCATAACGGGACCAAATCCCCGAAATCATCACACCGCGGAGTTGATGGCAGCTGACCACCTGCTTGCTGATCCAGTACCAGTACCGAGGAGCGGAGCACCACCGGAGCTTGAGGACCCAGCATTGATTGATCGACCCTCCCTTGAAGCAATTACAAGCCCGACGGTCTGTTGGAACTGCCGACAACCGGGACATCGGTTCTATGCATGTCCAGCGGAGCCGACGCTTTTCTGCTACCGCTGCGGGAAGGCCGACACATATGCACCTGACTGCGCTAATTGCAGAGGACGAAAAAACTTGCCACCGAGTGCTGCGACCACCCGTCGGCACTCCTAAACCCCGGACGAACCAATCCAGACCCCATCACTAGTTATGACCCAGCTCCCAACAGGACTCCAACTCTGCTGACTCGCACCGCTAAACACAGTTCTCCCGAAGTTCCACAACCGACGCCGTCCTTCGCCGAGGCCAACGCGCAGGGAAATGATAGCGAGGCGAAAGTTCCTTGGCATGTAAAACCTTTTCATGTCAGGCTGCGGAATTATTTGGCTACTCGACAGCGCATCTTCCATGAGGAATTGGCCACAACTGTCCCACCGCGAAGCAAGCGAGCCACGCGTCGGATGCGGAGCTTCTGGAGAAAAGTCATGCAGTCGAGGAAAGTGTTGAAGGACATATACTTAGACGAATTATTGAGGGATGATGTTCGGCCATATGCGTCAGTACACCTCCTGCAAAAACGAGTATCAGGCTTAGTCGATACGGGAGCCAGTGTGAATTGCATATCTGCCGAGTTTGCAGGGGAGGTACTGGCAAAGCACGCGGACCAAATCCGTCATTTCACCTCCTGGTTAAGCACGGCGAACGGAACTCATCACTCTGTAGTGGGAAAAATTATGACGGATGTCACCTTTAAAGGGGTAACTAAACCTATGGAATTTTTCATCATACCTCAGTTAACCCAGAATCTTTATTTAGGAGTGGATTTCGTTCGAAAATTTAAGTTGGCCCCGGCACTATTTTCCGGTTCGACCCTGGAGTCCGTCACCACCGTTCCTGACCAATCTCAACCCACTAACTTATTACGGCATACACTGGATGTAACCCAGCAACTGCGTCTTGACTCGGCTATATCGGCTTTTCCATCGCACGAGAAAGAAGGTCTCGGGCGGACTGCCCTGGTGTTCCACACTATAGATGTGGGGGATGCTAAACCCATAAAACAGAGACATTTCGCCATATCTCCGGCGAAGGAAAAATCGTTATATGCCGAAGTGGATCGAATGCTAGCATTAGGCGTAATCGAAGAATCACAGAGCGCGTGGGCTTCCCCAGTCACCTTAGTGGTCAAGCCGAACAAGGTCCGGTTATGCTTAGATGCCAGACGCTTGAACGCCGTCACAGTCAAGGACGCATACCCTCTACCGTTGATTGAAGGCATTCTGAGTCGATTGCCTAAAGCCCATTTCATCACGAGCTTAGACCTCAAGGACGCCTTCTGGCAAATTCCTTTAGACCCCGGTTCAAAGGAGAAAACAGCCTTCACAGTCCCAGGTCGGCCCCTATATCAATTCGTGACCATGCCATTCGGATTGTGTAATGCCCCCCAAACAATGACGCGCCTTATGGATAAGGTGATACCACCTCATTTGCGGCACCAAGTTTTCGTTTACTTGGACGATCTGTTGCTTATAACCGAGACCTTTGATGAACACATCGACCTGCTTCAGGAGGTGGCTCTACACATCCGGAGGGCAAGATTAACCATCAACATAAGGAAGAGCCAGTTCGTGATGACGGAGGTGAAGTATTTAGGTCACATCATTGGGCATGGCCATATCAAGACCGATCCGGAAAAGACTCAAGCGATTGACGTTTTTCCATTACCCAAGACCACCAAACAATTACGCCGATTCTTAGGTTTATGCGGATGGTACCAGCGTTTTGTACGTGACTATGCCACCATTACCACTCCTTTGACCGACATGCTGCGTAAGGGACGTAAATTCGTCTGGGAAGAGCCCAGCTTGCGAGCCTTTGAAGAGCTGAAGAAGAGTCTGACTACAGCCCCCGTACTGCACAGCCCGGACTTTGACAAACCGTTCTCAATCCATTGTGACGCGAGTCAACATGGGGTGGGAGCAGTCTTAGTCCAGGTTGCACAAGACGGCGAGGAGAGACCTATAGCCTTCATGTCTCACAAGTTGAACCCAGCCCAGCGAAATTACACGGTCTCCGAGCAGGAATGTTTAGCGGCGGTGTTGGCAGTGAAACGCTTCCGAGCCTATGTGGAGGGACACACCTTTGAAATCGTTACGGATCACGCTTCTCTGAAGTGGCTAATGAGCCAGACTGATCTCAACGGCAGATTGGCAAGGTGGGCACTGAAACTACAGGCATTTGACTTCACAATTCGCCACCGAAAAGGAAGCCAGCATGTAGTCCCCGACACCCTATCCAGAATGTTCGCCCCTGAAGGAGCCGAGTTGGTCCAAGAGGACGACAGCCCCCAATTGATCGATTTGGACCATCCTGCCTTCAAGTCAGCAACCTACACACAACTGATTCATACTATCCAGAATCAACAGCCCCAGCTGCCTGAACTGCGGTTGACGGATGGATTTATTTATAAGCGGATGGGACACGCATCCGGAGACCCCATACAAGAAGAAGAACAGTGGAAGTTGTGGGTGCCCGAAGAATTAACCACTGATCTTATCAGACGGGCCCATGACCACCCATCAAGTGCGCACGGCGGATACGGTCGTACACTTAGGCGGTTGAAAACCTGTTTCTTTTGGCCTAAGATGGCACAACAGATAAAAGCGTACGTAGCCTCCTGTGAGCTATGCAAGTGCACTAAAGCGCCCAACACCATTCTTCGGCCACCCATGGGTAAGGTTGAGGTCCCCGAACGCGTGTTCCAGCGCTTGTACATCGATCTTATCGGTCCTTACCCTCGATCTGCTTCTGGTCACACGGGAGCTGTCGTGGTCCTGGACCAGCTCTCTAAGTTCCCTATCATAGAACCACTACGTAACATGCACACTGGACCTATAATCAGCTTTTTGGAGAACCGAGTCTTTCACATGTTTGGAGTTCCGGAGAAACTTGTCTCCGACAATGGGGTCCAGTTCACCTCCAGCAAGTTCCGAGACCTAATGTCCAAATACGGCATCATCCACCAACGAACTGCCGTCTATTCACCACAAGCCAACGCATCCGATCGACTGAATCGTACGCTCATAGCGGCCATCCGCGCCTATGTCCACCCGAATCAGAAGGATTGGGATCGCAAATTGTCCGCCATCACTAGTGCGCTGCGCTCGTCGTACCACGCCACTACCGGCATTTCGCCGTATTTCGCAGTGTTCGGCCAGTACATGATCTGTCATGGGAGCGCTTACCGGCTATTGCGGCAACTGAAATCGCTAGAGGACCCAATCGTGGTTCTGGAACCGCATGAAAAGCTCCAACTTCTGCGAGAGCAACTGCGGGAGAAGATTGAAGAAAGTCGACGGATGGGAGAGGAGCGGTACAACTTGCGATCTCATCCTTCTGGCTTTAAGGTAGGCGACGAAATATATCGTCGAAACTTCCGGCAGAGCGATGCCACCCGACATTACAATGCCAAACTAGACAAAAAATTCGTGAAGTGTCGAGTCCTACAAGTACTAAGCCCCACCCGATACCTCATTGCGGACATGACTGGTAAAACCCTGGGAATTTACCACGCAAAAGACCTTAGACGATGAAGTGCAACTATTTCCCACGAAAAACCGTGGCGTACCCCAATCTTTGCCTAGACGAAGACCTCCAAATAACACCTGACTCCCTACTATATAGTCACTGTCGAGTCTTCACGAACATGGTTGTAGCCTATCCTTCGAAACCGACCTTCGACCCGCCACGGCCCTAACCAAGACCTTTTATATAGGAGACGGGATCGTAATTACTTCGATTTTGGGGGGGGGGGATGTGTAATGTGACGCCTACGCCCGGGAATCGAAGTGATTCCGATCCCGAACCCTTGCAACCGGCCAGATGGATATGTCCTCGAAGTGCCAGCGGACTTCATCTGTCGTGCGGATATCGTTGCGCAGAAAATATTTTTTTTTCTGTCCAAACATTTAGATCTGTGGATATAAATATTCGAAATATAGAATTAATCCCAAACCCCGGCACATTTCGAGACATAGCCATCTGGAAATGCCCCTCCACCGTGGCCATCGAGAAAACTATGCCACTGGCGACAACTGGAGAGGCACATTGCCGCCATGTGGCGTGCCATTCCACACACAGATGTTTTGTCCGATGTGACAACCGGGGATTTTGACAGCCACATGGAGGCGAAGGAGAAACAAAAGAACTTTTTGTGGTGATCGATGGTTCGTGATCGTAGGTTGTGCTGTCTAGAACAGTTCAAGTGCTTTTCTACCTCTTAACATACTTTCGTGGACGATCGTTTGTGTGTAGGATTTGGTCGGAGCGAAACGTACTCAAGGAAACTGCAAAGGGAACATCAAACACTTGAGAAATTCACTGGAGCATTGCCTCAGGCTGGAGCATGAAGCTCTGTCAAGGTCGAAAAGAAGAAAATCATTACAGATCATTCATATTAAAAAATACCATTTTTCTTTTAATATCAATAAAACACCTCTTATTGGAAAACCCTATAAGTTGTCAGTATTCAAACTCAAAAGTAAGACGGCTAGGGAGAGAGTAAGAAAGAACTTAGAAATTGCATCTGAATAGAGCCTTAGCTTTGTCCATCAAGTAATCTTGAACATTATCGCGTGATGGTATTACAATCTCTAAATGCTGCTTCATTTGTTCCTGTTGCCCCATTCCGTAATATTTCCTCTGAGTGAAATGCCTTACATATATAAATGAAATTGTAAGCAATAATTTTCTTTAGATTTCAGAATCTTAAGCTACCGAATTCTTTACCTTAGGCTTATCCACAAGAAACATTTTTGTATATAGTAAGCTGCAAAACTAAAGGGTATCGGTTTGATTTCGTGAAGCAAACATTCGAAGTGTCAAAACAAAGAAGTGTCAGTTTCAGCTCTTTGAATTTCTTGGCTTAAGTGAAGTTTAAATTCTGTCATAAATTATAATTAGCTGTGTGAAATAAGTGGAGTGGTTACTAGTGTCGCTCTATCAAGTTTTCGAGATAAGTAGCGATCTTTCAAGTCATCAATTTCATTGATTAAATTTTTACTTAGGCGAACGAAAATTAACGGAACCGGGAATTCTTACTTTGGTCTAGGAGTGAGATTCCCGTGTAGCTAAATTTATTCTAAACAATTTTTGAATTTAATTTTAAATTTATATTTTGATATTTTAAATTATTTTTTTTTGCAAGTACGGATTTCTGCATTTTTTTTTCACTAACTATATTAAATAAATCAAGGATAATAAAAAATTTTATAAAAAGCAAATAATTGGAAAAGGTAAAAATATAATGGCTACTAAACCAGATAAGTGTGGGAAGTGTAGGAAACCCGTGGAGGATATCCACTCGGCTATGGGGTGTGATGGCTTCTGCCTCAAGTGGTTTCATTTGAGGTATATCAAAATGTCGGAGGAGAGATATCGGGCTATTATGGACATCACCGAAGATGTGATTTGGATGTGTGCCGGATGTAGAGCTCAGCACCGTAAATCTAAAGAAGACCAACTCTTCCAACAAATGAAAAACTTGCAAAGCCAAGTCGAAGAGATGAGCTCAAATGTCACCTTATTAATAGATAAATCTACGTCTGCGAGCAAGCCCTCATATGCCGAAATTATTAAAAATTCTACTTCTCCTCCATCAGTGCATCGATCTAATACAATATCGCAAAAAGGGATTATAATTAAGCCTAGAAATCACTCTTCATCAGAAAAAACACTGATTGATTTTAAGTCGAAGATCAGGCCATCAAAATGTAAAATTCCTCTACAGCTAATGAGGCCTATTTGTAATGGTGGGGCGATTATAAAAACATCGACAAATGAAAATACTACTTCGCTTTTTAATATAGCAATGGATGCAATGAAAGAGGAGTATGATGTTGCTGAGACCAGATTGCGACAGCCTAGACTTGTCATCAATGGACTAGAAAAACAATACGCAAATAATGAACTAAGAAATGAGATCCAGGCATTAAATCCCAATATAGAGGAGCGTGATTCTATGGAACTTGTACATGCTAGGCGAACAAGAAATGGAAGGCGGTTGCACATCATCCAGGCAAACGGGAGCATGTATAAGAGGCTTGCGAATAGATAGATTAATATAGATTATGGATCGTATTTTGTGAAGGAGGACTTCAACGTAACGAGGTGTTATAAGTGTCAAAAATACAACCACAAAACATCAAAATGTGAAGGGGAGCAAATATGTGTAAAATGTGGAGGAAAGCATGACCTAAAGGACTGCAAAAGCACGATTGAGAAGTGCTCTAACTGTATTGGTAACAATAACAATGCTGATCATTCTCACAGAGCTGACTCTGTAGAGTGTCCGGAGTTTCAACGCAGAATATTGATCGCCAGGAGGAGTACCGACTACAACTTTGGTGATTGCTAATCTTTCTAATCAATCAAGTGGAACAAATTTAACATTTATGTATGCTAATATAAGAAGCTTAAGACATAAGCTAAGTGATATTCAGATTTACCTGCAGCAAAATCCTGACATAGATTTGATTATTCTAAATGAAATCTGGATTTACCCAGAAGAAGCACGGTTTTACAATATTGAAGGATATAATGCGGTATTCTCCTGCAGACCTGGAAGAGGTGGAGGTACAGCAATCTACGTAAAAAGTACAATCAATTTCATTACCAAGAGAGTGATGGCTGATAAGTATAACGTTATAATAATTGAAGTACGCCATGCAGGTAAAAAAATAAAATTAGGGACTTACTACAATCCCAATCGAATGAATGCGCAAGATTTTTGCACAGTACTAGATACATTATTCTCAACTGAAAAAAATTTGATCACAGTAGCGGACACAAATATTGATGTGCTAACGGAATCACCAGAAACACGGATTTATAAGGATACGCTAGAAACGAATGGAACGGTTATTATAAACAACAACCAAATTACTCGCCCAGTGTCAAATACCTGTCTGGATCATATAGTAACCAATGATTTAAAAGTCGCTGAAAGCATGACATAAATATTTGAGGACTGGCCGGAACTGGATCATCGTGTGATAAAAATTGTTATTCAAGACCAAACCCTGAACAAACAGAAGCTGACCTACAAAACGTTCAGATTTCTAGACAAGGAGCTCTTTAAATCAAACATACGAGAGTTACTGGAAAAGCGGAAACCAAATAGTATTATTGAACTCAAAAATATCATCATATCTGCTAAGCAAAGTTCTACAATTGAGAAAAAAATCAGGTGTCGACAACGGACTTGGATAACGAAAAAAGTAATTGATGCAAGTATTAAACAAGTTGGGTAGACAGACCTATGCTCATGTCAGAAGGGTTTTGTACTCAAATTACAAAATGCAGTAACCAGCAACGAATAAAATCAAGAAACATGTCAAAGACGATTCAATTGGAGAAAATGTGAAATTCGAAGATCATACTATTATTAACAAAGTTGAACGAATTTTGACTTCTGAGGTATTTGTTATAGTTATACCCATAAATATCTCCTTTGATATTTTATTCAGATTTTTTAGATCACGGGTGTCCATTTGCGAGGGAGGAAACACTTTTTCATGTATTTCCCCCCTGTGCTCCCACTGAAGCAAAAACTGTCAGTTTAAGAACTGTTTTGAAAAGCTCTCATAGATAACTTTCATTTGATACTCATATCGGCTACCTTTCTTGAAATTTTTTTTCAGGGGCCACTCCTCTGTACTGTAATCATCGATTCATGGCCTATTTTTTCGAATCCTAGAATGGTTACAAAGCCCTTTTGCTAGGAGCTCTCTCCTGCCTCTTCGACTTGTTTCAATTGTATGTACTCATCTTCATGATACCTATCACTCCTGAAATTTTCATGCAAATTCTAGCAAAGCTGTAGTGTCTTAGTCGGTAAATAGCGCATATGGCTCCATAGCAATATGTGTCCATAGTAATACAGGGCACATTGCTCCATAGTAATACACGAAAATTCAAATCGCTATAACTTCGGTAAATACTATTCGATCTTTATGAAACTTTCCGAAAAGATCAATCTTATAAATAGTCATCTGTTTTATTTAGTTTAAAGGTACCGTTTAGATTTTATTCAAGAAAACGCAAAATCGATAAGTCATACTATTACTAACAAAGTTGAGTGAATTTCGACTTCTCATGTATTTGTTGTTGTTGTACTCATTAAGGCCTACATTCATGATTTTTTTCAGATTTTTCGGATGGAAGGTGTCCAATCGCGAGGGGTGGGTACGCGAAAAGTTCGTACATTTCCCCTTCCCCTGCCCCCCTTGGTACCTATAAGACAATTTTAAGACTTGTTTTGAAAAGATCTCATTGAGACCTTTCCAATGACACCCTACTCGACTACCAATGGTGAAAATTTTTTTTTAGAGGGGTCCCCCCCTATATGGGGAGAACCCCCTTAAACACCTTTGAAAAATTTTACCACCCTTGGACTTTCAAGAGGTCACCACTTCTGACCTTTCTACCAAGTTTCATGGCTGTAGCCCCTATAGTTTCGGAGAAAAAGTGCTGTGACATACAGACGGACGGACGGACGGACGGACGGACAGACGGACACAGGTCGTGATTGCAATAGGGTTTTGTATTTTAGTACAAAACCCTAAAAAAGGAAGGCATACATGGACTACAGGAAGAACAGTGGAAACCAGGCTTTCAAGTTTCTGTATATGCAAGCGAAAAAAGAATCGAAACGACTGGTGAAAGAGGCTAAATTCTTATATTTCTCAAGAAGAATGGAAACAGCGGCTGACAACTCCCGCGAAATATGGAAAATAATAAATGAGGTAAAGGATAACTCTTCAACCCAGGGTATATCACAAAACGTTCAACTGAATCCTGATGGGCCCTCTAACACATCGTGTCCACGTGACGCGGCGAACTCATTGAATAACTTTTTTTCAACAATTGGTGGAAGAATCACTAAAGAAATCGTTGCCAGTTCAGCAGGCAATGTAAATAATACAAATATCGCAATAAATTCCATCTTTCACATTCATCAAACAAATAAAAGGGAAGTCTTAAATGTAATCAATGAATTGAAAAAGAATACGGCGCCAGGCATTGATAGCATCACGATGAATGAGATTAGTATAATTAAGGAGGACATAGCCCAGATTATGGCAAATTTTATAAACGTGCATATTAGGAATGGGGCTTTTCCGGAAGAAGAAAAACTTGCAAAAATAGTTCCTATATTTAAGGGTGGTGATCATCTTGACCCGAATAACTATCGCCCGATTGCGCTGCTGACGGGATTTCGTAAGATATTTGAAAAAATACTAAATAATCGATTAACATCATTCTTAGTTGAAAACTCTATCATAAGCCAACATCAGTTTGGTTTTCAAAAGAACAAGAGTACTTTGGATGCCCTACATTCTGTCACACGTTTCATCAATCTAGGACTTGACAGAGGTGATTATGTCATCGCAATTTTTGTGGATTTGAAAAAAGCATTTGATACAGTTGATCATGATCTCTTGCTTCGTAAACTTGAATCGTATGGTATTCAGGGTAGTCCTAAGCAGTTGTTTAAGAGTTACTTGGAGGGAAGATCACGGAGAACTTTAATCAACAATGTCCTGAGCGACCATGCACCTACGGAAACAGGAGTTCCCCAAGGTTCAATACTGGGCCCAACTTTGTTCCTGCTATATACAAATAATCTAAATACATGTGGGCTGACGGGATATCACACATTATATGCTGATGACACAGTTCTACTTTATTCAGTACGAGACAAAACTGCCATTGAGAACACTATCAACGACGATCTAGGAAAATTCCATCAGTGGTTAATTGGAAACAAACTAGTATTGAACACATCAAAGACAAAATATATTGTTTTTAAGCAAAAGAACAAAGGAGACATAGATGTCGAACTAAATATTAACGGCGAAAAATTGCAAAGAGTGCTAGAAATGAAATATCTTGGTCTTATCATAGACCATCGTATGACCTGGTTACCACACATAAATAGCTTAAGAAGGCAATTAGCCCAAATAATAGGATTGTTAAGAAGATATGAGGATTTTCCAATGCACATCAAGAAACTTGTTCTAAATGCGTTTGTCCTGGCGAAATTGCATTATGGAGTACTTATTTGAAGTCAATCAGCGAAGCAACATTTAAACAGTATATCCAGGCTGCTGACCAAAGCGTATAAAAACATTCTGAAGCTGCCAATGTTTACTCAAACTAGTTTGGTTTACCAATTGGCAAAATCATTAACCTTTAGTCAAATTATTATTATGGAGAAAGCGAAGTTTATCTACAGAAATTTAAAAACTAATGGATCGGAACGAGCGCCATTAATTAAGGTATCACAGATCAACCCATATAATGTGAGGAATGCAAATCAATTCGTAATACCTTTTGCCAGAACGGATCGACTAAAGAACGATGCAACGAATGATGCTCTGCAATCTACCAGAAATGGTTAAGGAAGCAAACTCACTTATGGTATTTAAGAAAAGACTAAGGGAGCATTTAATGAGTACTGATTGAAGCGTGGACCTGTAATTCTGCTTTTATGAGCCCAGTATCTTAGGGCGTTCTTTTTTACCCTATCGGCCAGATACTGAAGTGACAGTTACTCAGAGTTTTTTTTGAATGCGTCGTATGATATTGAATTTTTTTTTATCTCTGAGAGCTGATCATGATTTTTTGGACTAGATGTTCACGAAAAGGACTAGTTCACATTATATTGTGTGCCCCCTTATACCGATGTGTTAAACATTGTCTGGGTGGCACAAAGGACCAAGCGACGAAATGTGAATGCAGATCGCACGAGCGTTGTGCGACGAAGAAAGAGTGATGGAGAGAGTGGTAGGGAATGGAGGTAATTTAAAAAAAAAAAAAAATTATGCATTATAAATTAAAGTACCAAAAATTAGTCTCAGCTAGTCCTTTTAAGCTCGATTTTAATTGTCTTTACTCCGAACATTAGTGTTACATTTCAAAGCATTCAAATGTTAAACTTGTTTCATAGTAGCTTAAGTGTTTTGTTTTGAAACATGGACTTAGGTGGGCTATTTATGATATTGAAATAGCTAGTTGACTTTTTCACATGGGCGTGCTGCATTATTAGAGTCGATGCCAAAAAATTCAGCATTTGATGACATGATCCAGGGTGATGAATTATCTTTTACTTCATTTATTATTTTCCATATTTCGTGTGAGTTGTCCGCCATTCCTCAAAAAATTTAAATACGCTTGCGTCAAAGAATATAACATGAATCTTGCTTGAAGTACGAGGATGGTCCGATAAGTACATAGCCTCACCGCCCGATGGCACTTTTATTTCAAAGAGATTCACTATCATGTAATACATTTTTGAAGACGGCTACTGTCAAAATTTCAGCTGAACCGGACTCGCAGTTTTTTTTTTTTAAACACGTGTGGTCCGCGAATTTTACAAAAAAATAATGAAAGAGCAATATCGTCTGCTGATTCGATTCTTGTTTTTAGAAGGAATACACGGTGACTCTGCTCTATGATGGTGACCGTGGAAAATTTGTTTAATGATTTTCAACGTGGTTACACGTAGCTTTTTGATGGGCCACGCCCAGGTACCCCAAAAACGGCTTCCATGGACGATACCGTAACAAAAATCCACGAGCTCATATTAGCAGGCCGCTGATTGAAGATGTACGAGATAGCTGAGATAGTAGGAATCTCAAAAGACCGCGTGATTCATATTTTACATGAAATTTTGGGCATGAGAAAGGTGTCGGCACAATAAGTGCCGCGTTTGTTCACTCCAGACAACAAATGCAACCGTGAGACCACTTCAAAGCAGAGTTTGATGTTATTCGAGCGCAATCCGAAGGAGTTTCAGCGTCAGCGACCATCGACAAAACATGGCTCCACTGGTACACACTAGAGATCAACGAGGAGTCAAAACAGTGAAACTCATCCGGCATACGTGCTCCAAAGACGACGAAGACTGTCTTATCGGGGGAAAGGTGATGGCTATTGTTTTCTGGGATTTACTAGGTGTGATATTCATCAACTACCTATAGAAGGGCGAAACAGTCACAAAGCTTTACTTTGCCGAATTATTGGGCCAATTTGGCGCCAAATTGCAGAAAAGGCCCAATTTGTGCTTTTCCACCATGGCAACCGACCGGCTCACACCTTTGCAGTCACCACAACCAAATTTGTCGAATCGGGCTGGGAATTGCTACCCCATCCACCATATTCTTCAAATTTGTCCCCGTATGACATCTTTTTTGTTTCCAAACTTGAAAAAATCGCCCACCGGTCAGAAATTTGAGTTGAATGAAGAGGTCATCACCTACTACTTTGTAAACCTAAAAAAAAACATATTTTTCAGTCGTGTTAAAGAAGTTGGAGCGTCGGTTAAGTGGATCAAGCTAAGAGGAGATTATGTTGAGATATAAATGGCTACTTTTCCAAAATGTTCGTTTTTCTTTTGTAGGCTGAGTACTTATCAGAACACTCTCATATTCTTTGTGTCTTGTTTCGAATGGCCTTTTGCAAAATCAAGCCATTTTTATTTATTTCAGAATAGGTTGACTGTGATACTTAGCGTTATGTAGCGCATTTTGTATGTTTTGTTAGTTAAAAATTTTAACCGATGCAGCCAGCAAAAACAATTAAAAAAATATTGGGTGATTCATTATGAGGTTTGGATTTTGATCTCAAATACAAAGCATAAAGTTGGATTCGATATTAAAAGTTTTATTGTAAGTCGAAAGAACAATCTATGACATTTACTTTTTAAAGACTATCTTGTTTAAAATTTGACCGCGGCTACACTGTAAATGGTGCATCATGAGGGCTCAATTTTGGACGACGCATTTGATTCGTTACGGTCTTTAGCCACACTCTCAGCTACACCCGCTGTATTCTCTTCGCGACATGCTGGATTTGGTCTAATCGGTCGAGTCTCATCCCATAATGTATGCTGGGTTTCAAATTTGACGATGTTATTGGCTATAGTCGTTTCGGTAGGTCGACGATACACACCATAAGTTCCTCTAAGAGGACACAAAACATTTTTCACAGAAGGCTGATTTTCGTTATGCACAATTCGGATTCGTTGTTGCGGTGGAAGTCTTCCTACGATGATTTGTCAAACAATGCTGAATAAAAATTACAGTACGATTTGACAGGAATTACGCATAATCTGTCAAAAAAGCCTATTGAAAATCAAAACTCATAGTGAATCATCCTTTATATGGTTGTTATGCATTTTAATTTGCCACCATTTTATTTTCAGTCTATTGGCCTCAATGTTTGAGTAGTCATAATAACATATGAATGTTTTAAAATATTTCTAGAAATTTCTTCATTTATTTTCATTAAGTAGAGTTTGGGTCCTTTGCGCATGTGTATTACACAGTATCACGTGTAATTGTTGTTGTGATTGATAAACTTCAATCGTGTATAACTTGGATGGTTACGACTTAATTTTTAAGAAGCTTCCAGAAAGCGTTTTACATTAGAAAATTGAAGTACAAATTTTCAGCAAATTTAAGGGTCATCCTTCGATTTTATAGATGAAAACGTAAGATTCAGAAAATGTTCTATTATTAACAAAGTTGATCCAATTTTAACTTGTGTGACATTTGTTGGCTTTGTACTCATAAAGACGTACATTAATGATTTTTTTCAGATTTTTCTTTTCAAAGATGTCCAACCGCGAGGGGGGGGGGGGGGGGGGGGCACACATTTTTCGTACATTTTCACTCTCCCTGCATCCTTCCTTGATATTGCCTTTTGTTTAGAACGTGCTTTGAAAAATTCTCACCAAAACCTTATATTTCACACGTATATGGGTTATGTTTGGTAAAAACCAAATGCTTGCGAGTAACCCCTATATATAGGGAGAACCCTCTTGAACACCTTAAAATATTTTTTTACACTGCAAATTTTGAGAGGGCATCACTTTTGACCTACGTAGAAAATTTCATCACTATAGCTCATGTGGTTTGCGAGAAAACTTGCTGTGACGCACAGACAAACCGACGGACGGACGAGAAGGACAGACAAATCGCGATTTTCGTGAAAATATTTTACAATCCCTTTAAAAATGGTCTTCTGTATAAATACTTCCAAGTGAAGCCATTAAAAATGTTTCGATGAAAAGTATTCATTATTTCAGTTGCTACTAAAATAGTGAATCACGCTTGCTTTCTGACCTTTAGGAGCCGCCACCTTGAATGCATTCATTTGGTTTTAATTTTTTTTAAATTTTATTGTCCTGAAATTTCATCAATCAATGTGCCAAGTCTCGTTCAAATCGAAGTTTCACTCTAGACAGGGTAAAAGTGTTACATTTTTAGTGAAAATGGCATCTAAAACTATAAGATTATATATGTTTGACTTGTTTATTTTTTATCCAATTTTGAGAATTTTCCTGCACAATAAAGGAACTTGGTACATAGATCCATAGTCCCAGGTTTCATCAAAATCCATTAGAGGGCCACAGAAATCTGAAAAAAATGCATATTGGAATCGCCACCATTTTGAAATTTGCCCATGGATGCTCACCAAAAATAACAAAATCTTTAGATCCAATTTTTTTAATTATCTTGAAACTAGGTTTCCTACACATCGCATCAAAATTGCGACTTTTAAAAGCCTTTGAAATTTCGAGTGTCAAATATCCGTTTTTTGAGACCTGACCTCTAGTTTTTTTGCAAAGTTCTTTAGATACTTATAGTTTTTACCAAACTGCCGAGTTTCATCAACATTGGCTGAAAGGTGTGGTCACAACTACAACAAAAAGCTTTTGCACGTTTTTCGACCTTTGAGCGGCCGCCATTTTGTTTCAGACGGACTGACTTTGAATTTTTTATAGTGAAATTCATCACACCGTTCAATGAATCTTTGTACAAATTTTATCCAAATCGCAGCTATACTGGTGCCAGAATAGAAATCAGGATGTTTCGTCTAAAATGGCCGTCATTTTATTTTTACTATGCTGATTTAGCTGATTAAACGTTTAGCCGAGATGTTCCTGAAAATTTGGTGAAAATTGGAGCATATTTGCGGCCGCTAGCTTGGTCACAAATTTCGTTAGATCTTTAATATATATGTACGTATATACATATAAAGGGTTTTCCAATAAGAGGTGATATTTTTCATAGCCTACTATTTCGGTAGATGTCAATTTTGAAGCTGTCATTTTTTAACGTTTGACAAGTGAAAACTACGCCATTAATAAAAATAGAACAATATTTGCTTCAACAATGCATTGAAATTATTTAAATTCACTTTAAAAATGGTGAAAATTTGGCAGAGACAGTTCGCACCTTGTCGGACCGAAATACAGAAATTGGTGGAAAAATTCGAGCTGTTGGGACAACTTAGTAATAAATAAAACCCGTGCACGTCACTCAAGAATAGCCGAGAATATAGCTGCTGTAGCCGAAAGTGTTGAAGAAAACCCAGGTTTGTCCATTCCTCGTTGTTCTTTGGAATTAGGCATTCCACAAACGTCATTACACCGTATTTTGCATAAAAATTTGGGTCTTAAGGCTTATAAAGTTCAGTCAATACAAGAACTCAAGCCGGTAGATCATCAACAACGTCGTGTCTTTGCTGATAGGGTCCTTGAAATGCATGAAAATGAGCGGGAATTCCATCGAAAAATCATCTTGAGTGATGAGGCCCATTTTCACCTCGGTAGCTTCGTCAACAAGCAAAATTGTTGAATCTGGGGCTCAGAAAACCAGAGAATAATTGTTGAAACGCCTCTTTATCCTCATCGTGTGACTGTTGGGTACGGTTTATAGTCCGGCGGAGTCATTGGACCTTACTTTTTCGAAAATGTGGCTGGAGCAACAGTTACGGTGAATGGATTACGCTATCGAGAAATGGTTAATGATTTTTTATGGTCGGAATTAGATGGTGTTGATCTGGACAACGTTTGCTTTCAACAAGACGGCGCTACATGCCACACAAGCAACGAAACCATTGATCTTTTACGGGAAAAGTTTCCGGACCGTGTTATCTTCCAAAGAGGTGATCACAATTGGCCACCGAGATCTTGTGATTTAATACCTTACAATTTCTTCCTTTGGGGCCACGTGATAAAAAAGATCTACGCCAACAGCCCAGCATCGATTCAATACCTCAAAGATGAAATTCGTGAAGCTATCGAGGACATAGGGCAGCCTTTTTGCGATTTGGTTATGGAAAATTTCATGAAAAGGATATGGTTCTGTAAACGTGGTCGTAGTGGTCATTTGCATCATTTTATTTTTTGCTATTAACGGTATACCTTCTTATTAATAATGAAATAAACATTCGATCATTTATATTAAAAAATGGTATTTTGCTTTTAATATCAAAATAACACCTCTTTTTGGAAAACCCTGTATATCAATTATTGTTGAAAAGTTATCAATATTTCGATTAATTGATAGTTTTTGCCCAAACGTAATCCTATAAAACATCAAAATTTTTTAAAGGGATATCCCCTTATAACGAAGTAGCCCTTAAAAAAATTTTTGTATCAAAAGTAGTTGAGTGGTGTATCAAACGAAAAGTCTGGTTAGAAGTTTTAGAATCTGAAACAAAAACGTCATTTTATGTAACAGACGGGTGAGGGGGAGGCAAAATGTACCAAAATTTTGTGTAAACCCCTCAGCTTTGAACCAAAAAATCTGAATAGAAATGACGGAGGTGGGATTTAATGTAATGAGCTCAAGGGAAACAAATACCTCAGAAACCGAAATTCACTCAATTTTGTTAAAAATAATAAGATATAGCAATTCTACGTTTTCTCCCGTAAAAGCAAAACGGTACCCTTAAGCTCCTTGGGATTTTGCGATTATATAAATTAAAACAAAAGGTTTGTGTTTAACAGAATTTGATGAAAATCGGATCATAATCAAGCTTTGTAGTCATCTTAAGGTTTGAATTAGGATGACAAGAAATCACTTCTGATAGGAGCACTCTCTTGCATACTCATCTTATTTGATTTGAAATTAGCTATTAAATAAAAAAATAATAAATCTAACACGAAAAGTCCGTTTTATTGGTACCTACTAGAACGGATAACCCGGTACTAGAACTGGAATGTGCTGCCGGTAGATATAGAAACAAATGTTATTCGTATTAGCTAAACTTTTTAATTGGATCATTTCACCCTTTTCACATCAACTTAATGTAAATCTATACGACAAATTTGCTCTTCATTTTGAAGCTTTATCTAACGTCGCGCGGATATCGATCACTCTTTCGGGTGGCTCCGATAGCTTTTTAAATTACTTTTTATGGAATTGTTTGCAGCTACGTATATATGAGTTGCATATTTTGAATAATATTTTTTCTGAAAAATTATTAGACGCGCAACGTTAGATAAGCTTCAAATGTAGAGCGAATTTGTCGTATAGATTTGATCCAATTAAAAAAAAAAAAGTTTAGCTAATACAAGTACTTACAAGAGAAATTTAACTTGAATATAACTTGCAGATACAAAAACATATTGAGTTTGCATAAGTAGAAAAATTAAAAATTAACTCCCTCACCTCTGCGCATGGTGGTCGCCATCACCGGTGTGTATCTAAGTGTGATGGCCTGTGGAGAATTAGTGCACACGTCGAAACCACATTCTTCTAACATTTTTCTTCTCTAATAATTTTTCAGAAAAAAAATTATTCAAAATATGCAACTCATTTATACGTAGCTGCAAACAATTCCATAAAAAGTAATTTAAATGTTATTCGTTGTCTTGAAAAAAGTTGCACATTTTCTTGAGATTAATTTTTAAGAGGTGTATGTAAAGTTTTTTGATTAACAGTACCAAAGCAAGTAGAACCTTTGAAGAATAATTATAGCAAAGTAATCATCGTTGAAGCAGAGAAGGCAAGCTTTGATTTGTGTCAGTAAGTAGAGCGTAATGAAAACGACAGAGTATAGTGCCAAGAAAAAGCAGCTGGAGTCTGCTGAATATTGGAAAAGAACGACTTCTTTATTTAAAGGGAATTTTTTTGCTTAAAAATACATATGTAGTTTATAAGCATTTGCATAAGTTTAACCTTGAAATATAGTAAGGTTTTCATCTAACATGCTAACGAAAAATAAGTACGAATATTGCAATATCTTCATCTTCAGGTTTAGCATATTTTGTAGATATTTCAGTACCTTTTCTGTATAATCGAATTTCATGAAAGCAAATTTTCTGTTCTCTTTATGAGAATTAGATGGACGCTTTATTGTTAGTATTTCTTAAAAAATAACATTAATTTAATGTCATGCTTACAAAGTTAAACATTAATTCGCACCAAACCTGTACCTTTATATGAAAAAATATGAAAATATAATTCAGTTAAGATTGCTATCATGCTCATAATTGGAATATACATTTACCTTATTCATTGACAAGCATATTCTTCATCATGTTGACATCATATTATCAACATCCAAGGCTCCATTTTTTCTTTCGACAGCAGGCATAACAGCAACGCTATACGAAAGATCTTTATCGTAATCGCAGACACAGGGATGATGACTACACGAGTCATGGAGGATACAAAAACCAACTACAAGCATAACGTTTTTCCTTAATGATTATTATTAGCAAGTTTTCATCTTTGAAAGGCCAAGGCATGAAACAGATAGGAAAAGGCAAGGCAAGAGCACGAATTCAAATCTGTATAATTCTACCCTCATTATTTCATCATCCTGTGAATTAATATTATTCAGATTGAAAGAAGGGTGGAATGAATTGGACGACGAATTGCAGTCATCTCGTTTAATGGATGAAAATGGAATGATTGAATGAAATTCTCATATTAATTAGTCGAAAATGAGAAGATTCTTGCCAAAATATTGTTCGTGTTTAATTTAGACTTAGATTAGGCTCAAAAGGATTATTCTGGTCAGGGTTTGTTACGAGAAATTATAAAAATTCATTACTGTGGAAATGTAATAATTAGTGTTGAAAAGTCTAAAATAAAATATCTCTAATTTCACGAAGCAAAACAAACAGAAATAAATTTCAGCAAAAAGGATAAATCTAGTCTTAGCATGTCACTTTCCATGAATAAAATTTCTCTGAAAAAATATGTCATTTCTCGGTAATGAATGATCCTTTATGGGATTAAGCCCCCAATCCCTAAAGTTAAGAAGAAAACACAAAAAAAAATACAACACCGATTTCATGGCGCTTTCAAGAAATATTATTTCACTCAACAGATGCGTACACATATGCGGATTTTTTTCATTGAAGCAAATGCCTATGTAATTTACTCTACATCTTATCATCTTGGAATTGATATTCGGTGAGGGTGCTCTTCGTATACCGGGAAAACGACGATCTAAGCATCTTGCTTTAAATGGTATTACAAAATTCATTTTCAATTTTCATTCACATCCTGCTAACATCATCTTACACAGTTTGTTTCTACAGTAACTGTTTCACAGCATTAGCCTTACCCTTTTAGCTTATTAGAAATATAATCTAACTGCAGCACTGAATCTGCGGCAAATTACATGGCATGTAGCATTTTTTTCCCCGAAAATAGCTTTTTGGTAGGGAAGTCAATATTTCATTTATATGCGTGGGCATTTGCTATGGATATGCGGAATTAAGGAAAAAGAGACTCATCACAATTTATCCAGATGTAGACACAGATATTGCGGATTTTGATATTGGGCGTTAGAGTTATTCATATGAAATAACATTTCCAAGGAAGTTCAATACTCGTATATGTATGTATGTATGTAGAGTTGAGAGAGGGATATTAAAAAAATAGATTTAATGTCCAGATAGTAACTATAGAAAACCAAACACAATTTTAAGGTAAGTTGCTCAAGAGCTGAGGTACTCTATATGAAATAAATATATATTCGGGATGTAACGAACTTAGTAGTCAGCGTGGTGTAGTGGTTAGAGCGCTCAACCCGTAAGCTGAAGGTTCCTGATTTGAGTCTCGTTGGTGACAACGAGATTTGTTTTGAGTGATTGTTCGGAGGACTATAAGCCCGTTTAGTTATGATACGTACTGGGGTTAAGATCAATTCTGTACTAATTTAAAAGCTATGGCCGGGCGAATGCAATTACGAAGTTCATATTTAATAGAGCGTCCACAGCCTAAGCGCAAACAAACCATATGGGACGAATTAGATGAGCAATTGTGTGAAATAATGAAAAACGTCAATCCGACGGCAGGTGCTATTATCGAAGTAGATAAATACTACGAAGTGGTTTTAAAAAAAGATGCCCACCTTAGACTTAGACCTTCCGAGTGCACTTTTAGCAAAGCGGACCAGGTCCTTACCACTCGGAGGAACTATTGAAGTTAATTTTATGATTGTATGTGTAATTGCCTGTACTTGTACTTTCAGAACAGAACAAAGAATCAGTGCAGTTGCTTAGAACATGTCACCGTGTGTACATTATATACGAAATAGGTGCAAAAAATGAATTCATAGAGAAGAAATCTTGCTTATTATTTTATTACTGCAAAATCCGAATAGATTATGGGGCCAGACCCCTGTGAGTGATAAGCAAAGAGCAGATAAGGTAGTGAGGAAGTGATTCAAAAGTTCAATAGAAAAACGTACTTCCTCCTTAGTGTTCATAACATGAAATGGAGTTAGAAAAAACTATAAATCACGAAAAATTCGATGGTATGAATTTCAAGCAATGAAAATGCCAACTGAAATGTGCATTGCGTGCCAAAGGTTAAAATATTTATACCTCCAAACCAGAAACTAATGCGGCGCAATGGAATAAAGATGACGGCATGGCAATGTTCATAATAACATTGGTGATGGATCTGAAACAAATAGTAATCATCGAAAATTGTGAGTGACTAAACTCGAGACCACTTATGAACCAAAATCTGAGATGACTAAAATGATGCTTCATGAACGATTTTACCAGTATAAAATGTCATTCATCAAAAGCATTGCTGATCATATTGCAAAAATTAAAAGCCTCGCAAAGCAAGTGAAAGAAAATGGAGAGGCTATAAGGGACAATGCAATTATGAATCAGGCCTTAAGTACACTGTCTCCGAAGTACAGATCTCTCCGTCTGAAGAAAACGAAACAGCATCGTTAGTGCAAAAACAAACCTCAAAGAAGAGAAATTCTCAATATAAAAAACCAAAAAATGAATTAAAAGGAAAATCATATCGTTTTGTTTGCTATAACTGGGAAATGCGGTCACTTTGCAAAAGGTTGCTGTGCTCCTAAACAGAATCATGGAAAGAAAAATAATAATAAAAAGTGACTGGAAAGACAGTGGTGAGGGTAACAAATGAATTTTAAACAGCGGTGCTTCAGCTCACATATCATACAAATGAGAACATTTTGTTGATCTATATGAATATACAGGGTCCTCTCTGAAACTTGGAAATCAAGAAGCCATAGAAGTGGCTGGGCAAGGGTATATTTTGATAAATAAATGTGTCAGTGGACAGTGCGTGATCAGTATGCTGAAAAATGTGCTCTATGTACCGAAAATGAAAAGAAACTTGTTCTCAGAAG
Source organism: Odontomyia ornata (assembly GCA_963969285.1). Classification (NCBI taxonomy): domain Eukaryota; kingdom Metazoa; phylum Arthropoda; class Insecta; order Diptera; family Stratiomyidae; genus Odontomyia; species Odontomyia ornata. The sequence goes on along the minus strand of OZ017738.1, from coordinate 134,787,923 downwards.
GAGCAGTTGCAAGACAAGGTTATAATACCTGTATTATTAAGAAACAAACTTATGCCCTGATTTATAAAAACAATAAAAAAGTTATGTGTAATTGTTTGCAAGAAAACAACATACACTTGCCAGGAAAAGTATCCGTACATGCAAGATAACAAAGTTATCGGTGTATTAAAAAGGATATGTCCATTTAATTTGAATACTTTCTTTTAAAATATAAAATCTACACTTTTGCATGATTCCCAGTATGTTTCATATACTTACTATTTAAAAAGACTTGAAACTCAAACAAAATCAATTTATAGCAACACAATAGACCAGAAAAAGTATCCGTGCCGAACCAACGGGGGGATTCCCCGTGTTACGCGATGATATATGCAGATGCATATTAATGTTTTTAGGTCCAATAATAGTTCTAATTTAAGTTGTGATAGGTATAAAAGTGAGTGCAGTTTTTTTAAATTTTTGTACACTAGAATACATGATAACGCAAAAAATTAGCAAAACCAGTGCTGAGGAGAGGAACATTATCCTGAAACTTAAGAGTGAAGCGAAAAAATACCGCGAAATTGATCAAATAGTAGGCAAAACTCACTCCTCCGTCCAGTATGTGGTGAAAACATTTAATACAACTGGTTCATTTTATATCAAAGCCTCGTTGTGGTCGACTCACTATACTGACTGAACGCGAAAAAAGAAACGTTTTTAAGGCAGTTATTAAGAATTCTCGAGTAACCACTTCCCAAATTGTTACAGGTATAAACAAGTCGGGTAGACAGACCTATGCTCATTTCAGAAGGGTTTTGTACTCAATTTACAAAATGCAGTAACCAGCAACGAATAACTGTAAAATCAAAAAACACTTCATGTTCGAGGATCATACTATTATTAACAAAGTTGAAAGAATTTTGACTTCTGAGGTTTTTGTTAAAGTTATACCCATAAATATCTCGCTTGATAATTTTTCAGATTTTTTAGATCACGGGTGTCCATTCGAGAGGGAAGAAACACATTTGTCATGTATTTCCCCCCTGTGCCCTCACTGAAGCAAAAATTGTCAGTTTAAGAACTGTTTTGAAAAGCTCTCATAGAGAACTTTCATTTGATACTCATATCGGCTACCTTTCATGAAATTTTTTTCAGGGGCCACTCCTCTGTACTGTAATCATCGATTCATTGCCAATTTTTCGAATCCTAGAATGGTTACAAAGCCCTTTTGCTAGGGGCTCTCTGCTGCCTCTTCGACTTATTTCATTTGTTGTACTCATCTTCATGATACCTATCATTCCTGAAATTTTCATGTAAATCCTAGCAAAGCTGTAGTGTCTAAGTCGGTAAAAAGCGCATATGGCTCCATAGCCATATGTTTCCATAGTAATACAGGGCATATTGTTCCATAGTAATACTGGAAAATTAAAAAAAAAACAAGTTGGGTAGACAGACCTATGCTCATGTCAGAAGGGTTTTGTACTCAACTTACAAAATGCAGTAACCAGCAACGAATAAAATCAAGAAACATGTCAAAGACGATTCTATTGGAGAAAATGTGAAATTCGAGGATCATACTATTATTAACAAAGTTGAAAGAATTGTGAATTCTGAGGTATTTGTTTTAGTTATACCCATAAATATCTCCCTTGATAATTGATCCAGATTTTTTAGAAACACATTTTTCATGTATTTCCACCCCCCCCCCCCCCCTGTGCCCCGTCTGAAGCAAAAACTGTCAGTTTAAGAACTGTTTTGAAAAGCTCTCATAGAGAACTTTCAGTTGATATTCATATCGGCTACCTTTCATTAAATTTTTTTCAGGGCCCACTCCTCTGTACTGTAATCATCGATTCATGGCCTATTTTTTCGAATCCAAGAATGGTTACAAAGCCCTTTTGCTAGGAGCTCTCTCCTGCCTCTTCGACTTGTTTCAATTGTATGTACTCATTTTCATGATACCGATCATTCCTGAAATTTTCATGCAAATCCAAAGCTGTAGTGTCTAAATCGATAAAAAGCGCATATGGCTCCATAGCCATATATTTCCATAGGGGCATATTGTTCCATAGTAATACGGGAAAATTCAAACCGCTATAACTTCGTTAAATACTATTCGATCTTTATGAAACTTTCAGAAAAGATCAATCTTATAAATAGTCATCTATTCGCTAAATTTTATTGAATTTACGGGTACCGTTTAGATTTTATTCAAGAAAACTTAAAATCGATAAATCATACTATTACTAACAAAGTTGAGTGAATTTTGACTTCTCATGCATTTGTTGTTGTTGTACTCATTAAGGCCTACATTCATGATTTTTTTCAGATTTTTCGGATGGAAGGTTTCCAATCGCGAGGGGGGGGTACGCGAAAAGTTCGTACATTTCCCCTTCCCCTGCCCCTCTCGATACCGATAAGGCAATTTTAAGACCTGTTTTGAAAAGATCTCATTGAGACCTTTCCAATGACACCCTACTCGACTACCAATGGTGAAAAACTTTTTTTGAGGGGTCACCTCCCTATATGGGGAGACCCCCCTTAAACCCCTTTGAAAAATTTTTCCACCCTTGAACTTTAAAGAGGTCACCACTTCTGACCTTTCCATAAAGTTTCATGGCTGTAGCCACTATAGTTTCGGAGAAAAAGTGCTGTGACATACAGACGGACGGACGGACGGACAGACGGACAGACGGACACAGGTCGTGATTGCAATAGGGTTTTGTATTTTAGTACAAAACCCTAAAAAGTTCGTACATTTCTACTGCCCCCCTTGGTACTCATAAGACAATTTTAAGACTTGTTTTGAAAAGATCTCATTGAGACCTTTCCAATGACACCCTACTCGACTTCCAATGGTGAAATTTTTTTTTTGAGGGTCGCCTCCCTATATGGGGAGACCCCCCTTAAACCCCTTGGAAAAATTTTTCCACCCTTGAACTTTCAAGAAGTCACCACTTCTGACCTTTCTACAAAGTTTAATTGCTGTAGGTTCTATAGTTTCGGAGAAAAAGTGTTGTGACATATAGACGGACGGACGGATGGACGGACGGATGGACAGACGTCCGTCTGTCCGTCCGTCCGTCCATCCGTCGTGATTGCAATAGGGTTTTGTATTTTAGTACAAAATCCTAAAAACTCTTTTGGCAAGGTTCGCCACGAAGATACCATACGAAAAATAATATACTAAAGAGAGATGGATATCGCTGACGCATAGCACGTAAGAAGCCATACATTTTGGAAGTGAACAGGAAGAACGTGTGGATTTCGCAAAAAAATGTATAAACAATCCTCTAGAGCCTTGAGAACAGGTCCTATTTTCGGACGAAAGCAAATTTTGCATATGTGGCATTAAAGGAAGAAAGGTAGTGTGGCGGAAGAGCGGTACTGCCCTCGAAAAAGAAAATCTCGTCCCAACCTTGAAATATAGTGTAGGTGGTGTGATTGTCTCGGGGTGTATGGCGGCAGAAGGAGTTGGCCAATTTGTGTTTATAGAATCAACTATGGAGCAATATGGTTACCTTAATATTTTGAAGGCGAATTTGAAGCAAAGCGTTCAGCAGTTGAGGCTTGGTGACGATTTCTGGTTTCAGCAAGATAGTGATCCCAAGCAAATAGCACACAATGTAAAGCTTTGGTTGCTCTACAACACAAAACATCAATAATGATAAATAGTCGCTAGTTTTTGAAGTGTTGTGATCGGTTTAGGGTATTAGCAACAAATACGCATATCACTTCAAACCTCAACTTCACACAACTTTAGCGAAGGTTGCTAATTGCTTCGGCTCTCACGACCGGTTGCGAATCCAGTACTCTCTATATCTATAGTTCAGGTGCTTTTCGGGTTCGATTCAAAAATCGCCATAACATTGACTTTGAGCGAATGAATGGCGAAGCAGCAGATGCAAACTCAATAGCAGCTTTGGGTTGGATTCGTGACGAATGGGCACAGATAAGAGAGGGTTATAGATGGGTTATTATGCAGGCGAGACGGGACTTTTCTTCAATAGGTTGCCTAACAAGACTCTCAAATTTCGTGGTCTAAAGAAACGATTACTGTCCTCGAATGTGCCAATTTATCGGGCACCGGAAAAAGAAATATGCTTGTTATTGGAAAATTTAAAAATTCGGGTTGTATAAAAAATGTAAAAATATTGCCTGCAAATTATACCTCAAATGGGCGGGCTTGGATAGCATCAGATATTTTCACGATTGAGTTACGGTCCTGAGACGAGCAGCTGAGAAGGCAAAGAAATAAGATTTTGTTAGTTGTAGACAACTGCGCCGCTCACCCAAATGTCCAGACTCTGGAAAATACTAGCTTGAATTTTTTTCCTCGCAAGTGCACGTCTGTTCTGTAACCGATGGACCATGGCGTGATAAAGTGCCTAAAATCCTATTGCTGAAGGTAACTTTCAGGAAAGCCATTTGTGATACATTTCTAGGCTAGTTCTGATGAAATACATTGACACAGCTGAGGATGCTCAAAATATCAAAATAAATTTGCCAGATGGCATAGAAATGTAAGCAAAATCCTGGCAACAAGTATCGCCAACCACCATTAGAAACTGTTTCCAGCATTCGGGACTTAAAATCGATTCATCAAACGACGAAGGCGGCCTTCCTTTGAGCGAATGGATTGAAAGGGTTCAAGCAAGAGAAGAGGACGAGCGTCCATTAAGCTCTTGGTTTTATGAAAATTGTAGAGCTACTATTAAATTTCAAGACCTTGATTTGTTTGAGAACATTGATTCTGATATTGTATCAAGAAGTATAGTAAGTAGAATCAAGCCACCAAAGTGGCACTGACGATGAAGCCACTAAGCAAAAAAAGCATCAAAATTGAGGATGCAATAAATTCGATAAAAAATGGGACAAGATTTTTGGAAACACACGAGCTCGCGGTAGATGGTACCTTAGAAGCATCTCTTTTCATTGTTAGCTTTCTGCAGAAGCAAACACTAAAAATAAAATATAAGATAACTGACTTTTTAAGACTTTGTAGACAAACGGGGGAATCCTATCAATTTTTTGGAATTTTACAATCCATTTTGATCTAGCAGTCTATACTTTTGAATAATGAATATATGGACGACAATTTTTGTGAATGGATACAACTTTTTTCAACAGTCTGCTATAACGTACTGTTGGTTTGTAGTAATCGAGCAGTTGCCTAAGCAAACTGTTCGGAAACCAACATAATGCTGATCCAAATTTCAATTGTAAATTTAAAATAATATTAATCATTTAAATTTGCAATTGAAATCTGGACACCCCTTTACAACGGAGCCTTTCCCCGAATTACGCTTTCGCAATACAATGGAAAGTGGATGGGAGGCTTGTTAACTGCCGTTGTGAGGAGTCCCGCAAAGCAACGAGCAGCAACAACGGGGTGTCTTTGATTGATCGTGAGCGGAACATGTCGGGAGAACCGCGTCGGCAAGCGTTATAGGAGTTGCAATAATTCCCCAACTTGGCGTACATTTAGCGATTCATGAAAACCGCATTCCGAAGAATTCCAAAATCAAGTTCGTGGGTTGAAAGTGCATTTAAAGTGCATTTAAATGAATTTAAAGTGCATTTAAATGAATTACGCATAAGACCATGAGTCCACCCGCGCGTCCATGACCGAATTCTTTACAACAAAACAAAGATTCGTCACCAATTGCGAACGTTTGTTAGTTCTTCGTGTAGTAGTCATAGCGTGTTGTCATGTCTAACATCTGATTCAATCCGTTCCGAATTAACATCAATCTGTTGTGTAATAATTTGTTTGAAAATCCACAAGTTTATCTTTTCACTCGCATTGTCATCATCAGCCTTTTGTGCCGTCGCTCACAAGGATATGGTCCATTTTCTATTTCTGTTCAATACTTGAAATTTTCGTCGCAGAAAAGTTTAGTTTTGGCGTAACAACAAAAGTGATGTAAAAAGTAATTTTTCATCACTTTCATTTGAGTCACGACAAAGGAAAGAATTTACGAGAATTCACGTTTTCCTAAGCGTTGAATTCGTAGTTAAGTGCGTGATTGGGAATTATACAAAGGCCGATGCACTGCTACCACTTTCATCGTACGCTCAGCATAACCTAAGTTCACCGGATTTGAACGAAACTCAAAATTCTGGAGCCCTTCACAAACCAAGTATCTGCTGCTGTTGGAAATGATTATCCACCGCGTACGATCTGGCAAGTTTGATAGTCACAAAAGTATGTTTTGCATATTGTGTTGGTGCGCTGCGAAGACAAATGAAAATGCTTGGCCAACTGACATTTGTTTTAAGTGTCTTGGAAAATTTGTCGATTAGGATTGTTGTATACATCAGTGGATCATTATGAGATACACAAATTATGGTTCATCGTGTTTATAGCTTCAAGTGAGGAGTACACGTTTATGTGTTGCTGCATAGTTTTTCTAATTGAAAAATAGCTTGTTCATTGGACGCAAAAGAAACAGGTGCCAGCTATTGCTTGGTTCATCAAAACAAATATTGCAAACCTGGCGTGTATAGCGTTTTTGCATTGTTTGAGTACATGGTGATACTATCTAATATAGCCTTCCATACATTGGCTTATCATAACTTCCACCGAAAAAAAAAAGTTGTTCACTGTAGTTCCGGACTGCCCAAAATAGTTCCACAAACAATAAAGTTAGCACAGTACTGAAGAGCTCAGTCTTATACATAGTAATGGACACGATTATTTTAAGCAGAGCCTTAATTACAAGGGAAGCAGTTTGCGATTCCAATGACATTTAATCAAGCTTGGTGAAGCGAATATTAACTCTGACGTATTTCATTATAATGTATAACTCCAGTCAGCAGATGCAGACTAATGAAATGAGAAGATACCATTCTGAAAATGAAAAGCCAATTGTTACCCAAAATCACAATTCATCAAGCGATGGAAAAAAGTAATCATTAACCATGATTCAATAATACTAGTTTGGCCGCTCCACAGTAAGTTTCTGCATTCAATTTCTTACTAATCGAATTTTTCAGAGGTTTCCAGCTACTGTAATTTCGTCGATTTAAATAGGAGAGTATTACATGTTGTGGATCCATTAATTAAAACGTGTACAAATAACGATTCGATTTATAGCAAAACGCGAAGCTTTTATTCTGCTTTGTATATTGAGTGATACGAACAAAGTGTTGCAAGATATCGTCTTAGTTACATTCACTACGTCTAGGGAAAGATGAAATTTTTACGGTTTAAAGCTCCTAAAAACCCACCAAATGAACGTGTGCCTAGGTTAAGAATTGGCTATCTGTGTGATGAATAAGAAAGGTGCTAAATAGCTAATTGTTGTTTTGATAAGAGCTTACGTCCACGATCAATAATTTTCGGAAAATACTGACACTTTAAATTTTTGATTGGGTCATAATCAATTGAGTTTGCTTGTCCATATGTTTCTACTTGTTGTTTTACAACGCGTGTTAATACTGTTTTCAGTGAAAATGTAACTAGCCCTTCTTTATATTAAATATAGTTTTGCGAAGAGGGTGATTTATATTCTTTTGAAAATAGTCGATTCAATCATATATTTAAATTTAATTTTAAGTGAATAACAGACTAATGTTAAAGCAATATATCACCACCTGACCATTAAAAAAGAAAGGAAAGACAAAAATACGTTCCAGTAAATTTAAACTTAATTGTTTCAAAGTTTAGGATGAAGCTTGGATTTTGCCAAATTAAGCAGTCTTAACTAGATCTGATCTCATAACTGAAAAAATCAGCCATTTTGTCATACTTTCAAACCGTATTAAAAATGAGTCATTTTCATCGAGTACTTTCAGTTTAGCTAGTTTCAATCAAAACCCATTTCGACATTTTATTGTGTGTCTTTCAAAAATAAAAAACTGAACTGAATTTTTGTTTCTGTAACTTGTTATTATTATGAATACAATGAATTATTAAACATATACCTTCGGTCTTTCCTTTTCCCTAACCTGACTGAGTAAAAGACCCGGTACGATGGCAGGCCCCTCCACTGAAATGAGCTAGCCATCGGGCGTGGTCTTCTCTTTTTTTGTTTTATTGGGGCTTTTGCCGGGTAGAGTGGCCTTCCGCTCACGTGCCCTTTTATGGTATCGAGTTACGTGTTTCCATCGCATTATACTATAACATAAATTGACCACGTCTATATTTTTCATTTGATGGAAAAATTCATGCAAATTATGTTTGTATGAGTTTTTTACTCAAATGGGAAATATATGGGCACGTCTACGTTTGGATCTTGATCCGGTTGAGAGGGTGCGAGGGGGCACCGCTTCCACCTGGATGCCTGACTCTTATTTGTGGGCCATAAGTATCGTCGGTAACGACGAAGTCTCTCAAGTCCGTCCGTTGTTTCCCGACCCAACTTGTTCTTTGAACAAGCAATTTCAACCCTTAGTAGGTTACATCGGCCTTGTTACCAGTCGATCGGCATTTGAAATTTTTTTATACGTGCATGCGAAATTTTTTGGTAGTAGGTCTTATGCTGAGGAAAAGAAACCACCCCACAGCACCACAACGCTAGCCTGCCAGCGCATTCACGCGTCCCTAGACAAGGCCAATCTCGGCGGATCTCACCATCCTCTTTCGCCGAGGCAGCAGACCATCGCTGCAGTCCTATACGGACATATATCTACCTATATCACTACAGGTTGCAACGTTCTTCTTGTTGGGGTCCCCTCAAGGTACGTTATACCCGGGTTACACTTTATATATATATATATATATATATATATATATATATATATATATATATATATATATATATATATATATATATATATGTATATAAATATGTTTCTCAGGAGTATGGAATTTTCAGTTGGTAACACTTTTTAAAGGTACGTATGGTGTGAAAGCTATCATGGGTTTTATGGCTAGTTTGGTTTGCCATTTTACCATGAATGATGTAACTGATATTTGGCAATGTGATTGGTGAAACTTTAAAATAGATATATTTCAAACTAATCCAAAATCAAATGTATAAATTCAGAATGGCGGCTCCCAAGGCTCAGAAAGTAACCACAATTCGCAACTGTAGTAGCAACTGAAAAGTTGAATATTTTTTATGGAATCGATTGAAATGGCTTAAATCTCAAGTTTTTTTATAAAATAGAACATTTTCTTTTAAAACTAGCGACCAATAAAATTATTTTTTTCTTTTAAAAATCAGGCTACCTACGAGTAATATGCCGTTCCGGCTGGTGGTGCCAATTGAATTTTTTATGGGAAAAACTTCTGAACAATCACTATAGATAAAAATTAATCGACATCTGCTCCTTTGATGACCACAGTTTTTTCGTTGTTTAGTGAATTTAAATTAGGTCATACAAGCACCGAAGATGTACTTCACTCTGGAAGGCCATAAGATGCTACGAGTGTGGAAATTGTAAAGCAAGTGCATCGAATCGTTTAGAATAATCGTAAAGTGAGGTTGCGCAAGCTAGCTGAGGCCGATGGTATCTCGAAGGAATGAGCGGGGTGTATTGAGCACGATATTTTGAAGATGAGAAAGCTATCCGTGTGACAGGTGTCGCGTTTGCTGGCTGTCTGCCAAAAGCAGCAGCGCATTGATAATTCTACGGCCGCAGCGTAATAGGGAAGATATTTTTGTGCGACATTTTGTGACGATGAATAAAATTTGGATCTATTGCCATACGCTTGAGTCCAATAGGGAGCCTACAGAGTGGCTGAAAAGTTACAAAAACCGACCAATGTGGTCAAAAGTCCAACACCCGGCCGGGAGGGTACCGGCGTTCGTTTTTTGGGATGCACATTGAATAATCTTCATTATTTACCAGCAGACCATAAGAACAGTCACAGAAGATTATTATGTAGCGTTATTGGACAAACTCAACGATATATAAAAGAAAAAAACTGCCACACACACGTTCTGGAAAGCGATGGCCAAATTGCACCAATTAAGATTCAAATCGATTGCTCACTCACCGTATTCTCCCGACTTTGCCTCCAGCGGCTATTATCTGTTTCAAGTGGCTCTAGGGAATGAGATTTAGATTGAATGGGGACGTCATTATGAATACCGACGTGTATTTCGAACGTTTGGATATTTCATACTATAGATAGGGTATCGAAATGCCGGAAAATCGCTATATCAGGTATTGAAGGCAGCCGTATAGAGGCATAAATATAACTTTACCCAAAAAACGTTGTTTTAATTACAAATTCCGGGACTTAACAGCCCATGTAGTAAATGCTTTACATATGAAGTTGAGCTGCTTGCAGTATAGATCAGGTGGTTATTTCGGTAGGAAGACCACTTCAATTCAAATTGCTCTGGGAATTTGGAACAATAAATATTGTTGAAAAATTCCAAAGACTTAAATTCTAATAGACTTAAGAGCTGCAATTTTTAAAAGCTATATTGATCCACAAGCAACTCTTTAAATGAATAATTGAAATTACGATTCCCGTAAACTTCCTTACCACCATGAAATCGTTACTTTGAATGTCCTTGCTATACAATTTTTTCAACTAAAAGCAAAAATAGTGCACAGGAAAGATGAACAATGTAAAGTGCTCTCCTTTACCTTTCAACATTTCATCTCAATATTGTCAACCGAACTGTGAACACATTGTTCTGCACGTAAATACATTTGAGCGTAGTCGTCCTTTCCTCATGGACCTTTTAGTGTCTATATCAATCACTTACAAGCTGCAGAGTGAACGTTAATGGGTCTATTAACATTGACCTTATTGTTGATAGTTGCTGAGTGAAATTGTCGTTGCTTTAGCATTTATTTGATTACTTCTGTTTTATTGATTTTCATGGTGGCGAAATTGATCACGTTGGCGTTGTCGGTGCGGCAGACCTCAACGATGTCTTTTTGTGCCGTTAAAAGCTTTTACACTACCAACAACCAGCATCAATAAAGCAGAAAAAAAAAAACTTGAAAGAATTCTTCGCTGACTGGGAATCGTGCTAAAGAGATGACTGTTTGCCTAGACAGCTTAAAATTCTATTCTATCTTTCTTTTGACCCATTGTTCGCTAGGCTATTGTTTTAGATTTACCTTATTTAAGCCTTTTCGCGGAACAATCTTCTCGTTTAAATAAAGAAGTTTTGATAATAGGCTGGATTTTAATTGATGATTGTTGTATGGATTCCCAATTAAGAAGACATTTTCTTTTGTTTATTGCTAATTAAATAAAATTCAGGAAGCATTTAATGGTAGAAAGGTTTTCTCGTCAGTGATTTAATAAAGGGACGATTTAATTTTGTCCTTTGAAGAGTATAATTAGTCTATTTTCAATGGAATAGCAATGCATCTCACTATAGTCTAGACTTAACCTTGACTTTGAGGTATGTACTCGTAGATAGAGCATTCCATTCTGTAATTGCAACAGTACTCTTGAAGCTGATATAGAACGTATTATGTTTAAACATAGTTTCTAATATATGTATGTCTATAACTTCTAATCTTTTAAGTTTTAAAGCAGTATCAATTATATTTGTGCTTGTGCGAGGAATTACACGAAATAGACCTCATTTTCAACAACATGATTCGAAGCAGAGACAGTTTCAAAAACTAGAGCGTTATTGTCGACTGTAATATGAAATGATTTAATACTTCTTCGATGGAAGAAAATGTTCTCCTAATGGTAGAAGAAGTGAAGTCCAGAGACGCATCAACGAATTGTGCTTCTTCAGACTTACCAAGCCAGATGCTCGTAATCTACTCCGAGGTGGTTGCTTGTCGGCCAGCTAGTTCAGAGAGGAGTTTCGGTCGTGGGTGGCACGCGGGTAGATTACGCTCTAAAATACATTTTTATTTTCAGCCATCGATTAAATGCCCGTTTAAAAACAATTCCTTAAACATCTTCTACAATCTAACTTTACCGTTCCGTATCCCATCGTCGGCCACTCAAAACTATCAAAAACAAAAAAAAATCAAACCACGCGGTACACATCGACGCGGTGCCCGAAACAAACTACTCGAAGCCAACAACGAAATATCCTACGCTAATGAAAGTCAAAAGAACGGCACCGTATACCGAGCCAAGCTAACCGATCATTCGCGGATTGATAATAAAATCCCCCTCTCCGCCGCTTTCATTTCATTTAGAAAAACTACCTACTGGAATGGAAATTTTTTTTTTATAGTTTGCGATACATCTTATTTTATTTCAATTTTCATAATATATTCATTTTATTCCACTGTAACTCTCAAGAAAATCATCCATCATTGCGGAAATATTTATTTTTAATGAGACCAAAATGAAAAATATCAAGTGTTATTGTAAACTTTTCTCGAGAAATTTACCTAAAAATAAGAAACAAAAATGATGGTTATCAATTTGAATAAACAATAACATTTTTTTTCTTTTCTCAACTTTATCTTAGTTTTTTTTTACAAAAAAAAACTATTTATGTATAATCATTTTAACATATCATTTTATGTATTTAAGGAACAAAAATTTAAGTTCTTTTACCACAATTAAAGTGTACACATTCCTCCCATTAACTCTTTGTTTGAATGCATGGATATTATTACTCCCCAATCATAATATTTTTGTTTCCATAAATTTTTTTGCGGCATGTATGCATCTATCGATTACACTTTAATTTTAATATTTTTCTAAATAGGTTTTATTATATTCTGCTCTTAAATTTAAAGTTTGAACTTAAATAGATGTATTCCTATTTTCCAATTGTTGTTTCTTTTTTTTACATTTTTTGTTGTTTTTTTATTTATTTAAATTTCATTTAATAGATTAAACATAATCCAATTACAAAATGGAACAAAACCAACAGAAAAGAAAATTAATGAAAATTAGAATTAAGTGAAGAAGTTAATATTAAAAGAAATTCAATGATATTAACAATGGTAAGTACTTAGTCAAATATGCATGAGATGTAAGAATCAGGCTTCTTAACCTTAATCTAAAAACTAGTTGGGTAAACAGACCTACGGTCATGTCAGAAGGGTTTTGCATCCAACTTCTGTTTTTCTGTTTTCAACAAAAGGGGGACCATTTTGTTGCAAACCAACGAAAATCTATCAAATCATCAATTTCCAAAAATAAAGGTATTTGAGGACATACATAAATGTGACTATAATTTCACGAATTTTTTTAATTTTTTTTTTCAGATAAGAAATGGCGGACTACAACATCACTCGAGAACTGAAGAGACATGCTGTCATCGTCACTATATGTGCGAACCATTCAGGTTTAGAGATCTCTAATTTTCTTAATTGCGCTCGTTCATTCGTGCATAAGGTTCGCCGTGAATTGGAAGCATCAGGAGGCGATACAGAATCGAATGCAAAACACAAAAAGCACGAGCAACGTTCTGACACTGTCCGATCTGCAGAATTTTTAGAGCAAGTGCAAGTGGTCATAGAGAGGACCCTTCAAAATCAATGAGGGCCCTTGCGAGTGAGCTTCATGTTCCTGAGCGCCTTATTCGTAGAGTTGTCCACGAAGACCTTCGGTATAAGTCTTACGTGATGCGCAGAGGACAGTCCATGTCGGATCGAACACGGGAACAGAGAGTTCTCCGACTAAAGTGTCCTTTAAACAAAATCAAACACCCTGGGGCGCCCAAAATGTTATGGTTTTTTTTCCGACGAAAAAAAAAATTTGGCCAAGATCAAAAGATCAATCGCAGAAATGACAGATGGCTATGCTCAAATCCTACGGAGGTTCCTGTTGTTATGCACACAAAATTTCCAGCCACTGTTATGGTTTTAGGTGATGTCAGCAACGATGGACATGTCATGCCACCACACTTTTTTACTCAAGGACTTCGAGTGAACTCTGCTGCATATATCGAGGTTTTGGAGATGGTAGTGAAACTCTGGATAAACAATATAAGCGGAGAAAGACCATACATTTTTCAACAAGACTCTGCTCCTCCACATAAAGCGATGGCGACACAAGATTGGATGGCTGAAAAGTTTCATGGCTACATAACACCGAATCTATGGCCACCTAGCTCCCCAGACCTTAACCTTTGGATTATTACGTATGGGGCGTAGTTGAGCGTGAGACCAATAAGCGTCCTCATAATACCACTTCTTCGCTGAAGACTGCTATTAATGCCGTTATGATCAATATGAACAAGGAGCATTTGATTCGGACATGTAATTGTGTCCGGACCCAGATTGAATAGGTTATTGCTGCTAATGGCGATTTCATTGAATAACTCTATAGCCATATATTAATTTAACGTTGCATAAAAATTCCTGAAACTTCATTAAATTTTGTTAAAAATACAAACTAATTAATTTTACTCTCAAGTTGTCTTCAAATACCGTACGCACCCTTTATTAATGTTATTGACCTTACTTGAAAATTTCAAGAAGCTCAAATCAAAGCTGCAGTGACTGATTCGATGGAAAGTCCGTAAAATACCAAAATCATGTGTTACTGTTGTTGTAATTGGAGAAATTTCAAATGGCTATAACTTCCGTGTCCATCATTCGATCGACTAACCTCAAGCTTATCATGATTTCTTACCATTCGTATAATGGGAGAGTGAAAATATAAATTTGTACGGGTATACGGTGATACGAAAAAATTGTTTACCCAAGAAGAACGCGATGATTGGCGAAAATGTAAGTCTGCATACAATGTTGATGAAATTTGATTGTGGCAGAGTTGATATAGAAAACACTGATCTAGATTCATGCGATGGGAGGGCAGAGTAGGCAAATGTAAGAAGGATAAACGACAGTCATAGGGTCGATATTGGACTTTGAATTTGTAAAACGAGACACGAGTTAATTTTCGCTGGACATTCTTTAACGAGTTAATGAGGTAGGAGTGTCGGAGAGACCAAACTACAGAGCAATATTCAAGGATAGGATGAACAAGACAGATATACAAGCAGACAGGGGTAGATGTATTGTTTAATTTATAAGCATGCCTGAAAACAAGTCCCAACATTTTCGAGGCCCAACATCAAAATTGAGCTTAAGATCAAAAGTAACACCAAGATCTTTAGCTGAGCTGACAGTAGCGAGTGAGACTTCATTTAACATATAGGTGAAAGTCAGCGGAGATTGATTTAGATTCAAAGTCATTTTATAGCATTCGGCAACATTGAGACAGAAGAAGAACACCAGTTACTTAGTGCAATCAGGTTTATCTAAAGATATTGACAATCTTCAGTAGGCCTGATGGTTTGAAAGACTTTGAAATCATCGGCATACAGTAGGCAATTGGAGGCGATAACCAAAGGAAGATCATTTATAAACAATAGGAATAGGAGGTGACTTAAAATGGAACCTTCAGGAACACCACAGGATGGATCAAATGGAATAGAGGTAGTTCTACAGTAACTTACACAACATATACTAGAAGACAGGTAGGAATCCATCTATGATAAGAGAGCCCCAGCAACCCCAAAATCTTTCAGTTTGTAACAGGGCCTTAGCAATGTAATCGGTGAATTCAATTTAATTTTCGGTCGTAGAGCGACCTTTGAGAAACCCATGTTGTTCCTTCGACAAGATAGGGGTCAATGAAACTGAAAGCCGGTTATGCACCACACGCTCTAGTGGTTTCGCAAAAACAGGAAATAAAGGAAATAGGACTATAATTAGACACAGAAGAAGGATCGCCAATTTTAAGAATAGGAACAACGTTTGCTCTTTAGACTGAGGTTGAAGAGAAAAGCCAGAGGGTTTGTATCCCTCAAAGGAGTAAAAACGCGTCTACTCACTCAACAAAGCCAGGCCCGACGCATTTTCAAGAAAAAGAGAATTTGGATATCAAATAAACAAAACAATTGACTGTAACAAATTACTTCTTTCGAATTGCATCCTGAATTTTGCCTGAATTTTAATTCATACTTGAACTTGATCTTGCACTTGATCCAAAAAAAACCAAAATATTTGCGGAAATTGGATCTACATTAAAAGGTTTCACTTCAGCTCAAAGTCCTATATAGGCGCAAGGATATACGTCAGGGCAAGATAAGCTTTGTTTGTTGAGGCGGTCACATCAATCTCTTCAGTTCCTTGTGATGAGTAAAAGAGTAATTCAATTACATTATAAAATATAAACGGCTGATACAACTGCTTAATTTGCATTGGATACAGGGTGCCTGGTATTTCTAGTAAATGTGAAAATGTAAATCTATTTAATGTGATTTTAAATTATTATAGGTCTTACCTAAATAATAAACTAAATTCAAGTCATTCATAAAGAGTATTTCAGGGTTTCACTGAGTATCATTACTGAAGCAGCCAAGTGAATATCATAAATTAAAACTATTATAATATAAAAAATAAAGTCATTTTTTATAAATATTAATTCTCATAAAAATTATAAGAATTGGAAGAATTGAGCATTATATTCTGTTATTTTCATAAATTAAATTCAAGCTGCAAGCATAATCCAGACTTTTGAGTGAAATTTAAATGATAAGATATGGTATAATGAAATTTTATTAAAGTGTCCATGGTAACTATATAGGGAAGATATCCATGCACACAAAGTTCTTCATTGTACCTTTAGTATTAGTTTCCATAATCTCATCATTCTGTTCATACTTTAATTTTTAGCAAAACCAGTTTATCAACAGCTACGTTTGATACTGTATGTAATGAATTTTTCTTGCTTGATCTCGTTCGTTTCCCGAAAGAAATCTAAACCGACATCTCATCGTTTATAGACGTGAAATCTGGGAACGTGTCAACAGAATGTACCCATCAGGTCAACAAGTTCGGACACCCTTAGTCTACTCCGAGGTGGCTGCAGGCAGCCTAGTTTGTTTGGAGAGGAATTTCGGTCGCAGGTCTTCCAAGAGCAGACTAAGTCCAAAATACAAGAATCATTTTCTTTCGGTCCGAGAAAAAAAACATCACGAAATATTCTCAACCATAAACCAAGCATTCCCGAATATGCACCGACGTGGTGCTCGAAATAAATTACTTGAATCCAAAACCGAATCAATCTATGTTACTCTAACTAAAACCGCAAAAACCAAACTACGGTGTCGTAGACCAACCCGCAACAACTTTAGGGTTGATTAGCAATTCATTGATAAATTCTCAACATTTCTTTAAAGATATATAATTTACAAGCTAATAAGTTAATTTTCCTGTCACGAAGGCGGGAAAGTGATGGAATATAAAGAAATGGGCTAATTTAAGAAGAATATTTTAAAAAGGTTAAACTTTGTGCTACGTTAAATATCATATTTGTGGAACTAATACTTACTGTCTAAAACCGTGTTACCAAGCAAACTACATGAACTAAAAATTATACAAATTTAAATTTTATACACTATATACTTTAATTTTTTTCTGTTTCAACTGAAAGTAAATATCAATTTTGCTTTGATTATAAAGAAATCATGATTTTTTTCTTATAAAAAATATTTCATTTCCATTGGGTTTTTAATTCTCGCCTATTTTAAAGGTTTTGTCAAATTATATATTTATATTTACAAAACCCTACTAAAATCGCGTCCTGTCGGTCCGCCTGTCCGTCCGTCCTTCCGTGTGTCACACCACTTTTTCTCGCAAAATACATAAGCTAGACACACAAGATTTTGTGATTAGGTGTAAAGTGATGACTTCTTCAAAATTTCATCACAAAAAGAAATTTATAGGCATTTAAGGGGGGTCTCCCCATATAGGAGAGTGGCCTCTGAAAAAAAAATTTCATCGCATGTAGGCAATATGGGTATCAAATGAAAGGTCTTGATGAGAACTTTTAAAAACAGGTTTTAAAATTACGAGTTTTGTTTTTAGGGGTGCAGGAGAAGGGGAGACGTACAAAAATTTGGTGTCCAGCCCCTCTCGCGATTGGCCTTTCACCCGAAAAATCTGGAAAAAATTATAAAAGTGAGATTTTAAGAGTATAAGGATAACAAATACCTTAGAAGTCGAAATTATCAACTTTGTTGATAATAGTACATTTTGTAAATTTTACACTTTTACCTATAAAATCAAAATGGGACCCTTAAGTTTCCCAAAAACTACAATTTCAGTTTTTTGAAAGCAATTGTATGTGTTCCGAAAATTTCACAATAATCGAACAATAAACAGCTAAGTTAGAGCCGATCGAATATTTAACAATTACAACAACATTAACACGTTTGGAACGGACCTAGACACTATAAATATGCAGGAATTTTGATAAAAATTTTAGAAATGATTTTTAATATTGATGTATTATTATGACTAACTAAGCGACGGGGTTCGACCCCGTGAAACAAAACGGTGGCGAATATAAAAATATAATAACCATAAAAATTTTTGGAATTCAATTTATGGAATCTGTATATTGATCAAGTTTTGATATGCAGAATATATTGATTGGTTTACTAATTATTTTACAAGACCCTTTTGGTAGGAGCACTCTCCTGTTACTTCAACTTGTTTTTTATCTGAGCACAAGCACGCAATTAAAGAAAATTAAAAAATGTTGCTATTGGGCAAGCGAAACCACATATTTCGTGAAGAATTGGTATAAAAAACCTCATTGGACTAGAAATTTATAAGGAAGTGGTTTTGCCACTAAAAAATTGAGCCTGGATCTAGCGTTTTCTGTGCACCATATAAATGCTCTATAAAAGCATGTTTTTTCATACAGTAAACTACTCATCACTGAGTACGTGACATTCACGTGCTATACATACTATGAGAAACACAGTTCTCGAGATGCCATGGAAAAAAAAATTTTAAGTTAATTTTTTGAGATAAAGACACAGTTTTCAAAGACACAGTATTTATCGGTTTTTATTTAAAAGACACATTTTTTGAAGAATTTACAAAAAGCTTTATATTTAGGTAGATGTTATCAACGTCTGGCAATAACGCCGAGGATTTGATGGGAAGACACGATAGAAGGTGACAGCAGAAGCTTGTGGGAGTTTAATCCTGCAGGCCAAGGCCCGACTTGGGCTCTCGCGCCATAGATGATGAGATGTTATTAAGGCCTAATGATAATGCAATTTTGGTAATCATAAGCAGTGGGTTACAAAATGGTGGTGGTTTAAAACTTCGATTTATTCAAATTTTTGAGGCTCTCTAGTGGCCAAACTACCCAACCGATTTTGATGAAACTTGATATTACTAGGTGATGTTCTTTAATCCTACAAAAAATCATTAAAATCGGATGATAAATAAGGAAGTTGAAAAGTTAAATCATATTTCTATTAGCAACTATTTTGAACCAAAAATTTGTAATTTTAATTCTGACCAAAGTGTATCTCTGATAGAAGTGGCATTAGCCAGAATGGTTAAATTAGACTAAACGATGGGCCTCTGGAAAAACCATACAAAATCAAATGAACCGATTTAAAATGGCGGCCCCTTGAATGTCGAAAACAACAAGCAATATTGATTATTGTATTTAGTATCAACCAAATTGCTCACAAGATTTTTATGAAAAATTGTAAAGCTGTTCAGATTGAAGCTATTTATACAGCAGAAAGTTTATGTTTAAGATTTGTTATCCAAATTCAAAACGGTTGCTGATTAAAGTTCCAAAGCTTCAAAGCGTTCAGAAGTCATAACTTTCATTCGATTCGCACTAAATTTTATATTAAGTTCAGTGTTATTAAGCTTTAAATAAGTCCAGATTTTTAGGTTATTTCCAGAATATTGGAGGTTTTCATATTGTTGGGCTCCTGTTTAGCAGCCATATCCCTCAACACACTTTATTTAAATTTATATGCCCTAGATTTAAATTCTGTTTGAGAGCAAATTATTTCCGAAATTGGACCATAAATAAGAAAATTAAAGCATGCATTTTCCATTGCAATATTATCGCTCTACGAAAGTCTAGCAGGAGGAAGCCCATTGTTTATCAACGCCTGACGGTATCTTTGAAGAACTTATCTTTCCGGCTGGTGGTGCCAATGGGAACTTTTCTGAATACGTGCTGTCTTTTTGGTTTTTTTTTTTCAAAGATGTGCCAAATATTAATTACAAAGTGTAGAAAACTTCTTATTCCTGCATGGAACCGAATATCCGTGATACAGTTTCTCAGCAACACTTAATATGTTGTAA
Organism: Odontomyia ornata; assembly: GCA_963969285.1. Lineage (NCBI taxonomy): Eukaryota > Metazoa > Arthropoda > Insecta > Diptera > Stratiomyidae > Odontomyia > Odontomyia ornata. The sequence goes on along the minus strand of OZ017738.1, from coordinate 134,767,946 downwards.
ACAATGACACCCTCGATTAAAAAACTGCATCTGAAATGGCGTGAGTATTTTGCTCGAGTGCGCCTGTCCGTGTAACTTTTATGAGCGCGCCTTCTCACGGAATATTGAATCAGAAAACTTCATTTTTGCAGATGCACTTACCTCTAGAATATGGCCAAATATTTTTAATATACTGCCAAATATTTCACTGGACGGTTAAATACAAACTTGCAAATGTGCTCAAATACAATCTGCAATTGTGCAGCAAAGAAGCGTTTTTAAATTTATCACATAAAAACGATACAGTCTCTCACCAAGGACACTCCTTCTGTTTTTCTCACTTCCTCGGAAACCAACAAGCAAGCAAATCTCTCTCACTTGCTAGTCGTTCTTTTCCAACCGGAGCTCATCGAAACTGATGATGTTCTCTATGCCCTTTTATTATGTAGATAAAAAAACAAATGGTCATATACAAGGTGCTTTCCAAAATAAACGAGACTGAGCTAAAATAGAAACGACAGGAGCTTTATTCTGATAAATTCGAGTTTATTTATTCAAAATAGTCTCGTCCGGCCTCGATACACTGTTTTGTGCGATCCAAAAGCTTTTCGAAAGAGTGTTTCTGGGCATTGACCGGAATGTTCTTCAGTATGTCGATAAAGCCTTTTGGATGCCCTCTACGGATGCAAAGCGTTTTCTTTTCATGGTCAACTGAAACTTTCCGAATAGGTAGAAGTCACAGGAAGCCATATCAGGCGAATACGGTGAGTGATTGATGGTTGAAATGCGATTTCTAGTCAAAAAATCAGTCACAAGAGTGGATCGATGAGATGGTGCATTATAATGCAATAAGTGCCAGCTTCCTCCTTCACGGTATTCAGGTCGAACTCGACAAATGCTATGCAACAAACGCTTCAAAACACTAAGATAGAAAATTTTATTGACAGTTTGGCCCGTTGGTACGAACTCCTTGTGGACAATTCCCTTGGAATGGAAAAAACAAATGAATATCGGCTTGATTTTTGACTTCTCCAAACGTCATTTTTTGGGTGGTGGCCCATCTGGGGCCTTCCATTTGGCACTTTGACGCTTGATTTCGGGTTCACATTGTAAACACCAGGTTTCATCACCAGTTACAATGTTGTAAAGGAAGTTCTCATCTTTTCTTGCTTCTTTAATGATGTCTTTCGAATGGTGAATTCTGAGCAATTTTTGGTCATCAGTTAACTTGTGCGGAACAAAACGTGCACAGACTCATTTTTGATAAATTCATGCTCAATTTCGATGGAGTTTTCGGTGATCACTGATTTTAGGTGGCCCGTATGTCCATCGTCATTTATGTCCTTGCGACCATCTCTGAAATGGGTAAACCACTCATAAACTCTGGGACGAGATGGACAATCATCGCCATAAACTTTTTTCATCAATTCAAATGTTTCGGTAAACGTTTTACCAATTTTAAAACAAAATTTGATATTAGCTCTTTGTTTGAAACACATTTTTGTACCGATGACACAAACATACTGTCACTTTAGACGCAATAACTTCACTTCCTCTGAACCGAATGTCACCAAACTTTCACTAGGAGTCAGGGAAGGATGTTACTTTCCAACGCACTATCTCATTCACATATAGTGCCAGTCTCATTTATTTTCAAACGTCTCGTTTATTTTCGAACGCACCTTGTATGATATTCTTTTCTATTCAAGCGAAGCATGCTCCTACGTCCGGTGGCATCTTTTTGTACCCAGCGGTTTTTTTGTTATTTAGTTAAACGAGATATTTTTTTATGGTTGTCAACAAAGAGAAAAAGAGGAGAAACTATGGGTTAAAATATTTTAGGTAAATTTCTCGAGAGAAATTTACCTATTGCGGAGAGCATCATATATATATATATATATATATATATATATATATATATATATATATATATATATATATATATATATATATATATATATATATATATATATATATATATATATATATATATATGGGATATAACGAAATTTGTGACCACGCTAGAGGTTGCAATTTTGCTTCGATTTTCACCAAATTTTTAGAAAAGGTGTATTGGGTAATTATCTCGGTTAAGTTCGTGAACCAGCTATATCGGCCGGGCAAAAACAAAATGGCGGCCATTTTCGACGAAAAATCGTGATTTCTGTTCTGACCAAAGTATAGCTCCGATTTGGATGAAATTTGGTACGAAGGTTCATTGATGAATGTGATGAGTCTCACAATAAAAAATCCAAAGTCGGTACGGCAGAAACAAAATGGCGGCCGCTCAAAGGTCGAAAAACGTGCAAAATTTTGTTGTTGTAATAGTGGTCAAAGCTTTCAACAGATTTTTATGAAATTTAGTTGTTTGATAGAAATTATAAGTATCTAGAGAATTGCGTAAAAAAACTGGAGGTCAGGTTGCAAAAAACAAAATGGCGGCCAGTTGAATGTCAAAATTTCAAAGGCTTCTAAAAGTCGCAATTTTTATCCGACATTTGGTTTCAAGATAGACATTACTTACACCTACAGCTTTTGATGTTTTCGTGATCATGCATGAGCAAATTTCAAAACGGCGGCCGTTTAAATGTGCGTTTTTTTCATGTTTTTGTGGCCCTCTAGCGATCACATTTTCCAACGGATTTTGATGAAACTTGAGATTGTGGATCTCTGTACTATGTTCTTGTATTTTGCAGGAAATTATTAAAATTGAATGAAAAATAAAAAAGTCGAAAATTTAAAGCCTAATATTTTTAGCTGCCATTATCTTTAAAAATTGAATTATTTTGCCCTGTCTAGAGTGAAACTTCTATTTGAACGAGATAGTACATTGATTGATGAGGTCCTAGCATACAAAGATTTAAAATTATCCAAAATCAAATGCATGCATTCAAAATGGCGGCCCCAAAGGTCTGAAGGCAAGCGCAATTCGCTATTTTAGTGCCAACTGAATTAATGAATATTTTGCTAGAAATGTTTTAAATGACTTTACTTGAAAGAACTTATAAACCAGATCATTTTTAAGGTATTGTAAAATATTTTTGACAATACCCTAAAAAATTATAAAATCGCGACTTGTCTGTCTGTCCTGTTTTCTCGCAAACCACATGAGCTAGAATGAGGAAATTTTCTACGTAGGTCAAAATTGGTGCCTCTTGAAATTTGCAGTGCAAGAAAATATTTTAAGGTATTTAAAGGGGGTCTCCCCATACAGGGGGGTGGCATACATTTTTTTTATTTCTGTAGCCCTCTAGCAGCCAAGATTCTCAACACATTCCGTTGAAACTTGAAATTATAAGTTATTAAGGCAAGTTAATTTAATTTAATTATGCAAATCGAATGACAAATAAAAAAGTCGAAAATTTTCAGCTTAATATTTTTAGCAGCCGATTTCAATAAAAATCGAAATGACGGCCCTCATAATTCAGAAAAAAATTGAAAATGTATATATTAATGGCAACCAACGCAAGTGCTGATTAAACTTTTATGGAAATCTTTTGAAATTAACTATTCCAGCTATTTAAGCCTTTGTGCGGTTACCACTGTGAACTGTGTAAACAGCAAATGCGAGAAGGGCGAAACTGGTATTTGTATGTTTACAACAATTTATTATTCGCCGATTTTCAATATGTGATCCATACGTGTGCAACTCAATTTAATTAGCAAAATATTTGCGCCCCCCATAAAAGGTCTCTAAAACAAACGTGCCCAGATTTTTTGTATGTTAATAAATACCCATATGGTACTACAAAAATTGCAGAAAGAAGTTTAGTAGTAGGCAAGCCAAAATCTTTTTCGAAACGTTATGCTACATACGAGAAATTTACCTTTCCGGCTGGTGCTGCCAACGGGGTTTTTTTTTTTATGTTTTAAGAAAAAAGGATCTACATACGAATCCATTTTGCATATTGAATTTTGCCAAAGAATAAGTCGACAAGTATATGTTTGGATTAATTGTCGATCTCGATTAATTTTGCCTCATTAGCAGTCGAAATCCCGCCCTTTAAATTTCCCGCCCCGGACAAATGCCCGGATTGTCCGCCTTTGGAGCGGGCGCTGGTTACATCTAAAGTTGACTTACTTACGTTTGCTGTCGGGTCCACATAACGCTTTCCAATCTATCGGCAAATGATGAGGCGGTACTTCGATTAATTGTGGTGGGATTTCGATATTATATGTACTCACTGGATCACACTATTTGTTTTGAGGTTAGCATCTTTTAAAGGGAACACTAAGCATGGTTACTGCTTTCTGGAGTCGTATCTGGAATCTTTCGAAGTCTTTGTAGCTTGCTCTTCTTATCTCGTCGTTGGCTTTCCAGGCAATTGGGAGCCCATTCTATGAAAGTCCCGCGAACATAGGTCTCGACATTCGGCACACCAGGCAGCCCTTGATAGCTAATCTTTTCCTCTTTCCTGACCCGATCCCGAAAGATATCTATCATTCAGACACTTGTCATTGTCTGATTGGAGCTCCCAAGATCAAGCCAGCAAGTTATTGCAAATAAAATGAAAAAATAGATAAAGAATTCGTATGGTTCTCTATATCTGGCTCTTCAATTCTTCATGGGATAGTTTAAGATGTAAGTGCAAATGAAGGAAATCCTACAAAATTAAATTAAATTAAATTATTTTATCACAGAACGCGATTTATCATATTCAAACGATAGCATAAGATTGATATGAACAATTTGTTCAATCCATAATATCCTTTCATCGCATAAGCTTGCAACTATCAAGTACAGTAGCCTCCAGCATATGTATCTAGTCCTTTTCCCTTAAAATGATCAATTGCATTGATATAACGCACAATAAACGACGTATGCTGCTTTCAACTATGATTGATTGGATACAAGTGATAAGTACAAACATTTAGTTACCCTCGAAACAAAAGGATGTTCGCATTGTGGTCATGTATCAAGAAGCAAGCATAAAACAATTGTTCTCCTTGGGACGATGTATATGCGGCGTGTCGAGTACCCTCGGGGAACAGCCTATACACTTGATTATTGAATAATTCAAAGGTTATCTTTTCTACAGCCCCAACGTCAAGCTGCATTGCATCGAAACGTTAAGTCATCATCGTAGATACGCTGAATATACCTGCATGCGCGCTGTGAGTGCATATATGTATGTATGTATATAGAGAGTGTGTTTATATTTGAAAGCTTACCTATGGATAATGATATGTGAATACGGGAACATTATGTAGAGTAGGCAAATAGTATTCATTGAAGAAGTGCATCAAACGAATGACCTCATTTTCCTCTTCCTCTCGTTCGAGTTTTAAACTTGTATGTGAATCTGTTGATGATTAAAGTGCTTATGATCATTCATATATGAAGTGCCCACCTATGAATGCACTCGACGACGGGAGGTATCGGCTCTAAACTTTATTGTGCGCTAATGTAGCACAAAAAATAATATATCAATTGTCGACGGATGCTGCTTCAGTTTGCAACATCAATGAACGTGTGTATGAACTTTGCGAAGGAATGACGATGAGTTTGTGCAATTAACAACCAATCATACCCTTTTCAGATTTAAAGTGATTAGAAAAGTTCGCGAAACCTTGTTTGAATTTGCATATTAATTACTTTTGGTGGGAAAATTGTTTACAACTGCATTGTCGTTTTGAATTACACTTTAGAGTATTATTAAGTTGAATTATATTTCGGTAATATTATGCAGAACTTTTGATGAGTTAAGCGGGTATTATTTTCTCTAGAGTGTACCATTGAGTTCAGTTAGAAGAGGTCTGAATAAGGGTACGAGCAAATATTTTATGCTTCAATAATTTGATTGGAAAGTCATCAACTACATATGTAAATACGCATGCACGTGCTCGACAGTAAAAGCTCGTATTTTTCTTACGTAAGAATTTTCGGAAGCACGTGTGTGGAAAGAGACACTTTTATGCACAGCGAATTGAATAGCTGAAGAAACTAGAATATTACTGAATCAATACTAATTTGTGAAACATATATTGATCCCGTCATCTTGTGGTGATGTTGCAAAGTTGTGGTAGACATTCTCCTAGGGGTTGTTGGATTTTCTTTTTCAATCATTTATAGAAGGCCACAGGTGCTTTCGGTTGAAGGAGATTTTCTATTTAGTCTCCAGTTTTTAGAAAATAACATAAATGCCAACATCAAATGCCTTCACTGTTCAGTCCAAAACAAGATACTATTATTTATAATCTCCCTCTTTATAAATTTTCTTATCCAATTGTCGCGTATTTTGGTTCGCGGCCAATAATTTTAATGTTCCGGGAAGGTAAAAACGCAATGGGTTTTTCAATTAAGTTTAAAAGAGTTTATTTAAAAGAATGCACAATTATTCATTTCACTATTAAAAGTTAATAAATTTCTATTGCAATTGTCTTCTAAAATAACTTCACAATCACTCAATCAATATCGCCCTTATCTCGCGCTCCACTCTTTCGCAGTTTTTATTATCGCGGTTGTAATGAATGATCCCCCATTCATACAGCTCGCCCTTATATAGGGTCTCCAGCCGTTCAATGCACCTCTCGTACATTGGCGAATGTTCTGCCGGTATATTTGAGCAGCTTAATGAATGGAGCAGTGACTCACTTTCAAATGTTGATCATGCTTGGTGGGTTCTCCTGGTTTCGAGTAAATTCATTTAGTTGATGTTCTTGATGGTTGTGAAAACAATTGCGACAGCAGCTCGCAGAATACTTTGTACATGTAACACTGCCCCCACCTCAGTTCTTTTCGCCCCGAAAAGATGTGTCGTCAGTTGTAGTCAATTCTTCCTGGATGTAATATGGGGCAAGACGGTCCAGGTGCACGATTTTCATTTTGGCTCTTGGCTTACGATGTTCCTGTATTCGGTATACGACGTCGTTGATTTGCTTTGTAACTCGGTATGGTCCCTCCCAATTATTCTGCAACTTTGGAGACCTACCCTTTCGCCGTTGCGGGTTATATAGCCACACCAAGTCATCTTGCTGGAAGCCAGTAGAATTTGCCTTTAGATCATACCTGGTCTTCATGCGGTCAGTAGCCGATTCGACGTGTTTTCGCACTGTCCGATGTATCTGGTTCAACCGTTGCCTTAGCTCACTTGCGTACTCCGAGATCGTTTGGGGTTTCTCGGGGGGTGTTCCGAACATTATATCAGCTGGCGGACGAATAGTCTTTCCAAAAATGACTTTGGCTGGGGCTTGGCCCGTCGATGCATGTTCGGCAGCTCTGTACGCCATCAAAAAACATGGGATGTGTCGGTCCCAGTCCCTTTGGTTCTCGTCAACTATCTTGGCCACGCGTTTATTGAGAGTGCCGTTGAAACGTTCGATCATTCCATCGGATTGGGGATGCAGCGGTGTTGTCCTCGTTCTTCGTATTTCCAGCAGCTCGCACATTTCGCTAAAAACTAGTGATTCGAAGTTCCGACCTTGATCTGAATGTAGTTCACAAGGTACGCCGTACCTACTGACCCAATTTAACACCAGCTGTTCGGCTACAGTAGTTGCCTCCTGGTTGCGAATAGGGTAGACCTCGGGCCACTTGCTCCTCGTTTAGATTCAGGAAAGGGTCCTGCGATGTCAACAGCAATCCTTTCAAACGGTACCCCCACGTTATAGGTTTGCATATGTCCTCTCAGTCGTCGCTTTGGGCCTTTGACGGAAGCGTAAATTATACATCTGCGACACCAGTCCTCTACGTCTGCTCGAGCGCGGAGCCAGTAGAACCTTTCCCGCAATTTCTCTATGGTCTTGTTAACACCAAGGTGGCCTCCCGAGGATCCTTCATGCATTTCCTCAACCACATCGTGGATTCGGCTTTTGGGTAGTAGAGTTTGCATCCTATAGGAGCTGCCATCCTTCGTTTCCCATTTCCGCTTGAGTACGCCACCCTCCACCTGATGGGAGTTCCATTGTGCCCAATAGCTTTTAAGGGTTGCGCCATGCATTGAAACATCTTTCCACTTAGGTCGCCCAGTCGTCTCCTTCCATAAGAGCAATGGTCCGATGTCTTCATTGGCTAGCTGGGCATTCCGAATCTCCTCCGATGACCAACCTCCATCGAATTCAGCCGTTATCAATCGTAGATCAACGGGCGGTTCCTTTTCCTCAATCCGTCAGCAATGCTTGCAGTTAGCTGCACATGGACGGCGGGATAGGGCGTCAGCATTTCCATGAACTCCACCCTTCCGATCAACAATTTCGTAGTCGTATGACTGCAATCTTTCGATCCATCTCGCAACTTGTCCTTCGGGTTTTTGGAAGTTAAGAAGCCATCTCAGCGATGCATGGTCCGTTCGAAGAACAAATTTTGGCCATATGGGTACTTGTGGAACGGCTTGGTGGCCTCTTTTATAGCCAATAGCTCCTTCCTCGTCACGCAGTAGTTCCTCCCACTTTTTGAGAGAACTCGACTGTAATACGAGAGGACTTTTTCTTCGCCATTGATTTGCTGGGAGAGTACAGCTCCAATACCACCGTTGCTTGCATCGGTGTCAACTACAAACATTTTTCTGGGTTTCGGATATGCCAGCACGGGTGATTCACACAGCTTCTCCTTCAGGGTCTCAAAGACTGCCTGGCATTGCTCATTCCAGACATACGGACGATTTTTCTCGGTTAGCTGATGGAGACACTTAGCTATTTTGGCAAAGTCTTTGACGAATCTTCGATAGTAGGTTGCCAGACTCAGAAAACTTCGTAGTTGGCGCTTGTTGTTTGGTGTTGGCCAGCTTTCCACGGCTTCAATTTTCTCAGGGTCTGTTTTGACACCTTCTGCTGAGACGAAGTGTCCCAGGTATTTTACTTCAGCTGCGAAAAGGGTACACTTGTTAGGACTAAGTTTCAAATTCGCCAGTCGCAACCGGGTGAAAACCTCTTCTAAGTTCTGCACATGCTTTTCGAACGTTTTCCCGATGACAATGATGTCATCTAGGTACACCAAGAAGTTTTCCAGGTGAGACCACGTAGCACGTACTCATTCAGGCGCTCGAAAGTGGCTGGAGCATTGCAATTGCCACAATCCGATCCCAGCTGAAAATGCGGTTTTCTCACGGTCCCTCTTGTCGATTTCTACCGGCCAGTAGCCACTCTTGAGATCAAGTGTAGAAAACCATTTTGCGTCGGCTAAAGAGTCCATGATGTCATCAATGCGTGGGAGCGGGTAACTATCTTTGTTAGTGACGTCTTTAAGCTGCCTATAGTCGACACAAAAACGAGTGCTACCATCCTTTTTCTTGACTAGAACTACAGGCGCGGCCCATGGACGGACAGAATGTTCAATAACGCCTTGTTTTTCCATGTCCGAGATCAGCGCGCTCACCTCTCCTTGTTTGGCTATAGGGAGACGTCTAGGTGCTTGTCAAATCAGCTTGGCTCCCTGTGTATCTATGACGTGAGTTACAAGACTCGTTCGGCCTTGGTCATCCGGGCTTGTTGAGAAGATGTCACTGTACTAGGTGACCAGATCAGGGGTTTGCTTGAATAGCTGCGCTGGCTATTTGACCTGCTTCAATATTGTAGACGTGAATTCCTGGGCTTTGCCTGTGTCTTGCTGCCTGTTCCAATGATGGTCGTGAGTAGCTTCCAAGGAGGTGATGGTGGGAACAGGCTGGCAGCTACCGATGACTTCTCCCGCTTTGATGCTCGTGGTTGAGTCTGTGGTGTTAAGGACTCTAACCGGCACATATCCGTTCCTTAAAGATCTTACAAGGCTTCGTCCTACAATCAAACTGCGCAATGCGGACGTTTTCGTTGGCTCTATCAGATAAGATCGATGGTCTCCAGAATCACCATCAAGCTTGGCCCATACAATGCTTTCGGGAGAATTCGGTACATCAGTGCCGGTGCATACTACCACATTCATCTTGGGAATTCGGACGCTGGGATCCTCCATCAATACTTCGACATTCTGCCATTTCAATACCTGTTTGCCTAAATCCAACGTGATTCCATGTGGTTGCAGGAAATCCATTCCGAGAATGCAGTCATCCATAATGTTCGCGACCAGAAAATTATGTCGGAACACAAGATCTCCCAACTGTATCTGGAGGTTGACCTCTCCATGGACAGGTGCAGTTTCTCCCGTGGCTGTCCGTAGTGAGAGCCTTTTTGAAGTAGTTGTCGCCTCACATGGTCTGGTCGGATAATCGATCGGGTTGCACCAGTGTCGATTGTTATGGTGCAATGTTCTCCGTCAACTTGACCCGGAAGGCATAAGTCCACGTCTCCACGATGTAGTCTTGACACAGTGATGGTGTTGCTTGGAACGTCAATCCTCCTAGCCAACCTCTGCCCCACGAAGTTGGCTCTTACATGTTTCGCGACCCCTCAGTTTGAAGGGTTTCTATTCTGGGCTCTTGACTCGGTCTAGATTTTCTCCTAGCAGGTGCCCCTTCTCTCCGCAATTCCAGCATCTAGGCGCACCATTTACCTGCGGCTCTCGCTCAATTTCGACGCGCTCACACCTGCACTCGTCTGCTACTACCTCGCGAACCCGGGCAGTGGTACGAGTCACATTTTTCGCTGCCTCAAAGTTCAAACTATAAGCCACTGCATTCTTAACCGTTTGCTTTTGAGCAAACGCACGGCTTGTTGCAATTCCTGGTCCTTCAGTGCGCTAATGAGTGCTTCTGTCGCTACGTCATCTTGATGTTCTGGGTCGTAAGCTGGGTAAGCCAAAAGTGCCAGTCGCCCAATGTCTTAGGCTAGCTGCTGTAAAGTTTCGCCAGACTTCTGCATCCAATGCCGTTGCTGTGACCGATAAAGCTGCTTCAGATGATCGTCTCCATAACGCATGTCGAGCGCATTCATTATAGCAGCCGTGTTTGAGTGCAACTCAATGGGGGTCGTCTGCAAAAGCTTGGCAGCTGGGCTTTTTAGAGCAAGAATTAATGCAGTTGCTCGTTCCTGCTCATTCCAGTGCTTTGCCCTTGCGGCAGCTTCAAACTGGATTTTGTAAATACTCCAGACCGTTTGCCCGTCGAATATTGGTGCTTTCACATTTCTGGATGAGCTTTGCACTGCGGTTATAAGCGGGGCTGGTGAGGCGGTTACTATTGCCTTTGCTGCTTTCAATTCCTTTTTCATGTTTTCCATCTCATGGTTCATTCTGTCCTCGACCTGGTATACCTTTTCCTAGACGCATTGAATTTGGTTGTTGAGACTTCTGAGCTCCGCTTTTATTTCGGTTGACTGTTTCTCCAGCTTCTGTGTGATGTCTGCCTTAATTTCGAACACTTGTTGGTCTAGCTTCACTGATTGTTCATTTAGCTTCGCTGATTGTTCATCTGGCTTCGCACTTAGACTGGATGACATCAGCATTAACATTTGCATGAGCGCATTTTCTGGCTCCTTTGATTTTGGTGTTTCCACTTCTCAACCTTCCGCGCCTTTTTCCGCATCTGAGGGCTCACCCGGATCCAAATTCACGCCTTCCGACTCGATCGCGTCACGCAAGCGTGCAATCAGTATGGCCTTTGTACCTTGGGTGGCAAGATTTCGCTGTTCCAGCTCCTCTTTGAGCTCCGATATGGTCATTGATCAATTTTTAAATGAAAGTTTCCTGGCGTTTTGATTGTTTTGGCTATTTTTCCATCAGTTTCCACGTTAATTTTCACTATTGTGCACTTTAAAAATGTTTAAAAGTTTTTCACTTCCAAAATTTTCTTTCTTACTTCTTGACACCACTGTCGTGTGTTTTGGTTCGCGGCCAATAATTTTAATGTTCCGGGAAAGTAAAAACGCAATGTCTTCCTTATTTAAAAGAATGCACAATTGTTCATTTCACTATTAAAAGTCTAAATTCCACTTATCAATAAATTTCTATTGCAATTGTCTTCTAAAATCACTTCACAATCACTCAATCAGTATCGCCTTTACCTCGCGCTCCACTCTTTCGCAGTTTTTATTATCGCGGTTGTAATAAATGATCACCCCATTCATTCAGCTCGCCCTTATATAGGGTCTCCAGCCGTTCAATGCACCTCTCGTACATTGACGAATGTTCTGCCGACAGGTATCTGGTATATTCGAGCAGATTAATGAATGGAGCAGTGACTCACTTTCAAATGTTGATCATGCTTGGTGGGTTCTCGTGGTTTCGAGTAAATTCATTTTGTTGATGTTCTTAAAGGTTGTGAAAACAATTGCAACAGTTGGTCGCAGAATACTTTGCACATGTAACACTATATTTATCTTAACATACTAGCGTTAGACGTCTTCGCTATCGTTAATTACTTTGAGGTGCGGGGTTATATGGAGCTAGTGTGATTTAGCACTTTTGTTCCATTCGTGTCTGTGGGTATCTTTGTATCCAACTGGCCTATATCAAACAGTACAACTAGATTGTGTCAGTCCAATATCACAATGTTATTGACCTGAGGCTTGGGTAGGTGAGTCTCTGCTCCTTATTAGTTGGTCTTAGGTGATTCAGGGTACTATTAGGGTGTTCATCTATCCTGTCGAACAGTTTTAGTGCGTGTTCTAGAATATATTTGTCAATTGTGTCTAGTTTGAGGTCTTTATGAATGCTCCGAATGTACCAGGGGGTTCTGAAAATTCTCTTAAGGGCCTTGTTTTGCAGGGATTGAAGCAGTTTTTTGTTGGATTTTGAGGTCTGACAGAAGGCTATGCAGCCATAGAAGAGAGAGGGTCTTACAATTAAGTAATGAGACTGATTTTATTACCGCGCTTGTGATAAACCTGCGACCTTGAAATTCCCTTCCCCTTCCCCGGTATTCTTCCTCTCTCTATAGATATATTTACTGTTGCTCCAGCTTATTTAGTCCGCCTGCTGTGTTGTGTTGAGTAGACGTGTGTTGGTGGTGCTCGTCACGAAAATGGAGAAACGAAATGAACCGCAACGCGTGGCGATAAAATTATGCGCCAGATTGGGCGAAACAGCTTCGGAAACGTACGCTTAAAATTGTAAAAGAGCATGATGATAGTGCTCTTAGTCATGGCCAGGTGTTTCGATGGCATAAAAAGTTTTATGAGGGGCGTGAAAGCGTGGAAGACGAGGCGCGGAGCGGGAGACCAGTCAAGGTACGGACTGACGTAAATGCGCAGCATGAGAGCGCCCTTATCCGTTCGTATGTTGGCCTCGGAACTGGGTACGAACTGTGAAACAGTCAGACAAATTTTAACCGACGATTTTGGGATGAAAAAGTTGTGTGCGAAGATGCCGTGCCACACCACCCTCAGCGGATTCCAATATTTGGCCTCTAAAGGGATCGCCATGTATCAACAGCCGCCTTTTTCACCCGATATGCCACCCTGTGGCTTTTTTTTCTCTCTAGAACCAAATCAGTGATCAAAAAAACCTATTTTGAGTCGATTACAGATATCCATGGGGCTCTGACGTGGATACTCGCGGACAACCCAGTCGAAGCATTCCAGAAATGTTACGGAACATGGAAAATGCGCTGAAATCGTTGTGTAGCTACCCAAGTGGACTACTTTGAAGGAAATGGTAGAGTTGTAGAATAATTTTAAAATATACGGTTTTCATGGAATCAGTCTCATTATTTAATTGTCCCACCTCGTATAACTTGTTTGTAGATGAGGAATTTGTTTTCCCGATCTTAAGATGGTGTGCGAAGAAGATAAGATACCTAAACCGCGTTTTTCTTGTCACGTATGTGGTTCTATGCATGTCTTTTGTCAAATTTCAATCCTAGGCATAATGCTGTTCTATTCCAAGGTACTGAGTTTGAGTCGATTTGTAGTTCAGGAGGTAATTGTCGTCATCTTTTTGTGATGAAAATGATTTGTGTCTTATTAGCGTTAATTTTTATCTTCCGCCTTTGAAAATGCCACAAAAGAATTTCAATGGTTCGTTGCAGACTGGAAGATACAGCTTTTGCTTGTGACGAGTACAGTATCAAAATGTTGTCAGCAGATAGGGAAATTTGAATGCTTTTACGTAAACATGGAAGGTTCGCCATGTACAGGGTATACACTAATGGGGAGAGTGGTGAGCCTTGTGGTATTCCAGCTTGAATACGTCGCATGTTGGATAGCATGTTATCAATTTTTACTCGAAAAGATCATTTTTATCGGAGATAGTGGAATGGAATATTCATGCGTTTTAAAGATCAGCCCTGCATGCCAGACTTTGTCAAAGGCTTTTGTCATGTCAAACATAACTAGGTCTGTTGACTTTCTGGGATTCAAACCCATTTCTAATATATTGGACCACCCTTGTTAGCAGGACTTCGGTAGAGTGTCTATCTCGAAAGCCATATTGTTCATCTGGTATAATTTCATTGTTCTCAATATATTTGGATAACCGAGTTAAAAGTGCCTTCTCGGTGAGCTTAGAGGGCGAGAGTGAGACAGAGAGAGAGAGAGAGAGAGAGAGAGCGAGAGAGAGAGAAAGAGAGAGAGAGAGAGAGAAAGAAAGAGAGAGAGAGAGAGAAGACAGTAGACTTACTGGCCGCCAACATTTTCCGGGAAAGTGAGATCCTTATCTTGTTTCGGGATGACGATTATAATTGCCGTTTACCACGGCTTGGGGAATTTGCGTGGGTGAAAGATGGTGTTGATGATATCCGTCAGGGTTTGCAAAATGTTTTCTGGTAGCCACTTCAGCATAGTGTTCGTCAAAGAATCAGGGCCTGGGGCTTTCCGTTTGTTTAGCGTGCTTATCATGTCTTTTAATTCCGATAAGTCTAGTATACGAATTTCGTAGGTGTCTGTCCTCTGGGAAGCTAGCAGTCTTTGCACAGATGATTTAGCTTTATCTTCAGATTTCGGGGTCTCCTCAGGGAAATTATTCTCATAGAATTGCAGTTCAAGAGTGTCTGCAAAGGCTTCGGCTTTTTCTGAGCTGTCGTACTTGAGGCCATTTAGTCCATTAATGTGAACAGTATTTAGTTTGTTTTTCAGCCTGAAATATTGTATATATATATATATATATATATATATATATATATATATATATATATATATATATATATATATATATATATATATATATAATTTTGTGAAGTTGTGCGGAGGATTAAGACGGTGTTTTGAGCTATGATGCCCATCTTGCTTTAATCTTGGTTTCTTCAGCGATGATAATGCCGATGTCATCACGATAGAGCGAGGTTTTGGGCTGATAACCGCGTTTTAGGCTATTCTTGCTTTTTATGCTTGCCTTGTGTTGGTGCTTGCTAGGCTTACATCTATACTTCTCAATTGGTCGTCATAGTATTTTCTCTTCTTAATTCTAATTATTTTATTCGCTACTCTTCTGGGATTTTCATAGTATTCTCCCTTCGTCCTGGTTTTCATTACTACGTATTCTTTGTACGCTTGATTCTTTTTGTCTAACGCATTCTAGCACTCATCATCGAAATATTACCTTTTACTTTAATAAAAAGCATGATTGGCAACGCACTCTCTGCCTCAACCGGTTACCTTCCCACGTGTTTAAGTATTCCACGTCAAGGTATTCGCCGTTACGAAATATAAAATAAAACTAAAAAAATCCCGAGCCACTCCTGGAAGGGAAGGATCCCTTGCACTCCAACATTTCAATCAGGATATTGTCAAGGAAGCAATCCACGCGCCGAAGGACTGATAAGAAGGATGAATTGATCAAATAGAGTTAATATTAATAAAACCATGTAATTATTAGTGATAAGTAAGGTCAGGGATTAAGCTATAAGGTAGCAACTATTCTTCGCCACCGAAGTTCAGCTCCGCTCCCACGACGAGGATTGACAGGAAAATTCGGAGCTACGGAAGCGCAACTTTCCAAAGGACGATTCCGGAGTACACAAAGCTATCTAACGCTTAGGTGTTACTATTTTGGTTCGATTTTCGTAGCATATGCTCAGGGAACTCTAGTGCTTCGTCGGCTTCTAGATGGTTAATGGATGGTTGGCTTATAAGTTAGTAGATATACTCGTAGCATATACGAAACAAAACACATGGAATTACTCTGGATTAATGTAAAATTTACAAATGTCTGTTGCCTAGGACCAAAAGAAGGATGTGCAACTTTAGAAACACTGTTGTTGGAAGGTATGGTGGCATAACTTTCTACGTGATGTGATTCTTTGAAAAGCGCTGACGAGTGCATCAAAATTCTCAAATCCATTAATCACAAAGTATTTGGAGCACACCAAATATTAAATTAAGATACTAACAAGAGCTCAACCAAACCATACAAAATGAGAAAAATTAAGTCAATAGTGTGACTAGTCAAGGAATTGAAAATCACAAACTATGGATTTGAAAATTTATCTACCGATGATTTTTTCAAACCACAATGGCAGCCGAGAACGAAAAGCTTTAGGTTTTTGCTTGCAAAAACTGGAATAACACTTTCCAGGGGTAATACCGTTGGTAGCTTCTCATAGGCACTCTTAGAACCCGCTCCCCATACACTTCCTCCATCACACCTACTCTAGCGGCTTGCAGCCCGATTTCTTGTTGGAAGTTTCCCGTGATGCAATTTCCTTGCACCCAACAGAATGTACTTAGAAAATTCTTGATCTTATCCTCCGACACGCAGTCTATCGCCTTGCCGAAATATTTCCTCGTAAAATCTAATCGAACTATATATATATATATATATATATATATATATATATATATATACGAGTATATATATATATATATATATATATATATATATATATATATATATATATATATATATATATATATATATATATATGAATACCAGTCTTATATATATAAATTTTTAGTTGATTGCTAATATAAATCCTACATAGAAGATAAGACTAAACAAACAGCACAATCGTCACACAAACTCAAATGTGTGCAAGGGCACAGTGTGATACATCTTTGTCTTTCTTGGCATATCACACACAGTGATCCTTCTTCTTCCATATCGTTCATGTTGCCGGCAATTTTATTTTGAGTGGAGTTTGATTGTCGTATTGCAGATCTTGGTTGAATTGGACTACGGCTTAAAACAGCATATCAACACGATTCAATAGTGCTTTTGGCACGAGATGGATGTCTATATCTGTCAGATTGAAGCCTCATGTATGGAGAATTTCGAATTTGGTTCAAAAATTGTATCAATTGTCTTGTGACTGCAAGAAGTAGCAATAAGGACATTGTAACCAAAACAAGTTGATATTGCTGTTATCAGAATGCAGATGCTTGTGCGCGAAAAAACGATGGCCTCAAAAAAAAAACTGGGTTTGAATCCAAGGAAAACGCTGTGAGGTTGAGCAGCTGTGGTAGCTGTTGTGGCCTTGAACTTGGGTTCTTCAACTCAAGAAAAAGAGCCGTTGCGAAGAGTTAATAAAAGAAGCAACGATGGTCAAAGCGGTCACTTTGCGAAATTCTTTCAACGTCGAGATGGACGATTTTGCTACAAATTGGGTAATCACGAGTGAAACTATAGCCACCACGACTAGTAATCAACAGGCACGAGTATTAGAAGCAAACAACGAAGATAATTGAATTGGACAGCGAACAGCATTGCAAGTGCGCAAATTGGGCAGAAGTGGAGGAATCGGGAGGCGTTAGGATATAATGAGCTGCAGCTTGACCATCAACGAGGCCCCCAGCGTAAGAAATTTAAAGAAAATTGTAAGTTTGTGAATCTTCACCCCTTGAGGGAAAATATTAAAAATAACTTTAAATTATAGCTTTAGATTATAATTTGGATTATAATTTGGAATTTCTTGCATACGGTTAGTGTTTTGAGCCAGCGTAATCGCGCGTAGAGTATGTAGTATCAGTGGAAGGCGTGAATTATGCCTGGAGTGTCAAGAATCCTTCCCGTCGCGGATTTTGAATTGTATGGGTGGTGACTGTGAAGAGGGGGTTCAAGTTGGTTTTTGTGGAAGTAATGGTAAGCAGCTCGAAGAGCCGAGAAAAGAACTATTAGTGGCTAGCGGAATATTAGCCAGTCAGGATAAGGTGTAGGCCTGGTGTATGCCACACGACTTGATGTCTTATAGTGATCAACATCAGAAATCGAGTGACCTCGTTCCCTCAACAAATCTCGATTCCCCTATCATTCGTGCTCCTATACCTTTGAAAAATATCTTCATATCCATAGTGGCGTACAAAACTTCTGTTGAGGAGCTATAGCGTTATGTCACCAAAAATTTTGGATCATCCGTTAAAGTTTTTAGTTGTCATAAGTTGACTAAGGAAAATTTAACGGACAAAGTAGTCGCCTCATTTAAATTGGTGATTTCTGCAAATACTGATATTGTCTTGCATTTGAATCACTGGCCTGATGGTGTACTTGTTAAGCCGTTTGAATTGAGACGAAGAAGTTTTCCTCAGGCAATAAACGAAATCCCAAAGCTCTAGTCACAAGTAAACTTGATGAATATTCTGATAATCATAATGTTTATTCCATTGTATTCTCTTAAAACCTCAATGAATCTCTTTCAAACCTTAATACTGTTCAATGTAACTTCTCTCCTCCTAATAAAATGTGCATCTCTAATTTTTACCAAAATGTACGAGGATTAAGGACCAAGCTTGAGGAACTCTTTATCTCCTATCAAGTGAGTAATGATTCTATTACTTCTTCTCCGAGACCTGGCTGAATGGAAACATTTTGAGCAGTGAAATGTTTCCTGATCATATTATATATAGATGTGACCGTGACCTGGTTGCTACTAATGAGGCTGATGGTGGTGGAGTTTTGAGTGCAGTTAGCAAAGCTCTACCTTGTTCTCCTTCTTCTGATTTCTATTTTTCTCCTACTTTAGAATGTGTTATTATCAAAATTGCTCTCCCTCATAATACAAAGTTCTTGATTTTGTCTATTTATATTCCCTGTAATTCACCGTTAACTGTTTATAACACGTTTTTTGATGATCTATCCTCTTATCTAGTTTTGCGACACGCTCACGCCAAAATATTGGCTTACGGGGATTTTAACTTATAATACTTAGAGTGTAAAAATTATCCTACTCCTTCTATCTCGTCAGTTGACCCTTGTTTTAAAACCCTGTCATCTTTCCAATCACATTGCTCCTTTTCTAAATTTAATCATATCCACAATCCCAATGGTCGTCTCCTTAACCTTGTTGTATCAAATGTTCCAGTTAGGTACTTATCTGTATCTCAAGCTATACATACGTATGTTCCTCCTGATCGGCGCCATCCTCCTTTATCTATAGATCTTATAGTCGATGAAAATTAAATTTAACAAACCTCATCCTACTCCAAAACTTAACTTTTTTAAAGCTAACTATGAAGCTATTAATATCAGTCAACTGGCTAGATTTCTTTAGAGGCCTAAATTGTGAGGCTACTTTGGATAAATTTTAAATGTATATTTATAATCTTATTCGCTGTTTTACGGCTCTTCAGACATCCCGTAAAGCAAATCAAAAACCTTGGTTTACAAAGCGAGCACTTAGTGACCTACGAGCAAAAGATAAGGCACATCGTGTCTTTAAAACACTCGGCACTATTGAAGCAAGATGTAATTTTACAAGGCTGTGTGCTATTGCCAAAATAGAAATCAGATATGCGCTAAAGACTTATTTCAGTAGTCTGGATAGCTCTCTTGTGGCTAATAATACAAAGCCTTTCTGGTCTTATATAAGGTCGCTGAAATCCTCTTCTTCCAGTCCTAGTAAGGTCCGTTGGAATGGTGCAGATGTTTCTTCTCCTCAAGAAGTTACTGACTCATTTGCTAAATTTTCTCCTCGATTTTTTTTTCTCCTGCTGCAGCTGTGAGTCCTGTTGTCTTATCTAGTCATTCTCTTTCCAATTTCCTTTATTTGTACAGATGCATCTGAAGTCGAAGCTTTGATCAATGCTCTTGATCCTAATATCAGCCCTGGCTGGATGGTTTGCCAAACATACTTGTAAAGTCGTTAGCCTCATCGCTTGTTTTTCCTTTATCTCTCCTCTTCAATGTAAGTTTGAGTTCTGGTGCTTTCCCTAACCTATCAAACTCATTAGCTCCTATTATTGCTCCAGAGCAGCATGGCTTTCTCAAAGGATGCATCACTACCACTAATTTAATGGAGTTCACAAACAGTAGTGCAAGAGCTTTGGATAACCAACTGCAAGTTGATGTGATCTTCACACATTTCTCCAAGGCTTTTGACACTGTGAATCATTCACTTCTTTGTCGTAAGCTTGAAGCTCTTGGCATCTCGGGTGCTCTTCTATCTTGGATATCATCTTATCTATCGTGTCGTCCCTGTCGAGTAAGTCTCTCTGATACTACGTCTAGTCCTTCTTATCCTTCATCTGGCAATTGACATGGTTCAATTCTTGGGCCTCTTCTCTTTCTGTTGTTCATAAATGATCTATCTAATTAATTCCTCTTGCCTCTTATATGCTGTGCTCAAAGTATTTCGAGCAGTCAAATCCCATTTAGACTGTCAGCTCCTCCAAACTGATCTGAATGCTCTAAATAAATGGTGTGCTTCAAACTATTTAAGTGTTAACACTACTAAATGTCATAAAATGACTTTTTCTCTCAAGGACTCTCCTATTAATTTTAATTATATATTAAATGATGCTTTGCTCTCTGAATTGTTCAGTCATAAAGACCGTGGAGTAACTTTTGGTCCCAAGCACAAATTTGATGCACATATTTTAAATGTGATTACTAAAGCGTCTAGAGTTTCCGGGTTTATCCTTCGACATGTACATAAATTCAATAGCATCACTTCTTCTATTCTTGTTCTTCTTATTCACCCTTTGCTTGAATACTGTTCTGTTATCTGGTCCCCCGATATTCCTATCTCGTGTCTTCTTTAGAAACTTTCCAAAGAAAGTTCACGCGTTTTCTTTTCCTTAAGTTTAATTTGCTGTATCAGTCCTTTGAAAGTCGTTTATCCTTCCTATCTCTTGCATCTCTAATATCCCGATGAAGTTATTTAGACCATTTTTTTTGGTACAAACTCTGCTACAATCAAGTCCCGTTAAATATTTTTTCCTGAGCTGCGTTTCCGACAAACATCCCGATCATCTCGGATGAATTCTTATTTCACTATCCCATATGTTAGAACTGATTTATATTTCCATTCACCAATTTTATGAATCGTTCTTCTTACATAGCATTTAAGATAAAACTAAGAGACTTAATACTAGTTTAACTTTCAATTATCGGCATTTTATTATGCTTTTTCATTTAAATATTGCTGTATTTATTCTTTGCGTTCCATTTTGTTATTGGATTATTCAGTCGGTAAGATGAAATAAATTAAATGAATAAATAGTGCCCGCCATTCCGGGGAGCCTCATGCTCGCCAATTGGCTGCTAGTTGCAGTTCGAGGGTTGGTTTCCTACCCCGTCTTCACGGGTTAGCCTGGACCCCAAGGCCTCCAACCGGAATCGCTTGGAGTAACGTAACACTGTTTTCTTATTCTTCGTTATTTCGGTGTTTTTGCGCCATTTAAAAATTCTCCAAATCAATGTTCCTCCAATTTTCCAGAACAACGCAAATGAATTTAATTTAAACAAATATATATTTCGGAGGCAAGAGTTCCTCCTTCTTCAGTGTTTTTTGGTATGGTTTAGCTCCAAATATTATCCGCTTTTTATATTCCTTACATTTTACCTTTTTCGTCTTTGAGACCTATCACTTAACCTATATTTTTTTCACATTTTATCATCCCTACTTAAGAGGTATACATTTTTTTTACATTTTATTATCCCTACTTAAGAGGCATCATTTATTGCTTTTTCTTTATCGCGTTTTTGTTTTTATTACTGCTATTATAACTCGTTTATTATATTTTAAATATTATTTAGATTTAATTAGTTCTAGTATCCTTGAGTATCCGTTGCCCACGCCGTGCGTTTCCGGTTGTCGAATGATCCAAAGGGTCTCATACACATCCAATTTCCGATTGTTGCTCACGTCTTGTATTACTTCTAGATCATCCCAATTGATTCCCTGATTAGTTTCTATAATATTGTCGGGTGTTATGGTTCGCGGCCAATAATTTTACTGTTCCGGGAAAGTGAAAACGCAATGTCTTTTAAATTAAATTAAAAGAGTTCATTAAATTGCTTAAAAATGCACAATCAGTTATTTGGTCTATTTCACAATTTTAATTAGAATCTAACTTTCACTTGTCCATAAATTTCTATCGCAATTGTCTTTTAAGATCACTTCACAATCAACGAAAATCACTTTTCTCTTCCTCGAACAACATCGCTTTCCACACACTATCGCAGTTTTTATCGCGGTCGAATGAATGATCCCCCCATTCATTCGACTCGCCTTTATATAGGGTCTCTAATCATTCAACTCAGTTCTCGTACATTGGTGAATTAGCGGGAACATTCCAGCAGCGTAATGAATGGAACCAGTGATTCACTTTCAGATGTTGATGCTTGGTGGGTTCTCGTGGTTTCGAGTAAATTCATTTTGTTTATGTTCTTGATTGTTGTGAAAACAATTGCGACAGTAGCTCGCAGAATTATTTGTACATGTAACACTGCCCCCACCTCAGTTCTCTTCGCCCCGAAAAGATGTGTCGCCATTTGTAGTCAATTCTCCCTGGGTGTAGTATGGGGCAAGACGGTCCAGATGCACGATTTTCATTTTGGCTTTCGGCTTACGATGCTCCTGTATTCGGTATATGACGTCATTGATTCGCTTTGTAACTCGGTATGGTCCCTCCCAATTATGTTGCAACTTTGGAGACCTACCCTTTCGCCGTTGCGGGTTATATAGTCGCACCAAGTCATCTTGCTGGAAGCCAGTAGATCATACTTGGTCTTCATGCGGTCAGTAGCCGATTCGAGGTGTTTTCGCATTGTCCGATGTATCTGGTTCAACCGTTGTCTTAGCTCACTCGCGTACTCCGAGATGGTTTGGGGTTTCTCAGGGGGTGTCCCGAACATTATATCAGCTGGCAGACGAATGGTCTTTCCAAAAATGACTTTGGCTGGGGCTTGGCCCGTCGATGCATGTTCGGCAGCTCTGAACGCCATCAAAAATAGTGGGATATGTCGGTCCCAGTCCCTTTGGTTCTCGTCAACCATCTTGGCCAGGTGTTTATTGAGCGTGCCGTTGAAACGTTCGACCATTCCATCGGATTGGGGATGCAGCGGTGTTGTCCTCGTTTTCCTTATTCCAAGCCGCTCGCACATTTCGCTAAAAACTAGTGACTCAAAGTTTCGGCCTTGATCCGAATGTAGTTCGCAAGGCACGCCGTACCTACTGACCCAATTTAACACTAGCTGTTCGGCTACAGTAGTTGCTGCCTGGTTGGGAATGTGGTAGACCTCGGGCCACTTGCTGAAATAATTGGCTACAACCAGCATGTATTGATTTCCCCATTCAGATTCAGGAAAGGGTCCTGCGATATCAACAGCAATACGGTACCCCCACGTTATAGGCTTGCATTTTTCCTCTCAGTCGTCGCTTTGGACCTTTGACGGAACCGCAAATGGTGCATCTTCGACACCAGTCCTCTACGTCTTCTCGAGCGTGGAGCGAGTAGAATCTTTCCCGCGATTTCGCTAAGGTCTTGTTAACACCAAGGTGGCCTCGCGAGGATACTTCATGCATTTCCTTAACCACATCGTGGATTCAGCTTTTGGGTAGTATAATTTGCATCCTATAGGAGCTGCCATCCGCTGTTTCCCATTTCCGCTTGAGTATGCCACCCTCCACCTGAAGGGAGTTCCATTGTGCCCAATAGCTTTTCAGGGTTGCGCAATGCGTTGAAACGTCCTTCCACTCCGGTCGCCCAGTTGTCTCCTTCCATACGAGCAATGGTCCGATGTCTTCATCGGCTAACTGAGCATTTCGAATCTCCTCCGCTGACCAACCTTCATCGAGTTCGGCCGTTATCACTCGCAGATCAACGGTCGGCTCCTTTTCCTCAATCCGCCGGCAATGCTTGCAGTTAGCTGGACATGGATGACGAGCTAGGGCGTCAGCATTTCCATGAACTCTGCCCTTGTGAAGTAGTTGGGGCCTCACTAGGTCTGGTCGGATAGTCGATCGGGTTGCACCAGTGTCGTTTGTTATGGTGCAATATTCTTCATCAACTTGACCAGGAAGGCATCTGTCTGCTTCTCCACGATGTTGCTTTGGCACGGTGATGGTGGTGCTGGGGATGTCGATCCTCCTAGCTAACGTTTGCCCCACGAAGTTGGCCCTTGCAGTTTGATGGGCCTCCATTCTAGGCTCCTGACACGGTCTGGATCTCCACCATCCTGGGCAATAGCTCCGTTTTCTCCGCTTCTTGCAGTTTCTTTTCAGGTGCCCCTTCTCACCGCAATCCCAGCATCTAGGCGCTCCATTTGCCAGCGGCTCTCGCTCATTTTCCACGCGCTCACACCTGCACTCGTCTGCCACTACCTCACGGACCCGGGCAATGGTACGAGTCACATTTTGTGTTGCCTCGAAGTTAAGACTATAAATCAATGCGTCCTTAAACGTTTGCTTTTGAGCTAAACGCACGGCTTGTTGCAATTCCTTGTCCTTTAAGGCGCTGATGAATGCTTCTGTTGCTACGTCATCTCGCTGTTCTGGGTCGTACGCTGGATAAGCCAAAAGTGCCAGTCGCTCAATGTCTTGTGCTAGCTGCTGTAAGGTTTCGCCAGACTTCTGCGCCCGATGCCGTAGCTGTGCCCGGTAAATCTGCTTCAGATGATCGTCTCCATAACGCATGTCCAGCGCATGCATTATAGCAGCCGGGTTGGAATTCAACTCAACGGGGATAGTCTGCAACAGCTCGGCAGCTGGGCTTCTTAGAGCAAGAATTAATGCAGTTGCTCGTTCCTGCTCATTCCAGTGATTTATCCTAGCGGTGGCTTCAAACTGGATTTTGTAAATACTCCAGACCGTTTGCCCGTCGAATATTGGTGCTTGCACATTTCTAGATGAGTTTTGCGCTGCGGTTGTAAGTGGGGCTGGTGAGGCGGTTACTACTGCCTTCGCTGCGTCCAAGTCCTTTTTCACTTTTTCAATCTCATGGTTGATTCTCTCCTCGACCTGGCTGATCTCAAGGTTGATTCTCTCCTCGACCTGGTATACTTTTTCCTCGACGCCTTTAATTTGGCTGTTGAGACTACTGAGCTCCGCTTTTATTTCGGTTGACTGTTTCTCCAGCTTCTGTGTGATGTCTGCCTTGATTTCGAACGCTTGTTGGTCTAGCTTCGCTGATTGTTCATTTAGCTTCACAGCTAAACTGGATGTCTGTTCATTTAGTTGCGCTGATTGTTCATTTAGCTTCGCAGTTAAATTGGATGACTGTTGTCACTGCTCTTGCTGCATCAGCATCAACATTTGCATCAGCGCATTTTCTGGTTTCTTTGGTTTTGGTGATTCAGCTTCACTACCTTCTGCGCCTTTTTCTGCATCTGAGAGCGCACCCGAATCCAGATTCCCGCCTTCCGACTCGATCGCGTCACGCAAACGTGCAATCAGTATGGCCTTTGTACCTTGTGTGGCCAGATTTCGCTGTTCCAACTCCTCTTTGAGCTCCGATATGCTCAATTAGTTAATGTTTAGATGTAAGTTTCCTGGCATTTTTATTGTTTCGGCTATTTTTCCACCAGTTTCCACGTTAGATTTTACTATTGCGCATTTTTCTTTTTATTTTTATGTTTAAACGTTTTTCACTTTTCGAAATTTTCTTTCTAACTTCTCGACACCTATGTCGGGTGTTATGGTTCGCGGCCAATAACTTTAATGTTCCGAGAAAGTGAAAACGCAATGTCTTTTAAATTAAATTAAAAGAGTTCATTAAATTGCTTAAAAATGCACAATCAGTTATTTGGTGTATTTCACAATTTTAATTAGAATCTAACTTTCACTTGTCCATAAATTTCTATCGCAATTGTCTTTTAAGATCACTTCACAATCAACGAAAATCACTTTTCTCTTACTCGAACAATATCGCTTTCCACACATATTATCGCAGTTTTTATCGCGGTCGAATGAATGATCCCCCCATTCATTCGACTCACCTTTATATAGGGTCTCTAATCATTCAACTCAGTTCTCGTACATTGGTGAATTAGCGGGAACATTCCAGCAGCGTAATGAATGGAACCAGTAGCTCGCAGAATTATTTGTACATGTAACAATATGCTTGCCGACGGTGGACTTAGCTATATCGCTCGGTGCTTTCCTTGACTTTAGCTCCTCTAATTCCCTGATATGTTCACTGAACCTTGTTTTGACTGATCGCTTAGTTTGTCCAATATACGATTTCTGGCATGGCTGGCAGGTAATTTGATATATACCACATTTTTCCTCCTTCTGCTTTCTATACTTCGGTCTTCCTAGTCTGGATCCCATTTTGAATTTCCGGCTCGTGGGTACCGCTGTTTTGTCGACTTTCTTCAGGATTTTCGCGATCTTCCCAAAGATCTTTGAGTACGTAATTGCTGCTCTTTGATTTTGTTTTAGGTTTCGGTTTTGTTAGTGACGCCGCTTTAAGTCTTGTTTCCATTTTCCTTTGTATTGACAAGATTTCGCTTTCCTTGTATCCGTTCATCTTCGCTGTACTCAAAATAAAAGTCTTCTCTTGCTCCTATCGCTGCTTTGTTAACGGAGTCGTTAGCATTCGGTATATCCGACTGTTGAACGTTGCCATCTTGGTTTGGTGTGAGTGGTGTGATGTGGCTGGTATCGTCCTCTGAGTATTTGTGGGTTTCTTGAAAATATCGAACTCCAGGCCATTATTATTTCTTATTATTTTGATGTCTAGAAACTGTATTACGTTGTTGCTCTCCACTTCCATCGTGAAGGTGATATTTCGATGTATTTCATTGATTTTCTTTAATGCCTCTTCAATTTTATCCCTCTACACTATCGCGAGAACGTCGTCAATATAACGGATCCACATCCTTGGAAAGACGCCCTCTTTAGCTATTCTTTGTTTTACCCATCCCATAAAAATTTCACTCAAGAGGGGAGACAATAGGTACTCCATCGCCACGCCGGATTTTTGCTTGAAATTCTTCCTCTGAAGGTAAAATAGGTCTCTGACATGCAAAGAGTTGCCAATTTGTAGAAACATCTTACTCGCTTCTTTGATGTTTTGAAATCACTCTGGCTAGTTAGCCAATCCTCGAACAGAGCCAATGCCTGCTTTACTGAGACACTTGGGAAAAGTGCTTTCACGTCGAAAGATACTAGTATTTCGTCTGTTTCGATGCGCTTTGCTGTCATTAACTTCTCGATCAATTCACCTCTGTTTTTAACTGAGTAGTTGCTTGCAGGTTTTTCGCATTTCTCCACTAGCCATGTCGCGATTTTGCTTGTGAGGGTGGTTTTGATTTCGCGAATCTCGTTACCTGCTTTGTGGATCTTCGACAGGCATTTAGTTCGCGGAAGTACTGGATTCGTCACCCTTAACGCAATTTTCCTAGGTATCACTTCCTGGCAATCCGTCAGGGCTTTCTCCATTCTTTTGATAGAGTCCGGCAAAGGGTTTTTCTCAATTCGTGATAGAGGAAGAAAGGAACAACCGAGAGATGGCTAGACAGAGTATGAAGGGCGTTTCAATGCGAAAAAGATCGAAAAAGAAAAATTTGGAGCAAAAAACTACAACATCTAATAAATCAGCGAAACAGCATATCCCGCACGCACGGCTCAATGAAGATGTGGGCAATGAATACTCAGGGATACTAGAGCTAATTAAATCTAAATAATATTTAAAATATAATAAACGAATTATAATAGCAGTAATAAAAACAAAAACACTATAAGGAAAAAGCAATAAATGACATCTCTTAAGTAGGGATAATAAAATGTAAACAAGTTGGGTAGACAGACCTATGCTCATGTCAGAAGGGTTTTGTACTTAACTTACAAAATGCAGTAACCAGCAACGAATAAAATCATGAAACATGTCAAAGACGATTTTATTGGAGAAAATGAATGCGAAAAAGATCGAAAAAGAAAAATTTGGAGCAAAAAACTACAACATCTAATAAATCAGCGAAACAGCATATCCCGCACGCACGGCTCAATGAAGATGTGGGCAATGAATACTCAGGGATACTAGAGCTAATTAAATCTAAATAATATTTAAAATATAATAAACGAATTATAATAGCAGTAATAAAAACAAAAACACTATAAGGAAAACGCAATAAATGACATCTCTTAAGTAGGGATAATAAAATGTAAACAAGTTGGGTAGACAGACCTATGCTCATGTCAGAAGGGTTTTGTACTTAACTTACAAAATGCAGTAACCAGCAACGAATAAAATCATGAAACATGTCAAAGACGATTTTATTGGAGAAAATGTGAAATTCGAGGATCATACTATTATTAACAAAGTTGAACGAATTTTGACTTCTGAGGTATTTGTTATAGTTATACCCATAAATATCTCCTTTGCTAATTTTTTCAGATTTTTTCGATCACGGGTGTCCATTCGCGAGGGAGGAAACACATTTTTTATGTATTTCCCCCCTGTGCCCCCACTGAAGCAAAAACTGTCAGTTTAAGAACTATTTTGAAAAGCTCTCATAGAGAACTTTCAATTGATACTCATATCGGCTACCTTTCATGAAATTTTTTTTCAGGGGCCACTCTTCCGTACTGTAATCATCGATTCATGGCCTATTTTTTCAAATCCTAGAATGGTTACCAGGCCCTTTTGCTAGGAGCTCTCTCCTGCCTCTTCGACTTGTTCAATTGTATGTACTCATCTTCATGATATCTATCACTCCTGAAATTTTCATGCAAATTCTAGCAAAGCTGTAGTGTCTAAGTCGGTAAAAAGCGCATATGGCTCCATAGCCATATGTTTCCATAGTAATATAGGGCATATTGCTCTATAGTAATACAGGAAAATTCAAATCGCTATAACTTCGGTAAATACTATTCGATCTTTATGAAACTTTGCGAAAAGATCAATCTTATAAATAGTCATCTGTTTGCTAAATTTTATTGAGTTTAAAGGTACCGTTTGGTTTTTATTCAAGAAAACATAAAATCGATAAATCATACTATTACTAACAAAGTTGAGTGAATTTCGACTTCTCATGTATTTGTTGTTGTTGTACTCATTAAGGCCTACATTCATGATTTTTTACAGATTTTTCGGATGGAAGGTGTCCAATCGCGAGGGGGGGGGGGGGGGGTACGCGAAAAGTTCGTACATTTCCCCTTCCCCTGCCCCCCTCGGTACTTATAAGGCAATTTTAAAACTTGTTTGGAAAAGATCTCATTGAGACCTTTCCAACGACACCCTACTCGACTACCAATGGTGAAAATTTTTTTTTGAGGGGTCACCTCCCTATATGGGGAGACCCCCTTAAACGCCTTTGAAAAAATTTTCTACACTTGAACTTTCAAGAGGTCACCACTTCTGACCTTTCTACAAAGTTTCATGGCTGTAGCCTTTATAGTTTCGGAGAAAAAGTGCTGTGACATACAGACGGACGGACGGACGGACGGACAGACGGACAGACGGACACAGGTCGTGATTGCAATAGGGTTTTGTATTTTAGTACAAAACCCTAAAAAGATATAGGTTGACTGATAGGTAAAATGTAAGGGATATAAAAATTTTCAGTCGTCAGTGAAGAAGTTTTATTTTGATTATCAACCACTCAGCAATGATAAGCCGCCGCCGCCACTTCGATCCACAGCAAACTGACACCATAAATGTTAAAAACAAGGACGGCTACGGTCGCACCATCGGGGAGTCGTTCGCTAACATCAACCACCCACCGAAAAACAAATATTTTCAAATTAAACCGCCATGTTTCGAAAATAAG
Source organism: Odontomyia ornata (assembly GCA_963969285.1). NCBI lineage: Eukaryota > Metazoa > Arthropoda > Insecta > Diptera > Stratiomyidae > Odontomyia > Odontomyia ornata. The sequence goes on along the minus strand of OZ017738.1, from coordinate 134,738,296 downwards.
TTTTAATTGGCCCCCAGATCACGTCACACTGTGTTGAGATAAAAACACTTCGTACTGCAGTATTTTCCAATTTTCTAAATGAAATTTTACCGTGTACACTTATTTGAATCCTTCTATGACTTCAAAACAACCCGATATTTAATATTCGTGAACGTTCTTTAACGTTTTCGTTGGACTCGACACGTAATATTCGAAAAATTCCGCGCTGACTCACGCTGCACACGTTTCAAATCAAAATGTTTACAAAAATAAACACACTCTGGACAAAACGCAAACACAAAACCATAAAACTAATTGAAAATATCGCGTGGTTATGGACTAATGTAAAAAATCCACTTAAATTGATGGCGCTTCTCATAATTTTATGTTTGTTGACATTTTATTCACCTGAGCCAGGAAAAATACAGCATGTCAGTTCTTTTTTCTAGCAAATAATGAAAAACTACACACTTCACTCTGTAATTCACTCGCGTTTACCTTCGTATATTAAGTTTTTCATTGAAAAATTTTAAATTTTCCGATGCGAAATTCATATTTTACGAAGGATATGGAAACTGACAGATCCACGCCAGCTGATACTTCCGCTTCGAAAACAGGAGTGTCCACGCAGTTCTTATGGATCAAATACTTTTGAAAATATGGCGCGAAGTATGATTTTGTTGACATTTGTCGAAAAGGGTGGAAGTTTGCGAATAGATAACGAGACCTGGTGTATGAAATAAGAAGTAATAACTTATGATGACATTTGAACGTGCTAATAAGCGACATAAATTTGCATTTCGAAATTACAATTGAAAAATTTTACGCATCCCTTAAAATAGCATCAGCTGAAAATGCAAAAGCTTTCGAAAATGAACGTGTACGTACATGGAAGATTTGATTGTGTTAAGCGACTTCAACACTTTCCATAGGAATTGAAAGCTCGCCGTCTCCTGTATGTACCTCTATGCTTTAACCCATTTCATATCAGTAGTGCCGTTGCTGGGATAAAGTAGGGCTAACATCGTAGAGTCGCCAATTAGCATAAACCTTCTATCAACGATCATTTGGCTCCGCCACTTCTATCCATTGCAAATCGGTGGAATCGGTGCTGGTGCCATCATGCATTCGCTCGTGATCACAAACCATCGGATGGCGAAACGTTTTTTCACCTCTCCCGGTTTTCCATTCAGTTACCTTACAGCAATAGTTCAGTCGCACACTGTCGCACGTTTATATGGCAGTATGTGTAAATTTCTACTTGCGGCAAGTTGTCGTGTGAATGTTGTGCCGCTGTTTGCCTACTCCCTAAACACTTCTGCTTTTTCTTTACATCTGAACACCTTCGCCCTGTCAGTAAAGAACTTTCACTTCAAAAATAAAAATATTGTTTTTAACCTTTCACCAAATTATTGGAGTCTATCATTAACTCTAATATGACATCTTTTGGGGAAAATATGGCAACTATTCAGTTGGAATCCTCACATAAAATTTTTAATTGTCGATTAAGAAAGACGGAAAGCCAACAGCTCATTGAAGCTAGTTCAATATGTACTTTGTTGTTAATAATTAGCTTGAGTGAATCGTTGCTCAAGTGGACTTCATAGATGCAGAATAAATTCTCCTTGGTTTTATTTTTGACCTAAATGGAACTAAGCCTTAGTTCCATAGAAGAGACTATGTAGTTTTTTCATTTTTATCGTTTTTGCTGTTGTAGGATGCATATTGGAAAAAAAAGATTACATTAGATAGAGCAATGTAATGCGAAAATCCTTGGATGATGCAAATTTCTCTTCTTCTAAATCAAATTATTCAACCTTAAAAAAATTAAACTTTTGAAATTTAAACAGCTTGCATAATATCGAGAGTAAATTCACTAGAAATATTAACAAAATTCATCCATCACCAAAGAACGCGTCATTGAAAACTTTTGCGAATGTCCTCGTAACGACTAAGATTTGAGCTCCAAATAAAATTTGCTGATGATTATGCAAAACTTCATTCTGCACCTGTTTCAATGGAATTCCATTACATTAAATCTTCAATTTATTGTTGAAAGCATTTCAGTGCATGAATGCCGAATGAAGATAAAAAAAACAATACACAGCAAGGATTTCGTTAAATTATATCTAACTGAGGCAGGAGTTTCCGCGACAAATTTCACTGGAGCGTATTTTAAATAGAAGAAAATTATGAAAACAACTCTACTGCTTTTCCACCACCACTACTACCACTATTGACGTGGAGTTAAATTATCATTTTAAATCTTGAAGAAAACCATGAATAACACTTCAGTTTTACTTTTCATCATCCCCACAGGGAACAGTTGAATACTAAGTATTTTCTGAATTTTCCTCAATTTTGAATGAAATGCGCTCGCAATTTTATGACGCTTTGGGAAAACTCTGAGGAATTTCCATTGCAGTGGTAAATTAATTATGCAAATATTTTTTGATAAAGTTAAAACGTGTTGTTACCCGCTGACTGCTTATTGTTATGTTTTCTGCTCCGTTCAATTATTATTGTTGTGTGCTGCTTTGCTGATTAATTCGATTATGAGATTTAATGCATCTAATTACGTTGATTTAGACAATTAAAGTACATCGCTGTGATAATTGACCAGCCACTAGAATGTTGCTGCTGGCACAATTATTGTATTGTGTGTAAACAAAAGTAAATTTGCTGGCATATACGAGTACATATGTATATGTGCCAGCGGCATAACATCGTGCTGGTGGTGAAGGTCCCCATTAGCACCATCTCATATTAATGCAGAAGTAGTTTGACCTTTTTAGATTAATGAGTGTGAGAAACCAGTATAAATATCGGTTATTGATGGTGTTCAATGGAAAATTGATACTTTGGTTTGTACTATGATTATATAAACTTTAATTGATAATTATTAGACGAGCGGATTGTATTGTGTTTTACTATTTAGTAAGCCTAATGAGAGTTATTATAAAACGTTTATGTCATTGAGAAAATATTACATATATCAGTTTTCCTCATTAGCGGAAAATTATTGATTGTGCATTAGCTTATAAAAATAGCTGTTGAGCTTCGTAGGCTTCATTTCATTAGAACTCAATTAATCATTTCTTTTTGGTATGATTTCATTCAAGTACCCTTTTTTAAGCCAATAATTATAAATTAAAAATGTAATATGAATCAGATACTTGAATAAATTTTCTTTGGTTTAGTAAGAATGATTTGAATACACTACTGATCATATCGATATTTTAAAAATTCTCAATAATCTATTAGATTCTTAATAATTGAATTTAAACATTGGCGCCTTTTATTGAAACCCAATCAACGTTTAATATTTTTCGTGATCACGTGTTGCCTTTTCTTTTCAAACATGAAATACTGCTGGGGAAAAAGAAAACATTTTTAGAAATGTCCTTAAAAAAGGAAGGAATAAATTTCATCGCTGAATCAGTTTTTCCTTTTCAATCATGACACTGTAAGTGTTGCTACTCATTACTGAGTCAAATGAGGAAAATAATTTGGTACTACGAAAAGAAAAAAAAAATTTATTTCATAATTTTAAGATATTTTTAAGTCGGTTTTCTTTTTTTCTTGAAAGTTGTTGAGAACCTGACCCCCTGGGCACCCATCACGGCCTGATCCGGCAACGTCAAAGCTTCAATCAACTTACACAGTTATTTAAGGTTAATTAGCACTGTAATAATTAGCCCATTCGTAATTACTACGATTTATTTGATTGATTTATCAATTGATCGGTCGTTTTAATTCAATTCACCAAATTCAATTCGCCACAAAGTGAAAATACCTTAAGTTTCGAACACCACATTTACATTTTTTTTCAATTGAGTAACATATTTTTCATTCATTTCTTGATTTGTCCAAACTTTGAAACAAAGGTTTATTCATTGTTCAATTGTTGGTTGGTTTATACCATAGCTGTTGAACGTTTATTAAAAGATTTTTAACGAATTTTTGAGATTTTGCTGAACGTATTAAATAAAAATAATAAAATCAATGTTCGGGACAAAAGAGTCCCGGCGCAAACATTTGGAGGCCCCGGCGAGATTCACTTGGTAATTATTTTGCCATATATAACTAAATAATTGTTTTCCCCCCGGTGAACAGGTCGTGAAGGGTTGTGTGGTGTTTTGTGTAGTGTCGTGGTGTATCCGCACTTTCTGTTTCCGGCTGATTTCCGACTTTCTACGCGATGGCGAATGTGGATCACCTGATCGAGGACCTAAAAGGATTGACTCGAGTCGTCGAAGGCGTCATTTCAAACTATGAGAAGGATTCGTCCTCAGGGAAGCGGGAAGCCGGGTATTATGCGAAGCGACTGCAGTGACTGGAGGCTCCTGGGAGAATTTTGAGCTCGGCGATAGCCACATCCGATCCCTACCGGAGGTCGCTCCGTTGCACGAGTATTTTACCCAACATATATACGACACTACCAAAGACAACTACCTCCGTTACCAGCAGCACTTCTGCGATCAAATGTGTGCGAAAACACACGTGAACACGCCATACGGAGAACAGTCACCAAAAGGGCTCAAAATTCAGAGTAGTGAGGACAAAGACTACACTGTAGAAGCCTCAGCACCAAGAGATGCCAGTGTGGTCAGGATGCTGCGTCGCTACAAAGCCATTACAGGCTCGTTGAGGAGGATCATCGACCGTTTGGGCCAGAAGGAGGTCACTCGGACCTGGTGCAGGAGTAAACTCATGACCCACCAAAGAGGTTGGCAACAGTTGGATGAATATCACCTGCAGATCGTCGAGCTCCATGACGATCCTGCAGCGTATGATTTTAACGTGCAACAGCATACTCATTTGGAAGAGCTTGCCAAAGATTGGGTCATACATCTGGGGTCGACAATAGATGAACTCAGCGTCACATTTGCCTCAATGACTCTGCCTGTGACTCCTCTTACCATACCCCTGCCAAAAATAAAACTCTCCACCTTTGATAGGAACTATTTACATTGGCAACAATTCCATGACTTATTCATGCAAATTGTGCATAGCTAACCGATGTCCAAGTGCCAAAAGCTATGATACTTCAAGGCCAGCCTCACCAGGGAAGCTGAGCTTTTGATTCGAAATTTTACATTGTCAAAAGACTACTACGAGGCGGCTTGGATCATCTTCAAGGAAAGGTATCGACGCTCATCAACAAATTGAGCCATGGCATGCTAATGAAAGGCCATCAGCGGCAGCAATAGAGGCTCTACATGACACCACACAAGAGTTTTGTAGAGGCTTGGAGAACCTGCAAGTTTCCACAAGGGACTGGGATCTGTTGCTGCTACATGTGCTAAGTAGCAGTAGGATCCAGTTGCTCACGCATCAAACAATCTTTATCCAACCGGCGTGAGCTACCACTCCAGAAGAGTTTGTTGGACTTCATGGAAACGCGTTTCCACGCCCTCGAGACACTCGGCTATAAAACAAAGGAACCAGATATCAACCGTAGGAAAGCCACCAATTCGACCGTGACTGCCACGACACCTTCTCGGTGCTTAATGTGTGAGCAGGATCACCCGCTTTACTACTGCCCGGATTGCCTCAGGGTTACTGCTGCAAAGAGACTCAGTATCGTACACGCTTAGAAGCTGTGCGTAAACCACCTTTGAGAAGGACATCAGGCTTCCAGCTGCGTGGCCAGAAGTTTTAAGCAGAGTTCCAAGAATCACAACACCCTGCTACATCTGCCTGGAGACAACAAGGCCAAACAGATCAAGATGATATCCTCGAGCATAACAACGCCAAAACAAGACTCGAAACCGCTAACAAATGCAGAACCACCATCGCTCGCTTTAACAACTCTGATGGAGCCCCGACTCCAAGGACATGTACTTTTGGGCACAGCCATCGTCAGGCTGGTCACCAGCAATAGGAAGACGACGGACTGTTGAGCTGTGTTAGATCCGGGCTCACAAATAAACCTAGTCATCAAAAGGATCACAAAAATTTGGTTTATCATCGACACCACACTTCGCTCTCATTAAATGGGTAGGCGGTAGTACTGAGAAGGCATACCATAAGGTGAACCTTGGCCTAAGATCCAGATATGCCACGCAGTTGAAAGCCTATGTCATGGACAAAATTATATCAACGCAACCGTCTCATAACTTAAACACATCGCAATGGCACATTCCCAAAAACATAAGGCTGGCACATCCAGAATTCCACCGAACGGAGCGCATCGACATGTTGCTGAGGTCGAGCGCATTTACGAGGTCCTAGCCTTTTGATAAATAAAGTTGAGCCCACAGCTTCCAGTGCTTCAGAACACGCTCCTAGGGTGGATTGTATCTGGAAGAGTTATCACACCTCAAGTGTCTTCCGTAACATGCGGCATCCTGACAGAAGATAGCCAGCTTAATCAGCTCATCAAGCGATTTCGGGAGGTCGAGGGAGTACAGGATCCGCAGCACAACTGAAAAGGTTTGCGAAGTACATTTCTATCAGACAATGACAAGACGTCTCGATGGCCGTTTCTTGGTTAAACTCCCATTCAGCAAGGATCCTAAGACGTTAAGTGATACTCTAGCGGTGGCCACTCGCAGATTCGTTGTCTTGGAGCGTCGACTGGAGAGAAACCCTGATCTAAGATTCCATACGAGAACTTCATGGAGGAGTATATTCGGGTTGGGCATATAGTGGAGGTGACCTCGCAGCAGCGGGAGGAATTACGATACTTCCTTCCACATTATTGTGTCCTGAAGCCTGACAGCAGTGCAACCAAGCGGTGGGTGGTTTTTGATGCATCCAGTAAGACGACCACGTTGAATGATGTTCTTCATACAGGGCCTACTGTCTAGGATGACCTTTTAACGATACTCCTGCATTTTAGAATACCTTGTTTCGTATTCCACGCCGACATCGAAAAGATGTATTGGCGGATAATGCTCTATCCTGAAGACTGTTGGTACCATAGCTAAATTTGGAGAAATAGTTCAACACAATCAGTGCGATACTATCAGTTGAAAACAGTTATCTACAGCACAACGTGTGGACCATGTCTACCTACAAAATGTCTACAAGTTCTAGCACAAGAGAACCAGCAGAAAGGTCCCCTGGGCAGCAGCGCGTTTGAGAAGGATTGCTATATTGACGACGCCATGACCGGGGCAGACAGGTTAGAGGATGCACTTCGCAAACAGGCGGAGCTATGCACCATAATCTCAAACACTGGTACGCATTTGCGCATTTGTTGAAGCATATTAAACCCGAGGACCAACAGGTCCAGCTGGATTTCAGTAGTTTACACGAGAACTACGAGTATATTAACAAGTTAGGAGTCATCTGGCGTCCGAAGACTGACGAGTTTCAAATCCAAATCAACCTGGATTCAACCGATGCTAAGTTCTCCAAGAGGACGATGACATCTGATATAGCCAGAATGTTCGATCAATTGGGCATTCTGGCGCCTGTGATAGTAGCAGCCAAGCTGCTCCTGCAGAAGCTATGGCAATTGAAATTGGACTGGGATGCAGTATTTCCTGTGGGAATCCAAACGAAGTAGCAGCAGGCCCAGGACAGGCGAGAAACCCGTGCAAGTACAGTTGCACACTTTTTGTGATGTCTCCGAGAAGGCATATGGCGCAGCGGTATACATGCGGTCAACCCTGACGAGCGGTCAAGTCATCGTCAGGTTGCTGTGCGCCAAGTCAAGAGTGGCCCCGATCAAGACGCTAACTGTTCAACGTCTGGAGTTGTGTGCGGCGAAAGTAGGCACTGAGCTCACAAGACGAGTTAAGGCAGCGCTCAATCTACAGGAGGCTTTTCAGGTATACTGGACCGATGCTGAGATTGTCTTGGCATTGATCAACTCTACTGCATCATCGGACAATGCCTTTGTGGTGGACAGGATCTCGGCCATACAAACCCTCCCAAGGCTGGACCGATGGCGACACTTAGCGTCTGGAGACAATCCAGCTGACATCCTGTCACGTGCAATGGGGCCGGCTGCATTGAGCCGCTGTAGTATGTCGTTGCAAGGACCACCATTTTTATCCAGGGCAGAATCAGTTTGGCCTTCCGAGTACCGAAGTGGGGGCCCGTGTGACTTGGAGACGAAACGGACCAACATAGCTTTGGTAGCGACAGAGGCTCCTGAAAAACACTTCATTCAGCAGGTCCAACACGCCATCTCCCTCAAGAGGTTGGAGCGCATAGTGGCCTACATGATGCGGTTTATCTGTAGTCTCAAGCCGGCAGTCAAGCAATCTCAAATGACAAATCAAGTGCCCACGAGTGATGAATTATCCAAAGCCTTGGAGATTTTCGTGAGGTATGTACAATCACAAACATTTAACTGCGAACTTTTTGACATCAAGTCAGGGAGGCAAGTCTCCAAGCACAGTCCGTTGGTGGGACTGGTGCCATTCGTGGATCGAGTGGGCATGATCCGTGTCGGTGGGAGTCTGGAGGCTACCAAGATCCCGTTCAACGCCAAACATCCCATTTGACTGCCGTTCAAACATTCGTTCACCAGATTGCTGATGATGGACTTTCATCGCGACAAAGTCACCTAGGTGCGCAAACACTGCTCACTACCACTAGACAGCGGTTCTGGCCAACTCGAGGAAAATAACTCGCAAGATCGATCGTTCAACGGTGCGTTTGGTGCACCCGAGCCAAGCCTAAGCTGTTTTCACTAGTCATGGGAAACCTGCCGATTGAACGTATTCCAGCCCGTCCATTCATCAACTCCGGCGTGAATTTCTGTGGGCCTATGATGATCCATTACCAAGGTAGAGTTACCTGACCTCAAAAAGGGTACCTAGCCATATTTTGTTATTTCGCTACAAAGTCCATCCATCTGGAGCTAGTCAGCAATCTAAGCACAGAGGCTATCCTATTTTGCGACAACACCACCAACTTTGTGGGAGCTCACAACCAGTTATCAGAATTGTTGTCCTCATTATATTCCAACGAAGTGCGTCAAGAAGTAACAACGGTGTGCTCCAGCCGAGGAATCGATTTACGCTTGATCCCTCCACTCACGCCTCATTTTGGCAGCTTGTAGGAGGCGGTGGTCAAATCAGCCAAATATTTGTTGGCAACTCTCACCTACCAGGAGCTGCAAATCTTGGTGGTTGAGGTGAAGGCTATCCACAATTCAAGACCACTGACTCCAATGTCAAACGATCCCAATGGTTTGGTAGCCTTGACTCCAGCACACTTTCTCATTGGAGAACCGCTCACAGCCATGGTGGATGGTCACGCAGGGCCAGTCACCGGAGGCCTCTATGCCCAGTGAAAGCAAAGGCTTACCCCAATGCGATCCCGGGAACAGTGGTCACCATAAGCGAAGATAACACCCCATTGATAAAATGGCCACTGGGGCGAATTATCAAAACGTACGAAGGCGCCGATGGTTTCGTACGAGTCGCTGATGTCAAAACTGCCTCCGGAACTTTGAAACGGCCAATACGCAAGCTAACCCCGTTACCAGTACTCGACGACGCACAGTCTAACGAAGAACTATCACAAGCAAGTTCCTCCAATTCACGAGGACAAGGTAGCGATCGATGCGAACCGGCAAGTCAATTTTGGCGTTCCTCTTGATGTGCCTGCTAGCGCACGCCTTTCCAACACAAGGCACAATAACCAGACCCCATACGGGTCTGTATTTTCAACCATTAGGTTGAGTCTACTTATCTTCCAGCGAGTGGAGATAGGACATTGAATGGTGTTAATGGGGAAAATGTGAAATCTATACATCCCCCTGTTTTTAAAAAAGTTGAACGAATTTTGACTTCATAGTTATTTGTTGGTTTTTCACTCATGGAGACCTTCCTCCATGATGTTCTTTTTAGATTTTCGGATCACCGGTGTCCAAGCGCGAGTAAAGACACACACACAAACACCAATTTTTCATACATTTCCTTTTTGTCTGCACTCCTTAATCTGTCGACACTATTTTGAGGCCGTTTTCGAAAAGTTATCGTTAATACCTTTTGTTTGATAGCCCACATGACCAACTTCGGGAAAAAAAAATTTTAAGGTTCAGCTCTCTATATGGGAGAACCTTATGAGCCTTTGATCATTTTTTTTTATACTTAAACTTTCAAGAAACTATTACTTTACATGCACTTACCAAGTTTTGTGTCTGTAGCAACTATAATTTCGAAGAAAAACTGCTGTGATAAGCAGATGGGTAGATGCAATTTCAACAGCAAGTTGAGCAAGCAGGAGATTGTTTCTTCTAGAAGGGTCATTGCTACTGTATGGAGCACAAATATGGGGCGATGCAACCAGTAAGAAAATACACCGAAAACGCTTGGCACAGGTACAGAGAAGACAAGCACTGAGGATTGCATCTTCGTATTCGACAATCTCTGATCCGGTGGGTAGAGTTATTCCAGGCGTGATACATGTCGCCGTCTTTGCTAGAGAGCGCCGCGCTATTTACCTGCGTCCAACCGAGGATGCGAGGGAGATCGTTGAACCCGAGGAGAAACAGCGCCCACTTAACAATTGGCAGCAGTCTTGAGTGAATTCCAAGAAGAGAAGGTATACTGTGCGCCTCATCTCGAATGTGAGACCATGGCTGAATCGAAGGCGTGGTGAGACTGACTTCTACTTGATGCAGTTTTCGAGCAGACATTGGTGTTTCCAGTCTTACCTGCACAACATTGGTAAGTCACGGTCCCCCGATTGTCCGTTTTGCCCAGTAGAGGAAGACAATGCCTGTCACGCAATTTTTTGCATGCACAAAGTGGGATAGGCTGCGATGAGACCTCTACAGGGAGACGTAAGTTCACCCTATATATTAGTCGCGTTGCTGCTCGCATCAGTTGACAAATAGAACCAGGTGACACAGTCCTAAAAGATAAAAAGAACTCACAGCAGGCGGGAGTGTTGGGGTTTAGGGATCGCTTGCCTGGCACTTCCTCTTCCCCTCTCCCCTCCGCTACAAGAGGGTTACCCCCGCTTGAAGGCACTTCACGGCGTAACATAAAGAGACTTGACCCGAAGTAATGTGTCAAAGGCCCCAGGTTGGGTTCTCGGCTTGACAGGGGGTAGTGTAGTCGCCTTCTTGCGCGTATGTAAGTCTCACATTTTGTGCGTAAATAGCATTCACCTCCCAACCACAAAAAAAAGGAAGCGAGTATCCATCAACAACCTAAAACTCCTGATGGTAACTTGAGATGACTGGTTTTACTCCTCAAATTTCATAGAGGCAACTGGTCTAATTTATGTCTTCATTTTATTCAGAAACTCTTCAATGAGGCATTTAGGGGAGAAAACCACGGAGATTTTCAAGCCAGAGACCTGTAGAGTAAGTGTTGATATAATTTCAAAGATATCCCTATGTACCTTTCGTCAGTCAAGTAAGGTCTTCCGCTGTTTCTTCTTTGGTTGCCACGACAGTAAGATACGTTCTCAATTTTTTTTCAACATTTGGCTGTTTGGGTTTCACGGAGGGATGGAGTGTGATTTTTAACTTCAGTGTCAACTGCTAAATGAACCCGTTTAAACTAAACTACTGAGACTATTCATATTTTTAGTAAAGGGCTTAAAAAGACTACGCATTTATCGCAATCAGCAAGATGACAACAAATAAAACTCTATCCTTCACGCCCTCCCGCACACATGTTTGGAGGGTAGTGTAGCGTGACGAGGCTGAGTTATTTTCTGACTTTCTTCAGTTTTGAAGAATCGGGAGGAAGTGCTGTAGACATTTGTCTTCTACAAATTTTAAGTCTTAATATAACTTCCAATGTGAAAGTAAATATTCTATAAATCGTTCATTTTTGAATAATTTTTGTTACCAGAAAAAAACAAATGAATGTTTATTTCCAATCAATATTGACCGTGTAGTATATGATCAACTTTGATTGGCTCGCTAAATTTGCCCTAAAACATCCAAGTTCACTTCTTGGACTTATTTGATCCAAACACCCAACACATATTTACATCCAGTACCTAAACGTTCTAGGAATACTGAAATACCAAGAAAATCACTTCCACTTTATTAACACCCAATTGCTCCAGAACACTCAAATAAATCCCTGGAATGCAATCAATTAACATAAATCATAAGCACTTTCTTGCCTGCAAATCTAGATTTCACCACCCACTTTCTAACCTCATGTATGGGATCTGAAATACAAGATCCTTGAGCCTCACTTGAAAAAATGTCCTTAATATCCTTAATGGCGGTTCAAATTGAGGCAATTAGTCCACCGTTACACTCTCGACATCATGAACAGACGAATTAATGCGAAAGGTTTTCCCAACTAATCTGGAAAATTAGCAACGAAGCTTGTAAGAGCTATCGACTCAGGGCGACTGCGAATCACTGTTGCGGAGGTATCATAATGAAATCCTTTTGAGGAATAAATGGAGGCGTTGTCGTTGAAGTACATCGGAGAATTATGGTTTGGATGTAAAAGGTTATAATTGAGGGCTGGGTTGATATATATTCCTTGCATTGTTGTTTTTGTGTTTCAATGAAGGGTTGGGAGTCATTTACAGCCTGTATATAGGTCAATTTATTTATGGACGCGAATATAGACAGTTGTGATGAATTCAACTGAAAATGAGTTTGTCAATAAATGATATATTTTGATTCACATTATTAGTTCGGTAAGTAGTTGAATGTGAGGTTTATATTTGGCTTGTATCCTGTTGTAAGTATTTATTGATGTTTCTATGTCATGGAAATTGATCAGTAATAGGCTTTGTGCTTCATAAGTAGATTACTCGAATTAGTATTCAAATAATAAAACTGCGAATTCTCCCTCATCTCTTAGTATCCCAGCATTGAATTAAAAGTGCGGCCAGCGGTTGATGGAAAAACTTGAACTCGTTTGCTCAATTCCACTTAGATTCTTCCCACACGCATAATTATTGCCGCGCTGCTGCTTTGATAAGTTTAGTTTGTAAAGGATGTTTTTATAGAGGCGGAGAACTTAAAAATGGCAAAACCGTTTCTGATGACAGTTGATGTTAACGTTTTTGCTTGTATTGTGGTTAGTTCTGTTTGGTAATTCATCATAAATAGACTCAGGCCACAGTAACGTTTGCAAATTATTCAAATTTATTGATTTCTATTGATCAACAATTTCATTTGAAGTTTTTAAGTGATAAAACACACTTTTGTTTAAATGGCCACGTCAGCAAACAGAATTGGTACATTTGGAATGATGATAATTCTCAAGTAAGTGTTGAAATACCATTACATCCACAAAAAATCACTGTTTGCTAACTAGTTTATATGTCTATAAAAATAAAGATGGTCACAATGTTACAGTCAATGGTTAGTGGTGCAGAGATATGGTTACTAGTTGACATTTAGTTTCACCAGGCCAGCGCCATATGCCACACAGTGCGTGATACAATTGATTTACGGAAAGACGCATTTGAAAAACGATTAGTTTCACGAAACGGCCCTGTTAACTGGCCACCGCATTCATGCCATTCGACGCTGTTGGATTATTTTCTTTGGGGACATGTAAAGTCGAATGTCTACGCGAATTAACCAGAAACAATTGAGCACTTGAAAGCCAACATTTTGCGTTATTGCCGAAATATAGTGAGTGAAAGTTGGATGTCAAGATTACGCCATGTACGCGCCAGCCCGTGGTAGTCCCATGCCCGAAATCATCTTTAAATATTAATTATAAAAAAATCTTTTATGGATATTTAAAAACATTTTTCATTGTTTTATTTCAATTTAAAGTTCTATTTTGTTGTTAGTGTACCTATTCCATGACCGTAACGGAATTTGAGCTTGTATAGTTAATATCACGCTCAACCAAGTGATTATTACCTAATAGTACCAATCACAGCTGAGTGAGCTAACAGCAGTATCATAAGCTCAAACTCGATATCGCCACCAAGGTTTGAACTTGGGAGCTGCTGCACAAGTGGACTGTACCCTAATCCACTGCTCCACATGGACTACCTTTTACAAAAGTGAAATAATGTAAGGTCGACATTAATAATGGACATACTTTGAAGACGTTGAAAATAATTCAAAAAGTGTCGTGTATAAGTTGTGCGAAATCAAAAATTCTAATTGTGGTTTTAGAAAAACATGACTGTTAAGGACAACAAGCCTGCTCGACGTAAAAGTTTGTATGAATTTGCATTGGTTCTTATAACGCAATATTATGATTAAATTAGTATGAATCGTTTCTCATAGTTCTTATACCAACTAGAAGAATATCTATGTAATATTTAAATGTCAAATTAAAAACAAAAAATGAGAGTAAAATCGACCAAATACAGTCCACTTGACTCATATATAATTTAATCCGTAGAGCCGGATCCGGAAAGGGCCAGCGGACGATATTAGATGCCCATTCAGAACTACTACCAGCCATCGACCTATCACGATGATCAGCACCTGAAGCCAAAAAGACGCATCAGAGCTAGAATAGCAGAAGTGTCGCGGATCGAACTTACGCGGCGAAGATTTTTCTTGAAACTATCGGCCTCACCTTCATTAATACCGATTGATATGAAGGAAACAACCGGGCTGGAGAGGTTGATAGATGCCGTGGTTGCAGCAAAATCGTCTCTTCTTTGAGTAATTGGCTTCTTGAAGCGTTCCTGTGCTCTTTGTAACATGGGGCCTTTCACTAGTGATTGTCTAGTCAGCTGCAAGTGATTGTTTAGTCAGGTGCTAGTGATCGTCTAGTCAGCTACTGGCTGGATATAATATTTTAGGTCTTATTTCTGCGATCTTGAGTAATTCAATGACTTTATTAAAATGTCTGTTTACTTGGTCAAAGAGTTTTAGTGCTCTGTAGTGTATGTATTGTCTATTGTGTCCATTCGGTAGTCCTTGTGCATGCTCACGTTTCTATTATACCATGGAATTGAACCGATTCATCTCTGAGCCCTATTTTGCAATGCCTGGAGTGCTTTTTAGTTTTTCTTCTATGTTTGGTAGAACGCAATGCTGCTGTAGAGTAGCGTTGGTTGTATTATTTGTGTGTAATTGGTTTTTAGGGTTTTGTACTAAAATACAAAACCCTATTGCAATCACGACCTGTGTCCGTCTGTCCGTCCGTCCGTCCGTCCGTCTGTATGTCACAGCACTTTTTCTCCGAAACTATAGAGGCTACAGCCATGAAACTTTGTAGAAAGGTCAGAAGTGGTGACCTCTTGAAAGTTCAAGGGTGGAAAAATTTTTCAAAGGTGTTTAAGGGGGGTCTCCCCATATAAGGGGGTGACCCCTCAAAAAAAATTTTTCACCATTGGTGGTCGAGTAGGATGTCATTGGAAAGGTCTCAATGAGATCTTTTCAAAACAAGTCTTAAAATTGTCTTATAAGTACCAAGGGGGGAAGGGGAAATGTACGAACTTTTCGCGTACCCCCCCCTCGCGATTGGACACCTTCCATCCGAAAAATCTGAAAAAAATCATGAATGTAGGCCTTAATGAGTACAACAACAACAAATACATGAGAAGTCGAAATTCACTCAACTTTGTTAGTAATAGTATGATTTATCGATTTTGTATTTTCTTGAATAAAATCTAAACGGTACCCTTAAATTCAATAAAATTTAGCAAAGAGATGATTATTTATAAGATTGATCTTTTCGGAAAGTTTCATAAAGATCGAATAGTATTTACCGAAGTTATAGCGATTTGAATTTTCGTGTATTACTATGGAGCAATATGCCCTGTATTACTATGGAAACATATTGCTATGGAGCCATATGCGCTTTTTACCGACTTAGACACTACAGCTTTGCTAGAATTTGCATGAAAATTTCAGGAGTGATAGGTATCATGAAGATGAGTACATACAATTGAAGCAAGTCGAAGAGGCAGGAGAGAGCTCCTAGCAAAAGGGCTTTGTAACTATTCTAGGATTCGAAAAAATAGGCCATGAATCGATGATTACAGTACAGAGGAGTGGCCCCTGAAAAAAAATTTCATGAAAGGTAGCCGATATGAGTATCAATTGAAAGTTCTCTATGAGAGCTTTTCAAAACAGTTCTTAAACTGACAGTTTTTGCTTCAGTGGGAGCACGGGGGGGGGGGGGGGGGGGGAATACATGAAAAATGTGTTTCCTCCCTCGCGAATGGACACCAGTGATCTAAAAAATCTGAAAAAAATATCAAAGGAGATATTTATGGGTATAACTATAACAAATACCTCAGAAGTCAAAATTCGTTCAACTTTGTTAATAACAGTATGATCCTCGAATTTCACATTTTCTCCAATTAAATCGTCTTTGACATGTTTCTTGATTTTATTCGTTGCTGGTTACTGCATTTTGTAGGTTGAGTACAAAACCCTTCTGACATGAGCATAGGTCTGTCTACCCAACTTGTTTGTTCCTCCTGTTAAGGTGGCTGGAATTAAGGATGGGTTGTAAGTATGCGAAGATTTGCAAGCAGTGCTATCTTTTCTGTCGTATGTGGTCATTCCATGTTAGGCGTCGGATGATTGTTCCTCTTCTTTGTAGCACTACAGCTCCTCTCGGGCCTTCGCTTAAAGATAGTTAGAGTATCTCATTTTCATATAATGATTGTTAGCCCTACGTATTTTGCTGTCTCCTTCCATTGTATTTGTTCATCGTCAATCTTTTGTAAAGAAGAATAGGTAGATTCTCAGTGCATATATATATAGAATTGGTTATACTTGCGGAATTTCAGCTTATATTGATTACAAACAGGAGTGGTGGTTGTCAATTCTGGCACAATACGGTCAATCTTTAAGAAATGAATGAGTAATTTGCATAATTGTCGGTAGAATACACGTATGAAGCTTGTGTATTTTGAAAATAAGTCCTGCATACTAGAATTTCTCGAAGGCTTTTGCTATATCAAACATACTTGTAAGTAGGCATGCCGATTTAGTGTGATTCCTTCTGCTGCGCATATATTGGACCACCCAGATGAGTTGGAATTGGAGTGCTCGCTGCGAAAAACAATTTGTTCATGGCGAATTAGATATTTATCGTCATCCGTCTCTTGTGGCTTATATAGGATAGCTCTTTTGGCAATTTTGGAAATTGAAAAGAGAAGACTTATGGGTCTCCAATTCTGCGGAAATATATGATCTTTGCCTGGTTCAGGGATGCTGATTATGGTAGCTAGTTTCCATGAATGTGGGTACGTCCGCAGTTGGAAAGTTTTCTTTATTATGTTCGTTGTTATCATTTATATGTTGTCAGGAAACGATTTAAGCATTGTGTTAGCAATCATGTCTGGATCAGGCGTCTTTCGTTTGTTTAGTCCCTGTATAATGTTTTTTGTCTCGTGGAGGTCCATTTGTCATATCACGTATTCTTTTTGTTGCCGGGAGGGTATGACTCCTTCCATTTTTGTCAGAATTACTTTTTTCTCGTCAAGGTGCTCCTCTGGCAAGGCAATTTTGTGAAATTGTTGCTCTAAAATGTCTCAGCCTCAGCCTTCTCTAAGCTGTCATACTGGAGTCCATCTGGTTCATAGATACGTGGCATAACTGTCTTGTTTTTAATGTAGAAATATTTGAATATCCCCCTGAAGGCATTCTCGCTTGGCTCCAAGCTTTGTAGGAATCCTACCCATTGTGTATTGGAAAGCCTTTCAGTTTGTCATTTTCTTTTCTGTTAGAGGTTCATCTATAGGAAAATGGACCGGTTGATGATCAGAGGAGAGCCCGTTAAGGACTCTGATTATGCAGCTGTGACGGAACTCGCGGGGAATTTCGAAATCCAAGATGGTTGCTGAATGTCATCCGTAGTGTGTTGGCTCATTTGGTAATTGTAGGCTGCCCTGTGTGCGACAGATGAACCTGTTTAGCTCAGTCCTAGCTCGATTGCTTCTCGCTGCACCCCAGTCTTGGTCGTACGCATTGAGATCACCCATCATTAATGGTGAACCTTCAAGGCTGAAGAGAATTTCTAGGTCTTGTGTAAGGTCCTGGCTAATAAGTGGGTTGTACAAAAAAATCACAGAAAACTCGAAGGAGCTCGATTGAACTTTGATAGTTGTGACTTCTGTTTTTGTCAGTTGGAGTGGTATGATCTGATGGTGACACACATTTAGCCTTACGAGAATGACTGTAATACCTCCTCTACTAGACAATTTTTTTGTTTCTATACAGAGTGTACAATAGTCAGGGAAGTGGAGATGGATTCCAGGTTACAGGAAATTTTTCTGGAGTGGAATAATGACAAAACAATAGTCCAGTATAAATTGTTTCAACTCATCAGTCTTTTGAAGCAAGGAATTTACGTTCCAGGTAAGTATGGAAATGAGGCTCATCAGATCCACTAGTGATCGTGCTTATTGATACTAGTGTTTATGGCACAGTACATGCCTTGTAACACCCTTGTCATCATGCCCTGCACCATCAGTTGAAATATATACTGCATAGATGCAAAGAATGTCCCATGTCTAAGGTTGTGATTGTGGGAGAAAAGTGTTATTGTGGTTTGTTCATAGGTTTGGTGGTAGATAGGGTGTTTGTTCGGGTGTTTGTGTTATTTTTTTCGTCTTCTTATCGTTGTTTGGATTTTCTGTACAACTCCCGTAACTAGCCGGATGTTCATCGTCGCAGTAAATGCACTTTGTCGCTTTTTCTCTTGGCTTTTTGCATTCTTTGTGGTGGTGGAACCTATCGCATTTTACGCATATTGCTTGGGTATTGAAATCGCCTGAGAAATGTCTTAACTGTTGAAGTTGTGGCACATCGATAAGCCATTTTGGGGTTTTATAGCCTTAATCTAACGAATCAGGTGACAGACTGCGGTTGGATTACATGTGGAGGTTTTTTCTTTGGGGAGAAGAACCTTGACCAGTTTAGAAAGTCCTGACTGCAGTTTGATGACGAAGACTTCGATGAGATGGAAGCCCTGAGCCGCTAAATTTTCTCGCAGCTAAGACCGTGAAGTCCTTGCAGAATGACTTTAAATATTGTCCTCGGGGAGGTAAAATGTGTGGCATTGTATTTTGAGGTTTGTCATTTGTTTGATGATCTGCCAGTAGTCTTTTGTTCTTTCTGGTGTTGTCTATGTGCCAAGATATACCCCTTTCGTTGACATGAGGCCAATTTTATTTCTTATCTAGTTCCGTCCGTTTATTGGGTTCTCTCAACATTATCAGTACTGTTCGTTTTTTGTTGGTCTCATCCTGTCTTTGCCAGTCTTTAGGTTTGGTGCTAGTTGGGGTTAGGTTTTTGAGGTGATGAATGGTTTTATTTGCATCTTCATGTCAGCAAAGAAGACAGCTGACTTAGTGAGTGGGCGATGTGGGAACTCTCCCTCATCTCGATTTTCCTCAGCCTAATCTTCTTGAGCCTCCTGCTCCTCGCAGGCTTCTTCCTAATTTTTTTTTGTGCATTTCTTCGTCAGAATTGACCCTCACAACTTTTTCCTTAGAGGAGAAGGAGGCTGGTTCAACCGGTGGTGAGAGAGAGTTCACTAATTTTCGTGTTTTGCTGGCCGCTTGAGGCTTTTTTATTTTCAGGATTGCATGAAGTAACTTCATATTTTTAGGGTTTTGTAAAATAATTTTGCAAAAACCCTACTAAAAACGCATCCTGTCTGTCCGCCTGTTCATCCGTCCGTATATCACAGCAATTTTTCTCGGAAAATGCATAAGCTGGAAACATAAGATTTTGTAAGTAGGTGTAAAGTGATGCCCTCTTTAAAGTTTCACAACAAAAAAATGCGTAAGGTGTTTAATTTATAAGGTATTTCATTGCATGCAGGCAATATGGGTATCAAATGAAAGTTGTTAATAAAAACTTTTCAAAACAAGTCTTCAAATGACAAAATTTTGCTTTGGGGGGTGCAGGAGAAGGGGAAACGTACGAACATATTCTCAACTCCCCCTCCTAATGATTGGACACCTTTGACCTGAAAAATTTGAAAAAATCATAGAGGTTATGTCTTTAAAAGTACAAGGGCAACAAATTCCTTAAAAGTTGGAATTCGATCAGCTTTGTTAATAATAGTTTAGTTTATAACGTTTACATTATTACCTGTAAAATCAAAACGGAACCCTTAAATTTCCCAAAAGCTATTGTATATGTCCTGACAATTTCACAATAATCGAACAGCAAACAGCTAAGTTACAGTCGATTGAATATTTAACAACTACAACAACATTAACACGTGATACTAGGGAGATACACGATTGCAATGGACCTAGACACTACACATATGTAGGAATTTTGATAAACATTTTAGAAATAGTTTGTAATATTGATGTGTTATCATGATTAATCGGGCGACGGGGTCAAAACAATTGAAACAAAATACATAATAACTAGGATTTAATTTTTTGACATCAATATATGGATTTGGTGTAGTCTGTGTGGTCTATTGATTAGAGCATGAACGCATAAGTCGAAGGTCCCAGGTTCAAATCTCGTTGGGAGGGGATTTTTCGTACAGACTACGAGTGTTCACTCAGTGATATGCACTGATTTTAACCAGATCATATCATAGCTGAGCAAGCACACGGGAGCATGGTACTGACCAAACCAACTTCCGAAAAAATCATTACGGTCATGAAAAATGAGATACTCTAACTCTCTCTAGTGCTACAAAGAAGAAAGAATATGGAATTGGTATATAGTCATGTTTTGATATGCAGAGCCGATTGTTTGATTTACTAATGGTTTCACAAAACTCTTCTGGTAGGAGCACTTTGCTGCTACTTTAACTTGTTATTTCTTTGCTCACGATTTCTTTGAGCCTTTTGCAGCTGTAATTATGAATTTTGCTGTTGCTCTCGCGTAAACTGAATTTCTTTCAGGACTTGTTCCAGCTGACTTTGCATTGGTTGGAGTTGGTTGGCCTATTCTTTAAGAATAGTCATATGTTTGTCTGGATCATGTCCCGGTCTCATGGTCCCTTCCGTTGATAGATTTTACTACAATCACAAAAACGGCTGTACTTGGCGGATGCTCATGCACGATTCTACATCTATGTGAAAAATCCCCACAATATGCATCCGGTATATATGAAACCCAATCAAAGTCGCCGGTACACTCAATACAATTGCAGCAATCTACCACATATTTGAACCGGCACGCTCAGTTATGGTTAGCTGAGTTAGATGTAGCCGAAAAATTAACTGCATTGAAGAAAAGGAAGTTGAAATTTGAGGCTGGCTTGGTTGAAATGCGACTGGTAGCAAAAATTTTGGTTCTCGGCGAGAAGCGAGGTTTTTGAGATGAAAAATTGTCTCAAGCCAAAGATGAGGCAGAAGTAAATAGCAGGCTGCTTACGAAGCCGTTGATCTCACGGAGGCAGAAAGATAGCGCTAAGCAATGGACTGGACAAGAAGGTGGAAACTACAAGCACTTTAAGAGGCAGAAAAGTAGACAGCACAAAAATGACATAGAGCAACTAATGAAAGTGTGTCAATGTTCTCTGGATCACCAAGCGAATGATTCCTGCTATTTTAAAGCAGCTTAACGTGACTACACGAAGATGCACGATATCACAACCGTTGAAGTTAAGAAGCTGCCTCAAAGGAGAAGCGTGAGAGATCGTTGCTATGTTTCTTAACACAGCAATGAATCCAAAAGTTATTATGAAGAAGTTAGAGTAGTGTTTTGAGTTACCAGAAGTCATGGCCGAATAAGCAGTTGAAGAACTAAGGATCATCACCGATCGACCTAAATGGTTTTCCCATTACGCTTTAGAACGTGTATTGAATTCTCGAGATAATTGACTGGTATGGGTACTTATACAACCCCATGCTAGTATGGGAAGTAAACAAACTGAGTCAATATCTACGGTCACATTGATGTGACTTCGCTAGCGACCGTGAATATACAACGGACGCCAAAAGCATGGTTCTATCGAACTATTTCATTCATTTCAAATTTTCGATACATTTTACCTTCCCCTGGACCCCCTTATTCATAAAATGATTTTTTTATTTCAGATTCTAAAGCTTCTAGTCAAGACCTTTCATTTGATAGCCCACTTGACTACCTTTGATTAAAAAAAAATTTTAAGGGCTAATTCGATATGAGGGGGACCCTCCTTAAAAAATTTTTAAATTTTTGTAAAGATTTTAAGTTTTGTGAAACCATCACATCTGACCTTTTCACAAAGTTTGAGCATTCTGGCTTCTACAGTTTCTGAGGAAAATCGCTGTGATGCACGGACAGACGGACAAATGGACGGGCAGGCAGACAGACAAGTCGCGAAACTAGTAGGTCTTCGTAAAAAAAATTTTAAAAATACCTAAAAAAAAACAAGCAAAGCGCAAAGCATCGGTGCTGATAGATCAACGCAGCCTTTACACTTGAACGGCGTCAACATGTCTCAGCTAGAAAGAGCCAGCAAGCTTGTCACTGTACAGCTAAGGAGTAGGAAAGAAACTACGACATTTAAACTGTGAACAGGTACTATGAAGGATTTGAAACTTCATCAGCAGTCCCTTCTGGCTGTGCTATTGCAGCAAAATTTGTTCAGACGCTTACCTTAGTAAGTTGTGTGCTACGAGTTTGAATGCAGTGGTCGGTCGCGGCTCTTAATGAAAAAAAGAACACACTATTATGATATTGTTGTCGATAATACTCTATTTCTCAAACAGTTACATCAAGCTAGTGATACAACAACTGATTTTTTTTGTGGTAGGGAGGTGAATGCCCATTTACGCACAGAGTGCGGGACTCCCATGCTCGCAAGAAGGTGACTGGACTACCCACTAAACGCCTCCCCTGTCAACCTGAGAACCTAGCCTGTAACCGTTTGACACATTACTTCGGGCCAGGTCTCGTTTTGTTACGCCGTGAGGCGCCTTCAAGCTGGGGGATCCCTCTACTAGTAGGAGGAGAGAGGAGAAGAGGGAGTGCCAGACAAGCGATCCCCTCACCCCAACGCCCCCGGTTGCTGTGAGTCCCTTTCATATTTTAGGACTGCCCGAACATAATGTGGCACCTGGTTCCGTTTGTCAACCGATTCGAGCATCACCGCGACTTTAGTATTCGGGGTGAGCTCTCCCGTCTCCCTGAAACAACAACTGATGGTCGATCAGCCAAATGCTCTTTTATTGATTCATGATTATTTTTAATGTCATCAATTTCACCTGACCCACTTGAATTGCAATTATGATGAAAGAGCAATTGGCTGCTTACAGCATTTTCAATATGTGGTGCAATGTATTGTTCTGACCCAGTTACAATGTTGGGTGAATGTACGTTATTAATGTTGGGTGAATGAACGTCATATGTTACTCGTGCGAAACAAATTGTGATCGCTATAAGTGGATCGAAAAAAATAAATTTTACTTGAAAAACGTTCACAAATACTTATTTTGAGAAAAATGGGTAAAACAATTCGTACGTTCACGAATAATATTTTCGGTGTTTCAAAGTGTGGAGTTGAGACGACGTTGATGTGGTTCTCCGAAACTTACCTAAATATAAGTCAAAAAAGCTCTGGCCAAAAAAAAAAAAACAAATTAAGCAGATGATCGACACATATATTGACGAGGAAGCAAAATTAGTTCCAAACAGCACCAGACATTCGTGCAAAAATCAAGGAAACCTTTACAAACCCAATTTTGGTGGACACTATCAAATATTTTTTGCAAGAGAAGCGATATTGTGGTTAAGTTGCTGTGAAAATCCTGCTTCTACGACCACAAAACAAGTGAAAAAGCCAATCAAAGTTCTAGATTTTTGGATCCAGGCGGCGCCAGTTAGTTCGTTGAAATAAAGATGACCGTATAATCCTCAATATATTCCGCCAAAAAAGAAACATAATGGAGGCTTCGTAATGGCCTGGGGGTGTTTTAGGTACGATGGTGTTGGAAAACTGGTCAGAATCGATGAAATAACGCGCAAGGAACACTATCAAAATATTCATCAATGAAGTGTCATTTCATCTGGCATTGGTTCGATCGGTAATGGATATATCTGTCATCGAGAAATGATCCCGAGCACACCTTTTATCTGTGCATGAATTATCTACAGCCCATGGAAGAGAAAGGTGTATTCAAAACCATGGATTGGCCACCGCAATGATGAGCTCAACCGCCAGGTGAAGAATATGCATGTGACCAGTGAAATACAGTTGTTTGACGGTATACAAGTGCTTTGGAACAATATCACAACTAAAACACTACAAAACTTAGTCGAAAAGGTTCCAAGCATTCGCACTGCAATCATCAAAGCACTAGGTGGACACACTGATGAAAAAAACCTAATTTAATATGTCATGAAATTTTCAGTATTTTTAAATATTTTTATAGAAAATTTAGATGTAATAATATAAATCATACCAAAATAGTCTATTTTGTAGTTTATATGTAGTTTATACACCAATCAAACTCAAAAAATCGGTTTTTTTCGATGATATTTTTATGGGTTTGAACGGTAGTCTGTAGTCAATACCACGCTTAAACGTATGATTGTTATCTGATTTTTCAATCATTATGCATCATAGTCAGGTGTGTTGATATTGTGACCGAAATAATTACAATAATGAAAACCTTCGCATTGAGATTTATTGTTAGGGTATCTCATTCGATGACCGCAACGGAATTCAAGGTGACATGGTCAATACCACGCTCAAATGTATGATTATCACCTAACTTTTCAGTTAGTATCCATCACAGCTGGGTGATCTGATAGTCCGTCAGCAGTATCAGAGGCTCTAAAACCTGCTTGTGTACGAGTAATTTACGGTGGGCATGATAGCCGACTTTTCGCTGCTGAGAGAGCAACACCATGGCAAAAGTTCTGCGTCATGGTATTCTAATGAAACTGGTACTGCCACCATCTGAGTTCGGGACAGTGATTTCCAGGCGGAGGGTTGTGAACTATGGGAGTGCTTCGTGTAAATTTAGTGCTCAGAGACCACCTTCTTTAGTGTTTACCTAACGCCGAATGAACAGATATCATCGTTCCAAGCGAAGCTTAATGCTTTGGAGGGCTCTGTCTTGAACGCAGATGGCAACGTGCTCAACGGAGGAGACTTCAACGCTAAAGCAATCAAATGAGGCACACCTCAAATAGATCGGCCGGTAAAACGAATCTTTGAATTCGCGGTCAGGTCAACGCTCGTCGTACTAAACACCGGAAGAACGCCGACTTTCCGCTGTATAAGCTGCGAAGGCACCATAGCGGACGCGACATTCATCTCAGAGTCTTTGGAAGGGAGAATACACAATTGAAGAGCATTAGAGGACTACTCAGCCTGTGATAATCAGTGCATTATGCTTGAGGTCAGTGATATTGTTTCCCGGCGTTCATGCATTCGACTTTCTACAATCGGGTAGAACAGCGGAAGGATGGACGTAGGGAGGTTTGTTGAGATGCTCACAGCAGGCGCTCGATATAGGGAGATCCGCAGGGGACGGAAGAACTGGCAGCTTAAGATGCGGCGAACAGAACTATGAGCATCAACCAGACTGCTTGCAATGCTTCTCTGTCCCGTCGAAAACCCTGGCATGGCAAGCCCCCAGTGTACTGGTGGTTGACTGAAAAGCGAAGGGAATGTCACAAGCATCGGCGTGAGGCTCAACGGGTGTGGAACCGTGATGGGGCATGCAGCCAGATGGCAGCATATAAGTTGGCAAAGAATTAGTGGTCTGCGTGAACAAGGATTCATGGGGCTGTGGGTGCAAGCAAGTTATGCGGAAGCTTGCTGCCCTCCAGAAGCCTTGCATACATGATGCGGGAACGATGGACGAGATAATGGAAGCACTCCTCCCTGGCAATCAAGTGTCCACTCTTCATATAGACAGAACTGGAAGAGACAAACCCTTCAATGAAAGCGGGGAAGGCTCTAGGACCAGATGGTGTTGCAACTTGTCTACCACCATAGTCTTGACTTGCTGCTCAGCATATTCAACGCTTGTCTACGGGATGGGGTGTTCCCGGTACGATTGAAGGTGGCAAGGCTCGTGCTGATCAGCTAAAGGAAGAGAATTCCTGGACTGCCATCTGCATACAGCCGGTTATGCATGCTAGAAACGGCTGGGAAAGTGCTAGAGAAACTCATCAAGGGAAGACTCACTGACGTGATTCGTGCTGCTGAGGACCTATCTTCTCGGTAGTACAGCTTTAGAGCAGGACATTCCACCATTGATGCGATTGCAGAGATGGCAAGTGTGGTCTAAAAGGCAGAGATATATACCCGCACCAAGTGATGGATTAGCCTGTTGGTGATAATCGATGTTAGAAATGCCTTCAACTTCACTAGATGAATGGATATTCTGGATACGCTGGAAACTCCTTTTCATGTTCCAGAATATCTAATGCGGTTTTTGAGGGACTGCCTGGAGGATCGAAGCCTCCTAATTATGACACAGCATAAGGTCAACGGAGGGTCCAAGTTAAATCGGGTGTTGCCCAGAGATCTATCCTTTGCCTGTGCAACGTGTCTTACGACAGGCTACTGAGACTGGAGACGCTTGATGAATCGTGCTCGATCGGCTGTGGAGATGATGTTTCGACTCTAGTCACTGGATGCTCCGTAGAATAAGCCCAACTAAGGCTAGGTATGCTAATGCGCCAAGTGAGACACTGGATAAATGCTCGCGGGTTCAATTTAGCACTGGAGAAAACCGAAGTGGTCATCTTCACAAAAAAGAGGATCCCTAGAGTAAGGATTATCAGTATTTGAGACATACTAATTAAACCGAAGGCATTGTTGAGGTACCTGGGGCTACTGGTCGACTGGAAGATGAATTTCTCTGAGCAAATCAGGGCAACGGCTGAGAAGGCTGTTTCGGGAGTATCGGCTCTAAGTCGACTTATGGCCAAAGTAAGGGGACCCAACCTGTCAAGAAGATGCCTCTTGATGAGTGTTGTAGGGCCAGTGCTACTGTACGGAGCACAGATATTGCGGCGACGCTCTCAGTAAGGAGGTATACCGAAAATGCTTGGCATAGGTATAGAAATGAGGAGCACTGAGGATTGCATCTTCGGCGCTGAGAGTTATTGCAGGCATGATGCCCGTTGCCCTGCTTGCTAGAGAGCACCGCACTATTAACCTACTTCGAAATGATTTCCCAAGGGAAACGGTTGCCCGTGAGGAGAGACAGCGCTCATTCAACGTTCGATAGCAGTCTTTGGTGAGCTACGGCAGGGAAGATGGACTGCATGCGTCATACCAGATGTGAGAACGTGGCTCAGTTGAAGGTATGGTGTAAATGACTTCTATCTGACGCAGCTTTTGAGTCGGCATGGGTGTTTTCAGTTTTACCTGCACAAGATTGGTAGGTCACTTTCCACCGATTGTCGGTAGATGATGCCTGCCACACATACTTTGCATGCGAAAAATGTGTGGCAGACTGCGAGTGGACCTCTAAAGGGGGATGGGAGATCTTACCCCGGTAGTGAAGTCACGATGTTGCTTGAATCGGTTGACTAATGGAACCAGGTGGCACGTCATGCTTGAGCAGTCGTAAAAGATGAAAGGAGCTAACAGCACCTGGGGATGTTGGGCTGGGGAATCGCTTGTCTAGTAATTCGTCTCTTCCTCTCCCATCCCACTAGAAGAGCGATCCTTTGCGCCTTATGGCGTAACAAAACTCGCCTTATGGCTCAAAGTAATGTGTAAAACGGTTCCACGCTGTGTTCTCGGGTTGGCAGGGGAGGTATTTAGTAGATGGTCCAATCGCTTGCGAGCGTGGGAATCCCATACTCTGTTCATAAACGATATTTACCTCGCAACCAAAAAAAAGGATTAGAAGCTCAAACTCGATGCTGCCACCGAGGTTTGAACTTGGTATCTGCTTCGTAAGCGGAGTGTGTCCTAAACCACTGCTCCACATGGACTTATTATGACCAAAGCACAACAAGTATAAGCTTGTTGCTATTAAAGAACTTTGCTCGTGGGGAATGCTGTGCAAGCAGTGAGCACCTTAACCACAACACAATACTGACTACAATTTTACCAATTATCTGACTACCACGTCGCCCAGATACTCGATATGGCTAAATAAGATAAAAGTAGCTGAAAAGACCAAATTGAAATTAATATAACAGACCCTGGTGGTTTTGAGTAAACTTGCTAGAATATGAAACATTCAAACTGCTTGAAAATTAAATGTTTAAAAATTTAAAATCAATCAAAATTTTAAAGGGAATATGAAAGCTATATAAAATTTCGAGCTGTTTCATGATCGAAACGTAAAATGTTAGATTATGAAATATCTTAACATACTGACTAATAAAATAGTGACATTTTCATATTTTTAACTTTATATTAATATTTTTTTCATCCTCATTCTTCAACGCATCAGTTTTATAAAAGCATATTATATTATGTACATAATAACTACAATACTAAAGTCCTTAAAATAATTTCATAGGGTGTTTTTATCGTCGACAAGCGTAATCTCACGGTCAGTTCTTTGCATCCATCACTGATTACCAAGTTCCACTGACAGCACTAGCTGAAGCTGATGCTGATGCTGACGCGTAGGCTGTGGCACCAGCATTACTGTGTGCACCAGCGTTACTGTGCGCACCGGCATTACTATTAGCACGACCTCCAGCATGTCCACCGGAGCCTCCACAGCCTCCAGTACATCCTCCACTGCTACCGACAGGAAGTATCGAATTTTTCCCAAAACCTCCTTCAGCTCCATGCCCTCCGGATCCACTATCACCAGCGCTACCACATCCACCACTTGCACAACCACCTGGCAAAAATGGGTTTTTTCCAACTACACTTCCACTACCGCCACTGCCACTGCTACCAGATGACCATGTTGAGCTGGAGGCTTGTGCGCTGCTGCTTGCTGAGCTGTAACTACCTGAATAGCTTCCTCCTTTTGCGCCTGAGCCACCTGGTCGTAATCCTGAGCCACCGGTACCGCAATTCCCACTGGCACAACCACCTTGGCTTGGTGCACCAGAACAGCCAGACGGTCCACATCCTCCATTTCCACCTCCTTGACCACTACCTTTACCTTGGCCTCCTGAGCCTCCATATCCACTAGCTCCTAGTCCACCGCTACCCCCAAGACCAATACCACCTCCAAGACTAGCACCGCCACCAAGGCCGGCGCCTCCGCCCAGACCGGCTCCACCATCAAGGCTTACTCCACCACCAAGGCCAGCGTTACCACTATGTCCAGCGCCTTTTCCAAGGCCGGATCCACCACCAAGTGCTGCACTACCACCTAATCCACCACTAAGACCTACACCGCTTCCAAGGCCAGCACCTCCACCAATACCAGCCCCACCACCATATCCACCGCTTCCTGATTGAGGTTTTGCGTTGCCACAATTTCCATTGATGCAGTTTCCTTGACTTACTCCAGAGCAACCAGACGGTCCGCAACCACTGCTTCCATATCCAGAACCAGTTCCTTGACCGGCACCATTTCCATTCCCGCCACTGTTACCATACCCTCCATCTACACCGCTATCACCTTGACCTTCTCCGATTCCTGCTCCTGATCCGCTTCCATATCCACTTCCACCGCCAAGCCCAGACCCACTACCGATTCCGTTTCCATAACCACTACCAGGTTTGGGTCTACTGCCACCACAATTTCCACCGGTGCAACCTCCTTGAGGAGATGAATCTCCTCCAGAGCAACCAGATGGTCCACAACCGCCGTTTGCACTTCCAAATCCACCACCACCTCCTGCAGCACCACTACCGCCAGCTCCATATCCTCCACCACCTATTGGTTTCTGGCCACCACATCCAGATGGCCCACAGCCTCCACCGATTCCTGCACCGGTTCCAGTGCCACTTCCCCCGCCAAATCCTCCACCACCGCATCCGGATGGTCCACAACTGCTAGGTGCGCCGCCACCAATTCCTGCGCCAGCTCCACCGCCACTTCCTCCACCATATCCACCACCACCAGGTTTTCCACCGCCGCATCCAGATGGCCCACAACCATTAGGAGCGCCGCCACCAATTCCGGTGCTAGCTCCACCGCCACTTCCTCCACCACTAGGTTTTCCACCGCTGCATCCAGATGGTCCACAACCGCTAGGCGCGCCGTCACCAATTCCGGTGCTAGCTCCACCGCCACTTCCTCCACCATATCCACCGCCACTTCCTCCACCATATCCACCGCCAGTTCCTCCACCATGTCCACCACCACCAGCTTTTCCGCCGCCGCACCCTGATGGTCCACAACCGCTAGGCGCGCCGCCACCAATTCCTGCGCCAGCTCCAGCGCCGCTTCCACCGCCGTATCCATCATCACCAGGTTTTCCACCGCCACAACCGGCTGCACCACATCCTCCTTTGCCAGCGCCCAAGCCACCACCAAGGCCACCACCTAGCCCCAAGCTAAGACCTCCGCCGAGACCAGCTCCTACTCCTGCGCCTCCACCGCTTCCGTATCCACCGCCACTTCCAAAACCACCTCCACTACCATATCCTCCGCCACCGCCGAATCCTCCATTTTTACCAGCACCTCCAAATCCTACTCCACCAGTTTCGCCGTCAGGGCTGGTTTCAACAACTTGGATAACTTTGACTACATCACTTCCACCTCCACCATGGCTACCGCAACCTCCAGAACAACCGCCTCCGCCACCACCTCCAAGTCCTAGTCCAAATCCAAGGCCACCACCGCCGCCCCCACCTCCTCCACGACCCAATCCAAGTAGTCCTCCGCCTAAGCCTCCTCCAAGGCCAAGTCCGAGACCAAGGCCCCCACCGCCACCACCTCCTCCTCCACCACCGCCACCTCCTCCAAATCCGAATCCAAAACCACCTCCTCCGCCGCCACCACCTCCTCCGCCATATCCACCACCGCCATCATGTCCTAGTTTAAGGAGTCCTAGGCCTAAGCCACCCTTAAGGACGTCATGCAGCACTGCTGAACTTAAGCTGACGCAAGTCAGGAGACCGAACACCGCAATCTATAAAAAATTATGTACTCGTGAAAATTCACATTCGACTTTACACCCTTAATAAATCTTACTTTCATTTCGTCTTAAGCTAAAGATCCAGCAGAAAAGAATGAACTGATGCTGAATTCTAACTTCTCATCACTTTTATAGTGATTGCATGTTTTCCGTATTCTCTTTATTGTTTATATTGTTTTATTAAAGCATTCAGCCCGACTATGTTTCGGAGTTGGATACTTTTTATTTCCAAACTGGATTTTCCAATTCTATTTCCTATCGATCTACCTTTGCATCTTCCCGATAACAGTGATCGCGTGGATTTCAGATTCAACAATTGTAGCTTTATCATTGTGCTTGGGGGTACTAGGTAATTCCTACGAAGACCTGTTGCCGTCATTTGTAATGACCTCACGGCGCTGAGAATTTCCCGTCGCGCTGGCCGGTGGAAAGTAGAAAAGCTTTCGTTTGAACAGTTTGTGGCGAAAAAAATGCATTTCGTAGTAATCATTGATTACGTGCTGATGTTGATTTTCAGGTTTTCAGAATATTAGGTGTAAGGTCACGATAGAAAATTATATAGAATTGTTTTGTTGAATGTTCTTTATCTGTAGTGACCTAAAATCAATTAGATGTGAAGTATTAATTTCTGTGTAAATCGTATATTTTTAGAAATAATCTTAACCTTCTATATGAAATATAAAATTTTTAGACGAGTTAAAATGTTTATACATTCATGCTAAAAAGTTTGAAAGTTATACAATTTCTTCAGTGAAATACAGGCATTATATTTATATTAACAATCACTTTTTTTAAAAATAACATCCTTCAATAAGTAAACAACATATACCTATGGTGCTCTTAAAAATTATAAAATTCTCGTTGAATTTAATTAAATTGATTTAGGAAAATGTAATGTGTCGTTAGAAGGCGTTGCATGATATAAAGGGTGTTTTTTTAGGGGTAAAGAATTTTAAGTTGGCAACATTTTTCAATGATATATATGGTGTGACGGCTGTCACGCATTTTATAGTTAGTTTGATTTGCCATTTCATCGTAAATAGGAAAGAATCGAAGCCAACATTCGGCGCGTTATTGGCGAGATACGGCCCCAATTATTGGTTAGAGTAGTCGAAAATTGGACTTCTCGTTTGGAATTCCTTCGCGCCAGCTGTGCTCGAAATTATATTCAAATAAAAATGGTTGAGAATTATCTTACCAATAACACGAATTTCATGGCAATCACAACAATTCATCCATATTTTATTTCATTTCATAATTCTACACCTTTAACAAAACCATCCTATTTATATTACATATGAATTTCTTGATTGCGAACACCATCAAACTTCAAACAGCCTTTTCTATTGTTTGAGCAAACACACTCAAAGTCTTATTTTAGCCAACAAATGTTTTATATGTATGTATATGCAATCAATATATCACAGCTACACTTCCTCTCGGAAACTTTCAATTAACATTACGTTGCATGAGGAACAATGTTCGCAGCTTAACCTGCATCTTTGCATTAAGAACTTTATTTTAAGAAATTTCATTAAAACATTTCGCTTTGCACTCTTATGTATTACCTCTGTCGAAATTTTTTTTTGAAGAAACACCTCCATATCCTGGGAAAGCCCCAAGAACCTTTGAATTTCTTACCCCAACATGTTCAAGAGGCTACAACTTGTAAACTCTTCACAATGTTTGGCGATCTCAGCTCTAAAGCCTTAACGAAAAAATAGCTGGAACACATAAAATAAAAAATCCAAAAGATATGTTCCATTCCGTTTCGAACGTTTGAAATCATTGTTTTAAAAGTTTTTTAATTCATTATCTTTAGAGGTTGCATTTTTTTGTGGTTCAGAGGTGAATGTCATTTACGCACCGAGTGTGGAACTCCTATGCTCGCAAACGACTATCTTGGAACCGTTCGGCACATTACTTCGGGCCAAGTCGCGTTTTATTAACCCATGAGGTGCTTTCAATCTGGAGAATTCCTCTTGAAGCAAGAGGGGAGAGGGAAAGATAAATTGCCAGACAAGCGATCCCACAGTATCGACGTCTCCAGCTGCTGTGGGTTCCTTTTATCTTCTAGGACCCCTCGAACATAATGTGCCACATGGTTCCGTTGCTTAACCGATTCAAGCATCACAATGACTATACTATCTGGGGTGAGCCCTCCCGTCTCCCTTTAGAGGTCTCGTCACAACCTGTCCCATTTTGTACATGCAAAAAATGTGTGGCAAGCATCATTTTACTGTCCTGGGCAAAACCGAAAATCGAGGGACCGTGACTTACCAATCTTGTGTGGATAAGACTGAAAACATCTCTTCCCACTAAAAAGCTAGGTCAGATAGAGGTCAGCCTCACCATGCCTTCGATTTAGCCACGGTCTCACATTCAGGAAGAGGTGCGAAATCCACGTTCCCTTCATGCAATTCACCCAAGACTGCTGCTAACCGTCTCCCCGCGTCCTCGTTTCAACTCAGGTATATAGCACAGCGCTCTCTAGCAAATAGTTCAACAGGTATCATGCCTACAATAATCCAACCGCCAAATCAGAGACTGTCGGATACAAAGATGCTCCTCTTCTCTGTACCTGTGCCAGACGTTTTCAGTATACCTCCTTACTGAGAGCGGTGCCACATATTTTTGCTCCATACAGTAGCACTTACCTACAGCAGTCATCAAGAAACGTCCTATTGACGGCCAAAGTCAACTTAGGTCCGATACTCACGAAGCAGCCTTCCCAGTCGTTGCCATGATTTGCTCAGAGAAGTTCATCTTCGAGTCGACCAATAGCTCCAGGTACTCTAATGCTGCCTTCGATTCAATTAATATGTCTCAAATATTGATCACCCTTACTCTAGGGACTCTCTGTTTTGTCAAGATGGCCATCTCGATTTTCTCCGGTGCTAAATTGAGCGCACGAGCATTCATCCAGTCTCTCACTCAGCGCATTAGCATGCCTAGCCTAAGTTGGGCTTGTTCAAGAGTGTGTTCAGTGACCAAAGCTGCAACATCATCCACATAGCTGATCAAGCGCAACTCATCTGGCATCTACTACATGGGTCTCCAGCAGCACGAATCGCGAGTATTCCCTTGATGAGTATCTCTAGCACTTTTTTAGCAATGTCTTGCATAAATAACTGGCAATGATCTGGGATTTACCCTTTGCTTGCTGGTTAGCATGAGCCTCGCTACTTTCCATCGTACCGGAAAACCCCGTCCCGTAGGCAAGTGTTGAATGTGCCGAGCAGCAAGTCAGGGCAATGGTGATAGACAAAATGCAACACCTCAGCTGGAACACCATCTGGGCCTGGACCCTTCTTACCTTTAAGTTCCGGCTGTATGAAGAGTGGATACTCGATTGCTATTTCACCGTGGACAGCGGTAACACGAACGGGATGGGCGGGGAAGTTAGCCCGCGCTATCTCGTCCATATTTTCCACATCATGTATGTAAGGCTTCCGTAGGGCACCATGTTTACGCATAACTAGCTAAAATCTACGGCCCCACGGATCCTTGTTCACATTGCCACTAGATCTCGCCAGCAGCGAACCTTGTTATTGTTAATCAATTTGCGGAAGCATTCTGTGGCCGACTTTTATGCTGCTACCTGGTTGCATGGGTCGTCGCGGTTCGATTCCCGTTGAGCCTCACGTCGATGCTTATGACACTACTATCGTTTTTCATTGTTTTCAGTCGACCACCAACATACTGGGGGCTAGCCGTGCCGGAGATTTTTACAGGTTATAGAAGCGTTGCAAGCAGTTGTGATGCTGCTCATAGTTGAGTTCACCATGTTTTAAGCTGCCAATTCTTCCACCCCCTGTGAATCTCCCTGCAGTAGATTACCTGCTGTGGGCACCTCGATGAAGATTTCAACATCCATCATTCCGATGTTGCACGTAATTGTAGAAAGTCAAAAGCACGAACGTCGGGAGACAACATCACTGATCTCATGCAGAATGTACTGATGATAATTGGCTTAGTAGTCCTCTAATGCTCTCCAATTGTGTATCCTCCATACTAAGGACTCCACAAAGAACCTTAAGTGCGGTATGATTCCTTCGCAGCCAATATGGCAGAAAATTGGCGTGATTTCCATTTTTTGTACGATAAGAGGCATCCTGCCTGCTATTTTTAGGGTTCGTTTTCCCCACGGATCGGTTTGAGGCATGCCCCATTCGATTCCTTTAGCGTTGAAGTCTCTATCAATGAGCATGTTGCCATCTGCGCTCGAGACAGCGCCCTCCAAGGCATTAAGCTTGGCTTGGAAAAATTATATCGATTAGTTCAATGTTAGGTACACACTAAAGAAGGTGGTCCCTGAGCGCCGAACCCACACAAAGTCACTGTTCCAAACCCTGATGGTGGCAGTACAGGTTTCCTCAGGATATGAAGATGCAGGACTTTTTTCATGGTATTGCTCACTCAGCAGCGAAAAGTTAGCTTACATATCCCTCGCAAACTGCTCAAGAAGGTTTAGGGTGGCTGAAGTGCGGCGTAGGCTTAGTTGTAGGATACGGGTGATCAAAACTCTGATTTTGCCTTGGCTAAGGCTTCCTGGGAAACCCGATATTTTTCTGATGTCAAAACGTGCTTAAGATCCGGTCTCTGAGACCGGATCTTAAGCACGGATTTTGCCTTGGCTAAGGCTTCCTGGGAAACCCGATATTTTTCTGATGTCAAAACGTGCTTAAGATCCGGTCTCTGAGACCGGATCTTTGCACAGAATACAGTGTGCCTCCTTTGTACAGTCTTTTCTTTTGTGTACCATTTCACCGCATTTGTAACAAAGGGAACTCCTATCGGGTCTTTTGCATATAAGTACTTGTGCGGTGTGACCATAGCCAAGGCGTTTGAAATATTGAAGAGGTGCTGCTCTTCGCCATATCCTGCACATAACGCACCCTATTCTTACTTTGCCCTTATTCAGAAATTGTTCAGCGCCTTTACGGTCAAGCCAATGATGGCCATACGTTGTCCCCTATGATGATCTGGTGTCAACCTCACCTTGATCCTGCCCACGATAGGGAACTTCATTTTATGGCCTCTTCTACCTCGGCTAGGTCCGTGATGCAGGCAATGTATCTTATTTCGCTATAGTTGTGCCTTTGCCGAGGACTTTTTTCACTGCATTGCAGCATGCTTATTTATTGTTGGCCTCGGCTCCGAATTCGACGAGTATGTGGTGCGACCGCGTTGGTCGTACTGCTTTAATGGCAGTGTTAGTGTCTTTGGGCCTTATATTTCTCCTTATACCTCGCAGTACTTCTGGGTACGATCACCTTTCTTTGAATATTAAGAACAGTGACTGCTGCCGGAGTCTTCGTCGGGCTTTTTTCTTGTTGAGCGTCCATGTGAACTCTATTTTCTGGCTCTTTTTGAAAAAATCTTTTCTTCGCTCATTTTTTCAGCATTGCCTGGAACTCCTGATCTGGCACTCCATGCCCAGAAAGTGCCTCCTCCTTTTTATCCCGATCTCCTTCGATTTGGCTAGAGGTCATTCTTTTATTGTTGTTTGAGCTATCTGCGCGTGCACTGTTGAGTTAGCCGTCAGGACTTCTTTATCCTTCTGCTCTTCTTCGGTTTTCTGGTCCCCTTTGGTCTTTAGCCAGCTCCTCCGCTAATGCCCTATGGGGTCTAGGAGCTCCTCTAGTTCAAGGAGCCCAATCTTTACTCCTTTGCTGTTTTGCAGATTGCAGATTGTATCCTTTTTAGAACATCTCTCGCGTTTTGGATTAGCTTTTCTTCTTCATGTCGCTGGGGGGCTATCGTACTTTGGGACCATCTTTCCTGGGAGAGATTATCGGCTTCCGTTTCCAAGTACAGTACTTAAGCCACATTTTCAACTATGGCGATGAAATCACACAACGGTGCTTTATTTGTCTCGTCGCTCATTACTTTTCCTACCGTGATCCCTTTGTGGACTTCAGAATGGTTCGTTATTATATTGGGACTTACGACTCTTGCTTCGGTCACTTTTGTATCGATTGCAGCAGTAAACATAGAATTTTTGATGCTTTTTACACGACTGCTCGGACATCTGGTGCGTCCTGAAGAGTTTCCTGTTCTTCCTTTTTAGGATGCTGTGACGTTACGTAACTTTTTTGCTGCTCCCGAACGCCCCAGGAATTTCAGTCTAGACAAGACTGTTTGTTAATCTTCGTTTGTCTTCACTGTAATTTTATCAATCGTCGTTTTTAATCCTTAGTACCACTCCCGACGTGCTGTAAACATCGTGGCTTCAGCCGCTGGTTGCGTCATCATTGTTATTATTAGGGTTTTCATTTGCTCCAGTTTTATTGGGTCCCCCCCTCCCTCGCTTCGTTCGTATGTGTGGTTGCCTTTTTGGTCCCATGGTTATCTTTACAGAGCAGGAAGGGCTTGTGAGGGTTGGCGCAAGTCCTTACGGGGACAAGTGCTCAAAGCCATACCAGCGCTAAACGGCTGTCCGTCTTAACCGAACCTACACCACCAACCCAATGGTGCAAACTTCGAACGTACTCCTAGGCCTGTCAAGGTTTTACCGGGATGGAGATGGTATGGTAGTTGTCTTATCCCCCAGCGAAAAGCATAAATTCCAGTTTGTTGTCCAAGCGTAGCTCAAATTCAGTCAGGGTCCGTTACATATCATCTAAACAGGGAGCCTCACGGCGCCCTCCATATCCTCGGGTTCATGGGGACGACGCTCCCTGAAGAATTCTGGCCTCTATGAGTACTCCTGTCGGTCGGCATTCGCCCTGCGGGAATTTCCTCGGGTACGTGGGGGTGGTACTCTCCAAAGATTGCTAGCCTGCACGAGTATTCCTGGCGGCTGGCGTTCCCCCTGCGGGGAGAGGTTAGATTAACCTCTTACAAAATGTCGATCTGGTCTCATGGTGCATAAATAATGATTTCCTTCTAAGTAATTGTAATTGTGATTTCCAGTGCTATGGAATCACGCTACTTGAGAGAAACTTACTGAAAATTATATGGAGAGGTAAAATAAATTGCTCTCCTTAGAGAAACGCAAAATAAAAATCGAAGTAGACTTAACATTTCAAATCATATACTTCATTTGCATGAATTGTATTGTAATAATTGTAAATATAAGTCTAACAGTGTGTCTATTGTTTTGAAAATAGTTCGAGGGTATTTTTCAAACCACACACTAGAGATGTATCATGAACAGAGGTTTTATCGGTAAAAACTTTTTGGACAGGAGCCCTGGAACCGCTTATATTTTCTCCTGTTGCTTCTTATTTAATATAAATATAAAAAGGACCATCCAAGCCTCTGTAAATCATATAATTCACGGTTTTCGATTTATAGTATCATTTTAATGTCATAATGATATTTTGAAATTGATTTTGAATAAAGTAAATGGGCTTGGTCATGCAAGAGATTAGGCAAGGATGGCAAAGAAGGCAGGATTCAAGGATGGAAATGGGGATAGATGGGTTTTGGGGCTAGTACTGCAGTCTTGAAAGGGGTGATGATATCTCGTGTCATCAAGGGCTGTGGCACCTGGGCACAAACTGTGACTCGGAGAATTTGGTTTCACCATGACGTGATTTGTTGAAGAGCGTTATATTACCTTCCACATCGAAGAAAAGGCTGCGGTCATTGAGAAGCGAAAGGTGTCTGCGGAAAGTGTTTTGGAAAGTGTATTACATCTAGGAAGTCAGAATCAATGTTGAGAGATTGAGTGATCAAGGAGTTGGAATGGGATTGGGCTTTATGGAGGAACTTGATGGCTTGTTTGGTGAGAAATGAGTCTATTCGAAGGATTTGGGCTTTGCCATAGACTTTTTGGTCGTGTTATATTCGGCCTGTTTCAGGGCTTTTTCATATTTTCGCGCAATGACGAAGGATCTGAAGTTCTTCAACCCGCAGCTTTTCCATTTGAGCTGATGGCAGCTCACATCAGAAATCAAAGCCATAGGATGGGATAGGGCGAAATAGTGAGGTATACTCGTAGCAGAGGATTTTAGTCTTGATAGGATATATGGTTTTATAGTGGATGAGCGGAAGTAGTGCATGGAGTGCCGTGGTCGTTGCATTAGGGTTTTTTGTATTAAGGCAAAGTGAAAAGGCAGGAATTATTTATAAATCCCAGATAGTTAACCTCGGACTTCCGAGGGATGCTAATGCCCTTGATTTGTAGGTTTAATTTGCGTAGTCCATCGTGAAGTGATCTTTGAAAGTGACTGACGCCTTTGATGATTGCCTCGCATAATTATTGAGTTGGGCTTTGATGAGCTTTAAGTGGTGAGATGATACAAAAATGATGATATCGTCTGCATACTGAAGGATTCTTGTTGGAGTCGGGGTGGTAGAATGTTGGCTGTGTAGAAGGAGAACAGGAGCGCTGATAAAACAGATTCTTCTGAGATCCCCGCTATGAGGGAAAAGGTGTCGTTGAGTCTGATCCGTGCAGAACGGTATGTTAAGAAGAAATGTAAGAGTTTCCAGATGTGAGGTTAGATGGGAAGAGGAGTTTCTGAATGAGGCCATGTTGCCAGGCGGTATCGAAGTCATATGAAAGTTAAAGGCTGCTAATTTTATGATACTCGTAAACATGAAAAAGACGGTATAGTAAATGGGTTTTTTTTAAAACAAAAGCATTTTTACAGGGCCCTCCTCTTGACCCTATTCTTCCTCCGATTCGACTATTCGCCATTTTGTTGCAATATCACTATGATCATTAACTTAATGGGATTTTAATGTATTTATGTTATTCATCTTTTCTGCAGATTTTGAGAAGGTCCAATTAAAAATGTGGTACTGGGGTCGATGTAAAGGCCACATAGTAGTTTTGTTGTTATAAACTAAGAAAATTCAAACGGCTTTACCCTCCGTAAATAAAGTTCGATTTCAATGAAACTTAGCAAATAGAAAAGCCTTGCATATAACTATTTAAGTATCAAATTCGATGGAGTTTAAAGGTATGTCAGTGTTTTTATTAAAGAATTTGAAATTCACAAATCCAACTATAATGAAAATTGGGTCAATTTTGACTTCTAAGGTATTTGGTATTGTTATACTCATAAATCCGTAACTCCATGATTTCTTCCATATTTTTAGGATGGCACGTGTTCAATAGCGAGGGAGCATATACTCCTAAAATATTTGTAAATTTTATCTCCCCACACGTCTCTCGAGGCAAAAGGGCACGTCATTTGAAAAGCTCTCATAAAAGTTTTTCGTTTGTAGTAATTGAGCAGTCGTCCAAGCAAACTACTCGAAAACCGGCATAACCCTTAACCGAAATTTTAATAGAAGATTTGAAAAATTTAATTATTGCAATTCATCGTTATAAACTGTAAAATATTTTTCCCCGAAATACCTACCCATTAGCATGACTTCAACAAAATGTGTTATTTTCTTTCGCTAAAATTTCAAGTTAAAATAATCATAAAATGCATTTAAATGAATTCAGTGTAGAATGAATTCGTTATTAATATCTTAAAGTTGTTTTCCTCATTCGAGTCGTATTCTCAAGCGCATGTTTTCCCGCGAGAACCCTCCCGATGAGGCATTGAGACGAGGGCGGTCCCAAAAATACCTGACAAAGAAAACCGGTCCCAAAAAGATCCGTAACCCGCCATTGAATATAGTTAGGGAATTAGAAAAAGTATGAAAATGCAAAGTACAATTGAGAGCGGAACACGGAACGCAAGAAAATGAGTGAAGAGAATCGCCTTCCTCGTCATGAGCCATCTTCATTGTCGTCGTTGTGATAGTAAAAAAATGAATGACAAGTATTTACTTTTGAGTGTGGAAGATCTCGAGCGAAATTCTAATGAAGAACATATGAAATCATTTTGTGTATAGAAAAGTGTTTTCCTGAGAGAAAGACTATCTGTTTTGGGAGGATATTCGACGATACAGATTGTTTGTTGATGAATTGTGAATGTTGTGAGCTTGACTGAAATTATTTAATGGAAGTTTGGTGAAAAATCGATGACCTATATCCGCATTTAAGTAAATAAATTACATTGGTGATTGATGTGCTATCCTGTGGTTGCTGCAATTAAGGCATGAATGGCAGAAATGAAGTGTCTGACTAGGCAGCGCTGCAGGGCAAATTGATTGTAAACTTTGAAAGGAGCCATATAAGGTTTCTTTCCAGATGGCTCTTCAAATTCGGTGATTCTTGACGTAAATAGAGACACGAGGTAATGCATCCCAGGCACAGTCGCGCTTTCAAAGAGAACTGGTGAGTTATCGCTGTTAATTAAATTTTCGCTGTGGAATATCATTGGCAGAAGTCCTTGGCTGAGGGTGGTTGTGTTAGATGTCGCCAGTTTGGAGGCTAAAACGCGTCTATTGATGTCCACGTGATTGGATTGGCATGCTTGGCTAAGAAAGTAACTCAATATCATCGTCTCGCGGATTTTTCACGTCCTTGGCCCTAAGCTCCCTTCAGTTTCTTGCATTGTGATGAATGGTTCGTGTTGTCGTTTTGGCTGGGGATATGGTCTTCTCAAAATCAAACAGGATACAGTAACACAATTAGTGAGAAGGGAGTAGTCAACGACACTTGTGTAACCTTGCCAGGTGCATGTGTTGGAGTGAAACATTTGCTGAAGTTTGTAACTATGACTAGCCTCCAATTATGATTACAAAACCCATTGTGGTTTTAGTAACGTGTGCTTGTTCGGTTGTCAGATGTCGGCAGCGTGTATTTGCGTATATGGACGGTGCCCGAACGGACTTATTTTTAAATGCAAATTATGGGCGCAATTAAAGTGCATCAAAGTTAACAGTTGAAGAGTATCGCGTAGCTTATAAATATTTGTTCATGAGCTATTCCGAAGTCAGTGGTGAAAGGCAACTTTATCGACGTTTACTTTCGATTTATGTGATAAGTATTTCGAAGTAATTAGAACATTTGCCTTTATAAACATTTGTGGTGATTTGTCATATAACCGATTAATTGGACATTAAAATCAAATATAATCGCAACTCCATATAAGCATGTCTGTATAAAGAAGTTACTTGAAGATTCATACTAAGGAGTATTTATAGAATCAAGATTGAAAATGAAATTTGCCATAAGGAAATTTTCTGTGATAATCGCAATTTTAAGTTTGGAAGTAACGTTTGGATGCCCACGTTCCCCAGTGATGTGCCTCATCGTCAAAGGAGGCGTAGAGATAACGGATATATGCTACTGATAGGCGATAACCTGTCTGGTTACTTGCCGGCAAAAACTTATAACCGCAGGTACATTACTAGAAAGTAGAGTATTTATCACGAGAATTTTGCGAATTTTGTTCAAAAAGTAGTTTTAGCAGGAGCAAGCATAAATTAAAGTAGTAAGTAATCGACTAAAATATTTCAAAGAAAGACTGCTTAACCATTTCACTTCAATAATATTGCATATATTAGAAAAATAAAACAAGCAAAAATAGGATATACATTTGCTTATGTTTACAGGCTTACGTAAATTAACATTTCTTGTTTTGTTTGATCAGGTTATAAAATATTTCGGCTGTCCTTTACAGATTGAATTTATAGTATTCTTTATTTGCCTATCGAAGTAATTTCATTTATCATACGGTCGAAAGCATTTCTCCATAGCGTAAGAAAAAAAAGTTTACGGTACTAGTTTTTGAAAAATTAACGAAATCAGAGTATTGATGAAAGCAACAGAATGAAATAAGCAACTTATTAGATATGGTAGATTAATTAATCAATTTATTTATTTATTTCATTGCCAAACAAGGCATCGTTACAAAAAAACCAAAAAAATAATAAAATTTATTGAATAGTACAATAAAATATCATTCTTAATCTAGGTTTGAGGAATGGAGTTTGGAGGATAAGGTGCTTCATAATAAAACTTTGAAATTGGATCTGGAGATGGTTGGAGAGTAAAGTGTGGTTAAAGAATTAAAAGCTTTGCAACATCTGTTTATAGGCTCGTTATCCGCGTAAATTGTTTGGTGTTGCTCTTCAATCAGCAGACGCGAATGTCTAGTGAATCGCAATATCTCATGGACTTAATTCTGTCTAAGGATATCAAACACAAAGCAGCCTTCAAACATCGATCTTCTAGAGGCCAGCGTTGATATATTTAGGATCCTGTTGATATATTTAGGATCCTATACTCATATGATCTGAACAATTTTTCGGATTAAATAATGATCTTAACGCAAAAAGGACGAATTGTTTTTGAACCGACTCAATTTTGTCGGTATGCACATTAAAGCTCGGGTCCCAGATTAGACAAGCATATTCAAGGATAGGACGAACTAAAGACAGGTATAATGTCTTAGAGACCCATACATTCTCAAATTCTTTAGATTGACGTTTGATAAAACCAAGGAGCTTACTGGCCCTACTGATGACATGATCGTAATGTAAATGGAAACGCATTTCTCTGTCCAAAGTGAAACCAAGGTCTACGATGCTATCCACCCGGTAAAGTTTATGATGGTAAAGATGATAATTGTTGATTAAAGTTAAGCGTTTCCGTGAAAAACTTATAACTTGACATTTTTCAAAGTTCAAGGAGGTTTGGTTAATTTGGGACCATTCTAACAGGGTGTTGATTTTCGAAGGAATAATTTATCTTGTTGGAACTTTATTACATGGTAAAGCTTAAGATCATCGGCATAGAAAAGATGAAGAATATCCGACAAGACCTCAGCAAGATCAGCAATGAAGATATTAAAAAGGAGAGGGGCCAGATGGCTGCCTTGTGGTACACCGGAGCAAACATTTATTTCTTTGGATATGAAACCTTGAAATTTAACATTTTGAGTCCGATTATGGAGATATAAGCCAAACCAGTTCAGTAAAAAACCACTGATTCCGAATTTTTTAAGCTTGTGTATTAGGATTTCGTGGTTGACCCGATCGAATGCTTTACTAAAATCAGTGTAAATCGCGTCAATTTGGTGCCCCAACTTCATTTCACAGGAATGCTAGACACCATCATGGATAGATTAGCTGGGGTCGAGCGATTTTTATGAAAACCATGCTGTTGATCGTTAAGCCGTGGCTCAATAATGGGAGATAATTTGGAGCAGACTATTTTTTTAAAAATAGTTTGGATGTAGCTGATAAAATAGCTCTCCCGCTAGGAAAGGGATTACCCAGCTTGAAGGCACCTCACGGTGTAACAAGACGAGACCTAGCCCGAAGTAATGTGTCAAACGGTTCAAGGCTGGGATCTCAGGTTGACAGTGGAGGTGTTCAATGGGTAGTCCAGTGGCCTTCTTGCGAACATGGGAGTCCCGCACTCTGTCCATAAATGGCATTCACCTCCCTACCACAAAAAAAAAACGACAAAGTCTGCTTAAGTCCATCTGTTTTCTCCAGGCCCAGTTTGATACTGGCTGTAAGGAATTTCAACCCTTAGCAGGTTACCTCGGTCTCGACACCAGCCGATCCGCATTTGATCCTTTTAATTCATGAATGCGAAATTATTTTGTAGTGGGTCCTTGCGCTGGGGAAAAGAACCCGCCCCACGACCCCGTAATGCTAGCCTGCCAGCACATGCACGCATCCTCACACAAGGCCAATCTCAACAAATCCCACCATCCGCTTTCTGCGAGGCAGCAGACTATCGCTGCAGTCCTTTACGGACAAAGTTTATCTACCAAGTTCACTACACGTTTGATACCTCACATGACTACCTGTAGTAAAAAAAAGGGGTTCCCCTTCCCTTTATCTGGAGATCCCCGGAAAATCTTTGGAATTTTTTTTATTTCCAAATTTCAACAGGGCATTACTTTGTATCCACGTACCAATATAAGTTTTTGTTTCTATTAAAGTTTCGGAGAAAAACTTCTGTAACAGACGAGCGGACATACAGATCGCG
The DNA here is from genome assembly GCA_963969285.1 of Odontomyia ornata. Taxonomy (NCBI): domain Eukaryota; kingdom Metazoa; phylum Arthropoda; class Insecta; order Diptera; family Stratiomyidae; genus Odontomyia; species Odontomyia ornata. The sequence goes on along the minus strand of OZ017738.1, from coordinate 134,693,726 downwards.
ATTTCGATAGGGTTTCGTAAGTTAGTGCAAAAATCATAAAAACTTGTCAATCAGAAATTATAAGAAGTTGTTTTCTTAAAATCAATACGCTAACAATATAGTTCATGTAATACATTCCAGGAATTTTCAATAAAATTAATCTTCCATTCTGAAATATTTATTTCCGAAATACGTCACCTTATTTCCTAGAGAAACAGAAGTAATTAAACGCGTTTCTTGTGAAGCTTCTTGAATACAAAATACGCGGTTACAAATTGATTTATAAATAGCGACGCTTTTCCGATTAAGATCATAATTCATTCGCTTGAACCCTGACACTGACATTCAACGTGAAAGCGATAAGAATGCATAAAACGAATCGGAATGAAAAGCGCTACAGCAAAAACTCTACATGCTTTTATTTTTAAGGGTACGTTATTTTACTGTCTCCACATATGTACGATGAGTGTACCCATCCGAGTACTCCTTGAATGATTTATCGGGGAAATAATTAACGTGTTAAGCTTTTCCTTAGCCCACACTGTAATTAAAAATTTAAATTTGTTATTTAATACTTACAAGAGTAAACATTAGTTCCGGTTGATGCCACAGCGGGGGCGTTAGCAATTCATTTTATTTTTCACGATGTCTGTGGTCACTTACTTACATGTTAGCATTGCAGCCAAAACAAGCGTCAACGTCTGAATGGTAGCGTATGGGTGATGATTGCAAGCGTGATTAGAATGTTTATTGTCACATATGTGTGGATGCGACATACGCCACAGCTGGTTATTCCAGAAATAACGATCACCTTAATTTGATATGTAAATTATTACTACTCATGATTAAATTTTTTTTGTCGTTAGAGTTGAGTTTGGCTTGACTGCATCTTTTTTGCTGAAATGTAATCATTTGCCGTCACGATTATTCACTCCCCCAAGAATAAGACGACGAAGACGGTACTCAGTTTTACTTTTGCTAATTGAATTGCAATGAAAACAAATCTGAAATGAAAATTTTCTGGTCAAATTGAAATTCATAGGAGTTTCTCGAGGAATGTCTTTTTTTGCTAAATGATGAAGATGGAATAGAAAAAGTTAAGCTTGTTGTTCATGGTGATTAAGTTAAAGCATTTCCATTTTCAGCCAGCATTTCGTGTGAATGGAACTTTGGTGTTGGAGACGATAAAAAATTAATATTTGAATAAAGTTTTTAATAATAAATTACTTGCTGGTCCGAGGTAATTCTTGGAAATTGTTATTTTGATTCCGTTGTTTGCACAACCGTTGAATTGGTAATAACTTGGCAATGAAAGGGAAGGTGGGAATTACGGCACTTGAGATGGACCGATACATTAACACTCGGCCAAGGTTGACCAGTTATAGTGCAGTTCACTATAAGAAAGCAAATAATGTTTATGAAATTCAGGCCGGCAATCCGTGCCAGTAAACAAGTGTACATATAAGTATAGTATATCTTATCGGGTTTCATTATATTTAACATAATTTTTTTCGAATGTCAGCGCGAAATATTGCAAGTTCTTTAGCTTCTATGACTAAGCATCCTTACAAAAGACTGATAAATCCAAAGTTTGTTCTTTGGGACTTGACAATGCTTCTTCTTAGTAAAGCGTTAATTTAATCCTAAATGGTATTGTTAAATTTTTGCTGGAAATTCCAAAAATATTTGCTTTTGTTGTTAAATGTTCTTATTTAAACGAGAAACGAGCTAGTGATAGGTTATTTTTAAAAGATGCTTAAAAAGATTAAGTAAACTTACCAATAAGCAGTGGTATCAGAATGGACTTTAATACATCCCATGACCCATGTGATTAGAAATAAATCTCAAAATTATAAAAGAACCCTTTCAATGTTTTTTTTCATGTTTTTTTTAGTTCTTAAAAATTAATGTAAATTTACAGTTAGAAGAGCTACATGATCAGTATAAGTTAGGAGAACTATGAAACTACAGAATTGATAAGATACCTGTGATTTTAAGTATAACAAGCAATTGAGTTTTAAATTCAGCTATTCAATTTTTTATTATTATTTTAATCCATGTAATTCTAAATGTGCATTGGCTCGCGTAGTACCAGGTAGCTGGACTACTCATTTTTTAATTTTTCTGTTTAAACTGATGTATAGGGTTTTCCATTAGGGACATAACAATTTTGTATCTTTATATGAACGCACCCTTCAACTTTTTTAATGAACTGCCAATGTCAAAACGTTAGTTAAAGTCAACATTTTCATCATGGTAAAGTTCACGGCCCAGCAACGTTTGGAAATTATTAAAAATTACTACCAACATTCAGAGTGGGTGGGCGCAACTTTAAAAGCACTTACTCAAATTTTCGGCCGCAATAATCGTCCCATCCAACAGGCTGTGCGTGCTATAGTGGATAATTTCTAGTCCAAATTTTCAGTATTAGACATTTCGGCGCCAAAGAGACGGCGTACCGCTCAAAATGAAGGAAATATCGCAGCCATAAGTGGATCGATTCAATATGAGCCAAATCAGTCGATTTGACGTCGTTCTCTCGAATTGGGTATCGCTCTAACGACACTGTGGTGCATTTTGCGAAAAGGTCTTGGCGTACATGGTTGCAAGATCGAATTGACTCAAGAATCAAGGCCACTTGATCATTCGAAGAAAATGAAGAATTTTATCGAAAAATCGTCTTCAGCGATGAAGCTCATTTCTGGCCTAATGGCGTTATTGGTCAGCAACAAATCTACATGTACTACTTGAGACAACGTTGCATCCGCAAAAAATACTGTTTGGTGCGGTTTTCATAGCGGAGGTGTGATTGGGTCGTATTTTTTCGTGAATTAAAATGACCATCAGGTTACCGTCAATGGAGAGCGCTATCGTGTTATGTTGGAAGATTATCTGTGGCTTGACATCAACGATATGTAGTTTCAACAAGACGGTGCCACTAGCCACACAGCATGCCTCACAATCGATTTATTGAAAAGTAAGTTTGGTGAACTGGGTATCTAGAGAAATGGTTCGGTCGTTTTGCCACCTCGTTCATGCAAACTAATGCAATTGGATTTCTTTTTATGGGGCTATATCAAGTCACGGGTCTTTGCCAACAAGCGAGCTCAAAAGCAACATTCAATGTGAAATTGCCAACGTTCCGGTCGAAATGTTTGCCAGAGTGGTGGAAAATTTGGTCCAAAGAATCGATCACTTTAAACGTGCTCGTGGTGATCATATGAAATAATCGAAGATTGTTCATAAAATGTCATGCTTGCACTGCACGCACAATTAATTTGAACTCAATATCTCAAATATTTCGGTGTTTTGATCACATATAAAATTGTTATGTCCTTCATGGCAAACTCTTTAGATAAGCTTAGTTGTGCTGTAAGTTTTAATTTGTATAGTACAAGGGGTGGACTATCAATTTCAATTAAAAATATAAATGTCCTAACGAAACAATTTATTCATACAATAAATAAAATTTTAAAAACTGACAAATAATGTTCATTGTAATCGAAATGTTAATTTTACTTTTATAAATTTAGCTATCAGTCCTCTGTGACGCCCTTAAGGACACGCTGAACAGAAGGAACTACTCCAGCTTCCATGTAGCTAAATGTCAAAGCGTTTGTTAAAAGTTCCTCTGTAAGTGTCTTTTGCAAAATATCAGCCCAAGTCTAATTGAGATGAGTATGCCATAATACTAAATACCAATAACATTTAAAAAAATCCCCGTTGGCAGCACCAGTCGGAAAGGTAAATTTCTCGTATGTAGCGTAAAGTTTCGAAAAAGAATTTGGTTTGCCTACTACTAAACTTCTTTCTGCAATTTTCGTAGTACCACATGGGTTTTTATTAAGATAAAAAAATCTGGCCACGTTCGTTTTTAGAGACCTTTTATCGGGGCGCAAATATTTTGCTAATTAAATTGAGTTGCACACGTATGGATTACATATTGAAAATCGGCGGATAATAAATTGTTGCAAACATACAAATACCGGTTTCGCCCTTCTCGTATTTGCTGTTTACACAGTTCACAGTGGTAACCACACAAAGGCTTAAATAGCTCGAATAGTTAATTTCAAAAGATTTCCATAAAAGTTTAATCAGCACTTGCATTGCCATTAATATATACATTTTCAATTTTTTTCTGAACTATGAGGGCCGTCATTTCGATTTTATTGAAATCGGCTGCTAAAAATATGAAGCTGAAAATTTTTGACTTTTTTATTTGTCATTCGATTTGCATAATTAAATTAAATTAACTTGCCTTAATAACTTATAATTTCAAGTTTCAACGGAATCTGTTGAGAATCTTGGCTGCTAGAGGGCTACAGAAATAAAAAAAATTGTATGACACCCCCCTGTATGGGGAGACCCGCCTATATGGGGAGACCCCCCTTAAATAGCTTAAAATATTTTCTTGCACTGCAAATTTCAAGAGGCACCACTTTTGACCTACGTAGAAAATTTCCTCATTCTAGCTCATGTGGTGCGGACGGACGGACAATCAGACAAGTCGCGATTTTATAATTTTTTAGGGTATTGTTAAATATATTTTACAATATCTTAAAAATGATCTGGTTTATAAATTCTTTCAAGTAAAGTCATTTAAAACGTTTCCATGAAAAATATTCATTATTTCAGTTGGCACTAAAATAGCGAATTGCGCTTGCCTTCAGACCTTTGGGGGCCGCCATTTTGAATGCATGCATTTGATTTTGGATTATTTTAAATCTTTGTATGCTAGGACCTCATCAATCAATGTACTATCTCGTTCAAATCGGAGTTTCACTCTAGACAGGGCAAAATAATTCAATTTTTAAAGAAAATGGCAGCTAAAAATATTAGGCTTTAAATTTTCGACGTTTTTATTTTTCATTCAATCTTAATAGTACAGAGATCCATAATCTCAAGTTTCATCAAAATCCGTTGGAAAATGTGACCGCTAGAGGGCCACAAAAACATGAAAAAAACGCATATTTAAACCGCTACCATTTTGAAATTTGCGCATGCATGATCACCAAAATATTAAAAACTGTAGGTCTAAGTAATGTCTATCTTGAAACTAAGTTTCATATATGTTGGATCAAAATTGCGACTTTTAAAAGCCTTTGAAATTTTAACCTTCAACTGGCCGCCATTTTGTTTTTTGCAACTTGACCTCCAGTTTTTTTACGTAATTCTTTAGATATTTATAATTTCTATTAAACTACCGAATTTCATGAAAATCTGTTGAAAACTTTGACTACTATTACAACAACAAAATTTTGCACGTTTTTCGACCTCTGAGCGGCCGCCATTTTGTTTCTGCCGTACCGACTTTAGATTTTTTATTGTGAAATTCATCACATACATCAGTAAACCTTTGTGCCAAATTTCATCCAAATCGGAGCTATACTTTGGTCAGAACGGAAGTCCCGATTTTTCGTCTAAAATGGCCGCCATTTTGTTTTTGGGCGGCCGATATAGCTGGTTCACGAACTTAACCGAGATAATTATCCAATACACCTTTCCTGAAAATTTGGTGAAAATCGAAGCAAAATTGCGTGGTAACAAGTTTCGTTATATCCCATATATATATATATATATATATATATATATATATATATATATATATATATATATATATATATATATATATATATATAAATATATATATATATGATGCTCTCCGCAATAGGTAAATTTCTTTCGAGAAATAGCATCGTAGGACGTAACAATTGACGCAGCCGGTACGATTTCGGCTTGCTTGGACTGCGGTATTTTTGCTGCATCGCAATAAAACTGGGTGCCATAATCTCTTGGTGCCTCCGGAATCCGATCTTACTTATTCTTGTGATATCGTCTCCTTACACTCCTGCACTCACGGCCCATACTAAACTTCAACTCCAGGTAAAAGAACCAAGCTATAATAAAAAGCACTAATACTATTATAACATTTAACCAATAACATTACAGTGGGAAGAAAATTCAAAGTTTGATAAAAAAAATCTACTCTAAACTAAATTGTGCTAAAAATACCCAATGAAACATTTCATCCGCGAAGTTAAGACAAATAAACAATTGTAAGTTAATAATCATAAGACAGAGTGTATACGCTGATTATCAAATTGAACTTATGAACGAAAGAACTTTCAACGACAACGATATCCACCATCAACCTACTCCAACCAGAAAAACGACTGGTGTTACCCTAAGACGCAGAAAATGACTGCCTACTCCAAGAAATAAGTAAGAAACTTCTGCAGAAACCGAGGGTAAGGTACTGCGAGATCTTGCAACTCAGGAACTGACGACGATACTTGCTTTTTCAACATCTCGAGCGCGTGTACCAATTTCGCATTAATACGGAAAGATTTAAGAAAGACATACACCACTAGCCTACTACACATATCGCAATCGCTGGACAATTTGATCACTTCTCAAGAGTTTAGATTATCTTTCAAATCGGGCAACGTTACTCAAAGTTCGACTTCCATTCAAACGCATCCCATGGTAAACAAAAAGTCTGAACTTAAGGACTTTACAAAAGTGGCCAAACTAATGGGGCAAATAATACCTGTTTTCTCAAGGGCCCAAAGCCCTACATTGATTTTTGAACTACAAACATGCATAGGCTGCAGCAAAAAGTCTGGCTATGTCTGAGTTCCCTAGAACAATTGGCCTTTATTTTTTCAACGCGCCTCCAAGGTGAAGCTTATCAACTTATCGCCTCAAACTTCCCCATGACCATCGAAGCTCCAGAAAAACTTCTAAACCAAGTCTACCTATCAGGGAGACCTACCAAGAGTTGATGAATAGCTTAATTACAGCTAAACAGGGTGCCTCCGAGACTCTCGCAGCTTTTACATCACGCCTGAGACAGCTACTAAAACGGTGCCAGGAAGCTGCGTTATCAAATATGGCGAACAAGTCACTATAGTAATCAATCTACATTTGGAGGATTTTTCAAAAGGAAGGCTTAGAAGTAGAATAACTGATCCTCATCAGTGTCAGTATCTCCGCAATAACGAGAAAGCTACTTTCAAGGAACTAGGCTCCAAGTAGGAAAACTTCAACAGGGAGGTATCCCCTTCCAACAAAACTACGGCCAACCATATTCAAATGATCTACCCAACATAGCCCCCTTTTCATTTAACCCCCACAACATATCAACTTAACCCCTACGTTGCACCCTTTCAACCACAAGCTCCAGTTACTTCAAATACGAATGTTGGGAAGCCTAATAAATATTCAAAAATTACTTGCAATTTTTGCAAGAGAAGCACACCTACAGAGAGTGTTACCACAGGAAAAATACCCCTTTTTGCTCAAACTGTAAAGAATATGGACACAATCTGAGGGACTGTGATGCAAACCCACCCAATACTTAACCTAATGTCACAAAAACGTTTACAGAGTACAAGCACCATGTGATTTTTGCAGTCGTACAAGTCCTACCGTTAGCACATGCCGTCAAAAGCAAAAATGGGAAACAAAACCCAGGGAAACGAACAACCCCCGACTTGACTTTAAAATAAAAAACAAAAAAGTGGTAATTACTAAACCAACTCAAGTTATGGAGCGAAATTCCTGAAAAGAGAACAAGAAAAAACCAATAAAAAGAGAGAATATTAACCATGATTTTAAACTAGTTACAGTAAGGCTACCTTTAGATAGAGGAAATCAAGGTTATACAACCCTAACAATAGACACTGGCGCAGAAGTGAGTATAATTAAAAGAGCTGCGTTAAACGATTCATGCTCAATAATCCCCGAGCAAAAAATAACACTCCTAAAATCCTTTGGAAAAGGTAAAACCCTGGCAGTAACGCAAGGCAACTTTACCCTCTCTTCAGCGCTACCTTGCACCTTCCAAGTGGTAGACATAATACCAGGAATACCCAATGATGGCTTGCTAGAAAACGATTTCTTAGCAAGAAATTCTGATATCGAAGCACCGAACCAGACACTCAAGTTTCCTCGCACGGAATTTAACTCTGAGGAATTTTCAGTGCCGCTGAAAATTCAAGGAGACACAGCGAATAGGCATCAGGCTCAAACGGTGACATCGAATGGCGGTATAATGATACTGAAAAGAGGTTCAGCAGGCGTGACGCAAGCAAGAGGACTACAAAGTGATGAGAACTGTGACTGCAAAATGCTAAAGGCACCCACTAGAGGTAATTTAAAAGAAATAAATAAGGTTGCTTTAGAGAAGGCCATTATTATGTACCCCTGAACCCAAAATGCAGTAGAGGTACCCATACATTTAACACAGGAAATGCTCTGTCTCTCGCAACAGATGGAACCAGGAATATTTTTGGCAAACTGTCTGGTTGGCCCATCAAAAAGGAATACCGTATCGAAAAACTAAATACAGTAAGCGGAATGTATGAGTCAGAAAGAGAAAACAATTCTAACCCAAACACTACGGGCATTAAACAAGTAAACCAACTTACGGAACGCAAAGCTAAAACAACAACTCTCACAATATGAACATTTAAATCCCAAAGAAAAAACGGCAATGAAAAAGCTTTGTTAAGACTTTAACGACATTTTCCGTTTACCAGGTGACAAACTCACCGATACAAAAGCAACGACTCAAGAAATTCCGCTAATAACCAACCAAGCTCCAAGTAACCAAAAGATGTACCGGCTAAGTCAACTTCAAAAGAACATAATAAACAAACAACTGAAAGAAATGTTGGGCAGTGACATCGTCCAATAAAGTAAAAGCCCCTGGAAGTGACCAAGAAACTATGAGCCGACTGAGAAAAGAAATGGTGAGTTGTAGTCGATTTTAGAAAACTGAATGACAAAACAATAGAAGATGCCTTTCCATTACCACGCATTGAGGACGTCTTAGACAAACTCGGCCACTCTCTTTACTTCAGTACCCTCGATTTAGCTAGCGGGTACCATCAAGTGCTCGTGCAGCCTAAAGATTGACCTAAAACAGCAGTCAGTAAAAATTATGGCCTCTACAAATGCAAGCGAATGCCATTTGGATTAAAAGAAGCACCCGCCACATCCAAAGACTGATGAATTATATCCTAACCGGTCTACAAGGATTTGATTGTTTCTTCTACCTGGATGATATAGTAGTTTATGGAAAAAAATTTAGAAGTATCAGCAAACTGCGAAAAATGTTCACCAGACTTAAAGAGAATAACCTGAAACTTCAACCTGAGAAGTGTCAATTCTTACGACCTGAGGTCATCTATTTAGGTCACGTTTGTACCCAAAAAGGTGCCCGCCCAGATTCTAGTAAAACTCAATGCGTTCAAGATTTCCCGATTCCCAATACAGTAAGACGATTGCAATCCTTCTTAGGCCTAGCTAATTACTATCTTAAATTTATTCCGGACTTCTCTAGAATAGCCAAGGCCCTAACGAACTTACTCCGAAAGGGTGTCATATACACTTGGACTAACAAATGTATGGAAGCTTTCCAACTTTTAAAAAATTCTTTAATTAAACCACCACTTTTAGCCTATTCCGATTTCACTAAGACATTCAATTTTACCACTGGCGCCAGCAATGAAGCATTGGGAGCGGTTCTATCACAGGGAGAAATTGGGAAAGATAAACCAGTAGCATATGCAAATCGCACACTAAATAAAGCGGAATGTAACTATTCGACCGTCGAAAAGGAACTCCTGGCAATCGTGTGGGCAGCTAGAAATTTCCAATGCTACTTACAAGGCCGGCGTTTTACGGTTTATACTGACCACAAACCTCTTAAGGGAATATTCAATGTGAAAGACCCTACCATACGATTGGTATGGTTTCATCACAAACTTTCAGAATTTGACTACCAAATAGAGTATATAAACCGGAAAAATGTAATACTTAAGGCTGAGCTACGATGGACATAAGCAGACATAAAGCAAATGTCAAAAAAGTTGAACCCGAGTATTTTATAAGGTATTGACATATGGATGACATACGCAACATGAAAAGTTGAGATCGAACCAACATTTTATGTCAGTATGTCAAATACATTGTCTACTTTAAGTGACAATGATACATTGTTGTTTGCCATCTGAAAGAGTGAGTAAAATGTTATCCAGCTGTAAGAATTATGCAGAAAACCGGTGTTCTGATATGTTAGGAGCAATTCCACTCTGGTATTGAAATATTTAATTTAATATTTCTTCTACGCCGTTGAAGACTTTCATCAACAAAATTATAACATAACATAATATAAATATCAATTCGAAATCATCCATTTTCTTCAATAACTTTTGCCACAATGACACTTCTTCGTATCTGTCAACATCACATAAGCGCGAATCGTATGTAGGCGAACTATGTGGGCGCGGTAATGCCGATGCATTGAGCAGAATTTCCCATGACATACTAGATGATTCTGAACAATATAATCAGTGCAACATTGTCGCACGGGCACAGGCACAAAAACAAGTACAGCTGCAAGACGAACCACCACCTGTAGCGATTAATAATGAGAATTATTTGTACTAAGTTCTCGTCTGTAAGGCCATATCAAATGAGCATAATTTAGTTATGAAAGTTTATAATGCAGTTAAGTATTACCTTTAACATACAGCCGAACTCGAACTCGGTACCTTGCCTTCTGCACTGTTGTGATGTGAGCGCGCATCGATCAAAGCCACGAGGGTAGGTTTGGGTATTAAAACACTGTTCTTATTATAACATACTATTTTCGCAAACATTACAAAAGTTTTTTTCTATAATGCCGAGGAAAATCAAATTTGATCATAGAGAATTAATGAATACACTAGAAGTTTTTTCAGATCGCAGATATATAGTACAAATCAGACACTGCAAAGAGACGCTGTATTGGATATTACATAAAGATTAAACAGTACTATTATTTTAAAATATACTATATAAATTAAATTTGAGTAGTCCACGTTGTGTAGTGGTTAGAACACTCAACCCGTAGGTTTCTGGTTCGAGTCTTGTTGGTAGCAACGAGATCTAATTTGAATAATTCTTCTGACTATCTCTAAGCGCAGGCCCAAAAGGGGCTGTAGTGCTACAATTTATTTTTTTATTGTAACGATTACATTTAAAGACAAGATGAGGAGTTGGGCATGTCTTTCAGAAGTCAATCATAATGACATCAATAAGTTGTTGAAAGTTCTGTCAGAAAAGTGTCATTTCTCTATTAAGGATGTAAAAGTTCTGCTTGGAAGACTCAAAGATACTGTAGAGCTTCACGTTGAAAATATCAATATTGGTCAATATATTCATTTTCCAATGAATGATTCATTGAAGCATGTATTCAAGCCCACATGGCCGTAATTTTGAAGAATGATATAGACTATTTTAATATTTCCATCACCATTGATGGAACGCCTCCTTCTAAGGGTGCTGGCCATATCCTTTGGATTATTGCTGGATGCATAAACAATCTGAATAACTGCATATTTCCTGTCGGTATAATCAAATCATATGGTAAACTAAAGAGTTTCGATGTGATAATGAAACGATTTGTAGATGATTTATCCCAACAGCTTAGATTTGTGGTTGGCCTGCAATATAAAAATTGCACAGTTGTTAAACATTCGTTTATTTGTGATGCTGCCACAATAGTTGCTATAAAGTAAGTTAAAAATGCATGGCGGTTACCTTTACTGCCAAAGTGCTTCATCAAAGGAACATACAAAATTGTATATCCAGAAGTTTCAGCATTCTCGAGGGATGATGAAAATTTCAGAAAACAAGTAACGTTTACAGACGAATTCACTATAAATCCTCATAAAGATTTTCGGTCAATTTTAAAAACTCTACCAATTGATATGATAAATCAATTTTCAATTGGCAAAATGCATTTAGTTGACGAAGGTGCGTGCAAAAAAATTATTTCTATTTTATTAGGAAGAACTCATAAGATGAAGTTAACGAACAATCAACTTTTAAAAGCCAACCAACAGTTGGAAATATTCCAACAAAATTCGTGCTCAAAATTTCAATGGGAAGTAAAAACTTTAACCTACTTCAACGCCTCAGAGTCTCCACACTTTACACCGCCGGAACTGGAAAAGGCAGTCCTTTCACCCAAAGTGAGGAAGGCTCCAGGTCCAGATGGTGTTCCAGCTGATTTATTTATTGAGTCACATAAATATTAAAATAGTGAAAAATTACTGAATGCACTTTTGAATACTTTCAAGATTACTTTCGTTTTTTTACTTTTCACAAAGAACTTGAAAGTAGCCCGTGCTGTGTATTGATTAGAGTACTCACCTTGTAAGCCAAAGGTGTCTGGCTCGAGTCTTGTTGGCGGCAACGAGATTTATTTCCAGTGATTCATTAGACGGACTACAAGCCCGCTCAGTTATGACATGTTTTGTTCACAACCAGAAGGTATATCGGAGCTGGGTGGACGAACACTCAGCCAAAGCGGGATACTGACTATACCACCTTCCCGAATGGCCAATACATTCGATCAAGATAATGAGAGACTCTAACTATCCCTAAGCGAAGGCCCGATAGGGGCTGTGGTGCTAAAAGAGTTGATCCATGATGAAATCAGTCTGTCTATACTATGCTATGATATTTTACGTCTGGTAAAAACTTTTAAAAATTAGCTCCTAAGTGGTCTGTTTTTTAGGGTTTTGTACTAAAATACAAAACCCTATTGCAATCACGACCTGTGTCCGTCTGTCCGTCCGTCTGTATATCACAGCACTTTTTCTCCGAAACTATAGAGGCTACAGCCATGAAACTTTGTGAACAGGTCAGAAGTGGTGACCTCTTGAAAGTTCAAGGGTGGAAAAATTTTTCAAAGGGGTTTAAGGGGGGTCTCCCCATATAGGGAGGTGAACCCTCAAAAAAAATTTTCACCATTGGTAGTCGAGTAGGGTATCATTGGAAAGGTCTCAATGAGATCTTCTCAAAACAAGTCTTAAAATTGCCTTATGAGTACCGAGGGGGCAGGGGAAGGGGAAATGTACGAACTTTTCGCGTACCCCCCTCGCGATTGGACACCTTCCATCCGAAAAATCTGGAAAAAATCATGAATGTAGGCCTTCATGAGTAGAACAACATCAAATACATGAGAAGTCGAAATTCACTCAACTTTGTTAGTAATAGTATGATTTATCGATTTTGTATTTTCTTGAATAAAATCTAAACGGTACCCTTAAATTCAATAAAATTTGGCAAACAGATGATTATTTATAAGATTGATTTTTGCTGAAAGTTTCATAAAGATCGAATGGTATTTAACGAAGTTATAGCGATTTGAATTTTCCTGTATTACTATGGAGCAATATGCCCTGTATTACTATGGAAACATATGGCTATGGAGCCATATTTGCTTTTTACCGACATAGACACTACAGCTTTGCTAGGATTTGCATGAAAATTTCAGGAATGATAGGTATCATGAAGATGAGTACATACAATTGAAACAAGTCGAAGAGGCAGGAGAGAGCTCCTAGCAAAAGGGCTTTGTAACCATTCTAAGATTCGAAAAAAACAGGCCATGAATCGATGATTACAGTACAGAGGAGTGGCCCCTAAAAAAAATCATGAAAGGTAGCCGATATGAGTATCAACTGAAAGTTCTCTATGAGAGCTTTTCAAAACGGTTCTTAATCTGACAGTTTTTGCTTCAGTGGGGGCACAGGGGGGAAAATACATGAAAAATGTGTTTCCTCCCTCGCGAATTGACACCCGTGATTTAAAAAATCTGAAAAAATTATCAAGGGAGATATTTATGGGTAAAACTATAACAAATACCTCAGAAGTCAAAATTCTTTCAACTTTGTCAACAAGAGGCAGGAGTGAGCTCCTAGCAAAAGGGCTTTGTAACCATTCTAAGATTCGAAAAAAACAGGCCATGAATCGATGATTACAGTACAGAGGAGTGGTCCCTAAAAAAAATCATGAAAGGTAGCCGATATGAGTATCAACTGAAAGTTCTCCATGAGAGCTTTTCAAAACGGTTCTTAAACTGACAGTTTTTGCTTCAGTGGGGGCACAGGGGGGGAAAACACATGAAAAATGTGTTTCCTCCCTCGCGAATGGACACCCGTGATCTAAAAAATCTGAAAAAATTATCAAGGGAGATATTTATGGGTAAAACTATAACAAATACCTCAGAAGTCAAAATTCTTTCAACTTTGTTAACAATAGTATGATCCTCGAACATGACATGTTTCTTGATTTTATTCGTTACTGGTTACTGAATTTTGTAAGTAGAGTACAAAACCCTTCTGACATGAGCATAGGTCTGTCTACCCAACTTGTTTTCTTCTGTCATTTCACTTCAATAAAATAGCGTATAGCTAATCAACTGCCTAGCCCTATCAGAGGACAAGCAAGAAGCAATTAAGGATAAGTTCGTTATACCCAAGAACAAACCATCGACAAATTCCCATTAAAGAATATTTAACAAGTCCTGAGCAATTTCTGTGCCAAAATGGTTCAAGAGAAGACTCACAGAAGAACAACTGGGTAGCGCAATTCTCACATAACTACCTAAGAAAACGGGCAGAGGTTGATTGATTTTACTACCAGTGGAGATCCGATTGGATGTTCCACGTGATTTCCGCATCGAGACATCTATAAAAGAACGTGGTCATCCTCAGACGGTTGAGTATTTAACCAAGTCGACACGTTCTCATTGCAAAAAAGAGGTGCCAGTAGTGTTCTCGACACTCACTCATGCCGTAGAGCGAATTACGATATGGATCACTTTCTATGTATGATAAAATTTCGATGACGCATAACCAGGAATTCCATTTACGCTAAACAATCCACACTAAGATTCGAGCTTGAAAAATTAAATAATAGTTCAGTGGTGTCTACATACATGTCATTACTAAAAGATTATACAACAAGCTTAAAGACTACAGAAAAAAGGAACGATATCGAAATAGTGCGGAAAAGTCTGAAAGGTTCTGATGTTGCGGAAAAGATCCTGAGATAAAAGAACAGAATGATTGGTTCGACGAATAATCTATGGACGTGGTTCCAAAAGAAACAAAGTCTACAAAAACTGACAGTTTACGAACTCTTTTGAAATGCTCCCATGAAAACGTTCATTTCATACTGATATCGGCTACGTTTGATGAATTTTTTTTCAGGGGCTATTCTCCTGTACTGTTATCATCGATTCATGGCCAATTTTTTCGAATCCTAGAATGGTTACAAAGCCCTTTTGCTAGTAGCTCTCTCCCGCCTCCTTGACTTGTTTAACTTATGAGCATTAATTGTAGGTACTCATCTTCAGTCATTCATTAAATTGAATCAAGTGTTCAAAGCATGCACCTTAAACGTCGAAGTTGGGAAAAAATAACTAAAAATCTTCGCATTTGAAACAGCCACTATTTTGTTTTACGATTACTGATACCACTAGCTGAACCGATTCTCAAAGATCTACATGACACCTATCATTCCTGAAATTTTCATGCAAATCCTAGCAAAACTGTAGTGTCTGAGTCGGTAAAAAGCGCATGTTGTTCCATAGCCATATATTGCCATAGTAATAAATGCAGCGCATATTATTCCATAGTAATACAGGAGAATTCAAACCGCTATAACTTCGCTAAATATGATTCAATCTTTATGAAACTTTCAGGATCTTATATTATAAATAGTCATCTCTGTACTGAATTTCATAGAATTTAAGGGTACCATTAAGATTTTATTCCAGAAAACATAAAATCGGTAAATCATACTATTACTAACAAAGTTGAGTGAATTGCGACTTCTCACGTATTTGTTGTTGTTGTACTCACCAAGGCCTACATTCCTGATTTTTTTCAGATTTTTCGGATTACAGGTGTCCAATCGCGAGGGGGGGGACACAAATTTTTCGTGTATTTCCCCTCCCTGTGCGCCCCTCGAAGTGAACTTTGGCAAACTAAGACCTGTTTTGAAAAGTTCTCATCAATACCTTTCATTTGATACCCATATCGGCTACTTTCAATGAAATTTTTTTTTTTGGAGGGTCACTCCCCTATACGGGGAGACCCCCCTTAAATACCTTATAAAATTTTTTTGTAGTTGGACTTTGAAGAGATCACCACTTTACACGCACATACAAAATTTGATGTTTCTAGCTGAAGTAGTTTCCGAGAAAAACTGCTGTGACACACGGACGGACGGACGGACAGACAGACGGACAGACAGGACGCGATTTTAGTAGGGTTTTGTAAAATTATTTTAACAAAACCCTAAAAATGACGGCAAATGGAGCTAAATCGGCATATGTCTCGATCGAACAAACACACCAGGGCCTAAGAACACAAGCGTGCCTTTACAAAAATGCACAAGCGGCGATAATTGGCACCTCAAGCAATATCCAAAATAGGTAGCTGCAAAAGCCACTGAAGTCGATGCAATACATACGGAGTTGTTACAGAAAGGAAAAATCTATCTACACACGCTCATATACAAAACATGCTAGGGAGAAGGGAAATTACTTGCTGATTGGTTATCTGTCTCATATACAAAAGTGTTATTGTTAATGGTAGTTTTGCCCCATAACTGACCATTTGCATTGGCATCACATCTATCTTCGATATGTCCAGATATATTCCGACTTTCTGCCAAATATGCCGTGAAGAAACCATACCGGACTTGACATGCGCCTTGGAGATATTCGACTGAAATCGCTAAAAAGTGAAGGGAGTGTCACAAGCTTTGACATGAGGCTCAACGGGAACAGAACCATGACGAAACATGCCTTGGCTAAAGCTAGTTATGCGGAAGCTTGGTATTATAAAGACGCCTTGCGTACATAATGCGGAAAAGATGGACGAGATAAAACGGACACTCTTCCTCGCCCATCCCGTCCGTGTTGACGCTGTCCACGGTGAAATAGCAATCAAGTGTCCACTATTCACATAGCCGGAACTGATAGACACAGTCTTTTCATTGAAAGCGATGAAGGCTCCAGGTCCAGATGGTATTCCAGCTGAGGTATTGCAACTTCTCTATCACCATTTTCCTGACTTGCTAATCAGCATATTCAACGCTTGCCTATGGGACGGGGTTTTCCGGCACGATGGAAGGTGGCGAGATTCGTGCTGATTCGCAAGGGGAAGAGAAATTCAGGATCGCCGTTAGCAGAACACCCGTTATGTATGCTAGGCACTGCTGGAAAAGTGCTAGAGAAACTCATCAAAGGAAGACTCAATGACTGGGGATCTACCTCCTCGCCAGTACGGCTTAAGAGCAGAACACTTCACCATTGATGCAATCGCAGGGATGGTGAGCGCGGTCCAAAAGGCCGAGGCATATAGCCGCACCAAGCGACGGATTGTCGTATTGGTGACACTCGATGTTAGGAACGCCTTTAACTCCGCTAGATGAGTATATATTCAGGATACGCTGAAAACCCCTTTTCTACGTCCACAATATCTAATGCGGTTTCTGAGGGACTACCTGAAGGACCAAAGCCTGCTTTATGATGCGACGCAGGATCAATGAAGGATTGACGTTACTTGGTCCCGACATGTAGAACGTGTCTTACGACAGGTAGCTGGATATGGTCGCCCGCGAGGAGAGAAAACGCTCACTCAATGACTAGCAGCAGCCTAGGCTGGATTGTACTTAGGCAATGTTGACTGCGCGGGTATTTTCAGTCTTACCTGCACAAGATTGGTAAGTCACGGTCCCCTGATTGTTGGTTTTGCCCAAGAGAGGAAGGTAATGCCTGCTACACATTTTTCGCATGCTTAAAATGGGACAGGCTGCAAAGGGACCTCTAGAGGGAGACGGGAGAGCTCACCCCGGATAGTACAGTTGCGGTGATGCTCGAATCGGTTGACAAATGTAACCAGCTGGCACAGTATGTTCAGGCAGTCCTAAAAGATACTCGTACAAGGGACTCACAGCAGCTGGGGCCGTTTGGGCCTCTTGTCCTCTCCCCTTACGCTAGAAGAGGTATCTTCCAGACTGAAGGGTCCTTGTGGTGTAACAAAACGAGATCTGGCCCGAAATAATCTGTCAAACGGTTCCAGGCTGGATTCTTGGGTTAACAGGGGATGTGTTTAGTGGGTAGTCCAGTCACTAGCGAGCATGGGAGTCCCACACTCTGCGCGTAAATGACATTCACCTTCCAACCACAAAAAGAAAACACTGAAATTTGGAGTGTTTGTTCTTGTTTCTATAGGAGAGATTTCGCTTATTTGGGGGCCACGTTTTCGAACATAAGCTTATGATTTTGAATAACCTTAATGGATATCTATATTCGAGTCTTATCAACCACTTTGCTGAATTTATTTCAAATCGAAGTTTTACTCTGGGCAAAAATTGCAGTTAAAAGTATTAAGTTCGAAATTTTTGTTTATCATCCGATTTTCATCATCGTAAATGTTGACCTCCACCTTGGTCACAAGTTTTCTTATATTCCATATATACATACATACATATGCACTGATAAAGAGATAGGATGAGCCAATTAGAAATACGTTGAGTTAATCCCGCCGCGTATTATAATAAGGTGAAGCACTGAGTGAGTGAGTAAAACTTTTATGCAAATATTTATTATACATCTCCATACGTGAACATTTAACGATTTACAAAATGTCGACTTGCGAGGCCCGTAACTATGTTCATAAAAATAACAAAACCACGTTGATCACTTGTTACGGCTTCTGTGGCATGCCAGTTCACGCCAAATGCGTGGAATTGTCAGGTCCCACCGCGGACGTTATTATGAAGAAGAATACCGGAGTTTACTGGTATCGCGATAACTGTCGCAAATATTATATTGCTGCCTACGTTACCCGACTTCAAAAAGCGAAAGCAACTATCGACATGCTTTCATCCGCCTTACAAAAATGAAAGATATGCTGGCAAATGCAGAAGAGGAAATAGCGCAACTTTTAGCGGTTGATGAGGTGGAACAACAGCCACTTTTGCCTCTGAATCGCAGCCTTTCAAACCCATTACCATTATCGAGTTCGTATGTTAATGTGGATTTCGCCAAGACTAGAGACTTTTGTACCTCTCCAATTGCCGCATGTGTCCAATCTTCTTCGACAACACGTACAACGAGAAGCAAATCGAACCCGCCAGTCCAAGATGGAAATAATCAATCCATGCCAGTCACTAATCGTCTTGTTCAAAGCGGAATGAACCAAACATCAATTCAACACCATTTGCTTAGTGCCAATTACTATTCAAAGGAGAACCTTCTGCAAGCTCCCAATATTCCGCTAGCAAATGCAGAACAAACGTTTCCTTGCTCATCGAACTCTACACCAATCTAACGTTCTGGTCTCTCGTTAAGAGTGGTGTCACCTCCGCTTCAAATACTTATATCGCGTCTTGCTTTTGATACTCCCGTATCTGAAATTACAGAGCATATAGTTTCGCAACTAGGTTGCTCTCCGCAGTATTTAACGTGAGATAGCCAAACAAATCGTATCGTGGTTTCATTTAAAATTACGGTTTCATCTGATATGCAGATTTTGCTTAGCTCTGACTTTTGGCCTCCGGGAATTCTCGTGAAACGTTTCGAACGCCAGTCGCGGAAAAATTTTCGGTCGTCCAGCAGACCTCAAGCGAGAACATAAATGGTTGTAGTAATTACGTCAAATTTTATTATCAAAATGTCAGAGGTACAAGAACAAAGCTGGACACAATCAACCTTGCAGCCCTTCTGGCTAATGATGACATCTAGGCTTGACCGAAACCTGGCTTAATGATGAGATCGTAGACAAAGAAATCTTTTCTCAACACGTAATTTTTAGATATGACCGGGATCGATCTACTTCCGGTAAACGGGATGGTGGAGGTGTGCTAATAGCTGTAAACAACCAGTTGCATTGTAGACTCGTCAGTACTTTTGCTCCGTCACCTCCAATCGAAGGCGTAGCAGTTCAAATTTCTCTTCACAACTGTTCACTATTTGTCTTCTGTATTTACATTCCCTGTAGAACTCACTTAAGATCGTATGAAACCCTTTTCATTGAACTATCGAGCTTTATAATTAATGCCAGCTCCTCCTCGCAGTTTTTAATCTGTGGGGACTTCAATATGCCTCTCGTTAACTGGGATGCAGAAGCTAAAGCCATTGCTTCTTCTGATGACCTTTCTATAGCCTTATCCTCGTTTTTATCCCTCTGTAGCCTAAAACAATTAAACTATGTAATGAATGCTTCCAAACGCATTCTTGACCTAATTTTCTCTAACAACCCTGCTGCAGATCCTGTTTTCCCTGCTGCTTCTCCTTATGTTAAGCCAGACCCTCACCATCCTCCTTTAGAGATCCGATTATCATTGGATCCAATACGTGGCAAGCCTAAAGAGAAACCAAATCGATTTAACTTCTTCAAGGCTAACTACGAAGGCTTAACTGCTGATTTTGACGTCATTAATTGGCAAGCCACCCTCAATCTAGGCAACCCCAACCTCGCAACACTGCAATTCTATGCAGTGCTTAACAGCATTATCCCACTGCATACACCGACCACACGACCACGCAAAAATCTTCCTTTGTGGTTCACGAGAGAAGTTGAATCTGCTTTGTCCTTGAAGGACTCAGCCAGGAAACGCTACTTACGTACGAGATCAGAACTGGACCTCTCCGAATTTTGCCACCTACGGACTAATGCAAAAAAGTGTGTAAATCCACAAAATTATCTTATTTGAGAACAATTGAAGTATCATTTGCTTATAACCCTAAATCCTTCTGGTCTTATGTCAACTCTTTAAAAGACTCGCGTCGGCATATCAATGCATTGTCATACCAGAACCACTTAGTCTACAATGACCAGGCCATATGCGACATGTTTGCTGACTATTTCTCCGCCGTCTATAGCTCCCCGACCTCTACTTCTGATGAAAACCCTCAATCCACTCCAGACTTTATTGTTGATTTACACACTAGCCCCTTAGAGGTCGCTGAGGTGATTCAGTCCCTGAATTCTAGCAGCGCAGCCGGCCCTGATGGAATCCCTAACATTTTTATCAAATCCCTCTCTTCATCCTTATGTATTCCCCTTGCCCATATCTTTAATTCAAGTCTCGAAAAGGGTACTTTCCAGACGTTTGGAAAGGTGCAAATATCCTCCTCATCCATAAAGCGGGTGACCACTCCCAGGACTTTAATTACAGACCAGTTTCACTACTATCGTTCTTTGGAAAAATCCTGGAACGCATTGTTCACTGTAAACTTTATAATGTTTTGCACCCCAACTTATCCGAAAATCAACATGGATTTGTAAAAGGCCGTTCTATCGTAACCAACCTAGGGGAATTTATCAACACCGTTGCAATCACCCTTGACTTAGGAGGTCAAGTTGATGTGATCTACACTGATTTTGCGAAAGCATTCGATAGTGTGGATCACAACATCCTGATCAACAAGCTCCGCCGTTTTGGCATTCAGGGATCTCTTCTTTCCTGGATTCACTCTTTTCTTTTTCATCGTTCCTGCACGGTTATCTGCAATGGATCTTTGTCACACTCTTTCGTCCCAACCTCTGGTGTTCCACAGGGATCAATTTTAAGTTCACTTCTTTTCAACCTCTTTATTAATGATCTCCCAGCTATCTTCACATCCAACCCCCTTCTATATGCTGATGACCTGAAGATATTTCGAGTCATTAATTCAATTCAGGATTGCCAAGCTCTTCAGGATGACTTAAACTTTTTGTCCTCTTGGTGTAATAGAAATCGACTACAACTTAACATTTCTAAGTGCCTTTCCATGCCTTTTACCAATAAAACTTACCCCATTCAATTTTCATACTCTATCGAAAGCTCAGTACTCGTTTCGGTTGAGAGTTTCAAGGATTTAGGTGTGACATTTGATTCTCAGTTGAAATTCAATGTTCACGTTTGAAAAATAACCAAGAAAGCTTCTTGGATCGCGGGCTTTGTCCTACGTTGCTCTCATAGATGTTTCGGCTTTCAAACCTGTGTTCGGTTGTTCGTCATGTTGGCTCGCCCAATTCTTGAATATGCATGCCAGATATGGTTCCCACATCTTAATTATCTCATGGTGGTGGTTGAATCTGTGCAGCGTAGGTTCTTTCGCACACTTTTCTACAAATACAACATCCCGTATCGCCCTTATGACGATCGCCTGAACTTCCTTGGTCTACCTTCATTGCAGGTAAGGAAGCAATTCCTGGATCAATGCTTCTTATTTAAATTATCGAGAGGCATGTTATCGTCGAAATTATACAACGCCATTAGCATACGTCCCCTTCTCGCACTAGGTCGTCGCAATACTACGCTATACCGTTTGCCAGAACCGTAACTTACAGTCACTCACCAACGGTTCGTATAGTAAGAGACCATCTTAATCTCCAGCTTGGTCCTCCTTCTGGCTCATTTGAATCATTTAAAAACATGCTGCGGAGAGTACTCTACGAGCAATAAATTCTTTTGTCGTTAATTTCAGTCACTACTTAACTGTTAACTTTAGATTAATTCTTACATGATATTTATATTTTAACCTTAACACGTAATCTATTAGTTCTATTTTATAATTGGGATTATTAATTCTGTAAAATAGTGATGAAGTAAATAAATATATATATATATATATATATATATATATATATATATATATATATATATATATATATATATGTATATATATATATATATATATATATATATATATATATATATATATATATATATATATATATATATATATATATATGAGTTCGTACATTGATTATTTCACGTAAATATCTACATTTCACAGGGTGACTGCAAGAGCCTTCTGGCAGGAGCATACTCCTATCTACTCGAATTGTTGATTCGATGGGGTGGATAGCACAGATACGACTTGATTCCATGTTCCATTAGGAAGCTATTCTCCTTTGTAGTGGAGTAGATGGGATAGCTTTACTGCTTGTAGCGATAATAATTACTTGGGCCATTGTGATCGTGTTAGCACCGATGCATTTTGCTCATTATCAAAGATTTAAAAAAAATAATAAATAAATAATAAACAGTATCAAATAGCGCAGGCCAGAAATTAATTTTATTTTTAAATTGAAACCCTCTTCAGATTCTACATAAAGTTAGTTTCCGGACGATGGATTTTGTTCTTCTTGCTTATTAGAGTGAGTCAAAGGCTGCTTTCATCCACTACATTTAGTTTAATGAAATCCATACTAATAAACAATCGCTTATCATACTGTGTTGTTCTAATAGATTAATGCATATTTTGTACAATTACCAGGTAATGAGTGAATTAAAAAATTCCAGAGAAAAATGTGATAATTGTTGAAAAGGTCATAAAATGGCGCTGTAATTAATTACAGAATTACTAACTATTTGGCGTAGAGCTTAATTTCATTGAATTAAGAAGGCAGATATGTTGCATACATATCTCACGTTGATACTACGCTAATCTAATTGCTGGACATCCTTGGGGTGTACTTAGCTTGGATGATAAATAATTCCAACAATTGCTCAGTATCTGTTACATCAAATGAGAATGCCACGCATCATCCATATTCTTGCAGCTTCCATTTCATGTTCGATAGTTTGCTTGAAATTTATTATCTTACAGCATGCAATGTTGTCGAGTTTCAGGATATACAAGCATTTAATAGGCGAAACATATGAAGTTTGGCGTTGAATGATGGTCACACCAGGGCTACTCCATTGCAGATGATAGCAAGTCATTTTGCAGTATACAATTGAATAGAGAAATAGTGTTGAAATTCGGTAAATATAAATATTTATTTCATCACGTGAGTCCACTTTCCTGATTGTTTCCCGCATGATGGATTTGGCGCATTCATCAACTGAATGTGCTTAATGTAATTTATATTCCAATTTGGCTAGAATTCATATGAGGCTGTGCTAGTGTATAAATTTTATCAATGGTGGTCTGCAATTTCAACAAATTACAAGCATAACTTTCATGCCATGCTAAGCCTTTCCTGTATTCACTCCTTAGCTGCATACTACTAAAAGGACAGCCCACAATAGATTTCCGTGGTATTTGCATCAAAGTAAATCCACTTAAGCGCCATTTATTGTGTGAACGGACACACCAAGTGATTGCTCCGGCTAACTAGAAGCCGCTGTATGTGCATGCCAACGGCTTGTCATTACCAATAATAAAGAGGAGTAAAGTTTAATTTTATCAAGTCATGCCTTTTTGTAAGGGCTTATGTCATTTTTGGGGAAATATGCTTTTTGACAGGATAATGCTTGCTAAATAAATAGTAATTGTGAGGATTCTGGGACAGTTAATTTATTAGGGATACGAATTTTAAATCCTAGAACAGAATCAATTGACTATATGGGTATTTTTAAATTAATTTGCGCTCATTAGATTAACTAACTAATATTACTAAAAGAAAAAATTTTTAGAAAAAAAAAAGAAAACCGACTTCAAAATGTACCTGTAGATGAAATATATTTTATGGAAGCGGTTTCATATCATTTTTCCCCATTTTTTTTGCGGTGGCCCAGATGTTGGAAGTATTTATGTTGAAATAGGGAAATTGATTTGGCACAGCTTCCATAAAATTTATTTCGTCCTTTTAGGAGATTTCAAAGTCAGTTTTATTTTTTTCTAAA
Organism: Odontomyia ornata; assembly: GCA_963969285.1. NCBI lineage: Eukaryota > Metazoa > Arthropoda > Insecta > Diptera > Stratiomyidae > Odontomyia > Odontomyia ornata. The sequence continues at coordinate 134,669,261 of OZ017738.1, read as the reverse complement.
AGTTTTTTATTTCACCCTATTTAGTGGCAATCTTTTTGATTTTAAAATTTTCAAAACATTGAATCATGTATATTCAATTATAATTTTTTACTGCAATTTAAAAACAACTACGGCTAAAATCTGCAGCGTTCATTGGAATCGAATTTAGTTCTAATACATTTAAACCATGATCTCATCAACGTCTACCTTGATTTTAGTTTTCATAAAAATCCAATTTAAATTGTAGCTTTGAGAAATTTTCGTATTTTGAATTCTGCCTAGCCGCCATTTTTAGGGTTTTGTAAAATAATTTTACAAAATCCTACTAAAATCGCGTCCTGTCTGTCCGTCCGTCCGTCCGTCTGTCACACTTGTGTTTCTCGGAAACTACTTCAGCTAGAAACATCAAATTTTGTATGTAGGTGTAAAGTGGTGCTCTCTTCAAAGTTCAACTACAAAAAAGTTTTATAAGGTATTTAAGGGGGGTCTCCCCATATAAGGGAGTTACACCCCATCACCGCATCAAATGAAAGGTCTTAATGAGAATTTTTCAAAACAGGTCTTAGTTTGGCAAAGTTTGCTTCGAGGGGCGCACAGGGAGGGGAAATACACGAAAAATTTGTGTCCCCCCCTCGTGATTGGACACCTGTGATCCGAAAAATCTGAAAATAAAATCAAGAATGTAGGCCTTAATGAGTACAATAACAACAAAAACGTGAGAAGTCGTAATTCACTCAACTTTGTTAGTAACAGTATGAAGTAAATCTAATGAAATTCAGTACACAGATGACTATTTATAATATAAGATCCTGAAAGTTTCATAAAGATTGAATCATATTTAGCGAAGTTATAGCGGTTTGAATTTTCCTGTATTACTATAGAACAATATGCGCTGCATGTATTACTATGGCAACATATGGCTGTGGAACAACATGCGCTTTTTACCGACTCAGACACTACAGTTTTGCTAGGATTTGCATGAAAATTTCAGGAATGATAGGTGTCATGAATATCTTTGAGAATCGGTTCAGCTAGTGGTATCAGTAATCGTAAAACAAAGTAGTGATTGTTTTAAATGCGAAGATTGAATAATTTTGAGTTATTTTTTGCCAACTTCAACGTTTAAGGTGCATGCTTTGAATACTTGTTTCAATTGAATGAATGACTGAAGATGAGTACCTACAATTAATACTCATGACTGAAACAAGTCAAGGAGGTGGGAGAGAGCTCCTAGCAAAAGGGCTTTGTAACAATTCTACGATTCGAAAAAATTGGCCATTAATCGATGCTATCAGTACAGGAGAGTGGCCCCTGAAAAAAAATTCATCAAACGTAGCCGATATGATGAAAGTTTTCATTGGAGCTTTTCAAAACAGTTGTTAAACTGTCAGTTTCTGCTTCAGTGGGGCACAGGGGAAAATCTGAAATAATTATCAAGGGAGATATTTATGAGTATAACCATAAGAAAAACCTCAGAAGTTGAAATTCCTTCAACTTTGTTAATAACAGTATGATCTTTGAATTTCAAATTTTCTCCAATAAAATCGTCTCTGATTTTATTCGATCTGATGACTGCATTTTGTAAATTGAATAAAAAACCCTTCTGACATGAGCGTAGGTCTGTTTACCCAACTTGTTATATTCTGACCTGACTTTGAAGTGCTTTTTTATTGTTTAACTTTTTTCGACATTTGAGCGGGCGCCATTTGGTTTCAAATTGCTAGACTTCGGATTTTTTATTGTAAGCTTTATCACATACTTGAATGAATCTTTGTATCAGTCTTGGTATAAACCGAAGCTATACTTTGGTCAGAACAGAAATCACGGGTTTTCATCTAAAACACCCTCTACTTTGTTTTTGCCTAACGAACTTGAATGATTAATAAAACTAGACGAAATATTTCTGAAATTTTTTCGAAAATCGAAGCGAAATTGGGACCTCCAGGCACAAATTTCCTTATATGCTAGGTATAGGTACTCACATACACAAAACCACACACACGCATGTATATACATATATATATATATATATATATATATATATATATATATATATATATATATATATATATATATATATATATATATATATATATATATATATATATATATATATATAAAGGGTGATCCAACCAAAACGCACGATGTTAATTGTTAATAAAACAAAAAGTTTTCAGAGAATTATGTTAATATCTTTTATTATAAGAGAAGGATCTACGGCAATTATGTGTAAAACAGAATAATGCGGAAATGTTCACCACGGCTACGGTGGCATACTTCTATCCGATGGTCCATATTTTCAATGACTCTGAGACATAATTGAGGTTCAATGTCATTAATGTGCTGAATTACCTCATCTTTTAGCTCTTGAATTGTTCTTGGCTTATTGACGTACACTTTTTTTTTTAAAATATTCCCAGAGAAAGAAGTTCAATGGTGTCAAATCACATAGTCGTGGCGGCCAATTAACATCACCACAACGTGAGATAACACGGCCATTGAATTTCTCGCGCAAAAGAGCCATGGTTTCGTTTGCTGTGCGGCAAGTGGCATCATCCTATTGGAACCACATATTGTCCAGGTCCATAACCTTGCAATAGTGAACACAATTCACGGTAACTACTTGGTCGTCCTCATTTACGAAGAAGTACGTCCCGATGACGCCGCCAGCCCATAAACGGCACCAAACAGTCACTCTTTGTGGTTGCATCGGCTTTTCAACAATCACTAGTGGATTCTCATTTGCCCAAATGTGGCAATTCTGCTTGTTAATGAACCCACTAAGGTGAAAGTGTGTCTCGAAGCTGAAGATGGTTTTCTTTGTGAAGTCACCATTTCCGACGCTTGAAATGGTCAGCAAGCTTCATTTATTGAGTCAATTGAACCGTGTTATCGTGTAAATTCAAATTTTTATTCAAAATTTCCATCAGTGATGTTCATGAGATGTTCAATTGTTGGGCACTACGACGAGTCAAGGTTGACAGCTCTTCTGCCACACTATCGTGAACAACAGCAATGTTTTCCACAGAACGAGCTAGGCGAGCATGCACAGGTGATTTCACATTTCCTACAGAATCGGTTTGTTGAAATTTGCACACAATTCTCCCGATTGTGGACACGTTTGGTCAATTATGCTGACCTAAAAAATTACGAAGTGCACGAAATAGATTCTGATTTTAACGCACATTTTCGTAAAAGGCTTCAACAACCTTGACGCGCTGTTCAGATGTGTACCTTTCCATGATTGGATTTATCAAACACTGAAACAAAGAAATGTCAAATTAAGTTTGGCGAAAAACTTGACGTTAAGTTAACTCCGCAGACAATCTCAAGAAATTCACTTAAAAAGATCCTTCCTAACCGTATCACTCGTTCGCGTTAATTCGATACCCATCGCCATCGTTTTTAGGTTACTATGGCACATAATTTTCATGAAAGTTTCATGAAAATTATACCCTAGAGTTCAATGAAAACTCGACTATGCATTGTCATGTTCGTCTTTAAAGCTATGATCAGTTATAGAAGGAAAATTAACGTCTTTTTAGGTTGCGATTCTCGCCGGTCTTTAGTATGAAAATCACAAATTTTAGATATCTGGGTATATACATAATGTATCATATTAACTGGAAAGTAACGAATCAACTCTATAATTTGCAATCACTCAATCTTTATTATTTCTTCAGGGTCCTATGTGTAACGTTCGCGTCTAAAGATGTAAGAAAAATCCTTTAGTAAGCTCATCAGTAAGCAAAGAATGAATGCGCAAGAGAAAAGCATCCTGAAATTTTTCCTCAATCAATCAATCAAAAGCGCTTTATTTAATACTAATCGTTATAAATTTTAAAAGAATATAAAGCAAATTCCAAACAATAACAATAAAAAACTTAATGGCCCTAATGGCTCTCTAAATTTGTACGTTATCATTAAACACATTAAAAAAAAAACAATAGCAAATTCAAATCAATGAAGATTATTACATATTTTTTAAATTTAATTGGAAAAAGGAGAAAAAACCAACCAACACTATTCTAAAATTATTTATAATCTTAACACTACAGTGAACTTTGATCCTACACCTAATATGTTTTAACTTAATTCTAATAAATGCTATCAAAAACTTTATCTTATACTTAAAAAAATCTATAACAATGTTCCTAACCTAAGCGTTTTACCTTATCTTCAACCTAATATAATAAACATAATATAAACCTGACCTATACCTAATTTTTAACAAAAATAAACAACAACACTAAATGTAGCAACAATGAGCTGAAACTCGAAAACTAAATAACGAAAAACGCCAAAACTGAAAAATAAACACGAATAATTTAGACATTGTCATTCAGCCACCAATACCTAGATTGCCCCGTCTCAACTCGATCAGCCTCAACGAATCTAGCAAATGAGTATCTCCATTGGAACTGTTGGTCTCGTGAACTCAAATTCGGAGGATATTTTATCTTCTTATTTTTCCTCTAAATATTGTTGAATAGGATTAATGCTTCATTTAGAATTAGTTTATTGGTTATTTTCGGTAAAAACGATTGAATGAAATGTACCATCAAAGCAGAAGATTAAGGATACTGATTATTTATATCATCCGCGACCAAAAGATTTGGTATCTCCATCAAATCCTTGAAGAGTGCATAATAATTGGCACGAAATATCATTTAAATTCAATTTCTTGACATCAGTGTATCATATTGAACTGTTAATATCTACAGAGTCCTTGAAAGGTTTACAATTCTCTACTGATACATTTTAGATCAATATGTTGTCTTTCATGTCAAATCCCTATAATCAAAATCCTTACATGCGTCGAACAGTTATGCTGAAAAATCGGGGTGAAAGTCGGTTAAAGTCCTTTACCATTATTTGAATTTCTTACCCTTTAAATGGGACTTAATAGGGGGAACAATTTATCCTTTGCCGAAAACAGGACTCTGCTTTCTATCTCCGTTTAAAAGTTATGCGATTCAAACATAATTTGACTTCGAATAAGTTGGTACACAAGATTGCTATAATAAACGAATTCATCTTACCATGCAATTGAATTTATTTATTAGAAAATCTATTCCAATTACACAATTATTCTGGTAAGAGCAGTCTTCACCAACGTGACGTAAAGAGTTTGAAATACGAGAATGTTATTTACATTCATTTTTCTTACTATCGGGTTTCAGAGAATATCTCTCAGTAGATAGCAGATCTTTCTGCACTTTCAATATCGTTAAGCTAACCTGAGCCTTATTCCTTTTTACCTCCAGGTCCCTCGTTTTCCTTTCTTAGTAAGCTTCCGTCCAATACCACATCCCCTTCCAGACTTCATGCCTCCAGGTCCACCGTCTTGCCTTTCTACTAGAATAATGCCGTTTGTATAGTCACCCGCCAGCTATCACGCACCACTCCAAGCCTCGAAGCCGCTCGTTTCCCACTTCTACTAAGCTTGCGCCATTCGTCCAGTTCCACCTCTCCATTAAGGCCTTTATGCCTACAGCTCCCTCGTTTCCCCTACCTACAAGAAGCCTTCCAAAATAAACAAGACTGAGCTAAAATAGAAATGACAGGAGCTTTGTTCTGATAAATTTGAGTTTATTGATTATTTTGAATAAATAAACTCAAATTTATCAGAACAAAGCTCCTTTGATTTCTATTTTAGCTCAGTTTTGTTACAGACAGAGCTAAAATAGAAATGACAGGAGCTTTGTTCTGATAAATTTGAGTTTATTGATTATTTTGAATAAATAAACTCAAATTTATCAGAACAAAGCTCCTGTGATTTCTATTTTAGCTCAGTCTTGTTACAATACAATGCTTTTGGCGATCCAAAAGTTTTCGAAAGAGTGTTTCAGGTCATTGATCGGAATGTCCTTCAAGATGTCGGTACAAGCCTTTTCGATGCCCTCTACGGACGCAAAGCGTTTTCCATTCATGGCAAAAAACAAATTCCCGAATAGGTAGAAGTCCTAGGGAGCCATATCAGGTGAATACGGTGAGTGATTGATGGTTACAATGCGACTTCTAGTCAAAAAATCAATCACAATAGTGGATTTTTATAACAAAAGTCTCGTTTATTTTGGAACAAAACGTGCACAGACATTTCGTAAGCCCAAACGATCGGTTAAAATGCGTTAAATCAAATTTTTGGAGGTATTTAACTCCGATTCCATGAATTTCAACGATGATTTAGGCTCATTTTTGATAAATTCACGCACAATTTCGATGAAGTTTTCGGTAATCACTGATTTTGGGCGGCCCGTATGTTCATCGTCATTTATGTCCCCACGACCAGCTCTGAAACGTGTTAACCACTCATGAACTCTGGTATGAAATAAACAATCATCGCCTTAAACTTTTTTCATCAATTCAAAAGTTTCGGTAAACGTTTTACCAATTTCAAAACAAAATTTGATATTAACTCTTTGTTCGAAACTCATTTTTGTACCAATGACACAAACATACTGTCGCTTTAGACGCAATAACTTCGCTCATACTGAACCGAATGTCACCAAACTTTCACTGGAATTCAGAGAGGGATGCAACTTTCCAACGTATTATTTGATTCACAGATGGCGCTACCAAAAAAAATTTTATAACAAAAGTGTCGTTTATTTTAGGAAGCTCCTTGTATATGGCACCCTTAACGCATTCGAGTATAATTTTTGGAAACATTTATTATGATTAAGAATGGAGTACCGAATTGCAAGTTTTTATCCAAATTATTGAAAAAAATTTACTAGGTTATATTAAGATTTTGATCGATTTATTTGTCATCTATGGATGAAAAACAGTTTTCCATATTTTTTTCTAAAATGTCAGTGTCAGAAGGTTGACAGATAAGGTGGAATAGTTAATTTCCATCAAACTTGAAAACTGCTTACTTGTAAGTTATAAAAAAATTATATCTGAAATACAACAAATACTTTCATTTGATATATCGTACGGTACATTTTTCAACAAAAAAACTTTTCATCCCCCATCTGCTCCATAAAACGTGACCACTAATCTTAAAATTTATTTATTCATGTGACGCATACGTGCTCGGGTCACAAGAAGACTAAAGTCGTACATACGAGTACGTGCACTAAATGTGAACTCAATCCATTCAGTACATTCGGAGCAAATTTTTGGTGACAGACGGACATACGAGTGATCCTGTAAGGGTTCCATTTTTGCATTTGGATGTACGGAGCTCTAAAATCGAACTTCACACTGCTTAAAGATAAAGAAATATTATTTCTCCCCGATTTTCGACAACTATGTGCTCACTAAGGAACTCAAATCTTCCTTGTTGAAGGTTTTATTTATTAAAGAATGAAATTATTTCTGTTTAGTTTCTTCAAGCTATGAAATTTGATAGGAATCTATTAAAAGCCCACACTTTTCACGCCAAGTGATCAAAGGAATACAATTTTCATTCAAACTTCTTGTCTTTGCAAGGAAACAAGGCCAAATCCATAATTGAACCTGTCTCAAGCATTGCATTTTAATGCCTATTCAACCAATTGTTCTTGCAAAACTTTGAGATAAACAATAAATTGCTTTGAAGTTTCGCAATACCTTATGTAAAAGACTATAATAAAGCAAATGCAAATGAATGTGTTTTACATGTAAATAACGATTCAACTTCATCGTTGATACTCGTAGTTGGCGGTGCTTTCGTAATAGGACTCTCAATGAAACCCTGTACAAGTGTGAAATATTCATGCAGTTAATAAAAGGACTGAGAGCGAAAGAATGTTCAAAGCTTTTAAGTCGCGCATGTAGATCATAAAGGTATTTAGGTCAATTTCTCGAGAGAAATAATCATTTTCTTTGCGCTAATTTCCAATTTTAATCTTGTCATCAACATTAACAAAAAATTAAAAGATAACATCAAACATTAATGGATTACTAAAGAAATAGGTGTTAAATTAGTTAGTTTTAAAGAATTGAAGCTCTAAAATTGAGTATCTAAAAATCAATACATTACTTGCTTAAGCCTACCTACGCATAAGCCGAAGGTCCCAGGTTCAAATCTCGTTGGAGAACAACGTGATTAAGTTCAGGGGATTTTTCGGACAGACTACGAGTGTTCACTCAGTGGTGATAAGTATTGATTTAATCAGATCATATCATAGCTGAGTAGACGCACGGGAGCATGGTACTGACCAAACCAACTTCCGAAAAAACCAATACGGTCATGAAAATGAAATTCTCTAACTATCTCTAAGCGAAGGCCCGAGAGGGGCTGTAGTTCTAAAAAGAAGAAAGAAGACGACTCGTTCGCTAGATTCATTGATGTACAAGGTGCGACTTTTGTCAAAATTTTTTTTTGTGGCGCCATTTGTGAGTGAGATAATGCGTTGGAAAGTTACATCCCTCCCTGACTGCCAGTGAAAGTTTGGTAATATTCGGTTCAGCGGAAGTGAAGTTATTGCGTCTAAAGTGACAGTATGTTTGTGTCATTGGTACAAAAATGAGTTTCGAACAAAGAGTTAATATCAAATTTTGTTTTGAAATCGGTAAAACGTTTACCGAAACATTTGAATTGATGAAAAAGTTTAAGGCGATGATTGTCTTTCTCGTGCCAGAGTTCATGAGTGGTTAACACGTTTCAGAGATGGTCGTGAGGACATAAATGACGACGCACATACGGGCCGCCCAAAATCAGTGATCACCGAAAACTTCATCGAAATTGTGCGTGAACTTATCAAAAATAAGCCGAAATCATCGTTGAAATTCATGGGATTGGAGTTGAATACCTCCAAAAATTTGATTTAACGCATTTTAACCGATCATTTGGGGCTACGAAAGGTTTGTGAACGTTTTTTGCCGCACAAATAAACAGTGTTTCAAAAAAATGAGACTTTTATCATAAAAATCCACTCACCGTATTTGCCTGATATGGCTCCCTAGGACTTCTACCTATTCGGAAAATTGTATTTTGCCATGAAAGGAAAACATTTTGCGTCCGCAGAGGGCATCGAAAAGGCTTGTACCAACATCCATTCCGGTCAATGACCTGAAATACTCTTTCGAAAAGCTTTTGGATCGGGCAAAACAGTGTATCGAGGCCGGAGGAGACTATTTTGAATAAATAAACTCGAATTTATCAGAAAAAAGCTCCTATCGTTTCTATTTTAGCTCAGTCTCGCTTATTTTGGACAGCACCTTGTAATATCTGTTGCTGTACTGTGGCCTTGTGCTTCACTGCTCTCCTTGCCGCTGATGCCACTAGCTTCTTGACATAGCAGCTTTCCTTTTGAAAATAACTCCCAAGTAGTTCGTTTGCCTGTAGCAGTACACTATCTGTCAATTTTACTTAACTTTGAAGTTACAGACGCCTCTTGGACGACGAAAAAAGTTATAATTGAATTTTTTTTTGCATTTACCTTGAATTTTCATTTCCGGTAATACGCCGTAAGAAATTAAAAGTATTTTTAGAGCTTCTTCTTAGCGAAGCGCAAATTGTGCTCAGATGACCACACTAACAAGCCGTCAGCAAAGAGGTTCACCTGGATTCCAGGCTTATTGTCATCTCATATGCCTGGGACGTCAGGCATGAATATGTTGAAAAGAAATGGGACTCATATCGAACCGTGTGTGCCCTCTGATTCAATATAAAATGGATTTGACCTAGCTCCACCAGCCACCGCATGAATTATACAAAATAAATAATTTTCACTACGAGTATATGAACTGGAAAGCCAAAAATTTATCATTTTGTAGGGAAATCCACCGATCCATACAGAATCAAGGGCTTTCTCCACATAAATTAGGCAATCTGCAACATGCTTATTGTTGCGCCAAGTTTTTATTATATTGGGTTGGGATAGGTTTTGAGTATCTACCGTGGAGTGGGCTTATTTGAAGCTGATTGGTTTTCCAGCACAATTCTTGCCCCCGCAGGGAATTGTATGATGTCTTCAATATTATCTTTCAAGCAGCTTACTATTACTCAAAAGCAGTGAAATTGGACCTATATTGACTACGTCAGTACTGTCTGTCTCCTTGGGTATTGCAAATATTTTTACGGGTTTCTGTTGCTGAGGGAAGTAGCAAAAGTTGATGTTATTACCAAGAATGAGGGCGAGGAGAAAAAAGAAAACATGGGCAAGCTATTTAAGCATATAATTGGAGATTCCGTCAGCTCTTGCTGATTTTTTGGAGTTTTGCTCTAGTGCCGACAACGTGAGCCTCCCATGACAGAGAAACAGGCGTGCGTCAGGGGAATTTGAATGAGAGAACCTTGTCAAGCATGATTGCTTATGGTTGTTGTGTATATTCGTTACGATACTGATCACTAACGAAGTTACGAAGGAGTCGTCGCTTGATTTCTTTCCTTGAAGAATTTACGCAAAATGTTTTGCGAGAGTCAGCAATAGGTTTGTTATCCATGAGCATGGCACCATTATAAGTGAGGATCCCTGGTAGTCTTTTCTGCCAGTTATCTTATTGATTTTGATATATCAAACGGACGAGGACCTGGCTTGATACTTCCCAGGCCCTTTTCAAATTGTTCGTTAGCAAAGACCATGCTTCTCTTTGAGATTATTTGGTTTGGAGACATAGTCACTAGATGAATATGTTCATACTTCCAGTTGACTATATTTTAATAGTGGTGGTTGATCTTAGCGATTAGTTTTCTAAGTTGACTATATTTACGATGAAGCTCCAAGATGTCTTCTAGTAAATCTTGATAAAGGTAATTTTTCAAGGATTTCTTAATAGAAACCTTTGAGATAACCCTGTCAAGGGTTGAATTTATATAAGTGACTCCCTCATTGATTTCAGGAATAGAAAGATTTTTTGACCTAGCCAACTCAATTTTCCATTAAAGTCAGCACTAACTGCGACCCAATCAATTTGCTTGTATGGAATAAAAAGTTGAGGAACTGTAACCTCCAGTTTCAAATACTTTTAAGTGTTTTGTAAAAAGGTTTTTTAACAATACTCCATTAATATCGGTACCTGTCCATCCGTCCGTCTGTATGTCGCAAAAAGTTTTCTCAGGAACTATAGAAGCTAGAGCAGTCGTGAACAGCTCAGAAATTTTTGGCTGATTAGTTCCGTGGTCAAAAAAAAAAACAATTGGGGGTCTCCCAATATAAGGGTGTGAACCCTTAAACATTTTTTTTCACTAAAGATCGTCGAACAGGGTACCAAATGAAAGGTCTTGATGAGATCTTTGAATAACTGTTATTAAAATTACCGTGGAAGCGGAAGTAGACGAAGAAAATGGTGTGTCCTCTTGCGATTGGACACTTCTGAACCGAAAAATCTGAAAAAAATCATGGAGGTAGTGCTCTATAAGTAGAACAACGATAAACACCTGAGAAGTTAAAATTCGCTAAGCTTTGTTAGTAATAGTATAATCTTTCAATTTAAAATTTTCTTGTATAGAATCAAAAAGGTACCCTTAAATCCAATGAAATTAGAGGGGTAATAAACTTTCAGAAGCATCGGATTGTATTTAACGAAGTTATGGTGGTTTAAATTTTCGGTGTTATAACAAAAATATTACGTAGCTATTGAGCAATATGTGCTTGCAATCAACTCAGACACTACGGTCCTTTTAGGATTCACATGATAATTTTAGGAAGGATGTTTTTTATATCATGTATATCTTTGAGAATCTGCTCAATGAGTGATATTAGTAATCGTAAAAGAAAATGGCGGCCGTTTTACATGAGAATACTGAGTAAATTTATGTTTTTTACCCCAACTTCAGTATTTAAACATGCATTTTAAAGATAAAACCTTTATGGTAGTAGGTTTTCATAAGTGCAGCAATAACAAATATCTTAGAAATACGAATTCACTCAACTTTGTTAATAATAGTGGAGTTCGTAAACATAACATTTTTCCCTGTGGATCCATATTGGTACCTGTAAATTTCAATTTAAGTAGTTCACGGAAAGGTCCTTATTTATTGTTTGGTGCTTTCAATAAAGTTAAATTGCAATCGCGGAAGCAATAGCAATTTGAAAGCTCTCCGAGCAAAGCAAATATAATTTGCGACTTTTTACCATAGGGGCTTTCCATCAAACCAGGCACTAGACTTTTAATTGGATCTTCTAATTACCAGGTTAAAACGAAAAATTAAAAATATCTTTGAGATTTTATAAATGGTTGAAACTAATATTCCAACAAAATTGCAGTAATTTAAAATGGTATAGTAATGGTTTCCCTTTTAAAGCCAGTAAGTGTTTGTTGTAGGCGTCGTTGAAGTTTTTCATGATTTTATTCATTATTGGTGCCTGTATATCGTAGGCTAAGAACAAAACCCTTCTGCCATGTGCGTTGTGCTGTTTGAGTAGACCGTTCACGTTTAAAGTAAGCTCAACTAAAAGTAGCCAGACTCAGAGTCAAGAGATTCACACCTAAAATTCTTCTAACTGTGGGAGAGATTGTCATATTTGCAGACAGGATGAAAAAGTTAATAATGGATAAACTCGGCGGAAGTTGGGCTCTTTTTGGGCAATCAATGTGGGACCCATATTTGATTGAACCCAGTTAGAAAGAGTTGTACCTTAGCGATTCGATGCAATATTTCCCCATACGAGATACTTTGAATTTAGGTCTGCTCCCTTGGAATTAAAATCAAATTTTTTGCTCAGAGTAAGCACTGGTTGTAAGTGATCAATGAGGTACAGTCCCGGATATTCATATGGCACATGTATCCTCATAAAGCAAAGGCGTAAACACTCAGAATGGAGCATATTATATATATATGAGACCTGGAAGGCAGTGCCTTTGAACTTTTAGGTGATTTTTGTGAGCCATGGCAACTCCAACAATTCCCTCTGGATCGTTTTGTCTGATGATTATGTACTTTCCCACATACATTCTCTGTACTTCTCTGGTCTTGTTTCCAATATGAACAAGAAGGTTCGTTTTTAGGGCTTTGTAAAATAATTTTACAAATCCCTACTAAAATCGCGACCTGTTTGTCCGTCTGTCCGTCCGTGTGTCTCAGCACTTTTTCTCGCAAACTACTTAAGCTAGAAACATCAAATTTTGCATACAGGTATAAAGTGGTGCTCTCTTCAAAGTTCAACTGCAAAAACAAGGTTTTTAAGGGGGGTCTCCCCATATAGGGGAGTAGCCCCCGGAAAACAAATGCATCAGATGCAGCTGATATGGGTATCAAATGAAAGGTCTGGATGAGAACTTTTCAAAGCAGCTTAATTTGACGCTTTTTGCTTCGAGGGGTTTACAGGAAGGGGAAATACACGAAAAATTTGTGTCCCCCCCTCGCGATTGGAGAAAAATCTGAAGCAATGATGGAGGTAGTTGTTGATGAGTACAACAACAACAAATACCTTAAAAGTCGAAACTCGCTCAACTTTGTTAGTAATAGTATGACAGTATGTTTTTCGTGGGCTTAGGACAACTTATGGCTTGCATCTGCAAATTTGAAGCCCAGCAAATTAGCCACCTAGATCATGTGATATCACACCTGTAGATTATTTCCTTTGGGGTTATATGAAGTCTCTGCTGTCCAGGGATAAGCTAGCTTCAATCGACACTTTGGTAGCCAACATTATTCGTGTCATTTGTGAGATACCGGTCGTTATGCTGGAACACAAACCCTCATAATGAACCATTTAGGGCGTAGTCACGGTCAACATTTAATGTCATACTCGTAGATTGTTCTTTCTATTCACAATAAAATGTTTACTATAGAATTCCACTTTATTCCTTTTATTTGAGATTGAAAACTAAACTTCATAATGAACTAACCCTATATTTTTCGTTTTCCTTACTTCCCAGTCTGATTTGAATTGCACTAAGAATTAGGAAAGTGTTTTATTTCCCTCCTAGCGGTTACCATTGAGAACCTTTGAGCTGATAGGAGGTCTTCTCTGAGATGGTCCTTCAGCTCAGCCATGATGTCGTTCTCGTCGTACAAACACCTCGAAGTTGGAGAGTCAATTTTTTCCCTCCTGAAAGAGTATGAGTGTTACAAGCTACTCTCGCACAATTCGCAAAATTAAATACGCTGGTATAATCCTCGGCCATTTTTGGGTGGCGCGATATTTGCGATTAACTATTCACAATTACTTTGAGGAAAATCCCGCTCGCTAACTTCAAGGATCTCATATACCTACGAAGCAGGCTACTGAGTTCGAGACCCTATTTGCTTCTTTTTTTATCTGGCCTCTTCTTCATCACCATTGCCCGCGGAATTCCCTCCCTCATCCATTTTCTAGTCATTGAAATCGCCAGGAACTCGCAGTTGCATCTTGCAACTAGCAAGAAAGTTTAAAATATTGTCCCCAAAATTTTAGCAGAAACGATGCAAACATTTTTTTGGCTTTTCGCATGAAGCTTGATTTTGCAGCGGAAAGCTCCTCAACTGCATTGTTTTCCCCATAACTACAGATTCTAAGACAGAACATCGAATACTGCCACGGGCAAGTAACTAGAGCTACGACACATACTCTAGTTACTAAAAAACAGGAAAGCATATAATTGTATTGAAAAAAACAAAAAGAAAGATAACAATTAAAAAATAAAAGATAAATATTAAAAAAATAATAATTTTTTAAATACCCCAATTCGAATCTATCTGATTACCAACTGCTCGAATTTCACTCATTGCCCTTTGCTCAAAATCGCTACTGATACGCTTTGCTGCTCCTCCGCCCTGCTCGTTGTGTGCTGCTTTGACTACTGCTCGACTCGAACTGCAGTGGTGGCATTCAAATTATTATTTGCTTTTTAAGTAATGGATGCCTACGAGAAATTTGCCATTCTGGCTGATTGTACCAACAGGGATTTTTCCCTCCTTTTGTGTAACATATGCTGTATATAATTATGCTATATAGGAAATCCACTTACCAATGACTTCGTCAGATAAATTTTTATATCATTACATTTCTCTCATTTCCCTTACTCTTTCCTTTTGTCTTTCAATACCATTCCTTATAGAGATTGAAAATGCAAAGTACTCTTATTGCTAGTATTATGTATTATCCTGCTGTGTTAATGGGCGTATAATTCATGTTTAATTGAGAAACGTGCATATTGAATTCCAAGGTCTCTTGTTTTTAATTGGCCTCCTCTCTATCACGTCAATATAATATATTCTAGCTAACGGAAGCCATCTCCAACCGATTTACCGAAAAGAATGCAAATTGAGGAATAAGTGTTCATGAGCATGTGCAAAATGTTCAGTTATGCCTACACGAAACCTTATTTTACTGTCAGAATGTAAACCTACATATCATAATCATCAACATCAGTACCCCCAGCATCATCGCATCCATATTTTACTGGCAAGCCTTTGTATCCTGTTGTATGGAACTTGGAACAAACGCGATACGGAAGAAAGGACAATTCACTGTGAAACGGATTTAGTATTTATTGTAAAGACAAATAGCTTTTGAGAATGAATGACTGAATGGATGACAACTGAATGAATGAATAGATGTGTGAGAATTGGTATGAATGTATATGTTTGCATAGTGCGGTGCATATAGGAGCGCTTGGAAAACTTTGTTCTAAATGGAGATCATCGACATGAACAAAAGACTGTCAAGTACACAGCGATAGTGGATGAATTGTTGAAAATGATGGTAGATGGGGGTGAGAGGGGGGAAAAGTAAGTGCAGTTCACTTATGAAGCCCTGAAATGAAAATATTCCAAAGGCATATATGAAACCTTTCTTCCGTGCATGTGTAGTGGTGTAGATTTTCGTTTGGAATTTGGTTCTCTCCTTGAAGTTGAATGTAAAAGAGTATTCGAAATTACTTATATAACTGCAAAGTTATGATAACGAAAAGATTTGTAAGTTTAATTTGAATGAGATCGTGAAACTTTTTAAAGGCGGTGTATTGTCTTTCCTGCGAATTTCCCATTTCAATTTAAAGTTCTGAACAGACAGGCTTCGAAGAAGTTCTGTTTCAAAGTTTCAGATTTTGGAGGATTATTACCAATATAATTTTAATTATGCAGCAAGTAAGAGTTTTAAGCAACTCAACTGTAGACGGTCCTAAGCCCGTTTGAGAAAGGAGGAGGGAAGCACTTGTTTCCCAAACCCACAGCTTCTATGCTTCCTCATCCCAAACCCCCCAATTAAATGGTAGTAAATGTACAGAAACATTAAATGCCGAGAAATACTAATAACTGGAAGTTATCCTATTTACACCTCCTTTGTGATGACTTAAGATGGTGAAGGCGAATCTTCCGCAACTGATAACGGAATCAAAGTAATGGTTATTACCGGAATAAAGGCTGGGCGACGTGCTAACTCCCCGTTCCTGGAAAACCTTTAAATGTTCGAAAACTGCAGAAGGCCCTCGGAATGGATTGACTCACGGCAATGACCCCGCAAATGGAGAACTGAGTATGGCATTGGATCCTGGAATGTCAGATCACTCAATTACCCTGGCGCAGTTAAAGACCTTTTACAACAAGCCGGTCAACATAAATTAAAAATACTGGTAGTCCAGGAAACGAACTGGACTGGAAAAGATATTCAAGACATGAGATCGCACACTATATTCAAAAGTGGGAAGCCTACTGGAAAACGAGGATTTGGAGTGGCCTTCATTGTGGATAGGGAGTTCAAATCGCACGTTAGTGATTTTAACGCAGTCAATGAATGGTTGTGTGCGATCCATATAAAAGCCAAATTTTTGAAAATCTTGCTGATAAATATCCACGCCTCGACCGAAGAAAAGGACGAAGAAACGAAGAAAACGTTCTACAATCACCTGGAAAGTCTAGTTGACTCATTGCATATTAACGACACAAAAATAATTCTGGGTGATTTCAACGCTAAGGTTCGGAATGAGCTATCTTATCGGGGAACGACTGGAGGATATCGCTTCCTCGATGAAACAAATGACAACGGCCTGCGCCTGATTGACTTTGCATGTAGCGGAAATCTAGTCATACCATTGACTTGCTTCCCATATCGATGCATCATAAAATAACCTGGGCATCACCGGATGGCAACAAACAAAACTAGATCGATCATTTTCTGATCCAACCACGTTGGGCTTCGAACATACTTGATGTTTGTACATTCCGAGGAGCCAATTGTAACTCAGATCATTACTTGATCAAATTAACCCATAGATGTTGTACGTCAAAGAAATATTCGGCGATGAACAGCCCGAGACGAAAATTTGACATGAAAAAGCTCCAAACGGCGTCTGTGGCCAAAAATTTCAGACGCATCGTTAAGGACAAGCATCGAGCTCTGGATGGAAGTGAAAGTGGCTATTAAGACCATGGCAGAACAGACGATCAGACATCAAGCTCGGTGCAAGCGAAATGATTTATTCGATGATGAGTGCCAGAATGCGTTAGACAAAAATAATCAGGCGTACAGAGAATACATAGGTCGGAAAAACAGGACAAAGAGAGTACAATATGAAAATCTCAGCAGAGTTGCGAATAAGATAATTAGAACTAAGAAAAGAAAATACTATGACAACCAATTGAGGAGTATAGATGTAAGTCTAGCGAGCAACAACACAAGACAAGCATACAAAGTAGTGAAAAGCCTGAAATGTGGTTATCAGTCCAAAACCACGCTCTGTCGTGATGACGTAAGCAATTTCATCGCTGATGAACCCACAATAAGGAAAGATGGGCATCATATTTCAAGAAAATCCTCAATCTTCCGCAGAACTCCTATCGGCCCCATCAACTCTGGATGAAGTTTGTTTATTTTTTATTTACGCTATTTTACAGATCCATGAATCCAATGACAAAATAGGTAATGAAATAAAATATAATATAATACATGCAACAAAAACAAAGTGAGCAACTTAAAATAAGAAAAAGAAAAAAAAAGTATTGGAAGCTAAGGCAGCTATTATGTAATATGATTTTAAAAACGTTTAAGGAATTTGGCAGGGGACCCAGCTGGGGCTCATTGTAACGACGTGATACGCGTACTAAAAACGAATAAAAATAAATATCGGCACAAGCAAAGGACACAAAGAACATGTCAGTTGAACGCGTTCTTGAGGTGGGATTTATATAAAGCCTTTTCCGATGGCTGGATGAAAGAATACCGTGATATAATTTAAATAAGCAACAGAGGTCTAAGAATTCTCTCCTATTTTTGAGTGATGGAATGTTGAGGATCTGTAAGCGCTTTTCATAGGGACTGTAAGGGAGGTTATATTTGTAGAATAGTGAACGTGTGTATTAACCCTGTATACTTTCAACAGCATCCGATAGATTGGTATTGAGAGGAGACCATACTTGGGAGGCTCAAGGATTGACTGGGCTAGGAGTACAAATAGATGGACGCTGGTTGCAATGTTAAAGGACTCACTGGAGGATCGTTAAATAAAACCAGCAACACGTGAAGCTCTAGTCGTTATGCATGAAATATGGATGTTAAATTTCAAACCTGGGTCAAATACTACTCCCAAATCTTTAAATTTGTCAACAAGTGCGAGTGACGATCCATCAATCCGGTATTTATATAAAACTGGACGAATTTTGTTGGTGAATTTCATGTGACAACATTTTGACACCAATTTTGGAGATTGTCAAGATCATTTTGAAGGTATGAGCAGTCTTTGCTGGAGTTAATGGAACGATAAATTTTTAAATCATCAGCGTAAAGAAGGCAATTAGAGGGCAGGCATTGGGGAAGATCATTAATGAAAATATTGACTAGCAAAGGACCCTAAAATTGATCCATGAGGAAGACAAGATTTTGGGCTAAATAAGGCCGAGGAAAAAAAATTATTTCATGTAACGGTACAGGAGAGATCGGATAAGAAGGAGAAGATCCAAGAGAGGATTGAGTTGGAAACGCGAAATGATCGGAGTTTGTTAACCAAAAGATAGCTTTTGATACGGTTGATCATGACCTGCTACTTTAAAAACTTGAATCGTGTGGTATACAAGGAAAACCGAAACAGCTTTTTAAAAGTTATTTAGAAGGAAGATTCCAAAGAACATCAGTTAATAATGATTTGAGCAATCTAGCACCAATGAAATCGGGGGCTCCTCAAGGATCCATACTTGGACCAACCTTGTTTTTGCTATCCACCAATAATTTGATTATATGTAAACTAAAACCTCACCACACATTATATGCTGATGATACTGTACTTCTTTACTTTGCCATGGAAAATATCGTCAACGAGGATCTAAATAAGTATCGCTCATGGCTTATCGAAAACAATCTAGCATTGAATACTACAAAGACAAAATACATGATTTTTAAACAGAAGAATAAGGAAGACATAGAAGTTGACCTAAAAATTTACGGCGAAAACTTTCAAAGAGTGTTTGAAATTAAATATCTTGGTCTTACCATAGATCATCATTTGACATGGTTGCCACACATAAATAATTTGAGGAGACTACTAGCACCAATGATAGGAGTGTTGACAAGATATGGAGGTTTTCCAATGCATATAAAGAAACTTGTATTAAATGCATTTGTACTAACAAAGTTACATTATGCGGTGGTCATTTGGAGTCAATCGTCAAGGCAAAACCTTAATATTATATCCAGGATACTAACTAAAACCTATAAAAATATTGTAAGCCTTCCGATTCTCACTCCAATAAGGCTAGTGTATCAATGCACTCACCTTCAGTCAAATCATTACTAAGGAGAATGCGAAGTTTATCTCCAAATGTCTAATTTCCAATGAATCGGAACGAAGCCCCTTTATAAAATTATCACAAATAAATCCATATAATTCAAGAAATGCTAACAATTTTGTAATACCTTGCACTAGAACTGATCGACTAAAGAACGATGCAACGAATGGTGCTCTACGTATATACAACAATCTTCCAGAAACAGTGAAAAACGTAAACTCATTATTGGTTTTTAAGAAATCACTTAAGGAACATCTTATAAGTTCAAATTAATTATAAGTCCGGTGGATTGAAAATACAGTAGCTTAGGGCATTTTAGACCCTAACGTCGAGATACTTAAAGATAGCTAGTTTTTATAAACTCAGAGTTTTGTTTTACTGCGTCGTATTATACTATTTTTTTTTTATCTCTGAGAACATTTCATGAATCGGGCTAGACTAGCAGAAAAGGAGTACTTCACAGCATTCGGTGTGCCCTTATACCGATATTTTAGCATTGCCTGGTGGCACACGTAGGAATTGACGACGTGTGAAGTGCAGATCGCACGAGCGTTGTGCGACGATGAATGAGTGATGGAGAGGGGTAGGGAATGGATATATTTAAAATAGAAAAAAGGCTATGATTAACACTGTCAAAGGCCTTAGCAAAATCTGTGTATATGACATCAACTTGTTGGCTCTTGTCAAAAGTAAGAGAGATGGTATTCGTAAGTTATAGCAAATTAGTTACTGTCGAACGACCTTTAATGAAGCCATGTTCTTCATTTGTAAACAGGATACTGATGGCATCGCACATTCTGTTATGCACAATTCGCTCAAGGACCTTGCCAAAACAAGACACCAAAGAAATTGGATATACTTCAAGATTTCACTACGATCTCTGGACTTATGGATCAGAAAGATGTTAGCATGCTTCCAAATGTCGAGAAAGCAAGAGGAAGAAAGGCTTTTATTGAAAATAATTGATAGTGGGGTAGATAATGAAGAAGATAATGACTTAGTGAACAGATTTGGTATTCCATCAGGAATTTGGTCAACGGTAAGCAGTACATTTTCAATTTCCGATGGATAGAATGCACAATAGGGGAAGGAGAGGGACACGATGAGTATATAGTGGGGTTTGAAACCTGAAGTGTGGAGGAAAAAAATTGAGTGAAAATGTCACAGATAGCTTGCCCATCAGAAGATTTGCAGTTTTGGCATGAGAAGATATTAGGGTTACGAATGTTGTTTTCAGGGAATGTATGTGTGTCCAAAAGGGCTTAGGACTATTGATTGCAGTAATTTTCAATCATATAATAATAAGATCGCATGGCGTTCTTAACCGCTTTTTTGGCTTCTCTACGAAGCATCGGTAGTTGGCGAGGTCAGTGTCAGAGTTAGAATAATGAAATTTTTTGCGCGCCTGGTCCTTCAAATAAAGAGCGTCTGAGACTTCAGCGGAAAACCAACTGGGGCCCTGTTGCCGAGGGGAAGGGCAGATAGGTGCATGATTTGTAATTATGCTACAGGGATTCCGATAGGAATTCCAGTCAATATTATCCAGCTCAAGCTCAAACTGCATAGTTGGCTTTGTGGAAATTAAATCTTGGGAAAAAAGGACTGCGTTCGGACGGAGGTGTGAGAAAAGATAAAAAAAAACCTCAAGCGGAGGATGATGGGGATTGGGTTTTATATATCCGGAGGGGGATTTTGAGATGGAGGAGATACAGGCACGATTGGTAGTAAGGATGAAATCAAGAAGTTGATTGTTTGCGTTCAGGGAGCAAAGCGATAAAAAAGAAGAAAACAGGATAGAAAGATCATTGAAGGATGAGGGGTATGTGTGCTTGTATCCCAGCTTAGGCAAGGCATGTTAAAGTCATCACAGATTAAAATAGTGCATAAAGGGTTGATGTTGTAGAAATACGAAGAAAATTCAGAAAAAAACGATTGTAAACGCGAAAAGGAGCATTGCAGGGGATGTACTTGCAAAGCAATACTAAACTCACGGCTTGAGAGATATTAATGAAGACAGCGATGCATTCTACTGGAAGTGAAGGGGAAAAATCATGGCAGAGTTTGCTGCCTAAAGCTTTATAAATGGCAATAAGTACACCACCAGCGTCAGATTTACCTGAAACCAAATGATCTCGATCAGTGCAGTAGACATCATATAGTGGAAAAATTTCACTGCTGACGATATCAGGCGTCAGCCACGTTAATAAGGCGCCGGGCATCGATGCAATTCCAGTGGGTTTCACCAAATATAGTGGCAGCGGCGTCAATAAAGTTATTCACAAAGTTATCCAATCCAGCACATTTGGCAGCAAGAATCTATGGCAAAAGAGTGGAGCCAATCAATTATACTTTTGATGCCATATTTCATATCCATAGTCTGTTGGCCTGTTGAGCACGAATCTGGGTTCAGAATTGAGCCATCACGTTCTTATTTTTTTCTAACCTCAAAGAATGGGTTAAAAACAGGGAAAATCGTGGAAAACACACTCGTAAAATTCGGAAAAAATTTATTTTTGGCATTTAAATCATATTCATATGAATTGAGACCCACTTAGCACGAATCCATGACCAGAATTGAGCCATCATGTCCTGATTTTTTTCTAACCTCAAAGAATGGGTTAAAAGCCGAAAATCGCGGAAAATACGCTCGTAAAATCTGGAAAAAAATTATTTTTAACCTTTAAACCTATATTCATATGAATTGAGACCTGCTTAGCATGAATCCATGACCAGGATTGAGTCATTTGGTCCTGATTTTTTCCTAACCTCAAAAAATGGGTTAAAAATAGTGAAAATTGACGAAAATACATTGAACAACTTTTTTTCTACTTTTTAACCTATATTCATATGGATTAGGACCTGTTAAACATGAATCGGTGATCAAATTTAGATTATCACGTCCAGATTTTTTCCTAGTCTCAATAAATGGTTTGAAACCAGTAAAATCGGGGAAAATACATTTAAAAACATTTTAATTCACATTTTAACCTTTATTCTTTTAAACTTGAACCCTGGCCAGGTTTAGCTAGCCCCGTAGCCCCCTCCTTTCTAAATCCGGCGCTGTTGAAATCAAATACCTCAATGCCTCATAATACATAACCACCAACCCATACTTAAAAACCTGAGATCTGTCATCTTATTACCCAATTATCCGTTTTGGATATCCGTGTCCAAAAATCTTAATGATTCGTACCTTTATACCCAATAACTTACACCTAATAAATCTAAATTCCATCAACCCTAATGCCCGAAATCTGATTCCTAATAAATGTAAACCATAACCACAAAATCATACCCAACACCCGAGTTGAATAACTTGAATAACCTAAAACTATGAAACTCAATACCCTGATTAAGTGACCGAATATTCCTGCCTACCCAATTTTTTACGACTATATCTCGTTCTCTTATCCTCAAAAGATCTTTTTAAAGATTTTCTTCCCGATTCATTTATTAGCTTTGGATTTGTCTTTCTTTTAAGTGACCAGAAATAGTCAGCCAATAGGCCATACCACCGTCTTTGATATCGGTTTTCGATGGCTTTAATGTCTTGGTGAAAGCACTCTCCTTATTCTTCGCTGTAGTCACCTATATTGTCGGGGGATGGGAGTCTAAGAAATGTAATTTCAAACTCATTAGGCATCCTAATTTTCGAAAATTCTTAACCATTTTCTGAACTATCTCTTTGTACTTAGGACTTTTATTATTTCCTTCAAAGTTTGTTGCGACTTCTTTAAAACTTAGCCAAGCAGCTTTTTCAAGCTCGTTCATTTTTGTAAC
Source organism: Odontomyia ornata (assembly GCA_963969285.1). NCBI lineage: Eukaryota > Metazoa > Arthropoda > Insecta > Diptera > Stratiomyidae > Odontomyia > Odontomyia ornata. The sequence goes on along the minus strand of OZ017738.1, from coordinate 134,645,923 downwards.
GAATATTGTGTCCTGAGACAATTTCCTTATTTGTGGGCCGTCAAACACTCCTGCCTTGATTTTTGCATTGGAATCTTTTGGAAACTTTTGGAAGAAATACTGGAAACATTGGCCATTTTTATTTAATGCTTTTACAAATTACTTCATGGGGCCAAGTTTTATGTGAAGAGGAGGAATAAGTACTTTTTCTGCATCCACTAAGGGCGTAAAGATTACATTTTCTTCACCAGGAATAAATGACTCTCTTGCTGGCCAAATTTTTTTATAGTGATTCTCTCTATCCCTATTGTCCCAAAGGCATAAATAGCAGGGATAACTCGTATAGCCAGACTGTTGGCACAGCAATATTGTTAAGATTTTGAGATCTCCGCAGATTATCCTGTTGTGATCAGCATATTTTATTTTTTCTAAAAGCTTTTTCATTTATTTATTATTATCATAATGCTCTTTTATAACTGTGGAATGTGCATTTGGAACAGGAGCATATACGTTAGTGTTGTGCAACAAAACTGTCTTGATGCTTCGCTTAAAAGAATCTATAAACAATCTCCCATCAATAGGATTATAAAGGTTTCCCTTCAATTCATTTATCAAGCCTTTACTTTTAGTACAATATGCTAGTGACAAATCACCATCAACTTTGAAATATTTGTGATCCTCTTGGTTCCTTTTTCTGTAAAATGAAACTCTAGTTTCTGGCTTGAGCACATTTCTTTTCTCCAAAAATGAAGCAAGGTGCTCTGCACCATCTTTGGCTAAGTCTGAGTCTCTAATTAGATCGTTGAGTTCTGACTGTGGTATGGGTACTGGTTGTGGTTTACGATTGTATAGTGGATACATATATTCACTACTATCTACATCATTATCACAATTATTTGGGTCGTCAGTCGATTCGTACCCATCATTTATCTGATAAGGTAGAGTCATCTACTTCCATAGCATCAGCAACCACAGCATTACTTAGTTCAGTAGATGAAATAGAGTCAATTAGTCTTGTTACTGTCAAAACATCTATATGTCATGCTGCTTTTGTTCTTGGGGTTATTACCAAATTTGTCAGCTACAACATTCATACAGAAGAAACATTCACTTTCACAGGAAGGTCTATTTCATATCGCAGGTCTGGTTTATTTCACGGCCTTCTCATGTGAGTCAAACAACATTATTTTGCAAGAATTGCAAATTATGTGGGGAACCCAATCCGTATTTTGGTACAGTAACTACAACAAATATAACAAAACTTTTCACATTTTTTATCAAAGTGATGAACTGCCCTTTTAGGCTGCGACTTTTTTCTTGTAGCATTATACTCAACATGAGCCAAGTAACCCGACATGAAGAACTACGGTCACTGGATGACGAGGATTGTGGGGCCGTTTTCACACCCTGACCAATCGCCGATACTGGGTTACAGAGTCCCTGCATCGGTATTGTCTTCCTTCTACCTGCCATGACGGCATGAAAGCCGTTATCCAGGAACTTAGCCAGATAGTGGAGCAACTCTATTGCCCACCGTCACCGCGTGGAGGTACCCTGGATGCAGGTAGAAACCGATATAACCTTAAGCTAGTTCCAGCTTTCAGAACAATGGTAATACGTTTTATTCAACTGCGTTTTTAGGTATTAAAATATTGAATTACAACAATGCGGCTTGAAAAAGCATAATAAAACCAACTGTCATGCGAAAACCGAGTGCGCCGTATTTGATTTAAATTTGTTGCCAATAACCCAATCACCTCAACATCCCTTGTTACTTGTACCTGTATTTCAGAAACTGCGTTTGTGTCTTGGATTTGCCAATACCCGTTAGTATAAATATAGATTTAGATATGAAAAAAATTGTTTTTCGAACTTTTACAATTGCATTTTCTTCGATGTTTAATGTTGTTAACCGATTTTTTGAGGTTAGAAAAAAAAATCAGGACATGATGGCTCAATTCTGGTTACGGATTCGTTTTCAGCATCAATTCATATGAATATAGGTTTAAAGGTTAAAAATAAATTTTTTTCAGATTTTAACGATTTTCTATGTTTTTAACCCATTCTTTGAGGCTAGAAAAAAAAAACAGGACGTGATGTTTCAATTCTGAACCCGGGTTCATGCTCATCAGGCCAAAAGACTACGGATATGACATATGACATCAAAAGCATACCCCACTTCTTTTTTGTGTGGCTGTGTTATATTCCCTATCTATGAAAAAAGGTAACAAGCTACAGTGCAAAACGTATAGAGGCATATCACTACTTTGTACGGCGTTCAAAATATTTTCAAAGATCTTAGAAAATATAAAAAACTTTTAAAAAAAAAAAGAAAACCGACTTCGGAATGCCCTAAAAAGGATGAAATAAATTTTATGGAAGCGGTGCCATATCATTTTTTCCCCGATTTTTTTGTGATGGTGCAGATGTTGGAAGTATTTATGTTGAAATGGGGAAATTCATTTGGCACCGCTTCCATAAAGAACTTCTCGACGTCCATCCTTTTGATGTTTCATATAGTTGGAGAAAGCCGAGAGCACGGACGTTGGGAGACAACATCACTTATCTCAAGCAGAATGCATTGATGATCATTGGCTGAGTAGTTCTCTAATACTTTCCAATTGTGTATCCTCCAGAATAAGGACTCCGAGGCGAATTTTATGTCCGGTATTGTTCCCTCACAGCCAATATGGTGGAAAGTCAGCGTATCTTTGGTGTTTAGTATGACGAGCGCCGTCCTGGCTCCCATTTCCAGGATTCGTTTTCCTCGCGGAACTGTTTGAGGCATGCCCCATTTGATTGCTTTAGCGTTGATGTCTCCCCCAACGAGCACGTTGCCCTCTGTGTTTGAGACAGTGCCCTCCAGAGCATTAAGCTTGACTTGGAAAGATGATATCGATTCGTTCAGCGTTAGGTGCACACTAAAGAAGGTGGTCCTTGGGCACCGAACTCACAAAAAACCATCCCCCGTCCACAAATCTCCGCTTGGTAATCACTGTTCCGAACCCAGAGGGCAGCAGTACCAGTTTCGTCAGGATACCATAATGCAGGACTCTTACTATGGTGTTGCTCACTCAGCAGCAAGAAGTCGGCTTGCATGTCCCTCTCAAACTGCTCAAGCAGATTTTGGGCGGTTGAGCTGTGGTGTAGGTTTAGCTGCAGGATGTGGGACGTCAAAGTTCTGACTTTGCCTTGGCTAGGGCTTCCTGGAAAATGTGGCATTTTCCTGATCCCAAGACGTGTCCAAAATCAGGTTTTGGATCAGCGTCTTTGCAAAGAATGCAGTGTGCCACGTTCATACACTCTTTTCTTTTATGTCCAATTTCACCGCATTTGTAACATAGGGAACTTTTATCGGGTCCTTTGCATACTTGTGTGGCGTGACCATAGCCAAGGCATTTGAAACATTGAAGAGGCATTGCTCTTCGCCGTATCCGACAGACAACCCAGCCTACTCGTACTTTGCCCTTATTCAGGAGTTGTTCGGCGTCCTTTTCGGTCAAATCAACTATGGCCATGCGTTGTCCCCTGTTATTTTCTGGTGTCAGTCTCGCTTTGATCCTTCCCACGCTAGGGAACTCCCTTTTGATGGCCTCTTCTACCTCGGCCAGATCCGTCACGCAGTCTATGTCTCGTATTTCGATCGTTGCCATCGACTCGAGCGGGGCTTTAGTTGCGCTTTTGCCGAGGACTTGCTCAACTACGTCGCAGAATGAATCCCTTTTGTTGGCTTCTGCTCCGAATTCGACCAGTATGTGGCCCGACCGCGTTGGTCGTACTACTTTAATGGTAGCTTTGGTGTCTTCGGGCCTTACGTTTCTCCTGATGTCCCGCAGCACCTCCACGTAGGATCAGCCATCTTGGGGGTTTCACGAGCAGTGCCTGCTGCCGGGGTCTTTGTCGAGGCTTCTGTCTTTCCTGTTTTGCATCAAGTTTTTTTCTTGTTGGCCGTCCGTTGAAGTTTACTTTCAGGCACTTTTTGAAGGAGTTTCTTTGCGGCTTTCTTCTTTCCTTTTGTAAGCACTGGCTGGAACCCGTGATCTGGTGCTCCATGCCCATCAAGTGCCTCTTCCTTCCTTCTTTTATCCTCATCTCCTTCGATTGGGCTAGACTCCATTCTTTTATTGACTTTTAATGGTGGGGCTTTCTGCGTGTGGCCTTTGATTTCACCCCCAGCACTTCTTTCGCCTCCTGCTCGTCTCTGGCCTTTGACCAGCTCCTCCAATAATGCCTTATGCGATAAAGGAGCTCCTCTTGTTCAAGGAGCCCAATCTTTACTGCCTTGCTGAGTTTTGGGGTGTCGCATGCAAATTGTATTCTTTTCAGAACATCTCCCGCATTCGGAATAGCCTTTCTTCTTCGTGTCACTGGGTGGCAATTGTACCTTGCAACCATCCTTGGGAGAGGTTATCGCGTTCCGTTTTCGAATGCAGTACTTCCGCCGCTTTTTCGACGTTGGCGATGCAGTCACACAACGTCGCTTAATTGCCTGGTCACTCGTTTCTTTTCCTGCCGTAATCTCCTCGTTGGCTTCAGGTTGGTTCTTTATTATGTCGGGATTCACGACCCTTGCATCGTCACTTTGGTAATGATCGCGCAGTGACCATCGAATTCTCAATGTTCTTTACATTTTCTTCCCCCGCTCGAACACCTGAAGCGTCTTGCAGAGTTTCCCGCTTTTCCTTTATAGGACGCTCTGGCGTTCGTTTAATTTTTTTTGCTGCACCCAAATGCCGTAGGAATCTTAGTCTGGACCAGACTGTCTGCTAATCTCCGTTTTTCGTCCGTCTTCACTGTCATTGTATTATTCGTCGTTTTTGTCATCGTTAGTACCGCTTTCGATGTACTGTTAACATCGTGGCTGCAACCACTGGTTGCGTCGTCATTGTTATTATTTTCCATTTCTTTTTTGGGGTATTTTTTATTTTTTTTAAGTGTTCCTCCCATCGGAGCCACTTTCTCCGTTCGTGTGTGTAGTCGCCTTTTTGGTCCCAAGGTTATCTTTGTAGAGCAGGGAGGCCATGCGAGGGTTGGCACACGCCCTTATGGGGACAAGTGCTCAGAGCCTCGAATGTACTCCGAGGCCTGCCAAGGTTTTACCGGGACGGAGATGGTATGATAGTTGGATTGGAGCCGTTCACATACGAGTGTCCCCTAAGCGCTACTGTGCAAAGCAACAACGTCCAAATCATCATATCCACCAGCCCAAACCATCAATCCCAGTTCGTTGTCCAAAGCGTAGTCTAGGTCCAATCAGGGTCATTACCTGTCATCCCAAGAGGGAGCTTCACGGCGCCCCCCATATCCTCGGGTCCGTGGGGGTAGCGCTCCTCAAAGAATGCTAGCCTCCAAGAATGCTCATGTTGACAGGTATTCCCCCTGCGGGAATTTCCTCGAGTACGTGGGGGCGGATCTCCTCAAAGAATGCTAGGCTCCAAAAGTATTCCTGTCGGCCAGCGTTCCCCCTGCGGTCGCCAGCATTCCACCTGCCGGACGATCTTGAAGACCAGCTATATGCATAGGCAAACAAAGCTCTAAGTGTACACATCTGTGATAAAAACTGGATTATTCGATGGGCGTGAACCATGGACCCTAACCCAAGCATCTGTAAACTTATTGAAGGCCTTCGAGAGACGGCTCCTGAGGCGAATAATCGTTACGAAGCTAGATGGGGACCAATGGATACTTCGACACAACCATAAGCTGTATGAAATTGTTGACGAGGCAGAGAACTCAACGATTGTAACGCTGCGGAAGCTGCAATGGGCTGGCCAGATGAATCGTATGGACAAACAATGGATACGCAAAAAGGTATTGGAAGAACAGAAGGTCGGAGACCAGTGGGGAAGTCGAGAAAACGCTGGTCTGATCTAGTCAATGAAGCCAGCTCGGATTTCAAAATTGGAGGACGCGGTCAATGGACCGAGACAGTTGGAGGCACTATTTGCTAGCTCAAGTGGGGCTGTAATGTGTTGTGGTGAACCGCTCCAACCTCGAGACATTAAGCTCGGCCAATGTCTCGAGCATTACTAACGCTTCACACATTGGTTCTCGCAGGTATACTGCATCATGCGCAAAGGCTTGAGAAGTAAGTGTATGCGTGAGTATGCCATATACTTCGTGCTCGTCCACTTAGCTTGGCATTGACCAACCCACAAATCTGTGGTAAATGGAAATAATCCACATAGAAAATCACTTCTCGAAAAGCTTAAACATTGTTGCTAGTCACCGATAGATGGCCAGGTGAAAATTTCCCATAACAATCCACTGACCTAATTTACTATTAATTATTCGTTATTTTAGTTGACTAAGCAAAGAGGTAAATGCACCCAATATGTAATGCAAATGAACGAGAACGAAGGTAAACTGGAGGTAAGCATTATTTTTGTATAAATATTCATGGCCATCAACAAACCAAACACTCTTGATACTACGCTTGTCCTACTCAAGGCCTTTGCCCGAGTAGAATCGTCTCAAGGCATTTAGCCCGAGGCTGGCAAATTCAAGGGAGTACCAGCCAGGATCCAGGTAGCCAGACGGAAATCGCCCTAAGTGCATCAGCCAGCTATTTTGCAGCCCATACGTCCATCGGCCAAACAACGTTACTTACCCTGCTCAAGGCATTTGCCCAAGCAGTAGTTTCCCTAAGGCATTTCGCCCAGGGACGAGCAAATTGACGTGATTCCGATCCAGTGATCGTACGGACAACAACAAGGGCAACCAATTGCGGCCAGCTATTTTGCAGCCCATATGCTCATCACCCAAAAAGCGTTAAATGCCCTGCTCAAGGCCTTTGCCCGAGCAGTAGTTTTCCTAAGGCATTTCGCTCAGGGACGAGCAAATTAACGCGATACCGATCCAGCGATCGCGCGGACATAGCAATTTGCGCCAAATCGCCATTCGCAACGAATTTACCAGCTCGCACCACCAGCAACCGCCAAAACCGACATACGTGGGCGGCGACTGGACAACCACCACTAGCAGCCTGTGATGATGACGCAACCCCGTCCGTCGCTCGAGGAAGCGATTGTTGCGACGCCCGGAGCGGGTCCGAGGCCAATCACATTCGACAAGTACCGGACACGCTTAATCAAGCCGCTCGATACGACGGTCGTCGCGCCGGAAGAAAAGCGGCCAAGAAGGGGGCGTGTTGTTGAGTTTCGCCGCAAGAGCAGTGATCTACGCCGATTGGCACGTCTTGCGGTTACCAAAGCGGAGCGGGAGGCAGAAATCAAAGCGTTGGATTCGGATTTCAAGGCAGAACAGTTCCGTAAAAACGTTCAAATTAGAAATTGTAGTTGTTAGTTAAATAAATGTAGTTGATGGAGGAAACGTGTGTTTCATTGGGAAAATTTGAAGTGGAGTTGAGTGTAGCTTACAGGCAATCCAGAGCAAGCGAGTGGATACACGTGCGCACCAAATAAATACAAGTGGGTATTTTGGCGCTACGTTTAGCGGAACTCGCCCCAGGTTGGTTAGGCCTCCGTAACAGTCTTAACAAATGTTACAAAAAAGAAGAAATCTTGGTTAGCGAAATAGACATAAATAGGTTATTGGGAATTAGCTTATAACAATGAAAGTGATTATATAGTTTTCAAATTTAAGAATAGCACGATCATTATATTAAGCGACCCTAAACATTTTTCCTATATTTTCGCTAAAACGAGTGTCTAAATTAAGTCACTCCTTGTACTGTACAAAAGTTATGCTTGATTTATGACTTTGCTTTGGCAGATTCTCTCATGAATCAAAATCAGCATCCAATCGAGAAACGAAGTCTAACGTAACCAATCAAAACTCATACACAGAAAGCATTAACCATAATTTCATGTAGTAAGCCTTAAAGTTGTTAGTCATTGTCTTCTTCAGTCTCGACAAGTGTAAGAACGATATATAATGTGTCATGTTTTTTTCACTAGATCCATTCTATTCATGTTCACCTTTCGAGGACTCCTAGAGTTTAAGCGACTTCATTAATCACTAACATAAGTGAGTCGCAAAAGAAAAATTGATAAGGCAGACATCGCAATTGGTGTGCGTATTCGATTTACTCAAAGAGAATACTTAATTTTTCATTTCAACTATCTCATGAAAGTGATAAATTAAAGCTTACAAAAATTATCCATGCAACCCACACTAGTGTACTGGTAGCAAAAACATCCTATGCAGTTCATCAAAAATTCTACAAAACTTACAAAGAATAGATTATGGCGAAAGATACGACGCCAAACGATAATAAAGTTGCTGACATAATCAGCCAAGCTTTAAGACCGTGACAAATTTTGATTAATGAAATGTAATGAAAAGGCGAAATGTTTTAAGAAAATCCAAAGGACTATGAGTATAAAAGATGATCTTTTGTCTATGGCCGAATTTTCCGGTTATCATATTTAGTTGATATCTAATATGTTGAGATGTTGTTGGTTATGTTGACAGCTTTTATCCATTCCATGATGATGATACAAGGAAAAGTCGAGATATAAAATGCTCTCATGGCAGTTAAAGTTAATTCCAAGAACTGAAACGAGCCGAGACAATTATCATTCAATTTGCCACTGAGATTACACTCCATTACTTTGGTCCAACCAACATGTGCACATATTCACAAAGCAAGTACACTTGGAGCTATGGAGTTTCCGGATCATTACGGAGTTTCTATGAACCAACTGGCTGAAGTGGCTTTAGCAACTGTTAAAGAATTCCCATCTCTTGGTTAGTTGTAGGAGAGTGCCTTGAATGGCGATGTGTACGTTTCATGAGATTTTGGTGTTGAGGATCGCGTTGCTATACCAATTTAAACCTTTTATTTTATCTTCTTCAGATCCATTGAACTTTTGATTGTACCAACAGTCAAGAAAAAGACTAATTTTATTCTTGTTGAGAATTATTCTACATATATTAATCGTATTTAAAGTTACTGATACTGCCACACTCTCCTACAGAATCGAGAAGAGTTAAGGAAGTAGTTAAAACCACTTTTCGTATGCGTTACATTTAAATATAGAAATGCTTGTAAGGTTCCCTCAGCAACTTTTAGGGCTACAAAGTTATATTTGTACATACTCAACTATGAAGTTTTCACAATTTTACTCAGAAAAGCTTGAGCGTGTCGGTATTTAATCGGATGACAAGACTACAGTTTGCCAGATATTCAAGATAAGAGATTAGTCAATATCTTGCGGCGATCACACAAATTTCTTTGGACTGAGTGAATTAAGATGATAAGAATTTCATATATAAATGCATAGTAACGTGCATGCTCTGTATGATATGTCAAATTATGTACTCGAATGCTAAAAAATTTCATTTTGATTTTAAAGCTTATCTTTCTATTGGGGTGTATCTTATAGAGTAAGCTTGAAATAATAGTCAGTCTCGATAAATCAAGAATCAGCAAAATTATTTGTATTTTATATTTTACCAATTATTTGAGTCAAGTGAATTTTCGGTCGAACAATTTTTTTTTTCACTCGAGAGTTTTATGTAAAATCAATAAAAGATATTTTACCCTAGCTTCACAAATGATGCTTTTTATGAGAATTATAATGCTTTTGAATAACATCTGTGTTTTTTTAGGAGTCACTTCCCTCCAAAATCTGATTCTATCAATGATTATTTTTAAGATGAGTCTTTTTAATCCTCTTCTGCATGATATATGACCTATGGAAAAAAAATGAAAGGTCTTTAAGAATACGTTTTATTGTAAGTAACAAATTTTTATAAAATTAAACCAAATACATTTTTATGACAAAAAAAAAAACCCTAAAATAATTAAATAAAACGAGTATTACATAAATAATAACAAAACGCTATAATAATTAACAATCTTATAAAATCCTTGGTCTAGACGAAAAATTTGAAGTGTAGAGCAGCAAAATGATTTTATTTCTTTGGTACAACAATACTTCTTTAATCAAAATAATTAATAAATGAAATTAACACTTTTCAACCACTTGTTAAATGTCTTACACTCATTCGGAAAAAATACGTTATGCATTCGATACAAAATTAATCAAAAGGACACATTTTTAGAGATAAGAGATAAGAGATAAGTGCTGTTCGGGACATTTGCAGAGGCATTTCAGGTAAAAACAAGATCTAGAAATTGTTAAGCCATATACGAGAATGGCTTCGTATGCGATGGAGAGTTAAGTTTATTTCATCTTGGAGTTTGTAAGCCCACCTAGCGTAATTGCTGAACATAAAGACAAGAGCTTGAAACGTTGCACATCTTGAATTTGCTGTAAAATTCCTGTTCCTTTGCTGCGAAAAACCATGTAGTTTCAAATCTTTTACTAATGTACAGACGAAGGTCCCTTAAGTTGCGTCAAATGAAATTCACTCAATTTCCGGTGTCGTGGGGTTTCGGATTGAATAGGTCCCATTTTTCAGCTTTCGTGCATGTTTTGAAAGCAGTACATCACATCGCAAAATTTTCTTGAGGTCAAAATTAAAGCTTTCTAAATTCTCTTTAAAATAATACCAATTTTTCCATACCTTTACCTTGACATCTACGAGATATGAAGCGGCAATAATGGTAAATTTGCTGGAAAATTAAAGAGTCCGTCGTTTTTCATCATAATTGTCCCCGTAACTTTTTCGCCGTCTATTTTACAGGGAATTCGTGGGAGATAAAGTTTAACTCAACTAAATTTTAATTGAAAATATTAACTTTACATGTAGCAAGAGCTAATCATATACAGGGTTTTCCAATAAGAGGTGTTATTTTGATATTAAAAGAAAAATGCCACTTTTTAATATAAATGATCCGATGTCTATTTCATTATAAAGAAAAGGTATGCCGTTAATAGTGAAAAATAACGTCAGGCAAATAACTACCACGCCCATGCTTACAGGACCATATCCTTTTCATGAAATTTTCCATAACCAATTCGTTAAGTGGCTGCCCTATGTCCTCGATAGCCTCACGAATTCCATCTTTGAGGTCTTGAATCGACGCTGGGCTGTTGGCGTAGACCTTCTCTTTCACCTGGCCTCAAAGGAAGAAGTCGCAAGGTGTTAAATCACAAGATCTCGGTGGCCAAAACGTTGTCCAAATCGGTATCATCCAATTTCGGCCTTAAAAAATCATTAATCATCTCTCGATAGCGCAATCCATTCACCGTAACTGTTGCTCCAGCCTCATTTTCGAAAAAGAAAGGTTCAATGACTCCACCGGACCATAAACCTTACCAAACAGTCACACGTTGAGGATAAAGAGGCTTTTCAACAATAACTCTTGGTAAGTTCAGAAACTCTTTCTAACACTTTAATCTGTTAGATATGAACACTTTGAGGTCGTTTTAGATTAATGAAATAAAAATTAAAATTCCCTTATTGACCACAAATATTGATTTAGAATAAAAAAACCAAGAATTTGACGGTAAGAAAATCGCATCCTGTCTGTCCGTCTGTCTGTCCGTCCGTCCGTCCGTCCGTGTGTCACAGCAGTTTTTCTCGGAAACTACTTAAGCTAGAAACATCAAATTTTGTATGTAGGAGTAAAGTGGTGTTTTCTTCAAAGTTCAATTACAAAAAAATTTTATAAGGTATTTAAGGGGGGTCTCCCCGTATAGGGGAGTGACCCCCAAAAAAAAAAATTTCATTGAAGATAGCCGATATGTATATCAAATGAAAGGTCTTGATGAGAACTTTTCAAAACAGATCTTAGTATGGCAAAGCTTGCTTCGAGGGGCGCACAGGGAGGGGAAATACACGAAAAATTTGTGTCCCCCCCTCGCGATTGGACACCTGTGATCCGAAAAATCTGAAAAAAATCAGGAATGTAGGCCTTGGTGCGTACAACAACAACAAATACGTTAGAAGTCGCAATTCACTCAACTTTGTTAGTAATAGTATGATTTATCGATTTTATGTTTTCTTGTATAAAATCTTAATCGTACCCTTAAATTCTATGAAATTCAGTACACAGATGACTATTTATAGGGTTGATCTATTCTGAAAGTTTCATAAAGATTGAATCATATTTAGCGAAGTTATAGCGGTTTGAATTTTCCTGTATTACTATGGAACAATATGCGCTGCATTTATTACTATGGCAACATATGGCTATGGAACAACATGCATTTTTACCGACTCAGACACTACAGTTTTGCTAGGATTTGCATGAAAATTTCAGGAATGATAAGTGTCATGTAGATCTTTGAAAATCGATTCAGCTAGTGGCATCAGTAATCGTAAAACAAAATAGTGGCTGTTTTAAATGCGAAGATTGGATAATTTTGAGTTATTTTTTCACAACTTCAGCCTTTAAGGTGCATGCTTTGAACACTTGATTCAATTTAATGAATGACTGAAGATAAGTACCTACAATTAATGCTCATAAGTGAAAAAAGTCAAGGAGGCGGGAGAGAGCTCCTAGCAAAAGGGCTTTGTAACCATTCTAGGATTCGAAAAAATTGGCCATGAATCGATGATAACCGTACAGGAGAATAGCCCCTGAAAATAAATTCATCAAACGTAGCCGATATGAGTATGAGATGAACGTTTTCATGGGAGCATTTCAAAACAGTTCTTAAACTGTCAGTTTTTGCTTCCGTGGGGGCACAGGGGGGAAATACATGAAAAATGTGTTTTAGTACAAAACCCTAAAAACATTTAAGATTCAGTCAATGATTTTAGTAATATTGGAACATAATGTTGGGTGGTTAAAATGGAGTTCTTTTAAAGCAAGAATATATTTGTTGTGCATGTCGTAAAAGTTTTTCTCGAATTAAATCATTCTACTCGTATTTATCCACATATTGTAGGTTACATACAAAATCCTTTGACATGAATTTACGAGTAGTTCTATCTACCCGACTTGTTTAATATTCTAGGAAATTTTCTTGATTCTCATAGCGCAAATAGAGAGAGATTTTTTCGACGCTTGTATGAAGCGTTTAAATTATTCTCAGAAAAAATCGCTGAGGCTTGGTAGATTTTGCTCTCGCCGTGTGCCTGATTAGGTCTTTTATTTGGAATCTTATAATATCAGCATGAGATTCCCCGAATTATGCATAGAGTAAAGACGCTATGCATTTTTTATGCAATTTAGTTTGACTTTGAGGGTTGAAAAGAAAGCACTTTTAGTTGTAGTAAATATTTAAAAAGTTATAAGACAACTAAAATAAAGTTAGTACTTGTATGGATTTATCAACTCAAAAACAGGTAAATTTTAAATACTTTTCAAATCTTTATATTAACACACAATATCACATAATTTATCTGCAATAAAAACGAAGAGGTAGGCCATTAGTTTAGATACAAAAATTGAAATTTTAGACCAACTTGCAACAAGACAATTTGCAAAAGCTGTAGGAAAGCATTTTGGTATTTACGAAGCTACCATAATAACTATCAAGAAAAATGAAACTGCAATCAGAAAATCTGTATGTTCTGGAACAAAAATAAGTGCCAAAACATCTTACAACATAAGAGATGCTGTCAAAGAAAAAAACGGAAAAAGCATAGGTAATGTGACTGGAGAAAAAAAAGTATACCAGTAGATGGATTTTCTAACAAGCAAACTGCATTAAGGCGCAGCCCCCAGTGAAACTGAAAATTTGGGTAAACTTTACAGCCGTCCACCTCAGAAACGTTGCGAATATTTGCAAAATTTTTTTAGCGAAAAGTCGCAATGAACCTTTGGCTATCGAATCAACTCATTACATTTTGCAAAAAGTTTGTTGCAAAAGTTATTAAGTTCAAACAAAATAGCATGTTTTCGTTAAAAAATGTAGTAGATCTCGGAAACTACTAAACGTACCGAGTTGATTTAAGCTATGGTAGTTAGGTCTGAGTTATTTGCAGTGAATTAACTCATTAAAAATTTAAAAAAGTTTTTTGGAAAAAATTTCCTAGAACAAAATGTGGAAATTTGAGACAAATCAATGTGCATGCATGATATTTGTTCAGTGTGTGCAAATTACACATTTTGTTCTAGAATTTTTTTTTCAAAAAACTTTTTTAAATTTTTGATGAGTTAATTCACTGCGAATAATTTAGATCTAACAACCATAGCTTAAATCAACTCGGTACGTTAAGTAATTTCCGAGATCTGCTACATTTTTTAACGAAAACATGCTATTTTGTTTGAGTTTAATAACTTTTACAACAAACTTTTTGCAAAATGTAATGAGTTGATTCGATAGCCAAAGGTTCATTACGACTTTTTGCAAAAAAATTTTTGCAAATATTCGTAACGTTTCTGAGGTGGACGGCTGTAAAGTTTACCCAAATTTTCCGTTTCACTGGGGGCTGCGCCTTAAGGCGTTATAAACGTCTCAAAGAAGTAGAACCAGGCACATCTCAGTCAAAACAACCTGAATATGCTGCAAATACAGGTTTTCTTAAACGACATGCTCTCCATAATGTAAAAATTAAGGAAGAAACTGCGTATCCAGATAAGTTGGCTGCCAAAGAGTTTCCTGAAAAACTTAGAAAAATTATTGAAGATGAATGATACACCAGAGATCAGGTTTGGAATGTAGACGAAAGTGGGTTTTTTGGGAAAAAGTGCCAAGCAGAACTTATGTTGCCAATTGCAAAAAACTGCGAGTGGTTTTAAAGTATCGAAGGACCGTGTAGCATTTCTGTTTTGTTCCAACGCTTCAGGAGAACGTACGTTTAACTCACTACTGGTAAATCGTGCTTGAAGACCACGCTCGATGAAAAGTTTAGATTTTAATAAATTGGCAATTCACTGGACAGCAAACAAAAAGGCCTGGATGGTTAGTGCAATCTTTACAGAATGGTTCCAGAAATACTTCATCCCAGAAGTTAAACGCTAAATCAATGCAAAATGTCTAGAATTTAAAGTTCTTTTAATATTAGACAATGTACCTGGCCGTCCAATCTAAGAGCCTAACACAATATCCTTAATACAACGGCTAGACCAAGAGATCATTGCTACTTTTGAAACATACTACATAAAACGTTCATTCCAATACGTGCTTGATAAACTAGATCAAAGTGAGGATTTAACGGTCATTGATAAACTGATAACCTTCTTTTTTTTGGAAGTAAAAGAATTCAAATTAGATGAGCTGTTGGTGTTTTCCTATGATCTAGGCATCAGAATAAGTCTTTCTGCTACCATCTTGTTTAGACAATGCAGACATTATTACAAACTTTGTATGGTCTTTCCCTCCTCAATTGTACTCTTCTTTTTCAGCGAGGGCGATCCTCCCTAAACCCCCTTTCGGTTGATGTATTCTTTCTTCTAGTTAAGTTTGCCATGGGGTTTTGCTCCCGGCAAAGTACTATAGTAATTTATTAACACTTTTCTCTTAAAAACTAGGTAAATTTGAAAAAAAAGGAAATAATTATTAGGCCTAGAATTAATAAATATTTTTTTCAGAGAAGAGTTAATAAATAGTTTTTTCATTTTTTTCAGAAATATGTAAGCGAACTGTCAATTGTTCGTGACTGTGCCACAGAATGTGCTGAAAAAGGTAAGATCAATATTTTATTCAATAATGCTACCAAACATGTGTATGATTACCTATTTAAAAATTAATAATAATTATTACAGAGGTCTGGGAAACGCAAACTTATTGTTGTACAGAAGATGGCTGCAACGGTGCCAACAATATTTCAACACCGAACTCAATTATGCTCTTTCTGTTTCTCATTTTCGCAATATTAAATGTTATTAGGCACTAAAACATGCTCTATCGTTTTATTTTGAAAAATTCACTTTTCGCATATTTTTAATTTGATCCTGTGAAAAGCAAAAACAAGAAAAAAAAAGAGAAAATAAAATATAACTTTTACATTGAATTTGTCATGGTAAATTTTTGATTTGTTAGATGTTTTATCAAGCTTAAATATATAAATCACTCAATTATATGTACGTGTATAGATTTGATGTTAATGTAAGATTTAATTGATTCACAGAAACAAGTGTCAGAAACTTTATAATGGCATGCATCCAATAGGAATGTGTCATTGCTTTGTTATTTAGATATAATTGGCGGAAAATGGGACCTATCAATCTGTAAATTCAGTTATTATAAGCAATTATGTATTTGTTTTTAATTGACGTTAACGATATACAAAAATGATTGTAATATCTATTTCAGAAAAATAATCTATTACAATTTGTTACAATATCAATAGTTGCTTACTTGTTGCGTTTAATTTAATCAGATATATGAATAAATAAGCATTCAAATAAAATTCATATAAAAATTTCCTATTTTGAATGAGAAAATTTAAATTTTTACCTCCATTAAACAATCATTAAATCAAACACATAAAAAAGAAGCAGGATGTCATTTCGAAATTGTTACCGTAGTTTTTACCAGTCTTCCCGGAAAGTACTAAATATAAAATGAAATTTCTTTAATTTTTTTTCTGGAAAATTTCTCTTTGTATGGTTGGTAATTACACTTTTTTAGTGTGGGGTTTCAGATGAAAAATGTAAATTTTGTCATTACACATTTTTGTTGATTCATTCAGCGGTTGAAAATGCCTTACTCGAGCAGAATAAAATATTCAGAATATTTTAACGCTGGTTTTGGTTGAATTAACGATTCTCTGTAAATATTTGTGGATTGTAAAATTAGTATGCAGGCTTTAATTTAATTTTTGATTTAATTGCTGTAAGAGTGAAAATCAATTTCCTGAGGAGAAATGATTTTAACCGTTTTAATGGTTAGTTGAGAATGGAATGCAGATATTCGGAGTTACGAATTTATTTTTTAGTAAATTTATTGAAAAGCTGTAATGAGGATTAAGTGATGAAGTCATAAATCGATATTGTTGTTGGATTTCATACTGCAATATTTAGATGGCATTTGATTGAACGCCATTTATGTCAGCATACCTACATATATGCTGTAATAAAATCTTGATATCAATGTTTGTTTTCGAAGTTTTGGGGACATAATGAAATAAGGACCTATCTTCGATAAATTTTAACAGGCGATAATAAGCGGAAATCTGAATATTTTTTCTTCAGAGTATATTACGTTACAAACGATAAAATTATTAGTATTAATTTTATAAAAAAATTAATGAATTAAAAAAAATAGTTTAACAGTCTATTATTTTGTTTATATGATATCTGCAGGCGAATTTTCTTTTTTCTTGAAAAGCTGTCGGGGCTTGCTTTTTGAGTGAGTAAATGCGTTTCGAATTCTGTGAGTCAGTGTATCACTGAGACTTTGACTTCAATGTCTACCGTTTTGAGTTCAATGTCTCACTGCACATAATTTAATATTAGATAGTACATTTCCTTTAGGAAAAAATCCAGTCGATAACAAGCTGGGTAGATACAACTACGTTTATATCAGAAAGGATATGTACTCAACGTACGATATGCAGAAAACAATAACGAACAAGTTCAAGAAAAACTTTAACGATATGCATAACAAAGGCATACTTGCTTTCAAAGAAAAAAAAACTATTTTACTCTATTTCAACTAGCCACCATCTTTCTGCAATATTATTAATATCAGTGACCAGATTAAAATTTAAAAATAATTTCGTTGTTCCCTTTGCTTGGAAATTTGGAGAAGATTCAATCAAATGTGTAGTGCCTGGCTTGACTGTAAACCCAAACAGTGGAAAAACAGTGTAATGTTATTGTAATAGGAGACAATTCAAACAGATATAATTTCAGTAAATAAGATTCAATTTTCCTGAAGCTTAAATACTATAAGGATCTTCTATTTGGCTACTAAACTATCAACTCTCACTTTAAAGGAAGTCATAGAAATTTAATGTGAAATGTCGTAAATTGATAAGTCCTACTATTATTAACAAAGTTGAGTGAATTTCGACTTTTATGATATTTGTTATTATTGTTCTCATAAGCAATGTAGGCTTTAATCTTAAGCCATCCATTAATAAGTTGAATCAAGAGTTAATAGCCTGCACATTAGATTTTAAACTCAGGAAAAAGTAACACATACCTACTCAATATTCTCGTTTTAAATTACCACTGCTTTGTTTTAAGAGTATTGAGGCTACTCGTTTAGCTAATTTGAAGGAAATTGAAGAAACTCCAGTTGGGGTTACCTGGTCCTAAGTAGGTCATTGGTGGATGGGCCATTAATTCACCATAAGACCCCCAAAAGCCATCGAGTTAGTTTATAACAACCCGAAGTCCTACACCAATCTTAATACTTTGAGGCTTACCCTCTAAACCACACCACTAACTTGATTTAGATTCAACAATACTCCTATCTTAAACACTACACAAAATGAATTTCAAAGAAACACAGTTCGAACCAAATTTCGGGAACCTGTTGCAACTTGGGAGTGTAGAAAAATACTTTTGCACCGTCTAATCTACTGTTTGCACCTTGAATTAGGAGTGGCGAAGAGGGTTAAACGATCCAGTAGAAAAATACAAACCATTTGCTTAAGAAAATTACCTGGTTGAAAATTCTGTTGGTTGTCATCTTGCCGGTGTCGACTGCCAAAAACCAATTCCTCCAAACTCCAAACTGAAATCATTTACAGAACTTGACTCACTATCAACTGCTGAATTGCCAGGTAGTACGCTGCATCAAAATTATATTTCTATTTTGTGCATTCGCCTTTGAAGCTAACCACTCGTTCAAAGATAGACGTTCCTTTGTCCACTACATCTTATATCGCCTTGTAGCAGCGGTGCTCTGCTGGGAGTTAAGGGTGCGGCCACATTGCGACTCGACTATCGTATCAAGCAATTTTTAAACGCAAATGTGAACATACTGCGACAAGATTTGCAAAGGAACTTCAGGCATGCGCTGAACTAATATGTTCATTTGAAGGTATGTTTTTGCCAGAAATACATGCGCTAACTCATTTGTGCGCTATGCAAGAAACTTCAATGCATGCTAGCGTCAAATGTCCAAATGATGTGCGCCTGCACGAGTATCATAAAAACTCCCTACTAAACTAGATTTAGAAAAAATCGTGAATTCCTGCGACTGCTGACCTGGCCAGAATTGTCGCAAATCGCAGTGTGTGCGCTTCCATTTAACCATGTATAACTTGCGACAGTAGCGCGATTATATAGTCGTAGTCTGATCCACCCCTAAAGAACTTTGACTTAAATCTTTCACCCTCAATGGGCCAGGTTAGACATTTGTCTTAGATCATCACGGTCCAACTTTTGATCCGTGCTCATTGTCAGTATGATACACATTTTTTTACCATATGTGTAAGGGTTCAGCGAAATGGCAATTTAACTGTCGTATTGAACACTTTTTAGACGCAAATATAAACACACTGTGAAGAGATTTGCATAGGAACTTCAGGCATGCGCAGAACTCATATGCTCATTTGAAGGTATGTCTTTGCCAGGAATACATGCGCTAACTTATTTGTGTGCTATTTAAGAAACTTCCATGCGCGCCAGCGTCAAATGATGTACACCTGCGGGAGTATTGAAAACACTTCCTACTAAACTAGTTTTAGGAAAAATTGCAAATTCCTGCGACTACCGCCCTGCCCAAAACTGTCACAAATTGCAGTGCGCATGCTTCCATTAAACCATGTGTAACTTGTGACAGTAGAGCGACTATACAGTCGTAGTTTGATCGTCAACTTGGGACATTAGCATACCATGTTGACGATAATGTTGAATGTTGACTAATTTCAATGTCGTCAACAAAGTTGATGTTGATGTAGATCAAATCGATTTGATATTTGATGGGATGAGCCTGATGTTGATGACTATGTTGAGGCGTGTGTGGGACAGTTGACGACAAGGTTGTCAACATCATTTGTATTTTGTGAGCGCTACAGTATAAATGCTCAATACAGAGATATGTTATGATTAAATATTGATCAATATACTCGTACATCGATATTGAAATATTGATCAATATACATCATAAAAATCAATATGAGAAACAATATCCACATAACTTCAATATAAATTTACATCAATATGTTTGATACTCTCCTCAACGTCAATATTACGCCAATATAGCTCTGCAATACGTATTGATCAATCAATGCATATTAATCAATATATTGATCGTGTAGGGGGTATATAGCATAAATATTCAAAAGTATCATCATTTAATATTGCGACGCATAAAACAAACATTCAGCGGTATTATTTTTGAACTACATTTTTTGCTCCGATGCAACTTTAAATAAACACTCCCTAGTGGCTTTCTCTTGATTGTAAAAATTCACAGTCGGATTTGATCCACAGTCAGAACCTCGAGAATTATGTTTTCAACTTAGTTTTCAATATCGCTTATCGCCTCTTGCAACAACCGACAACAAAGTTGATGGCAAGGTTGACGTCTAAGTTGCTCGTCAAGGGGCCCTATTATAGGGCCCATTGACGAGCAACTTGGTCGAGTGTGAATTTTTACAATCAAGAGAAAGCTACTGAGGAGTGTTTATTTATAGTTGCATCGTAGCGAAAATGTATTTAAAAAATAATACTTCTCTTATAAATTTACGAAAAAATCCAATCTTCCATGTGGTCAGGTACTATATGTGGTAGGAGAGCTTTTCCCTGTTTGGTTTCCTAACTGTAGAACGCTTTGCTCGAATCCGATGCTTTGCATTGTTTTTCTTGAGCTGCTACTATTCCACTAGCTTGTCTAGATTATCTAGTCAACGTCAGTGCGTTCAGCATAATCTGCAAACTTTTTCATTATTTTCTGAATGAGAGTAGAATCGTAGCTGTATCAAAGGTAAACTGAAGTAAAAATTTCGCTAAATGAGCTGATGTCTTCACCATAAGATGTTTTCATTCAGTTAAAAAGATTTTATTGGTCACCTCAACAGAGACACATTAACTTTTGCAAAAAATAGCAAGCAGGCCCATTGAAGTATACAATCATAAAAGACCATACTATCAAAGATTTTTAAATTATTCATGTTGAAGCAATTCAAAGAATTAAGATGTAGGTATTGTGTTATAGTATAGCAAAAAATCAGGTGGCAGATGTGTATTGTTGCTTAGTTTATGTAAAGGATCAGAGTTTTACCCGCCGTTTTAACTTGTTCAGTCACCATTTAAGAAGAGTACGACTAATAGGAATGGACGTAATAATAAGGTATATTAAAAAAATTACGAAGAAATAGGCCGTTTTCAGACTTTTTCTAGTCTCAAATTCTTAAAGTCAATGGTATTCCATTTTCAAATTCATATTTCAGATTCTTTGCCTTCAAACGCAAGCTCCTAACAGTTTCACGTAAATAGCTTGACAGCCTTGAGATAAGTAAGATTTCGGAGTCCCCTACCAAAATTTGTTTTAAGCGAAAACGAAACAAGCAGAGTAACGGAAATGATAGTACTTTAAGCCAAATAGTTAAATTTTCGAACATAACAAGTCTCCCTTCTTAGTATGTTTGTTCTGCTTTTCTCTTTGTGTTGAATAAGCCAATAACAGTTAAGGCCATTAAAAGCTCTGATTTTGTGTTCTTGCCTCAAAAGGCACTGAATTGCTGCTTAAGTAACATTACAGCGTGGATTATTGCAATACGTTTTTATCTGAATTTTGAAAAAGAAAAGAGGGTCATGGTGCATCTTTGCAAGATTGATTGTCTCTCCTGCTTTACTGCTAACGGTTTCTCGAATTATCGTATGAAAGGGTAATAAGGGTACTAGGTAAGAATTCTTTGCTTTTCAATGGCCAGTATTGGATATATTAACTATTGACAAAAGAAATGTTTATATATATATATATATATATATATATATATATATATATATATATATATATATATATGGATTTATTAACTATTGACAATAGAAATGTTAATATATATATATATATATATATATATATATATATATATATATATATATATATATATATATATATATATATATATATATAGTTGCAGAAGCATCTATTTTCAAACTTCCTCTCTTTACTTGGTACATTGCTCATTTAATCTACTATTTCATCCTTTGATTGTCTCCTACTATATTTTACCTGTAGGGTTTTAAGCATTCATTTTTTCTTTTTGAGTGACAACAGCCCTTTTTGACACTTCGCTTGGAGAAAGTTAGAGAATCTTTTTATCTCATTTGTATCGGTACTCAAGAAGGTGATATGATCAGTACCACGCTTGGTTGTCATCCAAACAACTGTGATACGTTACGAATTTTAAGCGAATATGTATCTCAACGGACTGGGCTCAAAGTATGTCTGCAAAATAAATTAAAACAGATCTTCTTGTCACCAACAAGATTCAAGCCAGGGGCCATTCACTTACATGGTATGCGCTGATACAACACGCGTGAACTTCAAGCATCTTTCACTCATCTCGTAAGGCAATGGAGGATCAGCACATTTTCCATCATAAATTGCCATTAAAATATGGTCAGTGGGTGTATCTAAGATTTTGATTCCATCTTGAGATTCTTTCAGTGATTCTCTGATGAATACGATGATGCGACTCCCAGAATCTATGTTATTTCCCACCCTAGCCAGTTTTAGTTGCTTCTCATATCCATCCTCCATTGATTTTTTGTTCAAACCTGGTGATACACAGAAATATTAAACTTAAGAATAAATGCAACATATACATATATATATATATATATATATATATATATATATATATATATATATATATATATATATATATATTATATAATTCTTCGTTTTGGTGTCTGGATCTGGAAAAATAGTTCAACTACAATTGAAGACACAAGTTTTGTTTTTCCGGTCCAGTAAAACCTGCAGACCAAAATTTCTCTACCGTCAACGATAAACTAGTAAAGAAGTCACAAAAATATGAGTTCGTTACTTTCAGTGGCATTCTGCTATGTGCTGTGCTTTCAAAAATGAGTTTTTCTCCATTATTTTTCAAAAGGGTTAGTATTCATGTTTCAGTCAAAAGTTAAGGTTTATTGAAGCCACCAGAAATGAAATCACCAAAAATACCTTAACGCGGCTCTGATTGACGGTGACCAACTATACCATACCAAGTTAAGCTTTCGATTTCTGGGTAAATTGACACCAATCGACTTTGACATCAAATTGAGTGTCATGTCTGATAGCTGTAAATGTTTCTATCCAAGAATGAGGAAGCATTCAATTCACAACAAATTTTTTAAATTTGTCTGTACCCCTTTGATTGCAAATAAACACTTCAATAAAATATTGGTTTGTTAGGAAGCTTTAGCTAAGATATTCCTGTTGCATCTAATATATGTGGGGAGCATGACAAGTGAATTTCAGCTTTTACTTTTCCACTGTCAGTTTCTACAGCTTGAATGAATTTTTAAAGTGGGTGTTATATGAGCGCATGATTGTGAAATTGAGTATTTAGCTACCTGGGTTCCAATACTGAGTAGTGATACTGTAACGTTTTTCTGTTCTAATCAATGCTTTTGAGATAGTACCGATTTAAGTGAGAAGGGTTTGCACCTCTGAATTATGTGAATTTGGAAAACTTGCTTAAGATTTGACTATAATTTGTTGAAACCCGACAAATTTGATAATAATATTCTACACGAGAGCAGAAATCCCGCTGTTTAATTTACGCTTGACCTACAGTAATTACACAGGCTTCAAACTTGAAATACAGGCGAGCTTTTTGACGCAATCTTTGAAGTTCTGAACATATTGCAAGGTGTAGCTATATATAGTTTATTAAAAATGTGAGCACAGCAAAACACCGCTAAACTCCAGTTCATACTATCTGCCCCTTTATCATTTGAAACTGCTCAGTCAGTTCTGTCGCATGTCAATGCTGACAACATAATTTAAAAAGCCTGAAAATTGGTATTCAGATGAATTGTTTCCAAAACAAAGCTGGATTTAATTTCGATGGATACATTGACAGTATATTATGCATGAAGTTTTGTCAGGCTCGCTTACATGTTGTATACATTAAGGTTTATTGAATGTTTTTAAGGTTTTGTAAAATAATTTTACAAAACCCTTCTAAAATCGCATCCTGTCTATCCGTCTGTCCGTCTGTCTGTCAGTCCGTCCGTCCGTGTGTCACAGCAGTTTTTCTCGGAATCTACTTGAGCTAGAAACATCAAATTTTGTATGTAGGTGTAAAGTGGTGTTCTCTTTAAATTTCAAATATAAAAAAAAATTTATAAGGTATTTCAGGGGGGTCTCCCCATATAGGGGAGTGACCCAACTTCAACGTTTAAGGTGAATGCTTTGAACGCTTGATTCAATTTAATGAATGACTGAAGATGAGTACCTACAATTAATACTCATAAGCGAAACAAGGCAAGGAGGCGGGAGAGAGCTACTAGCAAAAGGGCTTTGTGACCATTCTAGGATTCGAAAAAATTGGCCATTAATCGATGATAACAGTACAGGAGAGTGGCCCCTGAAAATAAAAATTCATCAAACGTAGCCGATATGAGTATGAAATGAAAGTTTTCATGGGAGCTTTTCAAAACAGTTCTTAAACTGTCAGTTTTTGCTTCAGTGGGGGCACAGGGGGAAATACATGAAAAATGTGTTTCCTCCCTCCCGAATGGATATCTGAAATAATTATCAAGGGAGATATTTATGAGTATAACAATAACAAAAACCTCAGAAGTCGAAATTCGTTCAACTTCGTTAATAATAGTATGATCTTCGAGTTTCATATTTTCTCCAATAAAATCGTCTTTGACATTTTTCTTGATTTTATTCGATCTGGTGACTGCATTTTGTAAATTGAATACAAAACCCGTCTGACATGAGCGTAGGTCTGTTTACCCAACTTGTTTTTTTTGCTTTAACACTAAAGCCCGTTTTGCGCCTTTACTTAGAAATAGTTAGAGTACTTCACTATTTTGATCGAATATTTTGGCACTCGGAAACATAATACAGTCAGTACAACGCTTGGGCGTAAGTCTGTCCACCCAAATACGATCAGTACTGATTTCAAATCAGTTCGAATCATAACTAGCTTATAGTTCGTTCGAAGGATTGCTCGAAATAAATTTTGTTGTCACCAAGTGGATTTGAACTAGGAACCTTTGGCTTACGGGATGAGCGCTCTAGCCACAACACCACGCGGACTACTATTGAATATTTTACCAAAACGTTTTTTCTGTAAGATGCTGCGTGCATTTTATGATATTCAGTACAACATGCGCTAAGTCTTTCTGCCGCGGAGAGAAATTCGAGCACTGACTTTAATAACAGTGTGATGTGCATTTCACTACTTGTAATAAATTTATCGAAGATAATATAATCTTTCCATGGTCATGATTTTTCGAAGCCCATCAAAAGTGCAATAAATTCTCTTACTGTTTTTTATTTATTGCAAGCTAGGACCTTTTTTCCCTATACACTCTTCGTATAAATTTCTGACGGAAAAGTGTGAATTTCATCATACATGCAGTGAAAATTCTCATTCCTGTATAGCAGTTTGTAAGAAAAAATAAACATTTATTCGTTCAAAACAAATCATTTGGCAACGAATATGAATTTTCCTTATAGACGATATGAAATTTTTTGAATACATTACTTGTTTATACCTAATTAGAACTTGATTACTACAGGATGTTTTGCAGATCTGATGTTAGGACTTTTGATTTGTAATTACAGAGGCCATGTTCGACTTAATAAATGTTTTGGGTGAGTTTAATAAATATTAAATTCTGAAAAGTATTTGTTCGCATAAACTAATGGAAAATTGACGGTTGATTCTTATGGTGGAGGTACATTCAAAGTTGGAGCATTTAGAATTGTTAAATATGATCTGCAACGAAATTAGTTTCTCTATTTTATTGACGTATGGAGGTCTAAGCTTTCCATGTAATATTTTTGGCATCCCGTGATGAAATTCACTTCGTGCCTATATGTACTACACATACTCCTATTGCAATAAATTCCATTATTTTTGAAGTAAAATTCATTAGGATGATATGAAAAATTTTACGCCCATGAAGTAACTTACGCAATGATTTTTATTGCAACTGCAATGGGGTGAAAAGTCATTACGCTTGTTGAGGATTTTATTACAATTTCGATGAAATTTCATTAAATTTTTCTCTAGTGTGCTTACAGGGTCGATTCGGGGCTATCAGACTGAGATTTAAGTGTTTCACATGCATATACGTTGGACAATGAAAGACTACATTGAAGCCATTTTTTCCCATCGTTTCATATTTTGCATGTGTGTCATTTTATGCATGTGTTTCCATAATTGACAATTCAATACAAATAATTATACATCCATCATTCAGCGCATTGTAGTATGCGCTTGCTGTACTTATATCTCTTAATTGTTCTTCAACGGGGGCACAACTCATAACCTTTAATAAGTAAAAAAACATGTTTTCGCCTGGTTCTGAGGATTAAATCATAAGCAAAGAGGCAAGTAGATGCGGAATAGAAATTTATTAAGCTTAGAAAATATCTCTTTGATCAATTACTTCTAATAATGTCATTAGAGTAGAAAATCTCATTCATCACTCCAAACTAAAAGGGCACTGAAATTCAAACAATGCTCGAATTAAAAAAACGTCTAACAGTTAACAAACGAATTCATTCCTTCATAAGAAAATCATTTAAAATATATCATCGGACTAAGATGCATATGTAGAAATTAAAATTAACAACGACACAGCTACTCACTAAATATGTAAATACCCGATTGTGAAACCGAGCAATGATGGAAAGTTATGATTGGCGTTGTTAATCAGAGTGTTATGAAAGGAGACGACGTAAGGATGTAACTTTCTTCATAAAAAACCGATTATTGACTAATCGATTGTTTTTCTTAGCATAAAAAATCGATTAATAATTGATTTTTCTTTAAAAAATCATCGATTTTGTTCCATTAATGGTGTTTTTTCTAATTTGTCAGATTAAATAAAAATTAACGCCTAAAATATTATTCTAACTGCAGTTTTATTAATTTAAAAATAAAAATAAAAGTTCCGGAATAATCAACACAAATTAAAGTTTTAGAAAAACCAACACAAATAAGGATTTTTAAATAAATCTACTAAACAAACTAGAAATTCGTGGGCAGTGAGCTTAGGAATAACGGCTTAGATAAGCGTTTGGACAATATTCGCCAGCTTTTGAAAACAATCTCTCTGCTGGAGGCGTGTTTACACGCCAACTTTGTGAGTTTGGGATAAGCTCCCTCATACGTTCTCCAGACGTCTAAAGCGTTTTCTATTAATCCTATTGGAGATGCAGTTATGTGCAGTTCAATTCGGATGTCTGACTGTGACTTTGACTGGCTCTCATGGCCCGCATCAGCAGTATGTTGTGGGTTTCCCAAATATCATTATTATCGACATCATCAGCAGTCAAAGTTGTCGACAGTGGATAATGCTCAGGTTCACGGTTTTCTTCAATGAATCGTTTAATGTAGTTTATAGTTCTTGCTTGAGATGCTCCTTCATCAAGATGTAATTTTTTAAGCCCATGGTCCAAAAATGTTACAGTCATAAATAAATGAACTTTTCATATGTGCTCAAATCTTTCCTTGACTTCATTCAATAATGAACTTTTTAATTGAACGGCAAACTCATGCGATGGGTCTGTTTTTTCCAAATATTGTTTGAGGCATTTTATCATGGGAATAGCTTTGCTTCCGCTCACATATTTTTCACTACTCATCTCCTCGCTTACCTTTTCAAACGGTTTAGGGTTTTTTGCTATCTCTCTTAGTACAGTTATTCCACTAGCTTGAATCATAGGCGGAGCACTAGGATGATTCAATAAAACGACACCCATCGTCTCGCTCATAGCTAAAAGCCTTTCAAGCATGTGAAATTGTGAGTTCCACCGTGTGGAAATATCTCCTATAAGGTGTTTCAATTTTCCTTCTGGCATGTTTTCAGCCAATTGAGAATTTCTTAACTTGTCTGCACCAACTACGCTATGATGGAACTAGTAACTGTTTTTATTTCAGTAACCTTAACTAAACCACATGTCATCTACGTCAATATTGCTCTAGTTAGATTAAAAAAATAATTATTATCATTCGGTAGCGCTTGTTGTTAATGGTAATGGCCTCATCATCGTCGTTTTCAAGAAACTACTGAAAAATGATGGCACCGGCCTAAAACCCGTACCAAACAGTAACTTTTTATGGATGCTTTTCTACATAATAGAACTTGAAGTTTTTCCATATATGGCAATTAAGCTTGCTGGCTTAGTCATTGATCCAAAAAGGCACCTCGAGTCCCAGTCAGAGAATCAACGATATTATTCATGGTCATTCAACTTTACTTTCTGAGATAGTTGGATCCTATATGATTTTAGGCATAAGTTCGGACGCAAATTTGCCAACCCATAAATATAGAGTTCAACAACCATTTCATGTTTGGGACACGCGTGGCCGATTTGTTCCCCTAACTGGCCAAGGCTTGGCAAATGGTTGGATCGTAAGGTCGGGCCAATAATTGGTGCCAACACTGAGCCAATGGTTTTTACCAACGTTGAGCCAATGTTTAGCCTGTTATTATTGTCAAAGGTAGTTCAATGTTGTTCCGATACTTGGCCAATCTTCATAGTCATAATCTTGAGTGAAATATTTGCCATTCCAAAAGTGTAACAATTATCACTGTGTTACAGTTAAAGCTTAAATATTACGTAGGAAATAATTTTGATACTTGGCCGATGTTTTACTAATCTTCTTCCTCTTTGTAGCGCTACAGCTTCTCCCGGTCCAACAAGTGCCTCTAATTGTCTCGGTCTATCGGCCGCGTCCTCCATTTTGAAATCTGAGCAGCGATAAACTGTCTTGGTCGACCTAGTCAGACCAGTGTTTCATCTGCCCTATCAAAAATTTTACGGAGCTCATGGTTGTATCGAATTCACCATTGGTTTTCATCTAGCTTTGCTCCGCTTATTCACCTCAGGACCCAATTTTGGGCATTTGAGGCATTTTTCTGACTCCGTCATGAGCTTTGTTTTATTCTCATATCCTCTCATGTTTGATCAATACTTGTTCTTTTAATAATGATACATAGTTTATCTAAAAGAATCTCTTGACAGCATAAACTTGGTCCATAGTTAGACCATCGTTGGCTACTGCAACGCATTTTAAACTGCAAAATTTTTAAGTCCGCCAATCACTTGCCAGTGAGGATCCAATATTTGTGGTCAATCATTCGTCAATCAGAGGCAACCATAGACTGGCCAATGCAAGGGCTTTTTGTAATGCTTGGTAATACGTATTTGGGAAGTTGAAGGCTAAAAAGGCCTAGTTTTGGCTTCGCAATCTCTTGCACACTTTCATAGACCATAGTGATGTTTCCGGCTGACGTGGCACTTTTTTGACGTATGAATATTGGCTGATTATTTGTCGAATCAGTCATTTTGGATTGGGCACCAAACGTGGGCCGTGTCTGCTGTAAAACGGGCGCGATGCGAGACGTTTACACTATTAAACACTTATTTCGATAATAACGTTTTATCATTAGAACGTGATGCTCAATCATGTAACTTGCTATGACGATTTGACATCAATGACTGAGTAACAAACAGCAGATTAGACAGACAAAACCAAAACAACATGGCTGCTATAGGTCACGAACACCCAGCTGCATTCATTTGAAACCCTTATATAAGAGAAGCGCAATAATGCATTCATATTACAAAATATAATGAAAGGCACCGTATACAGGCAGTGCATCATGGAATGAAAAGGTGTCATTTTGAATGGCTCGAGTTTGAAGGGATCGTTCTATGAAGCTGAGTCAGTTTCCTGAAGAAGTCGAAATGAATTTTTCTTCATGACCTGATAAGTTTGAAGTCTAAAAATGTGAGTTCACCGTCATTTTCTACTTCCATTGAAAACTGTACGTTTCGGCATGCTTGATTTAGGCTCCTTAAAATTTTGTCTGCTTCTCCCTGTGTACAAGTGCCAGGATATCATAAACATACCTCAACCAGAATGTTGGAAGTGATCCTTTCAATCGTAGCTCCTGTTTGATCCATTATATCGTGGATTTTGGATAAACTTTTAATTCTTGGAGGGGAAAGGTGTGAAATTTTTAAATTCACTGGATTTTCAATTATACTTCGATACTCTTTCAAAACCTTCTCATCCAGTTTTAAGTCTTTGTAAAAAATTTGTTTACGAGGACCTACTTGACTTGTCTCGACTTGTCTGTCCATTTATCTGTCCGTCCGTCTGTCCGCCTGTCCATCTGCCCGTGCGTCACAGGATGTTTCCTCAGAAACTATCGAAACTAGAATGCTCAAAGTTTATGGAAAGGTCAGAAATGAAGGCCTCTCTAAAGTTTAGGCCTTATTAAAAATTTATTTTTTAAGGGGGATCTCCCTCATAACAAAACACCCCTTAACTATTTTTAAATCAAAGGTGGTCGAGATGGGTATTAAATGAAAGGTCTTGATTAGAACTGTAAGAATTTGAAAGAAAAATGGCATTTTATGCATCAGAGGTTCTAGGGGAGCCAAAACGTACCAAAATGTTTGGTCCCTCTGCCTCGTGATTGGACACCTTTAAGCTGTTAAATCTGAAAATAATCACGAAGGTGGATCTTTATGAGTACAAGGGTAACAAATACTTCAGAAACCATAATTTGCTCAACTTTGTTCACAATAGTATGATTTGGTGAGGGCTGTTCCAATTTCTTTGAAAATTTGGCTAGATAGCAGCCAAATGTATATAAATAAATAACGGTATAAAGCTTTAAACAGTTTTTCATCACATGATCAAATATTCACAATAATAACTTATTTTCAATGGAGTCATTTTGTCAAACAGAGATAATCAAAGTCTTTGAGGAACGGAACAAATGAAGAAGCTATGCTCATTTAAATAACACAGGAAATGATATGACCGAGTTCACTGAATCTGATTGTCATTTCATTTTCAATAGTTTCCAATTTCCCCTTCCGCGAACTCTATTGTCAATTTGACAACCAAACATGGACGCAAAGTTCTTCTAATGTTTGAGTTATGTTACAAAATTTCGTGGTTTTTTCAGATCGAGAGTGTTGAAGATTACACATATTCAATACTGTCTTCTCATTTTGTGAGGCGTTTTTCCAATAAAATACATTTACGATTTCATAAACTTTTGTTCACTTTCTTGTGACAAAGCATTGGATTCCCCTTAACTAGCTTTGAATCGAGTTCGCAGGAATAGGTGCAAAAAGACACGTAGTTAGTCAAGTGGTCACAAGGGTTGTAACAACAACCTTCACGTATGGATGTCCAGTCCGGTTTTATTTTGTTCGTCAAATGTCAAAGTTTGGTTACTAAGTTTCAATCGTCCCTAAAATGTTCCCATCCACTCTCAATCGCTGTTATGACTTCGTATTACTGGGCAAATTTCAGATTCAATCGAACATCCTAGTGTTCTCCTCATGCATTGCTTGTGCATTGATAAAGGGGTTTTCAATAAGGGCAGGCAGATATTGAAATAGAATAAAACAAGGTATATCTGCGGTATTGACGAAATTCTTTTTTCTAATTGAAAGGTCCATTTATTCGATTATGTATGGAATATGACATCATTCAAATATCTGCTATGGCTTCTCACAGTGGCGCAGATCAGAGTAGTTTGATTTTAACTGACACTCCCACATACATAGCATTTAAGCAATGGCCTAGATTACGTTGACTTTAAGGGCATCGGATGATTATAGCTAATAAGCATAGACCTGTAGCTTTAGAAAAACTCACCAGAAAATATCTAGCCGGGTTGGATCATATAATTTTGGTGGCCAATTCTCGTCATCTCTGCAAGAGGTAACCTTATCCTCAAATTGTTCATGCAGAATGTGCTCGTGGCATCCATTGTATGACATAACCTTCACCCTGCTGGAACTACATGTCATCTACGTCCATATTGCTCTATTTGGGGAAAAAAAATAGTTATTATTATTCTGTGACGCTTGCTGTTGATGGCCTTATTGTCATTGTTTTCAAAAAACTACGAAGAAATGATACCACCGGCCTAAAATCCGTTTTTGTGGATTCTTTTCCACATAATGGAAGTTGAAACTTTCCTATATATGGCAATTAAGCTTGCTGGTACAGTCATGGATCCAAAAATGCACCATACCACTAAAGATGGTTTTTCGGCCAAAACTGGGGTCCTTGAAGCCCCGAATCCCAGTCAGAGAACCAATGATGTTATTTATTGTCATTCATTTTTAGCTTCTGAGTTATTTGGATACTTACGATTTTAGGCTCAAATTCTGATGCAAAACATCCCATGATTGGGCTACGCATGCTCCATTTGTTCCCATAACTGGTCACTGCTTGATAGATGATTGGATGGTACGAGTAAGATTGGGTCAATAATTGGTACCAACACTGAGCCAATGGTTATTACCAACGTTAGTCAATGCTTAGCCTGTTGTTATTGTCAAAGGTAGTTATTTTGCCGATACTTGGCCAATATTCATAGTCATAACCTTAAGTGAAATGTTTGCGGTTCCAATGTGTTACAATCATCACTGTGTTATATTACATTGGAAATATTTGACCAATCTTCTTCTTCTTCGTAGCGCTACAACCTCTCTCGGGTCAACAAGTGCCCCTATTGTCTCGGTCCATCGACCACGTCCGCCATTTCGAAATCAGAGCAGCGATGAACTGCCTTCATCGACCAAGTCAGACTAGCGTTTCCTCGGTTTCTCCACTAGTTTCTGCCATTCAGTTCTCCCGACGAATACCTTTTTGGGTATCCATTGTTCATCGATACGATACGATTTATGTGGCCAGCCCATTGCAGCTTCCACAGGCTAACAATGGTTGAGACCTCTATCTTGTCAAAAATTTCATACAGCTCATGGTTGCATCGAATTCACCATTGGTCCCCATCTAGCTTCGCTCCGATTATTCACCTCAGGATCCGACGCTCCAAAGCATTCAATAAGTTTGTGGATGCTTTGGTTAGGATCCATGTTTCACACTCATAACATAGCATAAGTCTTATCACAGATTTGTATACTTGGAGTTTTGTGTGCATGCAGCTGGTCTTCAAGATCATCAAAACTGAAAAAAAAAATATTTTATTTGCGAGCTGTATTCTTCGGCGTATTTTTTCATCATCAGTTCTCGTTATTTTAGAGCCTAAATATACAAATTCAAATTTATTTTGGGCATTTGAGGGTATTTTTCCTCGACTGCGTCATAAGCTTTATTTTACTCTCATATTTTTCCAAGGTTTGACTACACTAATTCCACTAATTTTGATAATAAGATTTTATCATTTGGACGTGATGCTCGATCGTGTAACTTGCTATGATGATTTGACATCAATGACTTATTCAGTACCAAAACAACAAAGTTGCTATATGTCACAAACATCTAGCTGCACTAATTTGAAATTCCTTTATAAGAGAAATGCAATAACGCATTCATATTACAAAATATGATGAAAGGCACCGTATACAGACAGTGCAGGTGTCATTTCTTGTGCATGTGAATGGTTTGAGTTTGAAGGGATCGTTCTTTGAGGCTGAGTCAGTTTCCTGAAGAATTCAAAATGAGTCTTTCCTTCTGACCTGATAAGTTTGAAGCCTAAAAATGCGAGTTCTCTGTCATTTCTACTTCCATTGAAAACTGTACGTTTCGGCATGCTTGATCTAGGATCCATAAAATTTTGTCTGCTTCTCCCTGTGTACAAATGCCAGGATATTATACACATACCTCAACCAGAATGTTGGAAGTGATCCTTTCAATCGTAGCTCCTGTTCGATCCATTATATCGTAGATTTTGGATAAACTTTTAATTTTTGGAAGGGAAGGGTGTGAAATTTTTAAATTCACTGGATTTTCAATTATACTTCGATACTCTGTCAATACCTTCTCATCCAGTTTTAAGTCTTTGTAAAAAATTTGTTTACGAGGACCTACTTAACTTGTCTCGACTTGTCTGTCCATCTATCTGTCCGTCCGTCTGTGCGCCTGTCCGTCTGCCCGTGCGTCACAGGATGTTTCCTCAGAAACTATCAAAACTAGAATGCTCAAAGTTTATGGAAAGGTCAGAAATGAAGGCCTCTCAAAAGTTTACGTCTTATTAAGAATTAAAAAATTTATTTTTTAAGGTGGATCTCCCTCATAACGAAACACCCCTTAACTGTTTTTAAATCAAAGATGGTCGAGTTGGGCATTAAATGAAAGGTCTTGATTAGAACTGTATGAATCTGAAAGAAAAATAGCATTTTATGCATCAGATGTTCTAGGGGAGCCAAAACGTACCAAAATGTTGTGTTCCTCTGCCTCGCGATTGGACACCTTTGAGCTGTTAAATCTGAAAATAATCACGAAGGTGGATCTTGATGAGTATAAGGGTACCAAATACCTCAGAAACCAAAATTTGCTCAACTTTGTTCATAATAGTATGATTTCACATTTTCGCCCATAAAATCAAAACGGTACCCTTAAACTTCGTCAGATAGAATCGCGGAAGATCTTTATGCTGACAAAATTTCATAGAAATCGAATCATAGTTAAGTGAGTTAAAGCCATTTCAACTGTGTGGAAGTACAACAACAATAATGCGTGTTTCTGGTTGATACATATTTCGAATTGACCTAGGCATATTTAAATTTAAGGAATAGTGTTTAATTTGAAAATGTTCGATCCGCTGAGCATTCAGAAAAATTATTTAATCTTTAACAAAAGGGCGGCTGCAATGTGCTTTTGAAAGAAACCCTGCATCTTTTACATAAATTTGAACAATTTGTTATCCAAGTATTGAATGAATAATCCATCCTATTAAGAATTTTTTTTCGAACTCTAGGATGATTACAGAGACCTCCTGGTAGGAGTACTCTCCTGCTTGCTCAACTTATTATAGGTTCTGGATGTGGGTCCCTTCATAGCAGTCTCTCAAAAATTATCAAAACGTAGGTCTTTTCATTGATAACCACTGAATTCTCCTTGTCGGCTTTGCGGTAAAAAAGTCGGGGTTTCTTTTAGTTCTTTCAAGATTCAAGTTTTTGACCTTCTTTAGGTTATACTTTGTGAGGATGTCATCTGCAATAACTTGTACTGACTTTTTCACATCTTGCTCCAAAAACTGAATACGCAACTCAATGTTTCCCACAATTCGGTCTATCGGTATTACACGTTGGTAAAACGTGTAATACCGATACTGGTTCGGGCAAATTAAGTTCTGAAGGCTAGGGTTCTTGTTGGAGAAGGTAACTACCACGAGATTTTGAGTGGTAAGTTGAAAATGCACCGTATTGTTGCGTTTATTGTACCACACTAAATGAAGGATGATGCAATGAATCGTAACAGGTGACAAATTGTGTATATATCCGATTTTTTATCCAACTGTCTCAGTTACTGCGTAAAACTTTAAATTCTGGAATCAGATAAGAGAAAAATTGAATTTTATTGTACTAAAACCACATAGCTAAACAACAAATGAAATAAATAAATTGGCAAACAACGAAATGAAGCAGATTCGCTCAACAAAGGCGGTGTCATTCAAATTTTAAGCAGGTCTTGTATAGGATGAAACGTGCTTAAATTAAGATGTCATCAAGTAAGAAGGAGTACCTCTTAGTCAGAGAATATTTTCAAAGAACCTTTTTTTAAACTATATATAAAGAAATCCAAACATCTTAATACTTATATCAAAGAAAATTTGAATGGATAAAATTTATTTTGATTAGCTTTCTAAATATCAAATATTCTGATGTTTGCGGCAAACAAATAGTTTCAATACGTTAATCTAAATGTAGGTTTTGGCGGGTTTATAGAAATCAGATCTACACGGGTATTAACGCTACAAGTTTGGTTGATATACTCGTATATGGATCACTTAGCTCAAAACATGGCAATCCGTCGAGCAAACTGAAGCTTTAGGTGGTAACCAGTTTCCTCTTGTGACTAATAACACACCAATCGCTTTCCTCTTTAACAATCATACATGAATGAACTTTCTAAAATGAGCTAGTCAAAGCCTGCTGCTGGTGCGTTTCTAAATTTTTTGACTTAATACTCTCCCAAGCCCCCTTGAAGGAGATTCAAGTTTAAAAACGCAGGATCTTCCTGTTTGAGGGACAAAATTTTGGGAGTCATGTGTATTAAGCAGTTCAGCGTGAATTTAGATTCTTAGGGTATTTTCAGCGTTTATACACACAGAGATTACTTCCAAAATTTTCAACAACAATATATGTGATTGCATATTTAGTCCATTTGCATTTTGTGGTTGCAGGCATTATGACAATTTTTCTATAGTCATGTCATTGCATAATACGTCTACAGTACTACTACTTTTAGTGGCTTACCAATCTTTCTATCCCAGACTATCACAACACTTTTTCGCCGATACGATAGTGGATGCCGACACCAAACATAGTAAGTACATCAGAAGTGATTGTCTTTTCTGAGTTTGAGTATCATTCTAATGTTTAAAGGTTCTTAAGGAAAGATTCACATAAATAAAGTAGTTCCTTTTTAAATAAAGTCATATGGGGTGTCAAATGAAAGGTTTAAATGAAAATGTTTCAAAACAGCGTGATTTTCATTGATAAGTGTAGGGAGCCTATTTGTTTTAAATTTTAGGTGCAGTCGAAAAAATAGAAAGCTTAGCATATGTGGAGACTCTTAGGATAGCGCTAATATATATACTTGGGTTGTGGAACTTCAGGCTTTGAACAGTTCATTTCAACAATGACTTGTATCATATGGTAACGTTAGATACCAAGAAAACAAATTAATAACTTTATACAAAAATGGTGGTGGATTATAAAACTGTGGTATCTCAATACATTTTTGTCTGCTGTAGCGAAGCCTCATCGGAAAAATCTGGCAAGATTCGCCATTTGACATACCAACCTCAATCATGACACAAATTCTTTGTATATTCTCCTCCTACTGTCAACTTTAACAATCAATCTTGAAAGCTTCATATCGAAACATTTCGTTACGAGCTATCATTTGAAGGATACATACTCCATATTAAACAAGTTGGGTAGAAAGACCTACGCTCATGTCAGAAGGATTTTGTACTCAAATTTTCAGAAAAGATGTCACCAGCAACGAATAAAGTCAAGAAATACGTAAAGAGATGTGCACGTTTAATAGAAAATCCATTATTTTTCTACTTTCAACGGTCGCCATTTTGTTGCAAACCAACAAAAATCACTCAAATTGCGAATTCTCAAAAAAATTATTGTTATTGCCCTTATTTGAGAATTTCAAGCAAACCAAATCAAAACTGCAGTGACTGATTCGATGGAAAGCCCATAAAGTACCAAAATCATGTGTTATTGTTGTAATAATTGGAGAAACTTCAAATGGCTATAGCTTCTGTGCATATCATTCGATTTTAATTAAACTTGCAAGGTTTAAGGACCTTTTGTAGGACTACTTAAATGTTGAATTTTGTTCAGTTTAAGGGTACCTTTGCGATTTATTGGGGAAAATGTGAAATTCCAATATCATACTATTATAACAAAGTTGAGCGCATTTTGACTTCTAAGGTTGATGTTGTACTTATAAACACCTACCTGCATAATTTTTTTCAGATTTTTTGGATCACAGGTGTCCAATCGCGAGGGCGGGGGCCCCAATTTTTCCGTGTATTTCTTCTTCTTCGGGGAAATTTTTTTTTGGGGGGCCACTCCCCTTGATTGGGAAAACCCCCCTAGATAACTTATAAAATTTTTTGAAGTTGCACTTTGAAGAGAGCACCACTTTACACCTGCATGGAAAATTTGATGCCTCTAGTTTAAGTAGTTTGCGAGAAATAGTGCTGTGATACACGGACGGACGGATGAACAGACAGAATGCGATTTTTGTAGGGTTCAGTAAAATTATTTTACAAAACCTAAAAAAAAAACAAAATGCATTCGATAAGTGTTGGTGAAAATTATCCGATCCCCATTATGAGTGTTATTTCCTGAGTATTGTCTAAACCAAGCACTTCTTAACTGTAGACAAAGTTTGATGACCCTTTTTTTCAATGTTTGCTAAGAAAAGTGCTACAAAGCACCAATTTCAAAAGATAATCATGAAAAATATTTACAAAACCCAAAAGTATAAGCTATTTTTTATTTAGGCCGTTTATATCCGCTTGGAAATTTTTATGACATTTTTACAAAAAAAAGTTTTAAAAACCGTCGGGTCTTGCTTTGTTGTGTGAGCAGACGCATTTCGAATACTTCGAGTCATCTTCAGTGACACTGAAGGTGACTCGAAGCAGTCGAAACGCGTCTGCTCACATAACAAAGCAAGGCCCGACGGCTTTTTTAAAAAAAAAAAAAAGAGAATTGGCCTGCCGATACCAAATAAAGAAAATTACTTGCCTAAAAAAGTTTTAGCTAGTGATGTGAAATAATTGCCAGTCTTTCTAATCTATAACTCCATTGGATATACATTGGATGTTCATTATAAGCTTGCTTTGGTCTGAAAATAAAATAATGAAATAATTTGACGTCAAAGGCCAAGTCAATTTAATTCCTATTGCTTCTGAAAGATAAATGATTGTACTAATAACTTTGGAGTATTGATGCATTCGAAAATACGTACTTTGTAATTGAATTATACTATTTTTCTATTTGTCTTTGTTATTTTGAAGCAATCAATCAATTTTACGTCACTTAGTTTGATATATTTGTATGGTAATACTTTAACGAAACAAAACAGTAGACAAAGTGTCGTATGCTTTTATTTTCTTTTCTACTTTGCCATATACCTTTATTTTCATAAACAATATCAAAACGAACATAGATACTGAATAAATCTTTTCCCCGATTTGGAATATATTCCTTAACTTGTAAGCTAGATAATTGGCTCACTAGTATACAAGTCAGGAAAACTGATATAAAAAAGTGTTTTTTAATGTAGGCATGTTGAATATAAAACAAACAAGTCAAAGTAGCAGAGGAGTGATCCTCCCATAGGGGTTTTGTAAACCAATTAGTAAGTCAAACAACGTCTTCTTAAAATCAAAGTATAAGTCATACCTACTATATAGATTCCATAAATGGAGTGCCTAATAATTAAAATATTGTTGCTAAGTATTTAAATTTGCCACTATTTTATTTTCCGTATGTTGATCTTAATGTTTGAGAAGTCATAATAGCGCATCAACGTTTCAAACCATTACAAATATTTTTCTTGATTTCCAATTTCGAAACCATTACACGTTGTTGCTAGCGTAATTGTTAAATTTTCGATCAGCTGTGACTTCTTTGTTTATGAAGCTAAGCCTTGAGAGAAATTCTCAGAAACTAACAGTCCCTACGCATCCAAGCCGAGGCTACCTACTTCGGTACCATAGTATACTCATCTAGTGCCCACACCTTTCGTCTACCCTGTGTTGCACACTTTTTGAATTTTCCCAGGGGCACGTCAGCTGATCCGGCGCATGACAGCTGATTCCATGTTTGGCGCGCTCAAGAAACAAAGCAAAATGCAAATAAAGTTTCCGCCGCACGTGTTCTTTTACGCATGTCAAAACAAAGGAGTATAGCCAGATACTAATAAAAAACTAAAAGATTGCATGGAACGAATTTGTTTTTCTGCAAAGTTATTGATTTTTTCAGATCCTGAAATCTCTCATCGAAGCATATGTTTATATTCGTGCCAATCCTCGCGTCAGCATTTACCTACCTACCTGCTACCGAAGATTTATGGCTCGCTGTTCGGGTTGTGTTCGGATTTTTCCGGAGGGCTGATGTAGTGTGGTTACTAGTTGAGTATACTATGTTCGGTACAGGAGCCACATAGGAAGTGGTACTCAGACAGTTTGTTCGAAAACTGGAGCAGAGCTTTGATCTAAAACACGGGTGAGGAGGAGCCCATAAGAGATTATTGTTAGCCAGCCCCACGGTGAGGAGTCTATCCTGGCTAGAACGTTGTGATTGTAGTTGAAATAGTGAAGAAAAAAGTTTGAGCATACAGGTACACTAGTTGTATTGAGGGTAACGTGAACGGGGATAAACTGAAACCCTTACCAATGGGTAAGGTACGCTGATTGGCGCATTGTACCAGCATCTGTTCCTAGGTAATTAAGTCAAGTAAATTTAAGGGTCATCTTTGATTTTATTATATTGGCAAGAATATGTTCGAATTATAACTTTGGAGGTATTTGATTGTCTTGTAGTGATAAAGACCTTCTTCCGTGACTTATTTCAAATTTTTCGGATCAAAACTGTCTGCTCGTGACGGGATGCACCAATTTTTCGTAAATTTCTTCTCTCTTTGCATCCCTCAATGCTATGTACTGCCAGATTAAGACCTGCTTTCAAAAGTCACCATTAAGACCTTTCATTTAACACCTATATTGACAAATTTTTGTTAAAAATAATTTTTAAGTGACCCTCGTACATAGAGAGCCCTCCTTTAATAATCTTATAATTTTGTTTTTATACGTCACTACTAGCTTAAGTGGTTTATTAGACAATTTGCTGTGACGCATGCATGGATGGACAGGCAGGCGGACGGAATTTTTTTTTCAATATGTTGGTAAGATTTTCATAAAACTTACCAACATTTTGTTGGTTGAAAGATGTAGCTCTTGTAAGAAAAATGTTTCCTGGTTTATGTACTGATAACGATGGTTTCCTTTTCATGAAGCTACGAAACCAATCCTTTGTAGCCTTATGTCACTGACTTCACTTTTTGGGTGCTATTAATTTATTGGAGAGCAAGTTTCTTCAACTGGGTGATAGTTAATCCATAGCATATTTTTGATGATTTTTTAAATAAAAAGCTAGTTGCAGCTCTTGTTGGTGAGGAGAAATTCTTCTGTTTCCAATATTAGGATTGTGGGTGAAATTCATTGCAGATTCTCTGGCTTTTTTCACAATATCCGCCAAATACGACTTCTATATTTTAAACACTGATGCAACTGAATGAATTGATTGTCCTTTCTTTAACACCTCTTCCACAACAAATTCTATTGCATTTTTTTCGGGACGTACTCTCGTTTTCTATTGCATCTATTGAATAGACAAAACCAACTCTAAGAGGCAAGGAATACAAGTTTAATGAATTAGACAGACACTGACGCATAAAATTGGACGGCCATTTCAATGCAACTGTACCTGTCTGATTTATTGCATATCCAACCTCAAACATATAAGAAACCAAAGTCTAAATATAAAAGATAGGTAAGATTATAGCTTACCGTTAAGTATATGGTTCAGAATGT
Source organism: Odontomyia ornata (assembly GCA_963969285.1). Classification (NCBI taxonomy): domain Eukaryota; kingdom Metazoa; phylum Arthropoda; class Insecta; order Diptera; family Stratiomyidae; genus Odontomyia; species Odontomyia ornata. The sequence continues at coordinate 134,604,930 of OZ017738.1, read as the reverse complement.
GTCACAACAAATACAATGATCACAATTGTAGCCTTGATTACGATAGAAGTTTAAAAGTTGTTTTGCAAAAAACGAAATTTTTTTACACAAACTAAGCACTTCAAGAGCATGCGGAAAAGCAAACATGAATAATAGTTGCCGGGAGCTGTCATTATTGTGGATTTGCTCATGGCCATCAATGCTGCCAACAAGTAAATGTGGTGAAAATTTGCGTTTGAAATTTTTCAGATATCCATAGCATCCGTTTCATAACGCGTGCGTTTCATTGCTTACTCCCATACAGAAAGAAGCGGTTTCGCTTGTCATTAAAACATAAGCTTACTTTACACTTGTGACATTTAACATGTGATCTTAAATTACAGTCCGACACCTTGCAATACAGTCAGGTTGTCGAAATAAGGAGGTGATCTACCTAATATCGCATTATTACGATTGATCCTCTTTTGTGTTCAAGTGAGTTTGAGGGTTGTCCTCGTCTTGTAGCGATACAACGCTTCTGATATAGCTTCCTTGGTGGAGATCCCTATAGATCCCGGGAAAGTAGTGCTTTTTTGACATTTATTTTTGGGAAAATGAAGACATAACATAGCAAAACACTTTAGTATATATTTAGGGCAATGGTTGAAAATACAAAAAAAAAAAATTCACAAAATTGAAAATTGAAAACTCAAACAGATATTGAAGCTATTGTACGTGCGGAACGTCGCGGACGTTCCAATTGGCGTGCACGATCTCGGTCGCAATTTTTATTTGAAATCATAAAATCAAACATTTTCTTGAAATCAATGAACCAGGATCTCCGCAAAATTCGAAAATTAACTATAAAATTCGAGCTTCTTCAAAATACTCATTTTGTATGAGTTGTGCCGCTCTCTGAGCACTACGAGCGCCCTTTGTACTATCACTGTGACGTCGGTCCACGCGCTCTAATTGGATGTCGTCCATGTTACCAGCAAACGCCTTGCACTGATGTCCAATGATTAATTTCAGCGATCCCATCAGCATCAATATTCTTCCGTAGCCTCCATTGAATAGTCCAGCAGCAATGTTCTTCGCAGAATGTAAATGCTTTGGGGCCATGCGCTATACAGTGGCGCTAAAGGATTCATTGGCGTTTTGGGTATTTTCGCTCAAACACCTGGTGAGAAGATCGTCTCTAGAGAGATCTTTTTAAATGAGAAGTATGCTGGACTCGACATCGCATGAAATGAGACGTGGTGGGTGCTTGAAAGGTTTTAAGGTATTAGTGGCTTCGGCCTTATGCCACTCGCACCAGCAGTCGGCACCAGTGGAGCAATTTCCATGTCTTGGCTTTTTGTCTGTGGAGCAGTGTCAAAATTATAGCTCTGCAATGAATATAAATTTCTCCTTATCGTCAAGCTGTAATAAATCGTCAATTTCTTGATGAGCCCGCCAGTTACTCGGCCCTTGCCACCGAGTTTTTCTTTCTTTTCGATGTTCCGCAGTAGCGTGCCCATTCTCTTTTGGACATGACCAACACACTCACTTTTTATCACTGGATAATTATCACCGTAAGGATTGTTCTTCACAATATTCGCAAAAATTTTTGAGTCACCATCACTAATATAGTTCAAGTAGTTTACACCGTACTTTTCTTCCGAACATGTCATTGATGGAATCTACCTCCATTTTCCCCGCCGAAGCTTCATGATTTTTAATACATTATTCTTCGTGACTTTCATACCAGTTGTCGAATTCCTCGGTGCCCTTCTTCGACTCCCATGATGTACATGCTGGGCAATAGGCATTTATTACAACTACAACTTTCCCTGTGTAGTAACCAATGAGTGTTGTAACACCGTGCAATGACGAGAGCCCCTGTTTTTTCCATGATCCGTCGCCAGACACTTTCAAATGTGTTCGGGAATTCCATTTTCCACATTCTTCTCTCTCTCTCCTGTTGAACTGGTTCCTTGGTAATACTCTCAAAAGCCGCTTCCGTCGGACTGTGAATGTGTGCCACCACTTTCGTGTACGCGCTTTTCGATAATCCCTTGCAAAAATCCATAAGACCGCAAAAATGTTCAACCCTTCTCGCCCTATGCCAAGCAATCGCATAACGAACACGATTCTTCAATTGATATCATAGCCTGAATGAAGTGTTGGCCCCGAATTGATTTCCGTCCTACCGGACGAACACGAAACTACGATCTTAAAACCCAAGAACCGTTGTCCACTTTCCGTGAATTTCACTGCTTTTGGCAAGTTCCACAGATAAGAATGTTCGGTATGCGTGGAGCACATTCAAAATCACATTTTCTATACACGCGAACTTCCAATTTTTTTCGAGCAGTACTTGCATTCAGATCATTCTCAATAATCCTTAAATGCTGCTTACAGTTAAATTTACGTTTTTTCGACCTAGAACTTCGCCCCCACGAATCTTTTTTGTTCTTCGGATACACATTCTCTCACCAAGATTTGAGAAAACACTTAAACTGGCCGTGAAAACTTTGAAAAAGATGCAGGAGTTGGAAAAGTGCAGAAGTGAGGAGATCCGTGAAAAATTGATATTCAGACAGAAGGATTGACACGAACCCTTTTCCCGGGAGTCGTATTTATTATCCTTCATTCGAGGAAAGTGGGAAAAACCGTGAAGCCATATTATCCGCGCAACAAAGACCGCTCACGGGTATCAGTCATGGCGCGGGCTGCAACCAGGTGGCATATCTTTCACAATTTTGAGAATTGGCTTTCAAAACTTTGACACAATATTCTAAGGCTATATACCAATCGATTAAAGAAATTTAAAAAAAAACTCGATTTTTTGAAGCACCTAAAAAGACCTCTCCCCTTAAAGTCTGTGAATAAAACTAATTCTTGGTCCTGGAATCTACGCTTATATACTAGCCAGGCGTTGATGATGATCATGTCGGTCATGTGAAAAAATATTTGTGAAAACAATATTTGTTTTTTTTCACTGCATTTGAATAGCGTCTAAAATCTCAATACCACTTTTACGTTGATTATATGCTATTACAGATTTTGTATTAAAAATTTTTTACAAAGTTTTTCACCTTTTTATTAGGGTTTTGTACTAAAATACCCTAAAACATAGAAGCTACAGCCATGAAACTTTGTGGAAAGGTCAAAAGTGACGCTTTCTTGAAAGTTCAAGGGCAAAAATTTTTTCAAAGGGTTTCAAGGGGCTCACCAAATTTTTTCAACATTGATAGCCGAGTAGGATGTCGTTGGCAAGGTCTTAATAAGATCTTTGCAAATCAGGTCTTGAAATTGCCTTATCGGTACCGCAGGAGCAGGAGAAGGGGAAATGTACGAATTCTTCGCGTACCCCCCTCGCGATCGAACGCCTTTTATCCAAAAAATCATGAATGTAGGTTTTCATAAGTACGAGTACAAAAACAATTGATACGCTAGATGCCGAAATTCACTCAATTTTGTTAGTAATGGCATGATTTATCAGTTTTATGTTTTTTTTTAAATAAAATCTAAACGACACCCTTAAATTAAATAAAGTTCAGTAACAGATGATTATTTATAAGATTGATCTTTCTTGCAAGTTTCATAAAGATCAAATGGTATTTAACGAAGTTATAGTGGTTTGAATTTTCCTGAATTACTATGGAACAATATGCGCTGTATTAATTGGAAACATATGGCTATGAAACAATATGCGCTTTTGACGACTCAGACACAACACGTTTGCTGGGATTTGCATGAAATTTTCTGGAATTATAGTATGATGAATATCTTTGAGAATTGGTTCAGCTAGTGGTATCAGAAACGAAATGGCGACTATTTTAAATGAGAAGATTGAATAATTGTGAGTTATTTTCCCCCACCTTCAATGTTTAAGGAACATACTTTTAACACTTGGTTCAATTTAATGAATCACTGAAGATGAGTAGAGGGAGAAGATTTGTAACCATTCTAGGGTTCGCAAAAAATGTTCTGGTGCCATGAATCGATGATTTGAATTATTCACCCAATACTTGTTTAAGAAATCATTCAAACTTATCCAAAAGATGCAGAGTTTCATTCATAAGCACATAACAGCCGCGATTTTATTCCAGGTTAAATAATTTTTCTGAATCCTCGGCTCATTGATTATGTTCAAGTAAACCACCATTCCTTAAATTTTCATGAAAATCCGAAGATTCTGTATTTCAATATTAAATGAAAATAAGGTGAAATCATATTCATTCTTTGATATTTTGATATTTTGCATGTTATAAAAAAATTACAATCAGATTTATTTTATTTATATAAAAATGAGAAAGTTGTATGGCACAATTTTTTTTATTTTTAAGCTTTGTATTTTCTTTGTCAATTTTGTTTGTTCTGTAACTACGTCCAAATTTATCGTTCTACTCGTATTGTTCTATGCATGACATTCCCCATTGTGTTATATACATGCTCGATAAAAGCTATATCGTTTATTAGTTATAATAGTTATGTTTATGTGCAATAATAAATATTGGTTATAACAAAATGCGATATATTTGTGCATTTTTTGTGGTTTAAGAATAGTTACTGTTTACTTGAATCACTTTACAACGATAAAATTCTCTTGCTAGTCGCAAAAGACCAGCAGACATCAACCAGCCTTTGCCGTTTAGGTGTAAAAGCCGTTTGTGATAGCGATGATGTTGGGCGTGTGGGGCTTTTCTCCTCTTAAGCAATAACGTTTATGGGTGTTTTCTCTATTTGCCTGATTTCATTAATTTCAAAAATCATTCAACTTAAGGTCTATCAATGAAGGAATTGATTAAATTGGATTACGCTACTGTGTTGACTTCCTCGACGATGTATGCAATTGCAATGGAGGTCGATAGTCCGCTCAAACTGCCAACACAACGAAGGAAGACTAAATTACAGCCGTCAATCAACCAGTCACTGAAGGTTCTGCGTTTCTTAGACTAGGCTCCGAAGAAAACCGCTAGAAAAGTGCACCTCAACGTTCAATCTGATCTCGGTTAGAATTAAAAGCGAGTTCCAAGGCCTGTATTCTTCTGCCAACGTGAAACTGAAGCCCAGCACAAGCGTTTTTCCCTTCTTTTCCGGAATCTTTTTCTGACAAACGTCAGTCGCGGTTCAGTGACAGCAATTAATTTAAAAGTCGCTCTCGAACTGTCGACGTCAGTGGCGTAGGGTATATGGATCGGCTGGTCGGTGTCAGTGGCGTGCGGCGCCAAGAGCGAGATTCTTAAAATTCTTTCTACAAAACCATCATTCCTTCTTGGTGCTTAAGCTCTATTGGCTCTTGAACATTGTGGTTAATTCAGACAAAAGGCTCTTAAGCAGTCTTGGCACTATTATTGGTGGAAGTCTTCTAGCCCGTCTCACACGATCTTCATATTGAGACAGTTGTGCATCTTTATTGCCCTCTGGTATTATATTGTTTGTATAATAAAAGTATGTATACTAAATCTAGCAGAATCAATGATGCCAGAAAGCGATGGATATGGTATAAAAACAAAATAAATATTTGATGCATTCGGTGCTGAAATGGCCTAGGCTATAAATTGTCCTCATCATGGTCTTTTCTCATTTTAGCATATATTTTTTGGTGTAATTATAAAATAAGCTTTTCAGCATAACCTAAAGACGGCCCATACTACAGTTTAATACTTTCCTGTTATTTAAAAATTTAAAAAAATGCGCTGTTTTATATTTTGCGAGCATTGCTCAGGATAATTTAGGCTTAGACTGTTTTAGTACAGAGCCCCTTATTTAAGGAATAGGAGGTATTTAACAATAGATACATCAGTATACTTGCATGATGTGCCAAATATTTTCAATAGGAACATAGAATATTTTTGCATGTTTTTACAAATTAGTTCAAAAGGAAAAATACGAGTTGTGTTATACGAATAAAAACAATGAAATTTTGTCTGTTTCACATGAATTAATGCTTATTTTATTATGGAGTTTATTTTCCATATAATTTCTGCACGTAAAGTATTTTGTTCAGAATTTTGAATATGAGAAAACTCACTGTATCTGTCGTAAACTGATTTGCAAGCTTTGAGCTAGTTTGATCGGCAGCTCATAGTGACTTTGAAATAATTTTGTATGAGCTTCTATGTACCAAAAAGGATACAGCATTAGACATGGGTAACGCAGCGCTGCGCCGCGCAATTGCGTTGAAGCACTATCAATGATACCACTGCGTTGATATCGATCCTCGATATCAGCAGCGCAACCTCAACTTCTATGTCGAGAGATTTAACGCTTGGCATCAACACAGTTGCTGTAAGTTGGTAATAACATTGGATTCAAGGGATCTATCTATTGCGCTGGTATTGCCAATGCCAAGCCATTTGGCTTAGTGTTACGTCACGGTGCAGTCCCCAGTGTATCAAACATAGAAGCATGCGATCATGGCATCGCAGCAGAATGGTATCAATGCAGTGCGTTAATATCATTGCCGGCACTCATATGATGCTATTATGCAAGCCCAGACGAGCATGGTCGTATGAAATCAAGGTATAGCGCAATGGTATCAGCGCAGTTCAGTGTTGGCGCTGGTATCAGTGTATCAACGCATCAAAATTTGATGCGTTACACATGTCTATACAGCATGCAGAAAGTTTATTTGATTGGGAAGTAAAACTAAAGCTATTAGGCCTCTGGTTCGAGTCCCGTTGGCGTCAACGAGATTTAGTTCGACTGATTCTTCGGACGGACTATAAGCCCGTTCAGTTATGATATGTGCTGGTTTAAAATCAGAACGTATCGCAGCTGGGTGGACGGATACACGGCCAAAGCGTGATAATGATCATATCACCTTGTGGAGTGCCGATACATTCGATCATGACAATAAGATGCTCTAAGTATCACCAAGCGAAGGCCAGAAAGAGGTTGCAGTGCTACGAAAAAAAAATATTTGATTTTTATATGGTCTATCATGTAGTAAGGAGTATGTAATACATAATAACGAATACAACCCTATATGTTGCCAAATTTTATGTGTCGAATCAAGTTCAAAACGAGTTCCTTGTAAATTTGCAAAAGTAAACAACTGTTTAATCAATTCGTTTTCAATTTAATGTGGCTTCAATAAAATGTGATTAGCATTTCAAATTTTTATTGCCATTCTTTTAGCGGATATGCATGCAATAAAATACTTTGAATGGGCAACAAATGTACGGTGTCATTTAAATTTCTTACTTGGGGTTAATTTATTTTCATCTATTTTGAGAAGATTCTTCTGAAATAAACATCTCCATGATAAACTTGTGTACATATTGAGATTTCGCATGCCTTCAGCGTCCAAACTGAATAATGTATGTTCGAGTATGCCAGTATCCGATTTTTCACCACCAACTCAATATATACTCGTACAAGTACTTGAGAATTTTCCTTCTCGCAAACAACTTGTCACAGCGAAATTAATTTCAGTGTTGAAAATGAAAAGCGCAAACTTTACACAATGGCATTAGCAACTTTTGTGTTTGTTAATTTTTTAATCCCTCCTCTCTCTTTCTTTCGTTCCTTTATCTCCAGTGACCTATGGCATTTTTTGAAATAACGAAATTTGTCGGCTTTCGCTTAAAAGCTTTCGCTCTGGTAACATCAACATCTAATATTGAGATGATAGATTTAACATTTTCTCTTGAATTTTTTCCGCTTTTCGCTGAGATGGGGAAAACAACCAGAAGAAAATAAATGCAAACGTGCGTTGTTTCTTCTTTTTTTCTATGTACTAATGTTTGTATGTTAGGGCGTTATGTAAAGTGCGTTCAACGTTTGAAAATGAAAAATTTAAATTCAAGTCCATACCCTTCAGGCGTTTTGCAAGCAATAAAAGGTATGAGAGAAAATATTCACACAACGTTTTCTTACATTACAGAAAAACTCGAGCCTTGCTTGACTCGTTTAGCTCCGCGAAGTACATTCGCTTTTCTTTATTTTTTCCAACCGAGTTTTTTTCTTCTTCTTAATAACAGCTTGAGGGATGTTGCGAGTTTTCTTTTCCGCACGAGAAAATGGTGGAGCGAAATGGTCCTTGACATGTGACGACGGAGCACCAATAAAGACATCATTTTGAGGCCGTGGCTATGATTTAATGGAAATGCTGTAAAGCTGATAAATGGTGGAAAATTTATCTTTTGAATTATTTAGTACAATTACTTTAAAGTATCATTTTGGGAAGATTTGACGAGGTTTTGAGTTGTTTCAAGACTTCGAGCAAGTTAAAATTAAGGTGTAAGGTTATTTTTGAATGAATGAATGAAGTTGATTATTTGACTTTTATTGGAAGCTTGAGGAAATGTTGATTTTATCGAAATAAATTGTTCAGAAGTATAAGGTTTAATTTGGTAAAGTCCCTCAAGAGTATTTTATTTATGGTAGAATTTCTTATAAAATGAAGTCTCCATTGTATGGAAAGTTAGGATGAGGAATATTCGAGTTTGAGACGGGGAGATATTTTAAAGGTTTAACTTTGGGCTCCAGCGTATCTTTGATGTGTTTTCCTATCCATTTTGACAGCAATTCACACAAACCACTATGTTGAGAATACTTTGCTGATCCACAATATAATCTTAAATTTAAGAATGTCTTTTAAAAGTAAACGAAAGTACTTTTGAAAAAAATGTAGCTCCTTAGTTTTCTAAATTAGCACAATTTTAAGGTTTGCATCAAAACATTCTTAACTTCAAAGTGGCAATAAAATCGTAAAAATATAAGCCAAACCATGGTGTACATTCATACACGTTTTCAAACGCAATCCAGAGTGGATTTTATTGCCAATCGCCGGATAAATATGCTTTTATATGAATCAACGCTCAGCTATACTTAAATAAATTGAATAAATAAATTTGCACAACCCTTAATTCACAAAAGAGTTCGAATATAGCAACATGTCTGTGAGCCTGTCCCTCAGTGTGTCAAGTCAAGGTTTATCGACGACTGCAAAAATTATACTCATTAAATTTTATATATATATATGGCTAAATTATATTATACATTTCTGCCTACAGAATCATATGCAGTCTCATGAAATTCATGATCAGATAAATTTGTAAGTTATGCGTGTATTCAGAAAAGTTCATGTTCGGTCTAACAACAAATATCTTAGCATTCAACCTTGTTAATGATGGTATAATTTACAAATTTCAAATTTGCCCCCAATCAAATTGTATCATCCTCATCATCTATGCCCTGACAGCCCAGGCTGGGACTTGGGCTCCAGGATTTATAACCTCTAATCATAATGGTTTTGTCACCTGCTCCGCCTGTTGATCACTTCCAAGGACCTACTGTCAGCTTCTAACGTATCATCCCATCGAGTCCCCGGACTTTCGGCTGGACGTCTTAAATGTGCTCTACATTTTAATGTTCTTTTGGGAAGCTGATTTTATTCCATTCTTTCTACATGGCCTGCTCATTGCAGTTTTCGTAACATAACGCAAGTAGATATAGGTGGATCATCAAAAAGTTCATGAACTCATGATTACATGTTCCAGTGCAATATTAAAGAGCATTGAGGCAAGTTGACGCACATCAATATTAATTTCCAGCAGTTTTCGAGCACCTGCTTCACTGAAAATATTTGGTCCGTTATAGATCGTCCACTTTGAAAGCGTTCGTGATACTCTTCTATAATATTTTCAAAGTATGGCTTTAATTTTCTATTTAGGGTTTTGGAGAGCACTACATAAGACAGTGGAGCAATGCTTCCATCATTCTCACACCTTTACTTGTTCCTCTTTTTGTGCGCAGGATATACTATACTTTTTCGCCAGTTCTCTGGTAACTGCTCATCTGATCATATTTCGCATATTAGCCGATGGAGAAAGGTAATTAAATGAAGGCTCCTGTTCTGGAGCAGTTTTGCTGGTATTTTGTCTATTTTAGGAGCCTTATTTTTTCTGATATCCCATAATGACGCCTGTACTTCGCCTTTGGTTGGTGGCGAGACTGGGAGCCATTGTTGAAGATGCTGTGAATAGCCTTTGGAAATATTGTAGCGATCTTTTTAGGTCTTTGTCAAAATTTTTTTTACCAAGACCTAGTAGTTTCGCGACCTGTCTGTATGTCTGTTCGTCCATCCGTCCGTCTGTCTGTGCGTCACAGCAAGTTTCCTCAGAAACTATAGAAGCTAGAAAGCCCAAACTTTGTAAAAAGTTTAGAAGTGGTTGTCTCTCAGTATTATTTTTTTCTGATTTTCATGAAAATTTGAGGAATCGTGTTTAACTTGAAGATGTTCAATCGGCTGAGTATTCAAGAAAATTATTGAAGCTGGACGGAAATGGCAGCTTCGTGTGCTTCTGAAAGAAACTTTGCATCTTTTGCATAAATTTGAACGATTCTTATCCAAGTATCGGCTGAATAATTGAAGTCATCTTCTGAGAGGAGCACTCTCCTGCTTACAAAATTTTTTTTAAAATTAGATTAGGTTACCTATGATTGCTACTTGTGCACTTTCACAAAGTCTTGTTTGTGGATTGAAGCCGTCTCTTAGTTGTTTAATAGAGGCATTTACTGACCTGACACTATGCATGGTCATGTTATCGTTTATCTATTGCATCTTGGTGTTGATTGTCAGTCCTTTCTTCTTTTGGACAATTTTTTAAGCTTGCCATCGGAGGGTAAATTGTTCTTCTTTATCTCGAATCGGTAACTGGATGTATTCTTCGTGCACTTGATTCCTATTTTACCCATTTTCTGGCATTTTTTATTATACCAGTTGTGTCTAGATTTTTTGGCTGGTGCCCCAAGGTCTCTTCACTTGCTTCTGTTACCGCATCTTTTACTGTCTTCCACATGGTTTTGATATCATTATTACCATCTCTTGCCTGCGGGAATATTTTGATGCGATTTTCCAGCATTGACTTGTCTGGGGACATAACTAAGCTATCATTTGGCTTGTGTATCTGATACCTTGAGACAGCTCTTGAAGATGTGGTATCGGAAATTGACACAAGGGAATTTCAAAAATGCTGGTCGTCGATCTGATTGAATGTGAGACCTCCCACGTTCTTTTATGGATGCCTTGACGTGCGAAATATGTGGAGCTTACTGTGTAGCTTCTACTAGTGGTGAAGTCTATCAGGTGAAGTTGATTATTGCTGGTCTCTGCATGGAGTTTTTCCCTTCGGTTGTTGCTCTACGTACTTTTTCTTGGCCGATTTCCGCACTGAAGTCACTCAGAACAATTTTAATGTCGTTTGATGGCAACGCATCAACAGTGCATTCCAGGGTGCTGTAAAATTCGTCCTCGATTGCCTCTTCCTCGTCTATGGTGGGCACGTGATAGTTGACCTGCCAGGCATTAAGGATTCTGGTCTTGATACAAATTGCACAGAGCCTCTCTTCAACGGGCTTGGGGCTGTGAAAATATACTTAAATGTGCTATCAACAATGGAAACCGTGGTCTTCTTTGTAGTTTTCGCTTTTAAACGTGGTTTGCGTTTGCATGTCAAATGAGTTTTTGCCATGCCATTTGGTTTCTTGCACTGCAAGAATTTTAGATTCTATATTCATACATTTCATCCTGAAGTTTTTACGTTTCAAGTTCCAAAAGAATAGTCCTTCATGTGCTACGATAGTTGTTCCCATATACCCAGTCCGGCGTTTTCAGCACTTCGACTTAGTTGGTTTTTGGTATGCAAGTGATACTTTATTTCCCACATACCCACCAGCTAATTGGCTAGAGTACCATCTACCCACTAGCTGAGGACACGTCCAATAGGGGGCCAAAAGTCACATACGGAAATAAAATTGTATACATATTCATAAATACAATAACTGGTATTAAATGGTGTTTCGATAGTTAATATAAAGTTCCTATAATCTGAAAGTTTCATAAAAATGGAACTGTTTTCATGGAAAGTACAGATATTTGAATATTCTACGATTATAATGACAACACTTAGTTTTTCTATGACATAAAGTGCTTATCAAACGTAAAAATACTCTTCTGATCTAACTTTTCCAACATTTTTATATAAAATTGAAAGAATGTATGTCACAGGCTGAAATTCTCATAACTCGAATGAATCATGGAATACAAAAACATGAAACTGGAATGAAATCGGGTATAAAAATGTACTAAAATGCCCGACGCTCATTTGTTGCTTCCCTGTGAGTTTTACTCTCTGTATTGCTTACAATTTGGCCGTCCTGCATACTGGACGTGTTACTTACAACTCGGCCATTCTGCATTCATGACGTGATTTGATTTTTTCGGTGTCGTCTGTTGACTCATAACTGTCCTTGACATCGGCATTGTCATCAACACTGGGTAGTACGCTCCAGGGTTTAAGCCTTATTGAAGTGTTGACAAACGAATATCATCGTTGCAAACGCGTTTCGTCAAATAAGTCTTCCGCCACATAGTGGTCGTTGCCAAGAAGCTTCGTAACCAAAAATGGCCCTGGTGCTTCGGTTTGAGTTTGCACGACTGACTAGTACTAGGCGGCACGGTATCTAGGAGCGCCAGGTCACCCTCGTTGAACTGTGTTGGCATGCCTTTTGTCGAAGCGCAGCCTAGCTTTAATCGTTCGACATTAATAGGTTGTGCTGCTTTCTGTCTGATTAGCTCAAATTCAGATTCAGTAGAGTTGTCATCTTGTAAAGCCAGCATGATTTTATCCTTTAGTACGGCTTGAAACCCTACAGTAGCTCATATGGTGTACGTCCAGTAGTCTTGCCCTACATCATATTGAACGTCCACTGAGTTGCCTTCAACTGTACATCCCAACGTTGCTCTTGGTCTGTCCTTATCTGCAATATGATCAGCAAAGTTCTGTTTGCGCCTTCCACTCGACCTTTGAACCACGAAGCCTTTACTGCCATGAGAATATGCTTTATTCCAGACTTGTCCCAGTTTTTTTGAAACACTTTTGACAAATCTGCTGAAAAACCAGCCCATTTAACCGCGGTTATGTGCATTGCGTCCTACTAAGCGGAAGCAGTTCCTTTGAGGCACGTAAATGTAGCTAACATAAGACACTTTTTGTCCCAGCTATAAGCCATTCACGCAACATTCATGCGATCAACAAACTCTTCAGCCGCGATTGACAGTCCACGGCTCAGGTTGAACTCCAGCAAAGTTGTCGCAATTCCGTTCACCAAGTATATGGGACGAAAATTGAATCTCCAGGCACTTTCACTGTAACAATCGTTAAAATCGTCTGATTGAAACTGGCGCGACTTGTTGGCAGATGAATGCACTTGCATGCATCCTATAGGCCCTGCAGACTGTAAGCCTTACACTGCTACAACCTTTCAGCGCTACATTGACTAAGCTCTACGATGCCTGAGTTTTCGCTATTCGTACATTGACGATATATTGGTTGCTTCTAAGATACATGAAAAGCACTGCAAGCATTTGAAAACCATACTGGACAGCCTTCGTGACCATGGCTGATCTATAAACTTAGAAAAATGTACGTTAAGGAGATGCACAGTCAAATATTTTGGCTATCTAATCGAGTAGCAAGGTATAAGACTACTTGTAAGATTGAAACGATCCACGAATAGGTTGAAGTCACAAGGAGCCATATATGGCGACTACGGTGAGTGATTGTTGGTTAAAATGCGATTTCTAGTCAAAAAATCATGTCTTTTGAATGTTGAATTCTAAACAATTTTTGGCCATCAGTTAACTTGTGCGGAACGAAACGTGCACAGTCCTTTTGTGAGCCCAAATGATCAATTAAAATGCGATAAATCGATATTTTGGGGATATTCAACTCCGATTCCATAAAATTCAACGATATTTTCGGCTCATTTTTGATAAATCCAGGCACAGTTTCGATGGAATTTTCGGTGATCACTGATTTTGAATGGCCCGTTTGTTCATCGTCATTTATGTCCTCACGACCATCTCTGAAACGTGTAAACCACTCATGAACTCTGGCACAAGATAGACAATCATCGCCATAAACATTTTTCATCAATTCAAATGTTTTGGTTAAACGTTTTACCGATTTCAAAACCAAATTTGATATTAGCTCTTTCTTCGAAACTCGTTTTTATACCGATGACACAAACATACTGTTACTTTAGATGCAATAACTTCACTTCCACAAAACCGAATATCACCAAACTTTCACTGGAAGTCAGGAAGGGATGTAACTTTCAAACGCACTATCTTATTCATAGATGACGCCACCAAAAACATTTTATGAAAAAAAGTCCCGTTTATTTTGGAACGCACCTTGTAGCCGACTATAGGGGGGACCTTCCCTCTTTTAGTGGCACGTACGCTTTGCTGCTAGGGTGTAGGTTTCCTTTGATGCTCTGAAGGTTTGGCCTCACACTCGGCTTGGGTATGGCTCCTGAAAAACTGGCAGTAGCTACTGATGCCACCTTTTTGATTTGGGGAAAATTCCGCTCTCTCACTTCAAGGATCTTAGATACCTTTGAAGTAGGGTCTTGAGTTGGAGACCCTGTTGGCCTCTTTCTCCTTTCTTTGTCTGGCATAAAAACAGCCTCTTCATCACCTTTGCATATACGATAGAACTTCTTCCCTCATCTATTATCATATCACTGAAGCTCTCTGGAACTTGCAGTTAAATCTTGCAACTAGCAAGCAAGTCCAAAATGAGCTCAGTTTTGATATCCCCCCTCCCAAAATTTTCGCCGAAATACTGAAAAAGTTTTTTCATTGTCCGATTGGAACTTGATTTTGTGGTGGAAAGCTCCCCAAATCCACTGCTTTCTCCCATAATCACATATTCCAAAATAGAACTTTGAGTACTGTCGCAGAAAAATAAAGGAACAACGAGTGGCTAAAAAATCAAAAGACAAGCGATTGTATTGAAAAAAAAACCCAAGAAACAGAATAACAATTAACAAAGATAAAGGTAATCATAATAATTTTTTAAAATTTTCAAATATCCTAATTGGAATCTTACGCCTTCTGCTCGCTCCTAGCATTCAACATTTTGCTTAAACATTACTTGCTTTTCATCAATCCTTGCGCTCGGAAAATCCTTGTAATCGGTCTTTCGTAGTACTCAACGAATCTCTGTGTGAATAAATCCTTCTGCTCGCCTTCCTTTCCTATAATTCCGTTAAATTCCAAATGAGTGGTTGCTTGTTGCATGTTGTCTCGACTCGGATGTATTTTAGCTTATCTCTGTCCAGTTAACTGCAATAAGTTCTGGCTTTAAACCAGCACGTATCATAACTGGACGGACTTACAGTTCGACCGAAGAACCCTCGAAAAAATCTCGTTGTCGCCAAATGGATTTGAACTATGCACCTTCTATTTACAGAGTGAGTGTTCTAACCACTTACACCAAAAGAGTTGTATAAAAACCAAAAATCGAATGATGCAAGCCATTCAAAATAAAAGAAAATGGGAAAAAAGCGAAAAAGGGTATACGGAATTCGTATTGAAAGTTTTTACTAAGGTTATTAAGAAATTTGCGCAAATGGCTCGGAGACCGTGATATTCGTGAAATCTAGGGTACATTTTGCTTCCTCTTGGACCTCTTGATGCATAAAATGGCTTTTTATTTAATCAAGACCTTTCATTTGATACCCCACTCAACTTACTTAGATTAACAAAAATTTTTAAGACCAAATTCTTTATAATGGGGAGCCCCTTAAAAAATTTGGTAGGACCTAAACTTTTGAGAGACCATCACTTCTGACCTTTTCACAAGGATTGAGTATTTTAGCTTCTGAGGAAACCGGTGGCGAAACTAGTAGGGCCTGGTTAAAAAATTTTTGCAAAGATCTAAAAATGGAAAGTCCAAAATTTCACAAAATTATTACTCTGATGATATTGCCAAGTACTATTCTTCTCCTTCTTCTTTGTAGCCCTACAGCCCCTTTCAGGCCTTTGCATAGAGATAGTTAGAGTATCTCATTGTCATGATCGAATGTATCGGTACTCTACGAGGTGATCTGATCATTATCACGCTTTGGCCGTGTGTCCGTCCACCCAGCTGCGATACGTTCTGATTTTAAACCAGCACGTATCATAACTGAACAGGCTCATAGTCCGTCCGAGGAATCACTCGAACTAAATCTCGTTGACGCCAACGAGACTTGAACCAACGACCTTCGGCTTCGTGCTCAAACGACTAAGCCACGCGGACTATTAGTGTAGTCATATTGGTCATCGTCAATAATATTACATACTATTGTAATAAAACACAAATTTCTCCTTTATTCAAACGTTATGAAAATATTAACGAAAATCCTTTATATTCAAACAAATCGAACTAGCTTTGATGCAAATAGTAATTATTTTCGGGATGGTTAAACAAAGATATCACTACCTAGGCATTACTATCCTGATTGTGAAGCCCCAAAAAAAACCAACAATGGTGTATTTTTTCCACTTTTTATTTCCATTCTTCTTCGGTAGGGAAAATCTGCACTGTCAATATCTTCACGCTCTATATCTTTCTGCCGTGAGAGCAAACCCAATGGCATTATCAATTCCTTGCACGTTCGATGCTCCAATTCATATTATTTATGGTAATGATGTTTGCAATTGAAATTCTCCTGACATGTAATCGATACAAAATTATTATGCATGTATGCAAGACACGAGTCGAAGCGCGCGAAGTACTATCGATATGAGAAATTGTATCTTTCTCGATTTTGTGTGCTTGATGACACCTACACCTCTACGTTCTTTATCAATTTCTCCGAAGCATATATGTAGATGCGTGATAAGGCGTTTCAATTTAATTGACATGCTAGCAACAGTAATGGCATCATGATATGCTATAAGAAGATAAAATTGAATAATTTATTTTATTTTGACTGTAACATTCGCTGTAATTATATTCAAATTTTTATTCAACAAAAATGTCTGAGCTATGTCTTTTCGTTTTTGCTTAGTTGCAATTTAAATTATTTACTCTTGGACACGATTTAACGTCATACATGAAAAACAAAGTTTTGAAAGACATTTGCAACTTTAAAAGTAATTCCCAAAATAGATAGTTATACATATATCAAATTTACAATCCACAATTGAAGATTCCAATAATTTTATTACATTTATATTGTTTCATTTGATTCGAAAACAGTTTAATTAATTCAAAAAAAAAAAATCTAAATCGCCCAACCTTAAATATGACAACATCAGAACCGTAACCGAAATGTTAAAAACAATTCTAGAACTACTTCTTACCTAAATAAACAATTCTAAATCAAATCTTATATATTATATGAAACGATGATTATTAATATTACTACTACCAACAAAAAATATGAAATATTAAAAAAAATATAGAGAATTTGAATAAAGTAATAAATGAATAAGAAAAAATAAAGAATCATAAGAAAAAAACCAACAAGTATATGAACTGTACAAGATATTCTAAATACTTTAATGACACAAAACAAAGTGAAGTAAATCATAATAGCAAAAATTGCAACTAAATTATAAATAGAAAAAAAACAACAAAAAAGATTAATTATGGTAAGAAATGTATGAAATTATACACAAAAGTCACAACATATGTGACCTTTGCTTACTTATAAATCGCATTGTCATAGACAAAGACAGAATGTAGCAATCATCTAAATGAAAACCGAAAGAAAAACTAGAACAGTTTTTATTGACTTTTTAAGAAATTGATTCTTCTTTTGTAAACCATAAGGAAAATATTTTAGGATAACAATATTTGCAAAATAAAGCATGAAACAGAAGGAAATCAACTTATATCATGATTATGATTCTTTTTCTAGGCCAACTAAATTTAAATTAGCAAAACAGTAAAAAACAAGGAACTTATTGTAGATCCAATACACTCACATTTCTAAATAGTCTAATAAATGGTTAACCCAGTGTTACTTGTTCAGCTCCTAAAAAAGTTTCAAGAATTTACAGACCCGATTGATGGACTTCCAATAGAAATCGACAAAAAACATCAAGCGATAATGATTGGAACAAATTACATTACTAGCCTCAATAATTCGATATTTTACATTTCCAATTAATGTAAGTATTACAGGAAGTAAAGTGTAATGTAAGAAATATCTAAACGCTTTATCAATACTCTAAAGAAATTAATCGAGTCGAAACCAAAATAAAACGAAAGAGAACGATTTTATAAAAGGAAATTATAATGAACAGGAAATAGAAAAAAATTATAAAATATTGTTCTTTTCACTTCGTTTATTGAGTTGATGGAAACAAATGAAACATTCAATTCGATTAAAGTAGACTTTTACGAAAGAACGTACAAATTAGAAATGTTCTCTCAATACACAGTTAGGCTGCAAATAGTGGCTTTGTGAATATTTTCTGTTCAGCTGGGATTTTCAGTTTTTCATTGCTCAACATATTTACGAGTCAATTTATGTGCAATCAGGACGTATGTCTTGATATTTTTTGAATTAGTCAAAGTGAAATTCTATGCAACGCTTTAAAAATACCAATTTCGAATTTATTGTATTCTTTTTTTCTCAGAATAATTTTAATGTGATACACATGTACTAAACAAATCGAGAATAAAATTTTAAAAATAAACTTTTAGCAGAAGTCATAAATAGAATAAAAGTGTTTTTAATTTTTATTGAAAAAAATTATAGGTAAGTATTGACACACACTTATCGGATTGTTAAAAAAGAAATTTAGCGGATCAGTAGAGCGTACACCTAATTAACGTACTCATTTGATTGGGAATTTGGTTATTGAAACGTAAATTCGTATAATTGTTACGATCTATGGCCTGTAATTTGTTCTGAGTGAGTTGAACTATCAACAATAAGTGAATTTCATGAATTAATACAGTGGCGGATTCAGAGATTTTTTCATTTTGGGTGTAAGCGTATTGCGACAAAATGAAGTTAACTTACCAAAAGAAGAGTGATAAATATAGATGAAAACACCATGTTGTTCTGGAAAGTAAAAATTAATAAAACGACCTTGTTGACGTATTTGTTCTACTATTTACATATCTATACACGTTATTGTTACTTTCAGTTTAAGTATTTTGCTGACTTGAAATGTTCAAGAAATCAATTGGCTCAATGAACAAACTGATGCGTTTGGCGCTTATGAACATGCTGACACGCGTACTCGTGCGAAGGTCAATCATCGCAAAGTTTGTTATTTATTTATTTATTCATTGCTATTTTACAGATATAATCCAATTACAAAAATAGTAATAATAGTGAAAGATAGAGAGACATAGAAAACATATAAAAGAAAAAAACATATAAGAGACGATAAAGGAAACACTCATCCAGATAAATATGGCGGTGTTCTAAAGAAGGAATACCAAGGATAGACAAACGAACATGAAATTCTCGTAAACTTACGCTGAACAGATTTGATCGAGGATTTAAGGTAAACGAAATGAGGAGACCAGACTGGGGAGCAGTATTCAAGGATAGAACGAACTAAACTTACAAATAAATTAATACAAGAAAAGGGATCAGAAAATATGATGGAGTGACGTAAATTAAATCCAGATACACGTGATGCTCTGGAAACAATATCATAGACGTGAAGACCGAATTTTAGTTTGGAATCAAAGGTGACTCCAAGATCTTTGATATGAGTCACGGTGCTAAGACGTTTATTTTTTATGAAGAAATGACTAATGAATGGATAAGGTTTGGAGAAAAAGGGTACATGTTTACATTTAGAAACGTTAAGAGGAAGCTGATTAGATTGACACCAAAGGTCCAAGGAATTTAGATCAGCTTGCAGTATGTCAAGGTCATTTTGAGAGGATACGACCTTGAATAATTTCACATCGTCTGCATAAAGAATGCAGGAGGAGTTAATGACTGAAGGCAGATCATTGATAAAGATGACAAATAAAAGCGGACTGAGAATGGACCCTTGGGGAACGTCGCTAGACGGGACAAAAGGAGAAGAGGTAAAACCATTGAAAGTAACATGACATATTCGATCCGAAAGGTAGGAGGAGAGCCACTTGAACAAATTGCCAACGACACCAAGTGCATGAAATTTTTTTGAGCAAAATATAGTGATTGAACGAATCAAAGGCCTTAGAAAAATCAAGATACAGGGTTTCTACCTGAAATCGATTCTCAAAGGATCCAGCAACAACCGTAGTAAATTCCATAAGGTTGGTCATAGTAGAACAACCTTTGATTAAACCACGCTGTTCAGGAATCAGCTTATCCTCCACAGCCACAAGCAGTTTGGAGTAAACAGGCAGATCATTGATAAAGATGACAAATAAAAGCGGACCGAGAATGGACCCTTGGGGAACGTCGCTAGACGGGACAAAAGGAGTAGAGGTAAAACCATTGAAAGTAACATGACACACTGAACCAAAAACGTTCATTATATTGATGAAAAACTACATCTAACCAATGAATTTTTCATTATTATTGGTCCAATGAATGCGTTCATTGTCTCAATGAATTGAAAATCATAGCTTGATGATTCGAATCATCGATTTATGAAAATTTCATTGATGTCGAAAAGTAATGATTTTTTCACTATGTCAATGAAAAAAATCATCAAAATTGATCTGTGATGTAATTATCGAATTCATCGAATTCATGAATAATTTCATTCAGTCAATGAACTTGTGCATTCAGTTGATGAATAATGATCGCTGAGACGAATGATAATATCCATCAAAAGAATGCACTTTTCCATCAATATCAATTACTCAAGTCATTGGATCCTGAATTGTTTGTTGCTAGAATAACATTTTTTTCAAATACATGCCAATCATCGCAATTCTTATCGGCACTATTTTTGTGTGCTTGCGTCGCATTTCACCTCAAACTATAGCAACCTCACTCATATATCAATCCCAGCTTATTTTACACACAAAAAAAAAACTATCGAAAAATTTGTTAGAGTTATTTTATTCACAATAAAATTTTTATTTAATTTCAGTAAGTGAATGATTCTTGCGAATCCTTCATCGTATATTTTGTGACGCTGGCCTTCCCAGTATGGTCCTTGCGCACAATTTTTTGTGTTGGTACAAGATACCCATGCAAACACCACAAAATTTGCATTGCATAGTTATCTGTGAATATAAAACAAGAAGTATTAACCACATGTGGACACTGAGTATATCTTCATAAAAAATCGTTAAAATGCAAAATGGGCAACAAACATGTTCGATCCCATCATAAACAATAAACTATATGACATTTTTTGGAAGAGAATTAGTGAGATTTAGTTTAAATAAGCCAGAGAACGCTTCAGTCAAGGGAGATTTGTAACCAACCTAGTTAACGCAAAAGATTTGAATTAATCTATTCTTAATTCCTATAGTTAAATAATGAAAAAATACCGATAGCTTGTTTCGTAAATCCAGTTTAAATGAAGTTATTTTGCTATTTAAAAATGTCCACCCAATTATGAAATCTAATTGAGACTCTTGCAAATTAATGACGAAAAATTCAAAAATCATAATCTTGTTGTTGTTGCTCTTGAAACCATTAAGACCTAATTCTGCTTTTTTTTACAGATAGATGGGCAGAGGAATGGATGGACAAATCAAAGTTGTTTTTTAAAATTATTTTAAAAATCAGAAAAACTATCTACCTTGTTCAGTAGCGTCATCTTTGATGGATACAAGTATTTTCTTCAGGCCTTTGTCACTGCTGAGAAATCTTTATCAATCTGAAATGTAGAAGAAATAAGTAAGCTTCGATTATCAAATTAAAAAAACCTGGTATCTTTTAAATGAAAAATGGACAAATCATTGTGATTATAAATACAACTTACCAAACGATATCCTGTTGGTTTTTTGTATTCAGGCCATTTGCGCAAAATATCTTTCAAAGATATTGCTTCGTTGATCTAGTGAAGACGATATTGCGTACAAGCTTGCCAACAAGCATCAAATTCTTCTGCCGACAAGTTATCAAATTTCAAACTACGAATGCACTGCTCAGCATCCGCTTCCGGGGCTAAGAAGCATAAAGTTACAAGTGAACTGTCCCTTGAAGGTCAAAAACTTACCAAACACTTTCGTTGTGATGTTGTTCTCATTTGATGATTCAATCTTCTTTGGGAACTGATGTCTGGATCGGCTTTTCAGATTGCAGTATTTAACATAAATTTTACCCCGTTTACGCAGCCTATAATATTCTAGTTTTTCGGATGGAAAACGATCAATTATTTCGTTTCAAGTTTGTAACTAGTTGCAATCGACATATGAATGTCATTTTCGTCGAAATAATTAGCAATAAGATTTATAAGGAGCAACCGGTGGTCGTCCAAAAAAATTGAGTTGTCTTCGTATAACTTATACAATAGTTGCGCTCTTTTGCTGTCATTCAAAATTGTTGATAAACAAACATAACATCGATCATTCATTTCTGGTGAGCTGCATTCTTTCAACGTATATGGTGATGACCGACAAGACCTTACAGCACTGAATGATTTGAAACTTGCAGCAGGAGAAAATTGAGCCGAATAGTCTTCATATTGATTATCTTGTGAATAAAGTGGAATATTGATTCCTTTGCGCCATATATTCAAATGATGTTCAAAGAGAATAACTTCCCTCATTGGGTACTTTTCGAGCACTGGTCTTATGTGATGTGGCTGCATAATCTTTAAAATTTCGACATCAATTTTTTGGGCTGAAATATTTAAAAATATGTTTGTAAGATGAAATTAGTTTGGTTTTTCAGTATGCTATAATTACAGATGCTTACCAGTCAATCTTTCAAATAAGTGCTCGAGATTCCAACTTTTCAAAAGAACCTTTAAGTCATTATTAGCAGACTTTTCCGAGTAATTGCTAGTAGATTGAACTGGTTCTTATGTCGCTAAATTGATTTGATTTTCCAAAAATATTACAGCTGAAGAAGAGTGTAGCCCATACTCAGTCGGCAAGTTCTCACCTGAACTTATAGCTACATCTTGTTGAAAGTTCATGATGGAATAATCGATGTCAATGCTGTCATTTGTGTTCATCTGTGTTGAACCATCCATTTATGAAAATATTTTGAAACTAAAAAAACCAAACGGTTTACAGCTATGTGAAACATACAAAACAGCACACAGAATATAAAAGGAGAAACTTATGGAACATAATATTCTTTCACGCGAATCATAGATTTGCCCAGAGCCGTCTTTATAAGATTTAATGGTGGTCCCACGATTTGGTCTAAACTAAAAATGGTGAACTCTCCAAGTGAGGCAGGGTCAACTTCAAAAGCCAAAACATGTGGATCATAGTGAATATTTCGCAACTCTTGTGTAAATAGGCAATAGTTTTCATCTGATTGAATAATGTTGATTATCATAAAAATTGCATGATCTACAGTGGCTCACAGCTTATTTGATGCAGTAACATTTTCAAAGCTAAAAGCACTATAACTTCTGTATTAGAAAAGGTATTGAAAAAATTTAAACTGCAATAAATTAAATAAAAGCCCTTTTTTAAAAATAAATTTATTTCAACAATTGATTCTTAAATAACTAAATAACAAAAACAAAACTAAAGGCAAAATTTTCTGTCACAGCTTAATTGATGCAGTCCACGTTTTCCTTAAATTTATCCATGTAGAGGATTTCCAGTTCAACACTAATATTTCGTATGGTTTCCTTTTTGGTTCAAGACAGCTTTGAGTCTATTTGGAACAGATTCAACCAGCTTTCCTGTCATTTCTGGCGTTATTTTACTCCATTCTTCTAAAAGAGCTTTCTTTAAATCAATTTTGTTGTAAATTGCGTGGTTACGAATTTTTTCCTCCAGAAAAGCCCATAAATTCTCAATTACATTTAAGTCGGGTGACTGTGCCGGGGGAGCCATCAAGTGAGGTCAATTCCAAATAAGCCAAGATTGCACGATTTCTGACTTATGTTTAGGGTCATTATCTTGGTAGAATCTGAATTCACGCCGGATTCCGAGTTCGTCAGCACTTTACAGGAGATTTTCCTTTAGGATATTACTGTACATGATCTTGTCCATGTTTCCTTCAATAAAGGCTAGCTTCCCAACTCCGGCTGCTGACATACAGGCCCAAACCATTACGCTGCCACCGCCGTGCTTAACAGTCTCATGTAAATTTGCTTTTTTAAGCTCTGTATTTGGCTTTCTCCAAACGTACGCCATTCCATCTGAGCCAAATATGTTGAATTTGGACTCATCAGCGAAAACACGGTTTTCCAAAAGTCCAAATCCTTTGAAATATGCTCCGTAGCAAAGTTCAGGCGGCTTTGTCGATTTTTGATACTGATGAACGGCTTCTTTCGTGCAACTCGGCCATTAAAATTATGCTTTCTTAGCACACGACGTATGGTTTCAGCACTGCATTCTTTACCAATTCCAGTAAACACTTCGTTCGCCAATTTAGGAGCTGATAACTTAGGGTTTTGCATTATTTTCCGGACGATCCACCGTTCATCAGACTCATTCAAAATTTTATTTGGTGCATTTCTACCCTTGTTTTCCAACCTTTTTTCATTGGTAAACCTTTCAATCACATGCTGAACTGTTGATGAACTTAAATTGACAACTTCGCTGATTTTGCGATGAGATTCACCATTTCTAAAATGATGAATGACTAATTCCCGCTGTTCAAGTGTTGTCTTACGGCCCATTTTAAATATTACACAATTTATCCACTTTTAAACTATCAAGGTCAAATAACTTTTTTAAAAATAAAATAAGAAACGCACTAAGTACAATATATCCAAAAAAAATCCGGTGAAAATCGTGCACTTTTAATGCTAGGATACAAAGAACTAACTGCATCAAATAAGCTGTGAGCTATCCTATGCAAATGATTTTGCTTCATTACTGCCAACGGGACATTTGAAACATTTTTTCTTACTTTCTTTTGTGCTTCGAATTTCAGTTATAGTAACTGTAAAATCTGCATCAAAATATTTGTAAATTTTTATTTATCTGCATAAGGACAACAGTTTGTTTAATATTTATTGAAGTGCATCAAATAAGCTGTGAGCCACTGTATGTGTTTCCTTGCCACGTAATAACCTTTTTTGAAGGTTTTTTTTTTAAATATTTGCATTTACTAAAATATTTTATTTTTGCTACATCAATGTTCAATTTGCTTTTAATAAGGTTTTGTAAATTACAATCAATTTCATCCTTTTTATTGACATGAAATTTTCTATCGGAGCTCGATTGATTCATAATTTGACTAGCAAGTTTCAATTGAAATTTCTTAGCTAAAGTGAGGCATATTAACTTGCGTGAGGTTGTGACATGTGAATAAAGCTTATATTCTTTGTGTTTTGCTTCAAACTGAAAGCACCAAAACTTTCTTAATGGTCCACATTGTTGTATAATTCGATGATAGTGCGTCAATATATGAAATTTTGGCTTTAGAGTATCGTGGAATAGTTGAATATACTTTTTATTGTGCCATTCAATTTTTTTCTGCAATGCATTTACTGACTCCCTAGTAACTTCAAAACATAGAACTAGATCAATTATGTCTATTAAATTGATAAGAAAACTCCACACTTCATCATCTTCAGGAACAATATCTCCAATCATTAGTGGTAAATAAATGACAAAAGTTAACATTTCTTTTGCAGACATCTTTAAATGCCGTTTGTTTAAATGGGATGGCAATATCTCGTTCGAAATGTTATCTATTTCAATTGGTCCATATTCAAAGGATTGCTTTCGTCTATTTAAGGTTTGCAATGTAAAATATCCCATTGTTTGAGTTAAATACAATATTATATGACATAAATCATAATGGCATATACCTTCAAATATGTCGCGCATAACATCCACGCTGAAATTTTCAAGAACATGAAATGAACGTATTTTATTAAAGCAGCATGAGTCCACAATGCCAGTTTTTTCGGGGATCTTTGCAATGGCGTCTATGGCATAGTTTACTTCATCACGTAAGTTTTCTGGATTTTCAATACAAAGTATTTGCCATTCACTCTTTTCAACCTTACAAAATCGGCAAAATTTGCCAGCGAAAGATTTTCTAAAATTTAACAAAGAGTTGAGTCCTAAATTATCTCCTAAAATCAGTGCTAAAATGAAGTGAACATTTCGAGGTGCAGCATTGGCCACTTTAATTTCAATTCCATTCTCTTCAAGATTTATAAGTTCACTCACTAATGGTTGTAAGCATTTATCGTTCCCATACATTTTAAGATCCTTTGATTTTATGACGGCAGCTAAATATATATCATTTTGTGCAAAGCCTAATGGCATACATGGAAATGAATAATAAAAGTTGCACACTGAATGGATTGTCGCATGCGACCCTAGTGCATTATTCAGCTCTAAATCATCTGCATACAGGAAAAATGGAATTAAAATTTTATTCGGATATAACGAACTTTTTTTCTTCCACAATTCGCCTTGAGCAAAATTCGTAAAGCGAGCATCTGTTTTCAAATATGTCATGTAATCTAGCATTTTGTCAAGTAAGTTATCATTCTCAAATGTCATTTGGAACTGCCTTCGCAATGGCAATAATGCACCTTTTACAATTTTATCCTTGTAAATCAATTTTCCTGCTTCGTGAGTCACATCAACATCCTCATGAATTATGAACTCTTTAATATCGTTTGCATATCCATTTTTTTTCAAGCATTGGTATAAACGATAATCAGTGGTGCAATCTTTAAAAGGATTTTTACAATTAGAAATTATACTTGTTACTTCATTCAACAAAGAAGCATTTTTTTGTAGTCTATTATGGCTGAAACGATCAAATATGTCTAACAGTGGTTTTAGAACCAATTTTAATATATCATCTTGAATTTGCGCAACATCTTTTCTTGTAAAGTTATTATTTTCATGAAGAGTCAATGAAAACTTTAAGCAATTATCGTGAAATGACTTTATGTCGGTTTCTAAATCGAAATTGTGTTCTGTTTCATTTTGGTTTGAATTGGGCTGTGTTTCGAAACTGACAATTTCATGCAAATTTTCTATTTGACACGTATGAGTCTCAATTTCGTTGTTCACCAAAGCTGATTTTACCACACTGGAATGAGGATGTTTGTTACGAATGTGCTTTTTATGCGAAGTTAGACTTTTGAATAGCTGGGAACATGAACGTATAAAACATCTGTAGGTGCTGTTTGTGGTTAACGCGTGCTTTTTTTTCAAATGATGCACCAATAAATCAACGCCATCAAATTCATTTTTGCAAATAAAACATTGCATTTCCGAAGAAAACTTTTCCACAACCGGCAGAGTACAAAATAACCTGCAAAATAGTTTGGTTGCTAAAATTTAACATATGCATTATGTGTTGGGCGCCAAACACACAGCTCGCAGTCTAATGGTCAGAGTTCCGAGTTCTTTGTAATATACATGCCGCAAGAATGCCGCGCTCCACTTCATATAATAGGGAAGAGCTTTGACCTCAGAACACTAGACCGCTAGCAATGTGTTCGGTGCCTCAAAGCTCAAGCTAGTATTTAACTGGCAGATAATTTGCAACTAGGATTCAACGAATTTCTAACATTCAAAAAGCACAATTCTGGTCAAAGATGAGAAAACCGTAAATTTAAATTTTTTCAAAACAGTTTTATTCCACGTGTTTAGCACTATTCGATAATAGCAAAAAGTTGCTCGTTGCTTTCTTTAAAATTTAGCGTAAAAGACCGTGGCATTCTACGAGTACAATAAATCCAAAAACTACGAAATCAAAAGATGACAAAACCGTATAACTTCACTTCTTATTAAAATCTCTAAGTTCACATATCTGGATGATTGTGCTACTACCACAGACTTTTGTTTTAAATTTAATGGAAAAATTCAAGATTTTAAAATAGTACATATAAGTTCACACACACACATGAACACACACTCACCTGATAATTTTTTAAATCCGTTGACTCGAACGCGTCCTATCTAGAACTGATGAAAAACTAATATTGTACAACTAAGAACTAACTTTAATGCCCCATTCTCACCAAAATCGATGATCTCGATCATCAAAGAAATTAATTTTCCATTGATTCCATGCAACCTATCATAAAATTTTCTTGGACTGCTATTTCCAATTCGTTTCGATGTATCGTTTCATCGAAAAAATGAAATTTCACATGAATTTTACCAATGGAATTGATGAAATGTGTTAATCAAGTAATGAAAAAAGTCATCAATTTGCGAATTTAAGCATTTTTCTTTGGGAAAAATTGAATGATTTGCAATTTATAATTTCAATGAACCAAAGCATTAAATGGGTTCATTAAAATGAAAATTTGATGATAACATGCATCAAAGAGGTGATATTCTTCATTGATCCAATGAATTTGAGTTAATAAATTCAATTCATTGATTTTGAGCAGGATATTTTTTTCAGTGCATATTCGATCCGAAAGGTAGGAGAAGAGCCACTTGAACAAATTGCCAACGACACCAAGTGCATGAATTTTTTTTTGAGCAAAATATGGTGATTGTACGAATCAAAGGCCTTAGAAAAATCAAGATACAGGGTTTCTACCTGAAATCGATTCTCAAAGGATCCAGCAACAACCGTAGTAAATTCCATAAGGTTGGTCATAGTAGAACGACCTTTGATTAAACCACGCTGTTCAGGAATCAGCTTATCCTCCACAGCCGCAAGCAGTTTGGAGTAAACAATACGTTCCAGTAATTTGGAAAAACAACACAATAAAGAGATGGGGCGATAATTTGAAACCAAAGAGGCGTCACCTTTCTTAAAAATAGGGAGGAGGAAAGCTCTTTTCCAGTTAGAAGGGAATAGGCCAGTGGATAAGTGTAGTGAATTATAAGTTTCAAAAGTCCGTAAAGGACTGCAGCGATGTTCTGCTGCCTCGGCAGAAGAAGATGGAGATATCTGCCGAGAATGCCCTCGTCTGGGGACGCGTGAATGCGCTGGCAGGCCAGCATTGCGGTGTCGTGGGGCGGGTTCATTTCCCCAGCACAAGGACTCACTACAAAAAATTTCGCACTCACGAATTTCTTGTGGTGAAACTAAAACGAGGCGACCGAAGTCGCAAAAAGTGTAGGTAATTACACCGAGAGAAAAAGGACTTGGTCCGAGACCAAGTAGAACATGTAAAAAGAGGCGGACTTAGGGTAACTTTGTCGTTTCGCACTCACAAATTTCTTGTGGTCAAACTAAAACGAGGCGACCGAAGTCGCAAAAAGTGTAGGTAATGACACCGAGAGAAAAAGGACTTGTTCCGAGAACAAGTGGAACATGTAAAAAGGGGCGGACTTAGGGTAACTTCATGGCCCACAAATGAGAGAAGGGCAACCGGGTGGTGATGGGGCCCCTTCGCACCCACCCAACTGGACTTAAATCCATATTTGTTGCAGTGGCCAGGTATTCCTCTTCTGAGTGGAAAACTCATACAACTCGACTTGTATAAGCTCTCCCATCAGAAGAAGAGTACCCCGGTGACCAATTTATGCCATAGAATTATGCAATTCGATTGCATAACTCTATGTCATAAAAAGGCACTCTGCTTGGGCCACTCAACCCGCGACGTCACCTGAAACAAAAGAAGGATTAAAGAGTACCCGGCGGCTGGCTCATGCTTTGACGTGGAAGCCTGCCACCGTACCGGGCCCTATACCCGGTTAGAATTGGAAGAAAGGAAAGACCGAAGGGTAGGTATTAATTCGTTTTTTTATTTTTTTGTCATATATATATATATATATATATATATATATATATATATATATATATATATATATATATATATATATACATATATATATATATAATTATTTTTACGGTTTGTTCTCATTAAAGTTGCCTTTCTCGAGTTCTTTTTCTTGTTAAAGTAATTGCTTAAATACAACGATTAGAGATTAAAGATCAACTTCTCTCGCATTTTTTGTTCTGAATGTACTCGTATGTATTAAAAACCAAGTCTCTTCTCTCTTGGATGTTAAACGATTATACTCGTATGCTAAATATTGATTTCTATTCACATCAAGTGCAAATGTTATATACAAATATCAGCTTGCTCAATGCGTATGCGATCTTGCTCTAGCGTTTCGGATGTTATTGTCGTACATTAAATATTGGATGCATAAAAATTTGATCGCTATTTAATGTCAGAGGACCTCAATATTTTTTTTCTTTTATGAACATCTTTTTTTTAGGGTTTTGTACTAAAATACAAAACCCTATTGCAATCACGACCTGTGTCTGTCTGTCCGTCTGTCCGTCCGTCCGTCCGTCCGTCCGTCTGTATGTCACAGCACTTTTTCTCCGAAACTATAAAGGCTACAGCCTTGAAACTTTGTGGAAAGGTCAGAAGTGGTGACCTCTTCAAAGTTCAAGGGTGAAAAATTTTTTTAAAGGGGTTCAAGGGGGGTCTCCCCATATAGGGAGGTGACCCCTAAAAAAAAATTTTTCACCATTGGTAGTCGAGTAGCATGTCATTGAAAAGGTCTTAATAAGATCTTTTCAAAACAAGTCTTAAAATTGCCTTATGAGTACCGAGGGGGGCAGGGGAAGGGGAAATGTACGAACTTTTCGCGTACCCCCCCCCCCCCTCGCGATTGGACACCTTCCATCCGAAAAATCTGAAAAAAATCACAAATGTAGGCCTTGATGAGTACAACAACAACAAATACATGAGAAGTCGAAATTCACTCAACTTTGTTAGTAATAGTATGATTTATCGATTTTATGTTTTCTTGAATAAAATCCAAACGGTACCCTTAAATTCAATAAAACTTTGCAAACAGATGACTTTTTATAGGATTGATCTCTTCTGAAAGTTTCATTAAGATCGAATAGTACTTAGCAAAGTTATAGCGATTTGAATTTTCCTGTATTACTATGGAACAATATGCCCTGTATTAGTATGGAAACATATGGCTATGGAGCCATATGCGCTTTTTACCGACTTAGACACTACAGCTTTGCTAGGATTTGCATGAAAATTGCAGGAATGATAGTTATCATGAAGATGAGTACATACAATTGAAACAAGTCGAAGAGGCAGGAGAGAGCTCCTAGCAAAAGGGCTTTGTAACCATTCTAGGATTCGAAAAAATAGGCCATGAATCGATGATTACAGTACAGATAAGTGACCCCTGGAAAAAAATTTCATGAAAGGTAGCCGAAATGAGTATCAACTGAAAGTTCTCTATGAGAGCTTTTCAAAACAGTTCTTAAACTGACCGTTTTTGCTTCAGTGGGGGCACAGGGGGGAAATACATGAAAAATGTGTTTCCTACCTCGCGAATGGACACCCGTGATCTAAAAAATCTGAAAAAATTATCAAGGGAGATATTTATGGGTATAACTCTAACAAATACCTCAGAAGTCAAAACTCTTTCAACTTTGTTAATAATAGTATGATCCTCGAATTTCACATTTTCTCCAATAAAATCGTCGTTGACATGTTTCTTGATTTTATTCGTAGCTGGTTACTGCATTTTGTATGTTGAGTACAAAACCCTTCTGACATGAGCATAGGTCTGTCTACTCAACTTGTTTTTTATTTAATTGATTACAAGAACTACCTAAAGCCGTAATTTTTACTCTTGTGTAATATGTTTTTTTTTTTTTTTTAATAATTTAGATATTTCTTAATTTATTTCTAAGTGTCGTAGAGCATTTTTAAACGAAAGAGTAAAATTTTCATAAATATTTTTTTTTTATTTATTTAAATGATTCAAGTAGAAATATTTTTATAAATTCCTTTTTTTTTAAAAATGGAAAAACATGCAAAAAAAAGATTTGATAAAAATGGAAAAACATGCAAAGAAAAATTTGATAAGAAAGGGTACTTACCCAGACCTCCTCCTACGAGCGTTCGTGTTCGGGGCGGGTAAGGGCTTGAGACTATTTTGGCAATTATTAATTTTTTTTAAAAATTTAGATCTCTACTGATCTGTTGCTGCGGTCAGCAAATCTTCTCCGACACGTTTTACGTATAATTAAGACAACAAATTAGTTAAAGTGTTCTATGTGAACTAAAATTTACGTTGATTGAAAAGTAACTGGTTGCTGTTCCGAACTCCGCTTTGCACCGATTTGGTTTCCGATACTTGAGTTGCTTCCGATATTTGCATGAATTTGCCTCAATGCTTTTTCCGATTGTCGAGGACCAGAGGATGATACGAAAGATACATAGGCGAATAGATTCGCGCTTCCAAACTCGATATCTCGCACTTTGCTGCCCACACGGAAGAGTGATTTTCATCGATGGGAAATTGAATGGGAACGAGAGAAAATTTATCGAGAGATGACTGGAGCAACTAGATTTATGCACGAAATTCACTATTATTCTCGTTACAATTGTGAAATCTGCGGCACTGAACTTTGGGATTATGTTTTACTGCTGCAGATCTTACAGATACTTTCCGCTAAAACTTCTGAAGATTCACCGAGAGAATATGTGAATGGCGTGCACTGCTTACGTCGCGACTTCTTAGTTTTCACATGAATTTCGACTATCTCGAATTATTCGGCAAATTACTTGGCATAGGAAATAATTACAAATCCTAAAATATATTAAATGGCGGGTTACGGCTTTTTTAATGGCGACGACACACACGCACACACGGGAAGTCAACCAGACTTTTTGATCCCATATATTCCGACGGCTTTCCGACCACCCAACGGGTTTTATTAAAGAGATATTCTTGTCCACAAGGTTTGAAACGTTCGCACAAAATAATACATGGGAAATCCGCGCTTATAACATTTCACAAGATTTGTTTAAGACGGGCCAAATGATAATTCTCCGCGGATACGACCACCTCACCCAAAGCTGCCGCCGGACTCCTCAAAATCTCTTGGCGACAGCACCAGCAACACAAACCGGTCTCACTCCCGCTACTGCCACTGCTGTTGCTCGTACCGTTCACGATGGCAGTCTCTTCTTCACCATCCTTTCTCACTTGTTTTCATCTCGCTTGCGACTCGTTACAACGAAATGAAGAGGATGTTCAAGAATGCTAAAATTGATTACTATGCGTGGGTGCGGGAAGTGAAAGTTGTATGCATCGGTTGCCCTGTAGTATCTGATGCAGTTTTAACGAGAATGTTTGGATGGACTATTACACAGTCTCGTACAAGTATTGCATGACTCGAAGGTGTTGTATGAGTCGGATGCGTTGCATGAGTCGGATGCGTAGGCTGCGCAGTATGTGTAGTATGGGTTAAGTGTGTTGGATGCGTTTCGAAGCTTTACCATTTGAATGGGATTTTGTGTTGCTTGATTGCTGGATTTATGTGAGGGTAAATGTTCGTACGTATTGAACGAATGCTGAATGCAGTTTGTTTTGCTATGAGACAAAATGTTGTTTTTAATACGTTTATTATTTCTCTTTCTTTTTTTCACAATTAATTGTAGTAATAATTTGTTTCTCTCTTTTTTTATTGTTTTTATTCAAATAATGATAAGTATCTTTCAAGGAACACATATCATTTTTGGAATATGAAATCATGTTTATTTTTTGGTGTTCTCCCTTTTGACTAGGTTTTTGATTTCGTACCATATTGAGGATATGCTGGGATTTAGGATTGGTGTAAAACATGTTAAATATAAATGTGCATTTTGGTTTTTGTAGCCTTCAACGCCGGGAATTTTCAGCAACGTGTCGCATACGTCTTTGATGTAAGGAAATTTTTCACCGGTATGTTTGCAATAATCATTACGGATATCCTCTATTGTCGCTCCATCCTTAGCTCGCGAAGTGTTAATACTGCGAATAATTGCATCAAACGGAATTTGATCGTCTGATAAATTATTTGCAGAGTTTTTGGACGTAGGCTACAATCGGCCACAATAGTCATTTTTTTTAATTCTAAATAATTAAAACACTGGAACACGAAACAGTGAACTACACAGAATGAAAGACGATTTCATTATGTTAGAGAGAGGTACAGATTATTCTATTTTTATTCAAAACTCTCGCAATTCATTGTACTATACTGTTCAAAGGATTGTATAGTGATGAGCATATTGTTTAGAGGATTGAATTTCATGAACCTGGTTCTTGAATTCCCCTCTAAATTGTATAACAGCCGATTATTTTGCCAGTCCCATATTTTCACGTGTTTTCCATTAGAATAAGCAACAAAATCATGTAACGGATGGAAGCATATCGAAGGAATGATGTTGCCGAATTCGGTTTGATTTCCATAGAACTCTTGCACGCTGGTTTTTGAACCTTACCTGCTCGATTACTACATAGCTCATATTGAAAAGTAAAGCTAAAGGAACAGATAAAGTGGATGATAAAGATTTAACGAAGAAATTAGGAACGCCATCAGAACCAGCACCAACAGAAACATCAAGAGTATTGATAAGATTTTCAATTTCTACAGAAGAACAAGTGATAGAGGAAATAGTGGGTTGATGAAAAGCAGGGAAGGTTGAACTTTTTGCAGACGTGGTAGATAGATTGAAAAGTGAAGAAAAATAATTACAGAAAAGTTCGCACATTTCCTGAGGAGATGACGCGAGCTGCCCATTTAATGTTAATGAGGAGGGATTTTTAGTCGACGAATTAAGAGAACGGATGTACTTCCAAAATGGCTTGGATTGGTTAGAGTTAAGCGAAGACTCGATACTCCTGAAGTAAGAAGCTTTTGCCAAGTTTACTTCCCTTTTTGCAGCAGATCTAAACTGAGTACAGTTTACACGATCCTCAGAAGACCTGGTACGTAGAAAGATACGACGAGCCCGATCCTTTTCTTTCAGGGCACAAATCACATTGTGATTCAACCAGGGTGTACCATGGGAGTCACGAGCACAGGTAAAGGGAGTTGCTGCTGATGTGACAGAGTTGAGGAAGTCATAAAATTTCTCACAGGCGTCATTTGAATCAAGACCATGAAAGAAGGTATTCCAATTAACAGCGGATAAAGAATTAGAAATTAGGGAGTAATTTGCCTTGTAGAAGTTAAATTGCTTTTTTCTCGATATACGCTTTGGATTGGTTCGATCAAGTGACACTTCATACCAAAGCGGAGGGTGATGAGGATCGAGGGGGACATACGGAAAAAGAACAGGAGAATGCTTCAGAGAGGAAGAATCTAGGTTGCTAAGGACTAAATCCAGGAAGCGATCATTAATATTGGATAAATTATTAAATTGAGAGAAAGAACATAAACACATAAAGGAAGAAATTAAGAGCGAGACTTTTGAGGGACCTGAAACATGATTTCCAACCCAGGACAGAGAGGAAAGATTAAAGTCACCACACAGTATAATAGGGTAGCTAGAAAAACGAGTCAAATAATATGAGAAAAATTCAGAAAAGAAAGTGTCGTAGACAGAATATGAAGAACTACAAGGAATATATACACAAGCCACGAGGAGAGGACGAGCAGGTGAAAAAGATATCTTAGCGACAACGCATTCAACAGGAGGTGAAAAGTGAAGATCAGAGAGAGGAATGCCAGATAGGGAATTATGGTAGGCAATAAGAACACCGCCACCATCCCTCTTATTTGATCTTGCCTTATTAAAAAATGGTTGGAAAAAATCTCAGCGTCATGAAAACTGTCACTTAGCCACGTTTCTGTGAGGCAGATTATTTTATCACAGGAGAGAAAGCATGATAAAGAGAGATCCTTCAGCTTAGATCTTAGACCACGTACATTTTGTTAATAAATGAAAAATGAATTCTGCTTAGTGATAAAGTTAGGCTGATTAAAGGAAGAATGACTAGAAGCTAATGTTGTTGAAGTTTTGGTTTGAATGTTCGAAAATTTCTTTTGGAGTTCGAAGCAAAAGGCTTGTTGATGTTTGTCGCTGATGGAAATGCTGACATGACATCCAATATGCCGATACGAGTGTCTGATGTTGGGTAAAGGTGATTTGGGTTTGTGAACTTGCAGAAAATGTAGGGGGTGGATTTGCAAATTGTAGAACATGACGAGCATACATGGGATTGACGTATAGTTTTGGATGTATCTTGCACATTACCGACCGCCATGAACCGTCCGAGGTTCTTAGTTCTTAGGGTTTGTTGACATTTTGTACCACGGAGTCCTTTGCTGTTTTAGTGTTATTTGGACTTTTTTGCTGATGTAATAGTCAAGGTTATTAAGACAGACAAGCTGATGTTTGTTCCGTGGTGACCAATGGTTGACGCAGAGGTGGTTTGGTTGTCTTCAATGATTTTCTGTTCTTGTTGCATGTATGTTTCAAAGGATTCCTCGGGTTTAATGATCTTTGGCGCTGAAAGATTAGGAATGTTTAGTTGGCTTATTGTCTGATGGAGGACAGGTGGAAATATGTACACGGAAAGGTTCCGCGGAGCAGCTTTCTAAGAGGTGGTAAACAGAGAATTTTCGACTCTAAGACTGTAGTCTTAGAGTCAGAAATTGATGTTTGTTCCGTGGTGACCAATGGTTAACGCAGAGGTGGTTTAGTTGTCTTCAATGATGTTCTGTTCTTGTTGTATGTATGTTTCAAAGGATTCCTCGGGCTTAATGATCGTTGGCGCTGAAAGATTAGGAATGATTTGTTGGCTTATTGTCTGATGGAGGACAGGTGGAAGTATGTACACGGAAAGTTTCCGTGGAGCAGCTTTCTAAGAGGTGGTAAACAGAGAATTTTCGTCTCTAAGACTACAGTCCTGGGAAAGTCTTATTATTCCAATATCATTAAGAATTACATTTTTGCGATCATCTTGACAAAAAGCTTTTGCTGGGGTTGCTGATGGCGTCGTAAACATCCAGGTATTTGGGTCGTGCAGCTGCTTCCAGACTATACTCTTTACTCTGAAAGTGTGTACTGCATACGGGTCTTTGCCGAATACCTTGTGTATCTCATTGATTACGGAATTTGACTTTGAATTGACATCGTGGAGTATACTGATGTCCACTAGGTAATGATCGGCTGCGATCCTGCGGAGGTCATCGCCAGAAGCTTCAAAATACTGCTGCAAGTTGTAGTTCACGCCCAAAATCACTGATGGTATGTCAAATGTTTGGAATGTATTGTTCCCGATGCATTCTGGAACTGGTGTGGCTTTTATCAAGTTGTATGGGTGGTTGTCGATAATAGAAAGGAATGATAGTAAAATGATACTAGTATCATCAGAATTGATTCGAATGGGTTCGATTGCCTGATATAAGATTTGCATGTGAGCTGGAAGCAGCGTTTGTGTATGGTTGATATCTTGAAGAGCATCATTTGTTCTGATGCATTCCCAGATGCTTGTTAGTGAAGCAAGGGTAGAAAGTAAACTAGAATACTTCTGGTGAACTTCTTGCAGGTAGTTCTCTGCTCGCTGATACGTAGCTAAAAGGTAAATGCTGATTTTATTATAATCGATGGTTTTGTACCAACGGCCTAGTTCATTGATTTGTTCTATACCTCTTTGCAGCTGAGCTTGAAATCGTTTAAGCTAGGTATCGATTCTACCTGAGGTACTGTTGAGGGTTTTCACTGCCTTTAGCATGAGCTTTTCCTGACTGTTCATGGAACGCATGTTTTTCCTTTGATTCTCATATAAACTGTTGATGTCCTTGTAGACATCGTCGTTCACACGGAAAACAGCTGTCAATAGAGTTCCGAGCGCACCTCTTTGCATTCTGTTATGCAACAACTTTAAAGTAAGCATTTTATGGGCAATTTCTTCCTTGAGCTCTTCCAAATGGTGGACTAATTCAAAACTGCCGATTTCAGTCGAGATACTAGAACTAGATTGGCACAGCCCACAGAATTTCGCTACGACCGCTTCTATGTTATTTTGATCGTATTGAAAATTAGTCCCGGGTAATAGCAGTTGTACTTTCAACGCTCCTATGTGAATTTGTGCGGCTCCGAGGTGCTCAATGTAAAACCCAGTCGTAAGTAGTGTGATATTAACGTCACAATTCATTTCTGGAAATACACAGAAAACTACTAGGAGGGAGTATAGTAATTTAGATGCTACTCCTGTAGTTTGTACCTTTTTTGGGGTGGGGTTTGCAGATTCGGCTTTGGATTTTTTTGCATAGTTCGATAGATACCCTGACCATGTATTTCTAATAGGCGCGATTTTGGTTCGTTTCCCTTCGTTTCCCTAAAGGCGTAGCTGATTGAGGCAGTTGTTTAGATTGTTCTGTAGGAGGCTCCGGTATTGTGTTAGTAAACGGCAGACGGCAAATCTTTGCTATAGGGCGTCTAGTGACTCGACCGTGAAGCTTGACGGACACAACGCGAACAATACTATCTGATCCAGGATATATGCCTGTCACTCTCGCGTGAGGCCAATGCGTAGATGGAAAGTTGTCAGTTTATACGAGAACATGAACTCCAACCTAGAAGTTGGGTCGGATCGTCATCCATTTTGGCCTTTGTTATAGTCGGCTAAGATGTTCGGGCTTTCACCGATTCCAGAAATGTTGCTCAATTCGTTAAACTGATTCCCATTCAGCGTTAATGGATTTATTTGATGGGATGGATGTTATCGTCAAGAAATGCCCAGGAGTAATTGCTGCACGGTCGTTGGGGTCGCTGCTTAACTCACATAAGGGCCTCGAGTTGAGGCAGGCCTCTATTTGTGCTAAAGGGGTGTATAACCCTTCGATTGTTAATAATTTTTGACCGACTGTCCTTATCAAGTGTCGTTTCATCGATTTTATTTCAGCTTCCCAGAGTCCACCAAAGTGTTGGCTGCCAGGAAGAATGAGTTTCCAGTGGATTGTCTCATCAACAAGAAGTTCCTCACAGTTCTTCGTGATTTTCTTGAATGCCTGCTTTAACTGCTTTTCGCTGCCTAGGAAATTTGTCCCGCAGTCGCTGTATATGATGTGGCATTTGCCTCTTCGGGTGATAAATCGTCGGATTATCGTGATGCATGCCGGTGTCGATAGTTCGCTAACGGCTTCCAGGGGGAAGGCCCTGGTTGCCAGGCAGACGGAGACAGCAATGTACGCTTTGGTTGTTTTACTTACACGTCTACCATTCCATTTAATGGTTATCAGCCTGGCGTAATCCAGTCCTGTCTGGGCAAAGGGTTTCTGGGCGGAGAAAGTTGACCCATTAACTGATTTCCTGGACGTGCTATGAATTTAAAGCAAGTAAAATAATCCCTCAGTATGCAATCAACGAAAGATTACGCATTGAGAATCCCTTGTTGTTGTCGTACGACTGCCAAAACCAGTTGCATTCCTCCGTGTAACGTTGTCAAGTGGTGCTGCTCCACAATCAATTTTGCGATTGAGTCACGAGAAATAATTGCGGGATGCTTGGTGCCCTCATTGATTGCTGCATGTTGCAATCTTCCTCCAACCCTGAGAATTCCATGGGCGTCAACCCATAGGCTTAGTGTCTTAATGTTGCTGCTGTTGGATATTGCGTTCTTATTGCGTATAGTATGTAATTCTTGTGGGAAGGCGTGTAGTTGAGATAGCTGTATGCACTTAATTTTCGCTTCTTGTAGCTCTTCCAAGGCTAAAGAACCTGTCCGTTTGTGGGTTAAATGAGATGTGTTATAAGTGAATCGACGTACATAAGCCATAAGTTTAAGGAGTTTTGGAAGCGACGAGTATCTCCCGAATATTTCTGGCTCCAGAGTAGGTTCAGTTGCAACTGTCGTTACGGAACGTGTTTCATCCGTAACAACTTCCTGTTCAACTGCTGTCAGGGTTAAAATTTTCATTGTAAGAATTACTGGATGCCAAATTGGCTCTTTCCACTATAGAGATGAGTGAAGTATTTGTTCCGGACGGATTCCTCTTGAAGCCAGATCAGCTGGATTTTCATACATAGAGACGTGATACCAATCATAAGGCACTGACTTGCCACAAACACCTTCCAAGTTACCGCAGTTTTTTGAATCTAGGCCTTGGCAACTTTTGAGTCGGTCTAAAAGTATGATTTAATATTACATGCTTGTCTTACCTGTTTTATTGTTTCTAACAGGGAAACAGCAATTCCGAGCTCAAGCCTCGGTATTGAAATCTTTTTTAATGGTGCAACTCTGGATTTTGCGCTAATCAAGCGACTAGATATGCACCCTTTTGCGTTCAATACTCGTAAGTAAATTGCAGCTTCGTAAGCTGCATTAGAGGCATCAAAAACCCCATGGTTGCGTTGCTTGTGCAGTTATTCCATCTAGGAATGCGAAGTTTCTCAAGAACTAGTAGTTCCTTGCGTGAACCTTCCAATCCTTTGCTGTGGTTGGAGGTCATCCCATCATAGTTTAAGCAGCCATAATTTCTGCGTGGTAACTTTTCCTGTGATTATGCATGGTTGTAGCCAATCCAATGAATCAAATAGTCTTGCCACTTCAGAGAATATAGAACGCTTTGTTAGCTTTTGTTCTTCTGTAAGCCGGACTTGGAATGAAAAAATATCTTGTACAGGATGCCATTGTAGTCCAAGCGTTTTAATTTTAATTTAATTGTCTAATGGTTTCTGATTTTCTCGATCTTCCTCTGGAATAGCTTCTAAAAGGTCTTGGTGATTAGCTGACCATTTTCCAAGATGAAAACCTCCTTGGCGCAGCACTACTCTAAGTTCAGCTTGCAAGTGTTTTCAGTGAGCTAAATCATCAGAGCCAGTCAAAACATTATCGAAATAAAAATCCTGGAGGATCGTTTTAGTAGTTTGTCGGTTGGTGACACCTTCATCAATTGCCAGTTCCTGAAGAATCCGTATTGCTAAAAATGGTGCGCGGGCTGTACCGTATGTCACTTTGTTTAATCTTTAGTGACCGATTGGGTCTTTATTAGAAAACCTCCACAATACGCGCTGGTAGTTGCGATCGCTGTCATGAACTCATATTTGCCTATACATTTTTGCAATGTCGGCAGCAACGACGTATTGGTAATTTCGCCATCTCAGTAGCAGATGAAGCAGATTAGTTTGTATTGTAGGAACAAAATGTAACAAATCATTCACGTCTGCGATGCGTTAAAAACCATACGTAACTTTGTTGTGGAGCTTGTCTCCTTGATGACCTCATGGTGTGCAAGGTAATAGCAATCGGTATCCTGGACTAAATTACCTGTCACTTTTTCCATGTGACCAAGGTTCAAATATTCTTCCATGAATGCATGGTATTCATTTTTCTGCTGCGGATTACTTGAAAGATGCTACTCCAGCTGTCTGAATCTAATATGTGCAATGCGAACAGATTCCTTCAGTTCTTCTCTGTGTTCACGATTAGATTTAAATGGCAACATAACTGTGTGTTCCTTCTAAGTTTCTACTCGTATTTTCAGAGTAGTGTCTTTCAACTTGAGCATCTCTGGCGCTGGTTGTATTGTGGTTGACGGTTCTTCGATCTCCCAAAAACGCCTGAGAGTTTTGTCTAGTTCTTCGGACGCTACGAAAGATAGAGAGCTCTTGTCGGTTTGCATGCTGGCAGTTGATCCAAACAGAACCCATCCAAGTTTTGTGTTTTGTGCGCATGGCTGATCATGTAGGAACCCGTTGTCTATTGAGTTGCCATTGATATCTGCTCCAAGAAGTAGGTCGATGTGGGATAGTCGGTTAAAACTGGGATCTGTTAACTTTAATTTCTTGAATCATGGAAGTAGAGCAACATTGATGCTTATGATGGGTATAAACTGCCGTAATTGTGGGGTTTATTAATGTCGAGAAACTCAAAAGAGTGTCATTCTCCTTATTCTTGATCAATGCTGTAAGTTCTGAACTCCTAATACTCGTACTTCCTATGGTTGTTTTAGAGTGTTTGCGTGTTAGTCCTAATAGTAGGACTGCAGATTCTGTAATGAATGATCTTTGTGAGCCAATATCCTATAATGCTCGTAGCGATATCCTATAATACTCGTAGTGACAGCTAGACCTTCACTATTCTTTACAGTTACGAGTGCTGTAGCAAGCAGTACTTAAGTGTTAAAAAGATGTGCATTATGTGTTCGGGTCTGAATGCTAATTGATATGGATAGAGGTGATTCTGTAGACTTTAACTTATCATCTATAGCGTGTAGTAGAGTATTATAATGGTTGGAGCAGTTTTTACCAGTGTTCTTTGATTTGCATTGCTTCACTGTATGTTTTTTCGATAGACAGTTGAAACATAACTTTTTATTCTTTATGAATTCGCATCGTAAGTCCACGGCTGCCTTCTTGAACCGTTCACATTCAAACAACTGATGGAGATTGGTGCACATAGTGCACCGTAATGTTCCCACTTGTGTAGTGTGCGTAATAACTTTTTTTGGCCGTCTTAGTTCTGAGTATAGGTTTGACAATGTTTATGATTCTGGCATTGTGAATCTTTGGGTAAGAAAAGTTATGAACTTCTTAAACGTTGGCACTTCTATGCGTTCCCTTATTAGCCTTTGTCATTCCGCTCTAGACTCTTTATCGAGTTTGTTGTTAAGAATAAATGCTATGGCGAGGTCAAACCCA
Organism: Odontomyia ornata; assembly: GCA_963969285.1. Lineage (NCBI taxonomy): Eukaryota > Metazoa > Arthropoda > Insecta > Diptera > Stratiomyidae > Odontomyia > Odontomyia ornata. The sequence goes on along the minus strand of OZ017738.1, from coordinate 134,562,770 downwards.
TCGATCTTCAGCGTTTTCAGGCTTGCTATAAGCTGATTGGTGGTGTTCCCTATATCTCCAAGCCCTGTAGCATGGATTGCCTGGTTTAAACCTGCCCTTCGACAACGTTGCATAAGCTCATGCACTAAGATTTTCATATTGTCATATGTTTCACGCAATATTGACCATACAGCATCATAATTTTCGCTCAGTACGTTTGGGTGGCTAATAAGTTTTTCTGCTTCACCCTTAAGACTGCTGCGTAGATACTGCATCCTCGGCACAGAGAGAGCTAGGTTCTCGTGAACCATGCATCTAAATAAGTCACAAAACGCTATCCAAATCCCGTAGTTTCCATCAAATGTTGGAATTTTAATTCGCTTCAACTGTAGGTTGTCACTTGTATTTGCATTTGGTTGTGGCTGTCCTGAAGATCCAGCACGATATTTGTAAATAGCTTCTTTGAAGATCATCTTGTGTTCCAAGACTAGGTCCTCGATAATTGAACTTGCAAACCGCTTAGCCTCTTCTGCAACGTTGAGACTGCGGTGGTATCTACCAAATTGAACCAGCGAACGGCTTAAACTCTTCTGCAACGTTGAATAATACGGCTCGGCCGACCAATGTTCTGGAATGTAAAAGTTAATCAAACGACCTTATTGAAGTATCTTACCAGAACGAATTTATTGTTCTACCATTTACATATTAATACACATTATTGTGACTTTAAGTTTAAGTATTTTGCTGACTTGAAATGTTCAAGAAATTAATTGGCTCGATGAAAAAAATTTGATGATGATTGCAACTCGTGCAAAATTGATGCATTTGGCGCTAATGAACATGCTGACACGCGTACTTGTGCGAAGGTCAATCAAAATAAAGTTTGTTGATGTTTGTCGCTCATGGATATGCTGACATGACATCTAATATGCCGATTCAGGTGTGTGATGTTGGGTAAAGGTGATTTATGTTTATTAACTTGGTGATAATGTAGTGGGCGAATTTGCAAATTGTAGAAGATGATGAGCATACATGGGATTGATGTATAGTTTTGGATATATCTTGCACATATGTGAATGAAGAAAGTAGAAAATTTATTTTGCAGTGCATTTTTTTTTTTATTGTAGAAGAAAATGTAAACTTAGAAAATGTTATGACATCTGTATTTTAAAGAGCAAAAGGGTGGGGGCCAAGTTTTGCAAATCTTCCGATGATCTCTTCAGTACGGATTTCAATGTTATAATGCATGTACAGCAAGGCCAACCCAATCGAGGGGATATTTGGAAGAACAGCCAATGTCAGTTTATCATATTTTTACAGGAGGCATAAAAAACGGTTTACAATACGTACCATAAATTCGTTAGTGGTATAATCGATGTTTCGTTGAAGATACTATTGCATGCAATGGCTTGTAATATATTTTCTGGACTCAATTTTTTAGACAATCGTTTAAACTGAAAATAAATTTTTCACTAAAATCAGAGTATGAAATGAAAGAAAATATTTATTTTTCATAGTGAATGGCTTATATTTTCAACAATACACATATTATCCTTATTCAAATGTTTAATCATCCATCACATCCTTCGCTATTATCATCATCTTCCATTTCTAAATCATCATTAACATGACCATCACCGGCAACTACACTCGGTGCAAATTGAAGGAAGAAATCTCTATTTTCTTGTTTTGTGAGAAACTTACTCAAATGTATAATGTTTGATATTTTCCCGCTAGACATCTTCAGTGGTTCTAAATATAATGGATCAAGTATCAACTCGTCAGGTAGGCGCCGTTTGTTGCAAATTATAAGGTCCTGTGAAATTTTCATTTACCTTGATATTTTTAATGACTATCAGATATTATAATAACACGCAATTTGCAAAGCTGAAGTGCTGGTCTTGGAGTTTACATCGAAAAAGAAATCTTGAGTTACTGATTTTGCTTGGAAGGGGCTGTGGTGTTTTCTGGCAATTCGAACAACGTTTTCTCAATCAGCAGAAACCTCAGGAGAACACAACTGTTTCTTTTTAGCAACGAGTGCAAAGTCTTCATCATTGGGTAGGTATGTTTTACCTCAGATTGGATACATGTGTGTAATTTTTTTGAAAATTTTCAATACATGAACCAAGATATACTGAAAATAAACCATCACATGGTTTTTATTTTGCCCATGGTAACCATCAGTTATTAGCAGAAGTTTATTGCACTGTATATCTCTATTTTTATATAGTGGAGAATCAAAGAAGATACATCGGATATCCCCTTTTTTTATTGTCTCTGGATAAATATATTAGGATGCACTGTCATCTGCTAAGTCATGTATACTGAACGCATAATACCACATTCGTCTGGAATAGAATTTATTACCCGTCTTGATATGAAGCATGGAAAGATTTTGCATATATTCAAAGGATAATACAATGCCAATTGTCTTGCCTTTTCTTTATCTTCTTCTTCTCAGCACTACAGCCCCTATCGGGCCTTCGCTTCCTTCAAGTAGTGCCTCCAACTATCTCGCCCATTGACCGCGTCCTCCAACGATGAGCGATGAGCTGTCTTCGTTGACCGAGTCAGACCATATTTCGTCGGTTTCCCTACTGGTCTACGGCCTTCAGTTCTCCAGACGAATACCTTTTTGGGTATCCGTTGTTTGTCCATACGATTCATGTGGCCACCCCATTGCAGTTTCCGCAGTCTTACAATCGTTGAAACCTCCAGTTCGTCAAAAATTTCATATAGCTCATGGTTGTTTTGAATTTGCCGTTGGTCACCGTCTAGCTTCGCTACGATTATTTGCCTCAGGACCCATTGCTAAAAGGTGTTCAATATCTTTGCAGATGCTTGAGTTAGGGTCCATGTTTTACACCCATAACATAACTAAGGTTATATCACAGATTTGTAAACTTGGAGATTTGTTTTCCTGCATATGCAGCTGGTCTTCAACACCGTCAATACTGAATAAAATATTTTATTTGCGAGCTGTATTTTTCGGCATATTTTGTCTCTTTCAGTATCCGATTTATTTATTTAGGCGCCCAAATACTCATATTTGCTCACATTTTGGATACTCTATTTGCCAAGTGTGATATTTTGTGTATGCGAGGTATTTTCCCTCGACTGCGTCATGAGCTTTGTTTTGTTTTCATTGATCTGTAGCCCTGCTAGTTCGGCTTCGCTGTCGAGTTTCAGGAAGAGTTCTTTGACAGTTTCTAATGACCATGACAAAACGTTGATGTCATCCGCAAAGGCTACGATTTAGCTCGACTTGAATAGTAATGTATCTCGTGTATTGAAAGGTAGCTTCCTTATGACGTACACCAGAGCCAAATTGAATAGCGATGGGGCCAGGGCATCTCCCTGCTTTAGTACAATATTTGTGTCAAAGGCATCGGTGAGTTGGTTATTGATGCGGACTTGGGAGGTTAGTGACTAATTTGGCTGAGATGCCATAGCAAAGCATTATTTGGTACCGTAAGATACGATCAATACTGTCGTATGCTTGATTATAGTCAACGAAAATTTGGTGTAAGTCTATGTTGAACTGATTATGCAAGTACCTGCTTGATAGTGAGCAATTGGTCAATTGTCACTCTACATGCTCTAAAACTACCTAGATACTCCCCAATAATATTGTTGGCATATGATCCGATTTTATTTTCTAAGATTTAAAAAAATATTTTGTACGCCGTACAATGTAGTGATATGCCACTATAATTTTCGCACTGTAGCTTTTCAGCTTTTTTCTGGACAGAGAATGTAATTGATTTTTATTGTCAAACGTGCTGGGTGACTTTGTGCATAGCTTTATGAGCACTACTGCCACTATATTTGATGAGCTCCACTGGAATCTCATCGATACCTGGTGCTTTATTATTCTTTTAGGCTTTGATGATGGAACAAACTTCATCCAGAGTTGGTGGAGCTAATGGAAGCTCTTCGCAGACAACTATAGGCTCCGATAATATGAAGCTGGGTGGAAGATTAAGGAGGTTCTTAAAATATGATGCCTATCTTTCCATAATCTCGGTTTCATCAGCGATTATGTTGCCGATGTTATCACGACAAAGGGTGGTTTTGGGCTGATAACAACCGTTCAGTAACTGGTTTAAAATCAATAATGTATGATTTGAACTCTCTATCCACAATGATGTTGCGAGTGGACATATAGACATGCTCGGATATATTCCCGCTTCATAACTGCAATAGTAGCGAGCAAACAACACCTATGTACTCGCACTTCGCCAATGAAAATCAGCCATGGAAACACATGCGCATGTAAATAAGCGAGCAGTTAAGTAAACATGAACGAACGGGGTGCTTCGAAGAGAGGTAAGCGGAAAGGAAAACCGAAAGTTCCGGCATAAACACTCTTTCGCTCAATGTCCCCAGTTTCGCTATTTTACCTCAAGAGATCTTGGGAAAGCCGAAAGCTTAAACTGAAAGCACTCTTTCGAAGTCGAAAGCTTACGCGAAAAACAGTCTTTCGCTCAATTTCCCCAGTTTCGCATATTCACCAGCCGAGCAAGCGAGACGAAGCGGGGAGGAAAAACTTTCGTGGAACGAGAGCGCACGTGTTCGGCTACTCAGCACCTTTAAAGAGAATTTAGGTTGAAAGCTCACGAAAAAATGGTATTTAATGTTCTTGGGCAGTCTTTTACCAGGGAGTTTGTATTCAAATCCAAAAGGGAGCGTGCTGCTACCCATTTATCATTAACAACATCGAAGTATTCGAGTTTAAGTTTGAATTGGTAGTGCTGTCCAGTGTTCAAAGAAATGGTGAGGGGTGAGGTGTTGGCTTGCGCCGCGATCCTCAACCGGCCCTTTGGCGCTTCACGCCGTGTGGCCACCCCGAACCATTAATACGACAAGTTGGTTCCCTCTTCAAGCTGGCTGATATTTAGTGTTTTAAAATTATTTGGAAATTCTAATGTAATGTAAATGTTTTTAGAAAATAACAATAGTACAATAAAAGTAATGCTTTAAAGTGAACTCTTGCCTTTGGTGATTTGGGTTTTGATGGTCAGAGTAGCAGGTAAGTGGTGTTACAGAGAGTCTTTCCCCGGGAGCCTTGATGATGTATATTGGATACACATCAAATGAGCTCCCAGTTCATACCAGTATACATAGGGTATACTGCAAATGAAGTCCATTCTGAGTTCTGTTTTCCCAGCAGGCTTCCCACGTTTGAATATTGTGTGCGATCTCATGTCTTGAATGTCGTTTCCAGTCTAATTCATTTCCTGGATTGCCAGTATTTTTAATTGATATTGGCTGGCCTGTTGTAAAGGGTCTTTAACAGCGCCAGGGTAATTGAGTGATCTGACATTCCAGGGTCCATCACCATTGCCCTTTGATTGTTTGCGAGGTCGTTGCCGTGATTCTAATCCATTCTGAGGCCAATCTGCAGGTTTCAGAATATTTTAAGGTTTTTTTCAGGGACGGTGAGCTAGACCTTCGTCCAACCTTCATTCCGGCAGCATGGTTATTACGTCGATTCCATTTTATTTATAGATAATTTTAAGTGCCCTGAATTTTTTTGCCTTTTTAAGATGCAGGGTTTTTTGAACCCTGGGCGCGGCAGCATAACTTCCTTTTTTCAAAATTCAACAAAAGAAATTTTCAGCGGTACTTGTTTTTTATTTTTTTTTATACTGTTGTTTGACATGTAAAGTTTTATCTCACACGGTTTTAAATATCATATCTGAAAGGTGGCGTCCTCCTTTGTCTATACACTGAGCAAACCGAATTCTGGCGTTTCTCATCACTTTTTCGAGCATAGCGATGGGTATGTTGGCCGTTTCTTCCTGAATGTTGGCCTTCAGGTCTTCCAGGGTCCTTGGGCGATTGGTGTAAGCGCGAGATTTCAAAAAAATCCACAAAAAAAAGTCGCATGGGCTCAAATCGGGGGAGCGCGCTGGCCACTGCAAATCACCCCTGAGGGAGATGAGTCGCTCTGGGAAGTGGTCGCTCAAAACGGCCATTGATGCCCTTGAAGTGTGAGCTGTTGCTCCGTCTTGTTGGAACCACATGTCTTCTAAGTCCATTTCATCAAGTCGTGGCAAAAAAAAATCCTGGAGCATGCTCACATAACGATTGGAATTGACTGTTACTGTCAACTGATTTTCTTCGAAAAACCATGGACCAACAATCCCAACTGATGAAATGGCACACCAAACAGTCACTTTTGGCGAATGCAGAGGCCTCTGATGGAGTTCTCGAGGATTGTTGGCAGCCCAATAGCGCATGTTTTGTTTGTTAACGTATCCATTCAAGTGAAAATGAGCTTCATCACTGTAAAACACAATCGCGTCTTCAGGGACGTTTTCGAGAAGCGCTTCACATGCATTTCTTCGAGAATCGAAGTCGCGTTCGGAGAGTTCCTGCGCAGTTGCTAACTTGTAGGGATGGAAATAAAGGTCATTGTGAAGAATCCGCCGTAAAGAACGATCAGATATCCCAAGGGCAGACGCATGCTTTCGCGCAGAACGCCGCGGAGATCGCAACATTGAAGCTCTTACTGCCTCGATGTTCTCACGTGATCTGACGGGCCGTGGGACTTCATTTCTTCTTCGCGTCACATTTCCGGTATTCCGAAAGGATTTAACCCAGTAAAGAATTGATTTTCGGTCCGGGACACGGCCTAACGGAGCGACGTTGAAGTGACGTCTAAAGGCACGCTGGGTTGCAATCACCGACTTTCCGTTCGAAAAGTACGCTTCAACGGTAAATGCACGCTCCGCACTGTTCCAATGCATGATAGCGACTAACCAAGGGATGAGCAAAACTTTAAAATCACCTCTCTCGAATGAGACTACTAGCGCCGCGCTATAACAGTTAGCACTTTAAGGGCGGGCATTTCAAAAAAGGAAGTTATGCTGCCGCACCCTGTATTAATGAATTCTTTGTTACAACGTTGGTAGCTGATTGGGTCTTCAAATTTAACTCATCCCATATATGTTACAATAAGTATCTGATTGAGGCAATCCAAATTTTATGTTGAAATCGTCAGAAAAGGCATTATAATAAACTTTGTAGGAAACTCGAATCTGCATTTCATCCAAAAAAAGTTCATGCATTTTACGAATAGTTAATGATTCTGGAAAATAAATCATGTTATAATTATACCTAAAAGAGTACTCGTAATGAAACTGCCTGGTGTTGAAAGATTTGATATGGCATTTTTGGAGGAATAGAACAGGTGGATCGGGAAAACTAAAATGGATAATTTCCCACATCTGAAAATAGTGCCTGAATGTCTCCGAAAAAATCGTAGAAACCATGTTTTCTTCGTCAAAGTAGCTCCAAAGTCAGCAGATGTTGTGTGAATGAGTAAGTTTCTAAAATTTAAACTTTTGCTTGAAAACCATTCTGTAGAGTAGGCGCAACGCAAATACAAATTCTTGAAAGTGTCTATTCCTGCACGATATGCCTGGATGTTCATCAATCTACAAGAAGGTAACGAGTGCCAGAACTGGAATGGAATGACTTTTAGGAAATGGAACTCCAAATCTAAATTCACTAAGAGTAAGACGATTGATCAAAGTAAAAATAACAAGTTGGGTAGACAGATCTACGTTCATGTCAGAAGGGTTTTGTACTCAACTTACAAAATGCAGTCACCAGCAATGAATAAAATCAAGTAACATGCCAAAGAGATTTGCTCGTTTAAAAGAAAATGCATTGTTTCTTCATTTTCAAATAAATCAAATCAAAACTGCAGTGTCTGATTCGATGGAAAGTCCATAAAATACCAAAATAGTGCGTTATTGTTGTTGTTATCGTGAAAATTTCAAATGGATATAACTCCCGTGAATTTTATACGAATTCCATCAAGCTTACAGAGTATTAGAATCTTGTGCAAGACTACTCAAAGGCATCCATTCGATTTTATTGGAGAAAATGTGAAATTTGAAGATCAAACTATTATTAGCAAAGTTGGACGAATTTTGGCTTCTAAGGTATTTGTTGTTGTTATACTCATAAATATCTCTGTTGATAATTTTTTCAGATTTTTTAGATCACAATTGCGAGGGTGAAACACATTTATCTTGCATTCCACCCCTGGTCCCCCGCTGAAGCAAAACTGTTAGTTTAAGAACTGTTTTGAAAAGTTCTCATAAAGAACCTTCATTTGATACTCATATCGGTCACCTTTGATGAATTTTTTTTTCGAACTGCCACTCCCCTGTACTGTAACCATCGATTCATGGCCTCTTTTTCGAACCCCAGAATGGTTACAAAGCCCTTTTGATAGGAGCTCTCTCCTGCCTTCTCGACTTGTTTCACCTATGAGTATTAATTATAGGTCCCATCTTTAGTCATTCATTAAATCGGTTGAAGTGTTAAAAGCATGTACCTTAAACGTTGAAGTTGGGAAAAATAACTCAAAATTATTCAATCTTTTTATTTAAAACAACTGCAATTTCGTTTTACGATTACTGACACCACTAGCTGAATCAGATCTCAAAGATATTCATGATACCTATAATTCCTGAAACTTTCATGCGAATCTTGGCAAACCTGTAGTGTCTGAGTCGGTAAAAAGCGCATATTGTTTCATAGCCATATGTTTCCATAGTAATACAGCGCATATTGTTCCATGGTGATACGTGGAAATTCAATTTGCTATAACTTTGTTAAATATCATTTGATCCTTGTGAAATTTTCAGGACATGTCATCTTATTAATAGCCATTTGTGTACTGAATTCAAGGCACCGTTAAGATTTGATTCAAGAAAATGTAAAATCGAGAAATCATGATTTTACTAACAAAGTTGAGTGAATTTTGGCTTCTCATGCATTGTTTGTTGTTGTACTCATAAAGGCCTATATTCGAGATTTTTAGGGTTTTGTACTAAAATACAAAACCCTATTGCAATCACGACCTGTGTCCGTCTGTCCGTCTGTCCGTCCGTCCGTCCGTCCGTCCGTCCGTCCGTCCGTCCGTCTGTATGTCACAGCACTTTTTCTCCGAAACTATAGAGGCTACAGCCATGAAACTTTGTAGAAAGGTCAGAAGTGGTGACCTCTTGAAACTTCAAGGGTGGAAAAATTTTTCAAAGGCGTTTAAGGGGGGTCTCCCCATATAAGGGGGTGACCCCTCAAAAAAAAAAATTTCACCATTGGTAGTCGAGTAGGCTGTCATTGGAAAGGTCTCAATGAGATCTTTTCAAAACAAGTCTTAAAATTGTCTTATAAGTACCGAGGGGGGCAGGAGAAGGGGAAATGTACGAACTTTTCGCGTACCCCCCCCCTCGCGATTGGACACCTTCCATCCGAAAAATCTGAAAAAAATCATGAATGTAGGCCTTAATGAGTACAACAACAACAAATACATGAGAAGTCGAAATTCACTCAACTTTGTTAGTAATAGTATGATTTATCGATTTTGTGTTTTCTTGAATAAAATCTAAACGGTACCCTTAAACTCAATAAAATTTAGCAAAGAGATGACTATTTATAAGATTGATCTTTTCGGAAAGTTTCATAAAGATCGAATTGTATTTACCGAAGTTATAGCGATTTGAATTTTCGTGTATTACTATGGAGCAATATGCCCTGTATTACTATGGAAACATATTGCTATGGAGCCATATGCGCTTTTTACCGACTTTAGACACTACAGCTTTGCTAGAATTTGCATGAAAATTTCAGGAGTGATAGGTATCATGAAGATGAGTACATACAATTGAAACAAGTCGAAGAGGCAGGAGAGAGCTCCTAGCAAAAGGGCTTTGTAACCATTCTAGGATTCGAAAAAATAGGCCATGAATCGATGATTACAGTACAGAGGAGTGGCCCCTGAAAAAAATTTCATGAAAGGTAGCCGATATGAGTATCAACTGAAAGTTCTCTATGAGAGCTTTTCAAAACAGTTCTTAAACTGACAGTTTTTGCTTCAGTGGGAGCACAGGGGGGGGGGGAATTCATCAAAAATGTGTTTCCTCCCTTGCGAATGGACACCAGTGATCTAAAAAATCTGAAAAAAATATCAAAGAAGAAATTTATGGGTATAACTATAACAAATACCTCAGAAGTCAAAATTCGTTCAACTTTGTTAATAATAGTATGATCCTCGAATTTCACATTTTCTCCAATTAAATCGTCTTTGACATGTTTCTTGATTTTATTCGTTGCTGGTTACTGCATTTTGTAAGTTGAGTACAAAACCCTTCTGACATGAGCATAGGTCTGTCTACCCAACTTGTTTCAGATTGTTTGGATGAAAAGTTTCCAATCACGGATTGCTAGAAGTTCGTAAATGTCCCCTTCCCCTGCTCGCCGAGGTATTGATATGGTGATTTTAAGATTTGTTTTGAAAAGATCTCATTGTCCTTTCCAATGACACCCTACTCGACTACCAATGGTGAAAAACAAATGTTAAAGGGTCACCTCGCTATATGGAGACACACCCCTTAAACCACTTTGAAAAAGTTTTTCACCTCAAAACTTTCAAGAAGTCACTACTTCTGACCTTGCCACAACGTTTCATGGCTGTAGCTTCTTTGGTTTTGGAGATAAAGTGCTGCGACATACAGACGGACACAGGTCGTGATTGATATAGGGTTTTGTATTTTAGTCAAAACCCCTAAAAACCATTGAAATGTGAAGTAGTAAAAACTTAAAATCCAAAAGTTTAAAATAGTATAGAGCCTTAAGGATTTGAAGGATAAAACTAAAATATAAAGATAATAAATACCCACATACAAGAAAACAGTGTCGACTTATAATTATCATACATGTAGTCGCCGCTATAAATGGTGACCCCGGAGCAAACAACAGTTAAAACAAGTTACAGGTATTACGAGTACTGTTGAAATCCCCTGTAAATAATCTTATAGTTCATTTTGAGATTCGGAATAGTGCAAGCAAATTTAATCACGAAAATCATAAGTATCGGTGCGAATAATATTCACGCCAAATCGCTTCCTGCATTTGGATTTCCCATTGCTGGCTGTATGCAACAATACAATTGTCGCCGATTTAAGTTAACTTCAATGCAAGTACTGCAAACCAGCACTAACGCAACTTGCAGCCAGGCAACAAACACTTCAAGAGCGTCGTCAAGCCAAGTAAGTATAAGCATTTGCCGATTTCATATTCATCGGGGAGTCTATGCGAAGACCCAAATTGAGAAAGTCGCTCCAAGCCACATTAGCGAAAACGCACTATCATCAATCATCATAAATAACCTAAAAATCTCTTGTGAAGAGTGAATTACGGAAGTCGCTGCAGATACATCGCCAGAGAATTCGTATTCAGAAATGAAACAACAGTATCAACAATAATTGAAGAACACATAATTGATTTTGATATATTAATACTTTTATTCTTGTAGTTTTGATTTTAATTAACTCATAATTTACTAAATTCATTTTCGATAAATATGATTAGACATACACGGTTTTTGAAGTGAAACTTTTTTACTGGGGGGGTAAAAACTTTCAGATGTAACGAAAAAGCAGAACCGTTTACACTCCGGGCGGGCAGCAAACTGTTTTCAGTAGAAGTTTACTCATGCTGCGATATAAATTTCCGAGTAAATTATCGCATTCCGCCCGAGTCCTTATTGGGAATAGTAAGGAAATTTGTTGGGTTGGTTGGTGGTTGCCTAGTATGCATGCATGCATGAAACGAGAATAAATGCAATGTATTAAAGTGGTGACGACGGATGGTCGTTGGTGGGTATTTGGGGACCATGGACGAATGGATGATGGTTTAGTGGTACCTGTGCTTAATCCTGGCATCGATGGCGCCAATGTGCATTGTATTTAAGAAGGGATCATTAATGATCTTTGATGGGTATTTGGGGATCATGGGCGAATGAATGATTCTTCGGTTGTAGCCATACGTGGTCCTAGCATCGATGTTTAACATTGTATATTGAAGTTGCGACGACTGATGGTCATTGCCGGGAGTTTGGGGACTATGGGCGAATCCATGGGGGTTCGGCGGTAGACATGGTTGCTTCAAGGACCAATCCCACTGATGCACAATGCATTGAACTATCGACGACGGATGATGGTTGGTTGGTCGTTGGTGAAAGAATGGTGATGCCTCCGGCTGTGCTTGCTCCCAGCAATGATGCTGATGATGCGCAATGTATTAAAATGGCGACGACGGATGATTGTGGATTGTTAGAGATCATGGGCGAATATATGATAGTTTGGCGGAAGCCGTCCTTGGTCGTAGCGCCCATGCCGCCAATGTGCAATTTATTGAAGTGGCGGCGAAGAATGGTAGTTGGTGTGTGTTTGGGGATCGTGGGCGAATGTATGGTGGTCCTAGTATCAATGTCGCCTATATGCATGTGGCAACGATTGATGGTCATTGCCGGGAATTCGGAGATCATAGAATGATTATATGGCGGTTCAGTAATAGCGGTGCTTGGTCCTAGCACCAATGTGGGTATTTGGGGATCATGGGAGCATGCATGGTGGTTCAGCGGTAGCCGTGCCTCGTCCTAGCATCGATGCCGCCGATGTGCGAGATAATGAAGTGGCGACGACGGATGGTCGTTATTGGGTGTTTGGGGATGATGCGCGAATGCATGGTGGTTAGGCGGTAGCTGCACTTGATCTCAGCACCGATGCCGGCGATGTGCATGTGGCGATGGCGGATGATCATTGCTGGGTATTTGCGGCCATGGGCGAATGCATGGTGGTACGATGGTAGCCATGCTTGGTCCTAGTACCGGCGCCGCGAATGTTCATGTGGCGAAGACGGATGGTCATTGCTGGGAATTCAGGAATCATAGGTGATTACATGGTGCTGCGGTAATAACCGTGCTTGGTCCTAGCACCGATGCCGCCGATGTGTGAATTGGCGACGGAGAATAGTCTTTGCTGGGTATTTGAGGATCATGGGCAAATTCTTGGTGGTTTAGCTGAAGCCATGCTTGGTCCAAGCATCGACGTGCAATATAAAATGCATTGAAGTGATGACATCTTTTTCAAGTCAACGATAAAGAAGATCTGTTCACGGAAAATATTTCGATATATGTTAAGGAAACCGACAGATGTGAGAAGTTTGTGACCTAGAATGCTATCTGTAGAGCTGAATACGAGTATAGTTTTGACAGAATCGATTGAAAATAAATTAAATATAATAAGAACAGAGATAGAATTTATGATTTGCTATCGTGATAGAATTATATCATAGAAGTGTCTAACAACATGAAAAATCTCACAACAATGATGATATTCTTCACAGAAGAGAATAAAATTTACAAAAATAGCACAAAAGTACCGTTAACGGTAAATGTTTGAGTAGTTGAGAGCTGAGTGACTCTTCTTTACTGGGGGGTAAACATTTTCAGATGTAATAAAAGAGCAACACCGTTTACACTCTGGGCAGATAGCAAAGCGACATTTGTGCGACAATCTGCTTTCAGTAAGAATTTATTCATGCTGCGATATAAATTTCCGACAAAATTATCGCATTCCGCCCGAACCCTTATTAGGAATAGTGAGGTAGTTTATTGGACTGACTGTATGTTGCCTAGTACCTATGCATGTTTGGCGGCGGTGGATGGCGGCCATAATATGGAATGTGAGAGAAGACAATGTATGAAGCTCTGGTAGGAGTTCACTTCATTGTTAAGTGCAAGAACTGATCCCGCCAATTTGCAATGAGTACGATTGATGATAGCGGGCCATTGTCAGCTAATGAAAATTAGTTCATGGTCACAACACCGATGCTACCTATGTGAAATGTATAGAAGTGGTAATGACGGATGGTCATTAGTAGGTATTTGGGGATCATGGAGAAATAGATGGTGGTACGGGGGTAACCGTGCTTGGTCCTTGGATCAATGCCGCCTATGTGCATTGTATTGAAGTGGTGATAATGAACGGCCTTTGGTGGGTAGCCCGGAATAATGGGTGAATGCGTGATAATTCGGCAGTAATTGTGCTTGGTCCTACAACCGATGTTACAGTTATGCAATATATTGAAATCGTGATGATGGATGATCGTTGGAGCATGGTGGCCCGACGGTAGCCATGCTTGCTCCTAGGACCTATACCACCGATGTGTACTGCATTGAAGTGACGAGGACGGATGATGCTTGGTTGGTCGTTGGTAATGATTGATGATGGTGGTTCCGCGGTAGACATCTTTGGTCCTTGCACTGATGCCTCCGATGTGCAGGGCATTGAAGTTGCGACGACGGATGATAGTTGGTGGGTAATCATGAGTGAATGAATGGTGTTTCGGCGGTAGCCATGCTTGCTCCTAGCACCAATGCCGCTGATGCGCAATGTATTGAAATTGCGACGACGGATGATAATTTACGGATTGTTAGAAATAATAGGCGAATACATGATGGTTTTGCGATAGCCGTTCTTGGTCCTACCACTGATGCGGCCAATGTACAAAATATTTAAGTGGTAAGGACGAATGTTCGTTAGTGAGTATTTGGGGACCATGGGCGAAGGGATGATGATACGGCAATACCGTGCTTGGTCCTAGCATCGATGCCACTGATGCGTGTAAGTGGTGACGACTGATACTGTTTGGTAGGTATTTGGGGATCATGGGCGAATGCACTGTGGTTTCACGGTAACCGTGCTTCCTCCTAGCACCAATGATACCGATGTGCAATATACTCAAGTGGCGAAGACAAATCGTCGTTGATGGGTATTTGGGGACATGGGTGAATGCATGGTAGTTTCGCGGTAGCCGTGCTTGCTCTTAGCATCGAAACCACTCATTGGCACTGAATTGAAGTAGAGACGACGTTGGATGAGTGTGGGTTATTGGGGATTATGGGCGAATACATGATTGCTCGGCAGTAGCCGTTCTTTATGTTAAGAAAAGTGTTTGAGGATGTTTGATGATCATAAGCAAATGTACGATGGTCTGATGGTCGCCGTTGTTGGCCCTCATACTGATTCCAGCGACATCCAATCAATTGAAGTGGAGACGGTAGCTGATGTTTCGTAGGTGGTTGCTGATTACGAAGACTAGGTAGGTATGTGGTGAGAAAAGTGGTAGAGATGTAGAGTACCTTGCAAAGGATATCGCATAAGATAATTTAATTAAAATTGATGAGATAGTAGACTCATAATTCAGATCGAATTGATTATATGAGCATATTATATTAATATTTAATAAACTGATAATTGAGTATTCTGACCATAATAAATACAACTGTAAAAAATGAGAATAAAAATTATTGTATGCATATGATTCTTTTCGTTAAGATCCTAACATTTAGTCCTAATCAATTTTTTTTTGTAAATACATACAAGCATTTATACATGAATGCATATATATATATATATTTATATATATATATATATATATATATATATATATAATATATATATATATATATATATATATATATATATATATATATATATATATATATATATATATGTATATATATATATATATTATATATATATATATATATATATATATATATATATATATATATATATGTGTGTATATATATGTATATGTATATGTATATATATATGTGTATATATCTATATATATGTATATGTATATATATATACCGAACAGGAAGACGTTTCACTTCTACTGAGTGTGTATTCCACACACATTTTTTTTTATTAGTAGAATGGGTAGCGACAATAAAACTGAATTAGAGAATTTAAATTCGACATCCAACAATACTTCGCTTCAAGTGGAAATTAGTCCAATGAGTGTAAAATTACCTCCATTTTGGATTTCCTCGCCCGCAACATGGTTTGGACTGGCCGAATCACGGTTTGTATTTGCGCGAGTGACTACGTAAACCACGAAATACCATTATGTAATCGCGTCATTATCTCAATATATCGCGGAATTGAAGAATGAAGAAGATCCATATTCAAAATTAAAACCTTTATTGATTGATACGCATTCGATGAGTCTTGAAACACGATGGAAGAAATTAATATCCGAAGAAGAATGGGCGATAGAAAACCATTATATTGCTTCCGGATTCTAAGGAATTTGGCTAGTTCATTGGGAAATGTGGTCGAAGATTTGTTATAGAAGCTTTGGCTCAGTCGTGTTCCAAATAGTTTGAACGTCACGTTGATACCGTTTGATTTACATTTAGATAAAACGTTGGTAGTTGCAGATAAATTATGAAAGGTTCTTCCAACAAATCGCAATGTGGAAGCTAAGCATGTTCCATTACCAAGTTTATCTAGTGAAAACTCAGAAATTTTCCAATTGAAAAGTTTGCAAAAACAAAATTGCGCATTTAGTGAAAAAATCTACAAAATTAATAGATCTAGAACTCAATACAGGTCTCGTAATAGGTGAAAAAGTCGGTCCTTAAGCGGAAAATTTAACAAAAATGGCAAATTCTGCTGGTATTATTTGAAGAAAATGCAACTCGTTGTGTTCAATCATGTGGCTTTACAAAAAAATCTGATTCCAATACCCAAAATGAGAACTCAAAAATCAAATTAAATTCATTGATGAGGCACCCAGCAATGGTAAACGTACTGAAATTTCAAAAAAATCGTGAGTATGGCATCTAAACTAAATAATTACCAATATATCTCTTTTCGATGTGCACCCAGGTATTTCTTTAAAAATCGATCACTGTAATTTTATAGACGTAGGAATAAAAAGAAATATTCGCATTTCCCAACCTTTTTTTTTACAATAAAAATATATTCAAAAATTTGTATCACTCGCTAGCAATATTTAGTAATTTGTAGCAATTCATTTTTAAATTGTTACAACTAAAGTATAGATGAATTCAAAATTAAAATTGGAGTTTTGTTTATTGCTGTTTGATGGCTGAAAAAAAAAAAACAAATTCAATTCAGAGTGATCTAAACCTATTTGTCCCTTTTATGTTGATGGTTTGTTAGCATGAAAAAATGATAACGTAAAGTGTGCAGATCAATATCTTTACACAAAATTCACCAGAGTGTGGACTGAGAGATTCCTAACTCCCATGAATGGTGCAAAATTGACTCATGTGGCTCAATTTAAACTGAAAACCTTGTGACTACGATATAGTTTAGTACATCAAAACATTCAACAGTGAATCTTTTCCCTCATATTTATCAACTGTAACAGACAGCCTATCTAGTGGAACGGTAATTACGCCCATAAGTAGTATGATTTATCAATTTCATATTTTCTTGAATAAAATTGTGAGGATACCTTCTTTGCGATCGCTAGGAAGGCCTCTTACACCCTGAATGTGGGGCTTCTGGGTGTACAAGATGAATACATTACACACTAACACCCCTCCTGTGAACCCGAGAATCCAGCTTAGAACTGTTTGAATCTTGCGCCGTGAGGCGCCTACAAGTTGAGGAACACATCTTCTAGTGAGAAAGGGAGAGAAAGAGGGATTGATGGAAAAATTATCTTCCAGCTGAGCTTGCACAACAACCGTCGGCGCACCATGAACATAATGTCGACCCTCGTAGATTCCTCGTTGCTACGAAAGTTCCATCCAGCACTTAAAGTACAATTTGTCTGGGCGCTTCACCCGGCCGGGAATTGCGGAAGGGACATTCATGTGTGTTCTCATTTAGAGGAGCTCTTCCTGCCTCCCTTGCCTTATGTGTACGTAAACAAAGAGAACCATCATATGATATTTGTGATATTTCAGCTTAAGGGAAATGCGATTTGCGCCAAAGTGAACGATCCACCTTGAGCAGAGCACATAGACTAATAAGCTATTTCACCAGCTGATCGGTCAAATTAAAAGAGAGGGAAAATGTCCAAGTGATACAAGTGATAAACTTGCACAAAGTAGAGAGCGCGATAATTATCGTTTGTTTCCTTTTGAGCTAAAATGCGAAAGCACTCTCAACTTGGGATTAAGCTTTCATGCACAAAATCGATTTGCTGTTATGTTTCCATGTGCGTACACTTAATGAGAGGGGAATCTTTTGCCCATCTGATCGAAATGGTAGCTCATCGTCTTACATTCCATCAAAGTGCCTATGCAGGGAAATATTTGCTCATTCAATCTGTTTCTTACTTTCACCCATGAACGTGTTTGCGAACGATTGTACATACTCAAATTGATCTTTGAAGATTGAAATGTTGTTCTATGTGAACTAGCTTGATAGTTCATACGCTCTGCCTTGGGAGCATATAGCAATCCGCAGTTTTCAGTTGGTAACCGAACGCTTTACGCTCTCTAATGGAGTAAGCAAGCTGTACATTGCGCTATCTCATTCACTTTAAAAGGAACGAAATTGCAGGATAGATACTGTCTGCGCCCAGTTCTAACGTACATACATATATAGCACTAATGAGCACTTTGGCATTGGCTGGCTATAAAGCAAAGGGCCAAAGTTCCCGTTTGTACATAAGATACCGTCTTTGTTGATTCGTAACACCCCAACTACTGAGAGGCCTTTTATTGTACCGATTCAAATATCTTCCCAATTGGGTTATTTAAAGAGGACTCTATTCTTTTCTTGTAGAGGTTCAGCGTGCTCCGATTTTCGCATGCAAAAAATGTGTAGAATGCATCGTCTTCCTCTTCTCCGGGGATCGTGGTTTACGAATTTCGTGCAAGTAAGACGGAAAAAACCCACGACCGCTCAAGAGTTGGATCAGTTAGTGCAATTTAGCGCAATTCAGCACCGTAATTCCCTCATATCTGTGAACGCTTTAGTCCCCACTTACCTTCATAAGCTAGTTCCAGCTATATGATTTAAAAAATAAAAGTGAGTTCAACCCAATCTTGTAAAGTTTGAAGGAATGCCATGGTACTATTAGAATGGTTGCCAATTGTGGCAAAGAATTTCAATGCCTTGTCACGTAAGTACTGTTCAACAGTCTCAATTATCAGGTCCTTGTAGATATCAGTATTTCTAGTATACCACAGGATTCCTAAGACCTTTCTAATGATTTTATTTCGGAAGGACTATTGAAAAGTATCTAAAGATCATCCACACCAGATGAAGTTTCGACGTTAGCTAAAGACTTAATTGTTGTGAAGTCTTTGGCCCTTTCAGGAATGGGATAAGGAGTGGAATACAAACCCTCTTGTGGTTCTTGTTGAACTGGGGTACTTTTTTATTCTTCCTATAGGTTTTTATAATTAACAAAATATGCTTACATCTGAAATACATTTCATTTATTGATTGCTAGCATTTTCCATGTCGCTTAATACTGCACGTGAATTATTGAATATAGGCTATTGCCATATAGCGTCATATAAAATTGCTTATGCGTAAAAATCAAAACAATATGCAAGGTGAACATTGAGTCCAAGTAATGTCAACAATCTCTAAAGTTGAATGATCGATGAATAAGTAAGCGAACAATTATAAGCTAAGATTGCATGATTAGTAAATGTCAATAATCTCTAAAGTTGAATGATCGATGAATAGGTAAGCGAATAATTAAAGGCTGAGATTGAATGATGGGTAAATTAGTGATGAAATAGGTGAGTTAATAATTTGATGTTAAAGAATTTAACAACTATAGTGTTTTTTTTGTCAGTTTTTCTCATCGGGAGGAAAGTAGAACCACCATACAATAGCCTCGATCATATGATATGCTTGTGAATGAGAATACGATTTGTAAGGCTGAAACTTCTGGATTCAATGAGAAGGTATAAAGAGGTGAGGAGTCTTATGCAGAGTCCTCGTTTATTTTATAGTTTTTGCTTGATTTTCCATTTGCGAAAGTGTTTGAATAAAATATTATTCACCGTTACAAAACTGAAGTGATAACACTTGTCTGTCATGCTGTATTGAATAAAAGTTTTACTCCTGGAGGCAGAGTTAGAACGTCTGCAGTAAATATATTGTATAAGATTGGCGGGATGAGCGAGCCCTGAGGAACCGTATCTTCAATTCAATTCAGAGTTATCTGTCAATTCAGATAGAATGTTCTGCTATGCAGGAAGAAGCTAATAGTTTGAGTGAGATGCAGTAGCATAATTGATGCATTTTGGTGACAAGTGCTGCATGCCAGGTTTTATCAAAGGCCTTAACAATGTCGCACAAAACTAGGCTTGTTAATTTCTTCTGATTTAAGCCTGTTCTGATGTGTTAGACACTGCATGTAAAATACTTAGTTTTGAAGCCAAATTCTTCTTCCAATATAATACGAGTATATTTGTCAGATAAAAGCACATAGAGCAATTTAAAGGCTTTCCAATAGTAATTTTCTTTTCCTGCATAGGAACATCAATAAAGATGTTTTCAATGAGGAAGAGGACTAACATGTGGTTAGAAAACAATTTATTGAGGACATTTAACTGAACGTTTTGTGTCAAATCTCATGATATTCCAATGCTCCATGCAAAACCATTTCTTGATCCATAATGTGTTGGTTCACTGGTGATATGCAGGCTAAAATGGTAGACTGTGATGGATGTATTGAGCTCGACTCCAGTAAGATTTCATTTCATAGCTCCTGCACGGCGGTGGTTGGCGTTTAAATTTCCTACAATGAAGATAAGCCTTCAAATGTAGAAAGTGCACTAAGATAATTTGGCAAATCACAATGAACTCTGGAAAATCAGTTCACCCCTTGAGTGCTGTGAGAGGTTGTATTAATGAGGTAGGTCTTCCACTGATGTGCTTAATTGATATTCTTTATACATCGTCCATTAAGAACCATGCTTGAACACATTTTCCTCTTTTACGTCATGTTGTAAATTTTTGGCTCGTTGATAACTAGGCCTAACTTCTTTCTTTTTGGTGAAGTTCAAGCAGAATTTATGTAGCAGATGTTGAGGACTGTCATTGAAGATTGACATTATCTGCATAGTTCTCAATTTGGATCATTTTATATAGCAGTGTAATGTATTTACGAATGGGAAACTTTGTTATTACGTATTCTAAAGCTATGTTAAGCAATAGTTGGATCAGCTTATCTGCAGTTTTAGTCCAATTCTCATGTGAAAATCATTTGTCAGCTAAGTAACCAGCTCTGATCTAAGATGTTCCCGATATAATGTGAAGATGTAGCGTATTTTCATACAATGCGTTACAGTTGTTACTGACCACGATATTGACTTCCCGGATTTTTCAAAGATCTTCTTTTCCATGAAATGTTGGGCTGAAATTGATTTGTATGCTGTAAACGCCCCTCGATATTCTTCAATTATATTTTGCTCTGAAGAAAATTTTCAAAGTACTAGAGAGTAGTAATATGATCCAATATTTTTTTTATTCTACAGTCTGTTTGTTATTATGGATAAAAAATTACAATGAATCCTCATCACTCCTGCGATCATTCTTTTGGGTCCCAGATGTATTAAATCATTTATTAATCGGGAGCAGTAGTGCAACCTTGTTTGATGGTATGTCATTAATGACCGACGCTTCAAAGGTGTTTCTGGTTTTCGATGGCGTAGTTAGTCCCTTCCAGGGTGGGAGGGGCCAGAGAACATTCATGGGATGCATCGAGTGCTTCTGATGTTATAAAGATGTTGGAAGGATTAAAAGTTCTTTAAAGTATTTAGCCCATCTTTTCTTCTTATTTGAACGTTTTTTTTCTAACAATCTATTTTATTACATACTTGTCGGAGGCTTTCAGAGATTTTGATATTCCCGGTATTCTTACCTGGCTAATGTCTATGTATATGCCTGATTTTTCAAATCTAGTGTATTCTGATATTTGTCGTCAAACCGATCTCTATCTTCTTTGTTTTGTCACAGATTTTTTAAGTTGTTTTCACGTTCATTCAGAGCTGATGGCTAGTTTATTTCACACACATTTTCTAATGTCAGGGCAAGGTTTGTTTGTACAGTTATTACCGATTCTGTTGCCGCCCATCGTTATATTGAGGATACTTCGGCTGAGGCTCCACCGACTCAACTAACTTACGCGAAGACGGGGGTGACTGCCACTCGTTTGATTCACCGAGCCATCAAAAGATCATTCAAACGAGAAAACGACCACCTGGAGCAAAATGATCACCTGGAAATATTTTGGTGCTCGTCGCCACCTAGTTTCGAAAGGCATCTTCTAAACAGCCCACCACACAGTATGAGCTAAAATATTACCACTACCATATGGAGCTCGCAGTTTTCTCCACCAATTATCACCTGAAAACTTTTTGGTACTCGCCACTATCTAGCCACGGAGGTTACCTTCCAAACTTCCTACTAAGCAGTGCGATTTAAAATATCATCACCACCACAGAAAACTCACACTTTCCCTCACCGGGGCAACTGAAATTAATGCCCGCCCTTTTCTCTTAGCACCGACAACACGAGATAAGATTAAAACCACACTATCGTTCACTATACCCACCGGACACTACCTCCTTAATTAACTTCCCAGATTTTTCTGCCACATCACCGTCCCAGAAAAAGAATTCCCGAGCCACACTTTTCACAGGCTGAAAATGAATGTAATGTATAGAATGGCAAGAAAAAAATCTAATTTTAACGTTACTCGAATTCTGTGAAATCTTTTAAATTTCTTTGTTTTCATCAATCTCTTCCCACACAAATTTCTTCGGATAAAAATTTAAGCAACTTACATACGATTATTTCCTAAACTAGCAAGGGTCCCTTTCTTCTGCTTCTTGATATAGCCACCGCCGGGTCTCAGTTGTCACGGACTAATTCCTTGATCAAATTCCATATTTTCTAATTCGAAAAAACAAATGCTCTCGCTGTATACCGTTCCGTTCTATTCCTCCGCCAGTAGGGGGAAAACTTCAAAAGAGAAAGCGCGTCAACCTTCCCGGGCTTAAATAACCTCCGGTTTACATTTTCCTTTCGTCCACCGGGAAAATTTCGTTTCAGGGTTCACCCCCCGTTCGGGGGAGTAGTCCCCTTCGCTTCGATTTCACTCATAACGAGTTCCACTTGATGGCGATCCGGTGGGAATAAAGTGAATTACACACTGAATGCATTTGGCTGACAGTTTGAACTGGCAGTAATGTACATATCAACGCGAGATGAGGATTCCGTCGATAATCCTCGCATTTCCCTTTTTTCGAGCCAAGGCGTTACTATTTCTTAGTTTTCCTCGTCCACGCCGGTAGTTGTATCACCGTACTAACGCGTGGTGTGTTGTGAGTGTTAGTTATCCACCAGTTCAACGTAATTTTGGTCGTCGAATCTCTCCATGAGAATGTCATGATTTTGCTTATTTACCCTTCCATGGTGGATTCTAGTGCTTCGGCACGCTAGTCAGTCAGGAGAGGAGGTATGATATCAATTGTCGTACCCATGTTTCATCACGATAATAATCATTCGGTCCTCACAGAATAATCGGCAACAAAGTCCTCACTTGTGGGCGCTTAATTAAGATTGTCATCGTAAATCATTCCTGTCGTGATTAAATTCCATCACTGATTCGCGAGCAAGGAAAATATACGCCTTGACATGCCAGATGTTTATTTTCTGATGGATCGGGTTCTTTAGATTCAAAGTTTCTTACTTCTGCTCCTTTAAATTTACGTTCCGCCTCAAGTTCGCGCTTTACTTGTGCTTTAATTTCTGCCAATGAAGTGTTCAATTCGCGAGTGTCTTCCTTCCATTGCTGCCTCAGCAGTAGCTCTGGCTTCGTTACTCAGCTCGATTCTCGTTGGTGGTTTGTGTCCTTGGCCGGAAGTTCAGTGGTACACAGCTAATAAAAATGTCGACTTTAATGGCAGCCTTACGTTTAGATCCACACTCAAAATCATTTCCATGTAAATTTTAACAGCACTCAGGGTGTCTATGTCAGAAAGTAGAATTAATGAAAACAACACATGCAGTATAAAAACTTCATTTGAGATATGATGTAAATGCCAGCAAAGTATCGCGAATAATACGAACATTTCTTGTCGCATGGCGGAAACAACGATTCAAATTTCGGATTTCCTCCTATTGTTGCATGTTATTTTGTTTGCGATGCGATTTCGATTGCTTCGAGAGGTTATATATTGTATTTTGTGCTGCCGCATATGTTGAATGAATGTCGCAAGTTTCCGCTCCCGTGTGATCTAATCGTAGTGCCGGGAACTTTGCGTTTAGTTTCGAGCTAGCGTTAGCCCTTGATACTTTCGGCGCATGCTACTGCTCGCATTGTCTATAATGTGGCATGTAAATCGAAAGCGACTTAGCTGCTTAAGTTTAATTACATGACGTTAAAAGGCAAAAAGTATTTTATTGCTTTGCGTAATCTTACAAGTAGTCGTTTTATAAATGAAAATTTAAAATTTCTTGCTGTTGGCTACATTCTTAGATTATCGCAAAATCACGTATGGTAGTGTTTGGAGTGAGCAATACTATGAAACCTCAATGTTCACTCGTAATACAGTCTAGTGGAACATTTTAGCAATTGCTGGTGTTGGCGGCCTTCTAACGTCGAATTTTTGAAGAAAACTGATTTTTACACTGAAGACGTTTGAAATGCGATACAGGAAGTTGATTTCACCATAAAATCTTCTCCGTCTAAAGAAATAAAATTAAGTATGATAGAAGCTCATCTCTGCAGGTCTGCCCAAAGGCGTTTTCATTGGTTTCTACTATTTAAGCTCTGCCAGGTTGCCAGTACTTTTCTAATTATCTTGTCACTATGGTAAGGCTCATGAAATTTTCTCTCATTACCATATTTACAGCACATTTTTGTAATTTTTCCTCCCCTCATAACACTAAATATGTTTATGTTCGTATATGTACTCGTATAAAGCCTCTATTTGCATACTTTTGATTAATACAATATTTTCTGAAGGGTTGCTTATTATTGAACAATACTTCTGAGGAAAACGCACTGTAGGCATGTTCATCAACTATGATGATTTTAAATGAATGGTTTCTGAGAAAAATTGCAATTGGATTAACGGACGTACGGAATAGTCTGATTTTGTAATTTTAAAATGGAATTCATTACTCTTGATGAGTTCTGTTCAAGAGCAATACCCAAAAAATTTGCATATCAAAATCAGTACGATAATCAGAAAATATTGCTTACTACTTTGTGCAAATATAGTTGCTAGTATATTGGATTGCATTATGAGACACACCAAATGAAGAGGAATGATACATTGAGTGAAGAGGAATGATACATTGAGAAGCTAAAGCAGTCTTCATAAGACGAAAAGCATCTTTAATGCAATAGATACTGTAGCTTTCTCAATATGGTTTACGAAGGATAAAGTTTGTAATAGGATTTGATGCTATGAGAGAGATGCACGATTGTATGACTAGCACATTTGGTTGGCTTAAGTAATCTTTCGTAGCTCGAAGTTGAAAATGTCCTAATAAGGCTTGTTTTATTATATCTGTAGCACGTATGGAAACGAAAAATCTGAAGAAGTAAAGAAGATTTAAATGATTAGGACTTTAGTTAAATTCTTCTTGTTTTGTATTACTTGTGGAATGAATGGAGCACTTTGAGTCAAAAGTTCTCGTATGTTTACATTAAAAAAAGGTTTACATTAAAAAAAATTTTGAAATCAGTTCGTTTTTGTTGTTTTATCTATCTGTGCATCCGCGCGTAACAGCTTATTTTCTTGTGAATCATTCAACTTTGTGAAAACTTGGAGTTATATTGTGACATAATTTCTAAGGTCAAATAATATATCGGAAGATCTTACTGGGGTCATATTTATAAAAGAAAATGACTATGAATTTTATTAAAGAGCGAGAAGTAAACAGGAAAGAAAAGGACATGAAGGTTACCCACAGTAAAACAAGACGTTTTAATCCAAAGAAATATAGACCTCTGCAAACTTATAACTACAATGAAGTCGGTAGACTTTGGAATGGAAATTTTGAAAAACTAGTCACGTTTGTTTTTTGCTTTTCTATAACCTCAAACCCTTACATTAAGAAAAAATGATCTACATAAATAATGCGTTTAGTCCGAATTCTCGTCACAAGGTGGATTTTACGTAAACTATTTGCCACTACTTTGGGTAATTTTCTCGAAAGAAATAAGACGGTATGACCTACATATGAAGTCTTTTGAGATGCCTACTGTCTAAGCTATCTCGCCCACCTTCAATCGACGTTCTGCCAATATGAGCCCGTGGGTTTTTGTCACGTTATCCTCCGTGGTAGCCGTTCGGAGTGTGGCTCATACAAAACTAACGTTCATCCACATTGAAACTCATTAAGCAAATTTTTTACGGTCGCTATCGCAGCAGCAGGATTACCGTGCACGGCATCCAAGTGCTCTTTGGTTTTGCTGCGCGATTTCACTTCCAAAAATAATAATCGAGGTACCGACTGATAAGGCTCTTTCGCCATTTTTTCTAAAATCCAGGGAGACGCCCGGTTCCACACGCGGTCAGAACAAAGCTACGAGTCCGATTCATTTACAAGAATCCACAGCACGATTGTGAATCTCTCTTGCGATAGTGGTGCCATCGGGTGGTGAGGCTAAGTAATTATCATACCGCCTTCGCACGTCTGTCCGTTCGTGCATCACAGCATGTTTTCTCGCAAACCGCATGAGCTAGAGTGAGGAAATTTTCTAAGTAGCTCAAAACTTGTGCTCTCTGAAAATTTATGGTGCATAAAAATATTTTAAGGTGTTTAAGGCAGGTCTCTTTAAACAAAGGGTGACTTAAAAAAATTTTTTTTACCAAAGTTGGCCAATATGGGTGTCGAATATTAAGGTTTGCTGTTAAAAATTTTAAAACAGGTCCTGAACAAAAAGCATTTGCAAGGAGGGGTGCAGGGTGAGGGGAAGTGTACGAAAAATTTGTGTCCCGCCCTCTAGCGATTGGGCATCAGTGGACCGAAAAATCTGGAAAAAACAGGAAGGTAGGTCTTTATGAGTACAAGACCAACAAATGCCTTTGAAGTTAAAATTCGATCAATTTTGATGATAATAATACATTTTGAAAACAAATTACTACCGGCTGGAAATTCACTCATTAGCACTTCTGGGTGTTTTAATTTTTAACCCTTGATTCCTAATGCTGAAAAATCAGCCAGACGAGAATAAATTCCTAACATGGGACACTTGCCAATCGCAACAATATGTTATTTGATTTGCTAATAATTTTACAATATGCTTCTGATAAGAGGACCCTCCTGCTACTTTTACTTGTCCTTAAACAATGTTTGACTTTCAAAATGGAGTTCAGTGAAATGATTACTTGCTTTTAAAAATATTCGTTTCTACGAGAAATTTGCCATTCCGGTTGGTGGTGACAATTTTTTAAATTGGGAATTGTTTTCTGTGAATGTAGAGTAGCCTTACTATTGACACATTGAATTTGTAAGACTGAGTCTTGTAGGCAAAACAAAGAATGATTCTTTTTTAAATGCAATAGAAAATTTATTTGGAAGCCAAGGGGCCTGCTTTCTATTTTAATCCCCCTTTTCACTATCTTACGCGAACTTTTCATTTCTTTCGGAAGTCGATTTATCAGAAGTGTGAAGACTCTATTACTCGTAATACAAGGTCTGTACAATAAGTAACCGGACTGACCTCAGGAAATTTTTGATTGGCAAAATATGTACAATTTTTCTTTAGAAATCTTCAAAGTAGTCCCCATTGGAGTCGATAACATGCTGATACCGGAAATTCCAATCCCCGAACGCTCCCTGGAAGTCGGCAACCTCGATGCTGTCTAGAGCCCTTGTCGTAGAACGTTGAATGTTTTCCAGGGTCCCAAAACGCGTCTCCTTAAGGTGTCTCTTGATCTTGGGGAACAGAAAGAAGTCCGCTGGTGCCATATCCGGGCTGCAAGGAGGCTGTGGCAACGTTGCCCTCGACTTTTTGGCCAACTGCTCGGTGACGAGCAGGCAGGAGTGCGACGGAGCATTGTCGTGATGGAGGATCCACGAATCGGCAATCTCCGGACGAACTCGACGAATCCGGGTGGTTAGTCGATGGAGCACCTCTCTGTAGTACTGGCCGTTAACAATTTGGCCGGGTGGCACAAACTCTTTGTGAACAATGCCTTTCACGTCAATGAAAGCAATGAGCATCGACTTCACCTTCGATTTACTCATGCGCGCTTTTTTCGGTCGTGGTGACACCAGTGTGTGCCACTCCAAACATTCGAGGGCAACGTTGCCACAGCCTCCTGACAGCCCGGATATGGCACCAGCGGTGTTCTTTCTGTTCCCCAAGATCAAGAGACTGTAGCATCCACGGAAGTCACCGCAGTTGCAGACATTAAGAACTGGCAGAGGAGTGTGTAGCCCGGGGTGGCATACTGAGGCCGGCTAGCGCTCAGTCGTGTCGTGGGTCTTCCGGAACACCCTCTGCTCGTGCTGACCCACCTTACATAAAAACTAGCACAAAGGGAAAAGGATGGGAAAGGGAGAGGTCATTTTGAGAAATGAAAAATTATGGGTTTAAACTGACATGGCCGTTTTATTTAATTCAAGAATTTTATTTACAACCAAAAAACTTTGCAGGATAAAAAAAATGCCAAAAACAAGTAAAAGGCCTTTTTGAGAGTTAAACAAAAGAATATAACGGAAAATATAGCACAATAAAATAAGCTTCTAAAAAAATAATGAAATTTGGAAAATTTTAAAACAAAATACCAAATTGATACTGACTTCTTTCTTTGCAGAACTCCGAGCGCCCAGTGAAATAAAAAAAAAGAAGCGTGGGGCCACTGAAAATCAGATTTTTAAATTTAAGACTACAAAAAAACTAAAAATGCAACGGCCACTTTCAAATCTCCAATCCGTCGTACCAGCGTACTCGCAGAAAAATTCACCTAAATGCACCTGGTCCTCTCCACAATCTAACAAAATTAGTTTTGTTTGTTTTTTTTTTCTCTGAATAATGAATTAATTAATAATTAATCTCGAAATTCAGCACAAATTCGCACTAATTTAATCTTTTCGCAAGAAGTTTATTTCCCACCACACTTCAATTACACGTTTTATTGCTATAAGCAAATTGTTTTATTCCACTATTCACCATTCACAACTGAATTTTTAAGTCAAACTCCGTTAGCTAGTGAATCACACTATCCAAATTTTTGCATATGTTCTGTGTCACACCACACACTATCGCACAAGAAAAGCAAAATTCCTCCCCAAAATCAATACTGTTATTTGCCGTATTCAAACTCTAAAAAAAAAAATAAATCACCACCAAAAATCAATTTTTTTCCACTCCGAAAACTTCTTCGTCTTTTCCAAATCAAAATCTGACTGCCTCAATCCTCACCACTTAATTTCACTTTCACCTTTATCTAATCCGATCCCGCAATCCCATTCCTCTCCAATTACCGCTGTCGCATCTGGGTAGCGTAATCGAAGTTCATTTAACTTCGATTCCGCTACCCACACATCTTTTGGTCCATATCGACAAACTCAATAGTATCCATTGCTTTACATATGGCAATTTGAACACTCCAAGAAGCGCTTGGTTGAATTGAAAGTGTCACATATACACATTTCGGAAGCTATTGGTTTTGCCGATACTCCAAAAAGAGTGCTTCCGTGCGCCTGGGGGAACTTGAACTCAGGGTTCCAGCAGACCCTAGATCGAGAACTCACGACGCAGCTAATGGTGCCATGGATTGTCGTTCTCCCGTTCATCTTATAAGCAACTTGAACGTTGCATTTGGGCATGGGATTGAATATTGTTAGTAGGGAAACGTGAATTAATTTTTGTTAGTATAAAAAAAATAAAATTTGTTAGTGGGAAATAGTAAATAGAATTAGTTAGTATGAAGGAAAGGAATTAGGTTTTGTTAGGGAAAAGGTATTGAATGAAGTATGTTAGTGGGAATTAATGAATGAAATGT
Source organism: Odontomyia ornata (assembly GCA_963969285.1). Lineage (NCBI taxonomy): Eukaryota > Metazoa > Arthropoda > Insecta > Diptera > Stratiomyidae > Odontomyia > Odontomyia ornata. The sequence goes on along the minus strand of OZ017738.1, from coordinate 134,533,144 downwards.
TGTTAGTGGGAAAATCGAAATTATTAGTATATGTTATATGATTTTAGTTGGAAATAAGGGTAGGATTGTGATGATGAAGATATAAAATTGAAAGGAAATTGGAGGAATGTTAATAAAATTAAATGAATACACAGAGGAAAAGGTAGGAGTGACCAAAGGAAGGTGAAAATGTTACGGCGGCAATTAGAAGTTGCGAATGGGAGAAAGTCGGTACGCCGGAATTCGCAACAAGACACCTTAAGGGGACGCGGTTCAGGACTCTGGAAAACGTTCAACGGGCTACGACGAGGGCTCTTGACAGCATCGAGGTTGCCGACTTCCAGGGAGCGTTCGGGGATTGGGAAATCCGGTATCAGCGTGTTATCGACTCCAATGGGGACTACTTTGAAGATTTCTAAAGAAAAATTGTACATATTTAGTTTTTTAGAAAAATGGAGAAGGAGCTGTATTGGTCGGTGATTTGATTCTTGTTTTTGCGAGAGAATTCGGGCAGCAAAATCAAAAAGCGCTTAGGTGCTGTATACGGTGACTCTGTTCGTGCAGTGATGATCGTAAAAAATTGGTTTAATGTAGTCACACGTTGTTTTTTGGTGAACCACAACCTGGCGCCCCACAAAAGGGCTACCACGTAGGATAACATGATAAAAATCCACGGGCTCGTATTGGCAGACCACCAATTGAAGCTAACACAGTAGGCATCTCAAAAAACTACGTGTCTCATATTTTGGATGAAATTTTGGGCATGACAAAGCTGTCGGCGCAATGAGTGCCACATTCACTCACTCTGGACAACAAACACAATCGTGACACCACTTCAGAGCAGTGTTTGATGCCGATGAAATCTAGTAGACAACTAAATTTGATGCCAAATGACAGAAAAAAGACCCCATTTGGCAAAACAACTTATCTGTATTTTCCCACATTGACAAGGCACCGGCTCATACCTGTACCAAATTCGTCTGCGGTCTGCTACTCTATCCACCTTTTTTTCCAGATTTGGCCCCGTGTGACATCTTTTTGTTTCTAAACTTGAAAAAGTCACTCGCCGGGCAGAAATTTGAGTCGAATGACGAGCTCATCACCGCCATGGAGGCCTACTTGGCAGACCTCAAGAAAACATATTTTTCAGACGGGTTAGAGAAGTTGGAGCATCGCTCGTATTTATAAGAAAGTATATAGTTTCCTAATATTAAATATACTCACATTTTAAAAGCTTGAAGTACCACTGAAGTAAAAAGTGCTTTCCAAAATAAGCGAGACTTTTGATAAAAAATTTTTTTGTAGCGCCATCTGTGAATGAGATAGTGCGTTGGAAAATTACATCCCTTCCTGACTTTCAGTGAAAGTTTGGTGACATTCGGTTCAGTAGAAGCGAAGTTATTGTGTCTAAAGTGACAGTATGTTTATGTCATCGGTACAAAAATGAGTTTCGAACAAAGAGCTAATATCAAATTTTGTTTTAAAATCGGTAAAACGTTTGCAGAGATATTTGAATTGGTGAAAAAACTTTATGGCGATGAGTGTCTACCTCGTGCCAGAGTTCATGAGTGGTTTACACGTTTCAGAGATGATCGTGAGGACATAAATGACGATGAACATACGGGCCGTCCAAAATCAGTGATCACCGAAAACTCCATCGAGATGGTGCGTGAATTTATCAAAAATGAGCCCTAATTACCTTTGAAATTCATGGAATCGCAATTGCATATCTGCAAAACATCGATTCATCGCATTTTAACCGACCATTTGGGCTTACGAAAGGTCTGTGCACGTTTTGTTCCAAAATAAACGAGACTTTTGTCATAAAAATCCACTTATGTGACTGATTTTTTGACTAGAAATCGCATTTTAACCATCAATTACTCACCGTATTCGCTGTATGATATGGCTCCCCGTAACTTCTACCTATTCGAAAAATTACATATGGTCATGACAGGAAAACGTTTTGCGTCCGTAGAGGGCATCCAAAAGGCTTGTACCGACCTCCTGATGGACATTCCGGTCAATGACCTGAAACACTCTTTCGAAAAGCTTTTGGATCGGGCAGTGTATCGAGGAGACTATTTTGAATAAATAAACTCGAATTCATCAGAACAAAGCTCCTGTCGTTTCTATTTCAGCTCAGTCTTGTTTATTTTGGAATGCACTTTGTATGTCATATGTCTATGATCAAACCTTGGCATTAAGACATGTTGGAGAGTTGAATTCCGTAATGAAAACAGTCTGATTAAAACTTGTATTAAATCAGTATCCATTGTTCATCGGGAAGTTCAGTTACGATTGATCTGTGATTCTTATCAGGAAAGCACATGTTATAAATAAAACTTAGAAAATATCTTAGAGGTTATTTAAATTTATCATTCTCACCGTTGACGTGAATGACTTAAGTTAAGTAATTACAGTGTATTGGTTACAAAAGCAAATAAGGGAGTTTATCAAACTGCAGTAAAAATATTACTTGTACCATAGAATGGTAAATCATAAAATTTCTCGAAATCGATCTAATAAAGAGGACTTAATCGATAAGTTTGAGCAACATTGCTTATCCCTTCAAAGCCAGTGAGTCTAGTTGATAGGAAAATATTTGTTCAGGTAATAGTAACATGCGATTGGAAACTGACAAAACAATCTTAAAGAAGTGCTTCAAACTGTTGTGCAATAAAACTTTTCCTTCCTTATTCCTACTCGAAAACGAATCGACAGCGATTACATAAACTGTTTCACAATGGCAAGAAACTTTTCCATGAAGTCTGACATAAACTTTTCTTTCCAACTACAAACTTGTACACCTCCCTTCAATTTATATCACTAAAAGTCACTGACACATACCTTAAGCGTTGAAGTCGTCACACGAGAATCCTTACTTAAAAACAACGATAGAGATCGAATAGTTGGATTACGGCCAGGACTTGCGGCATGATTTATGACCATAGAGACCACCCCAACTATATTCTTGCATTAAAAATGCACATTAACTTTAAAAGTTTCGTCTCATGTTGGTTCATTCTGAACTCCACGACTAACGCTAAAACGAGCATATCTTAGATGCAGCAGAAATTTTTCACCTGAAATTTATGGCGCCATTGTTGAGGAAAGGTGCTCCGTGGGGGACACATTCAAATGAAATTTGCTTGTTTATAGTTTGTGAAGATGTGATTTGAATAGATGTGGAGTGCTACTAAATTTTAAGGGTGTGCTATGAACCTTGAAAGGATTCCGGCAATGATGGAAGATCGAATGGTCTGATGGGATCGGTTGGATCTGCATAAATTTTCCTTTATTATGATTTATCTGCATCACATTTATATTTAAGTGATAAAGTCTTAAATTTGAAATATTTTTATTATAGAGACTGGCGCAACAATTGAGTTACTCGAATCCTTGGGTTGTCATGAATATTTTAAAAATTGTGATATAAGGTAGTTGATACTGTCGCAATTCAAACGGTTCATATAATCAAGTTATTTTAAAATTATATCTAGTGCTTCATGCATCGAATATAAAGAAGTATTTTTCTTCTGAACGATGTATAATGTTTTGGCCTAAAAGAGATAAGCAAAGCTATCGTGTTCTTAAAGAATTTTAAAATGTTGCACCATTGCATGAAAATATATAAGCGTTTATCATGTAAGAGCAAAAAGGGCTACAATCTAAAATTAAATAAGCTCCGGCGCTTACTCTCACAGGTTTTAGGTAAATTTACCAATTCATTTTCAATAGATTATTGAAGCAAGTCCTAATTTTGCAAAAGAACATAAATGTTGGATGGTAAGCAAAGCATCTAAAATTTAAAACTTTATATTTTTAGCGGCCATTTTCAATTGAAACGGACTATTTTCTCTTGCTGAGAGTAAAAATCCGATATGTACGAGGTTGGGCATGGTTGTTGATAAGACTTTGAGACGAGTTTCTTATAAAATTATCCAAAACCAAACGCTTAAATTCAAAATTGCGGCCCCCAAAGTTCAAAAAGTAAGAAAAATTCGTTATTGTAGTGACAACTGAAATGTTAAATATATTTTCATGAAAACATTTAAAATCGCTTGCATTGGAAGTACTTGTATGACAAAATTTTTCTTAAACAGTCTTTAACTTTCAAAGTGGTGGCTAATCAAATTATTATTTGCTTTTTGAAAAAAAGAGTGCCTACGAAAAATGTTCTGCGGTAAGTGGTACCAATGGGGATTTTTTTCTTTGAAGTTAGTTTGTCGTATGCCACATTCTATTGCTCCTGCATTAACAAAGTGGAGACTTCTTACAATGTTGAATTGTATGAAACGTTTGATGATCTTTCTGTATCAACTGTAAAGTTACGCAAATTGCAATAGGCAAGCCATGTAGAAAGAGTGGAAGAAAACCGGCTACATCAAAGAATATGAAAGGGTAGAGCGCAAGGCAAACGTTTAGCCAGAAGACCGAGAATTCAATGAAAAAACACGATAGAAGCTGCCCGAAGATTCTTGTTGGGAATGATCAAATGACACGCAAGGTCGCAGAACCGTAATGATGGAAGGAGATTAAACCTGGAGGCCAGAGACTGGCTTGGGATGCTACGCTATAGGTGATGATATTGTTCCACCATTAAGATCACCATCCATAACTTGAGATTTCATTTTCCAGTAAATAAAGCCTTTTTGAAAAGTCAGCATTGATTAGCTGGAAGTCAAACACACATGAAAAGACATGATGTTCGAGTATTGAGTTTAGACCAAACTATTTCTCTAGCTATAAGTTCATACGCAAAGTTGAGTCATTCTTCTAACTAAGAAGGTAGAAAACTTAGACGGTTTCGCAACCAAGATAGTGACATCGAGCCTCAATGCAGTAATAGGTTCGCCTTCCTTCCTTTCACTGATGACACACCAGATCCTGGACCTTTTTACTATGGATAAATTCGTTTCAAATGATCTGTAATGTGACGCCTACGCCCGGGAATCGAAGTGATTCCGATCCCGAACCCTGGCGACCGGCCAGATATGTATGACTTCGAAGTGCAAGCAGACTTCATCTTTCGTGCGGATATCATTGCGCAGAAAATATTTTTTTTAAATATTTATATCTGTGGATATAAATATTTGAAAAATAATATTAATTAAACACCGATACATTTCGAAGCATATCTATCTGGCAATGCCTCCCACAGTTGCCGTCAAAACGTCGAATAGACAGAAACGTGGAAACTGGTTGGAAGTGTCATTCTTGATATAACCTTCAAAGAGTCGAGCTGAGAAATTCGGAATAGCAACCGGGGGCGAGTGTTCCGTGTGATTTTGAATTCAGTGCAAGATTTGGTACAATAAATAGTGCGGTGACATTTGCATTGTTTTTACGTGCTCCACGTAACCTGCTTCAGGATTCCCATTTTTTTGTGCAGTTAAAAGGCTTATGCAAATGTGGTTGTAGCTTGTGCCGCATAGCGGTAATTTGACACACCTGTTACTTTGCACTTGTTTATGTTATACACACAGCAAGCATTGAGTCAAATGATCCTCTTCTGTCTTCACGACTTGAACAATTAATGAAAATTAATGAAGGTACGTAGGAGCAATCAAATCTACTTTTAATGAGTCTTTAATGGTATTGCATGTTTCTAATCCTTTTTGAAGAGTTTGGACCATAATGTTGGAAGTAGGTGTATCGATGCCTTCACTACGTACGTTGGATCACGTCACTACTTGCCAGATGGATCAATTTTATCGATTCCACACTATGACGAAGTGTTCTAGGCCGCAGGACATCATCTTTTTGATTGAAGCATAAGTTGCTTGATAGTACGAGTATGTGGGCGGGCGATGTCATTGGGCACTACGATAACGCAGAACATAAACTTCAATCTTTTGCGATTTGGTTTCCACTTACACTAAGCTGTAATTTCATGGGACCTGGCTTTCCTGAACTTAAGTGGCGAAAGAATGGAACAGACGTCGATCGAGTGAAATCGCTTAAGGGCCAACATACTCTTATAGCTGGAGAAAGGAAATTCATCAATGAAAAAAGTAGAAAGTTTGAAGCAAGGTGTTATTTTCATTGTTTTCGCTGTTGTGGATGCGGGAGTCCCGTCAAATACAGGTGCTGTGGAAGGCGAGAAGCTAACTATTCACTGTACAGTTGTTGGTACAGATCCAACAATTACGTGGGCAAGTGACAACAAAACTAAATGAAACAACAGGCGTGTTGGGCCGTGCGAAACAGGGCGGTATACAGTGCCAATGTGAGTACTTTATGGAACTTGTGATACATTATCCGTGCCAGTCTGTTTTTTTTTTGCTTCGCCACGTTCAGTTTTAAAGTAGTAGAATAATGAAAGTCCCTGTAAAAGAACAGAAATTAAAGTACAACATTAATACCTACAAAAGGCAGATCCGCGTCAACCTAGCAAATATTTATTCACTTGTATGTTCATTTTACTTTCCTTATCGCGTCCAAAATAATTCAAAATTGATGGACCACCGACACAATTCCAAAACGACCTGGAGCAAAATTATGAACTCCTATTAAGCATTTTTTTTGTAAGGATCATTCTAGTAGACGAATATATTGACTGGAATTTTACAAATGTAGGTTCTCAATTAAAACCTAGGATAACTATGCATAATAAAATCAAAATGATTGGAAGGATAAGCCAAAATTAAATTGCATATGGATCAGACGAACTGATTGATACAAAAAGAAAATAGATTGCTTTAAAAAGAAGTTACATACTTACTACAAACAAAACGGAACGCATAGTTAAAATACAAAAAAAATTGAAGACAATCAACCAATATCTCCCCATCCCAACTAGAACCTTAGACTTCCTTCCTCTTGTCCCCTTCGAGTTACAAGACAAAAACCAACAGTTAAGTTGAGACATAGTAATATGACCAAAAGGTTTTGAAAACATTTGCCAACCGAAATAAAAAAGAAAAATTTAAACAACCAAAGGCCCAATGATCTAATAGTCTTATTCATATATACGCGCATATGCATCCATGCATGTGATTCAATTTTGGTTATACGAAACTTAATCGAAATAGGGTGAAAACGAGAATGGCTGTTTTCTTTACTATTCATTACATATTTAGTCTCCTTTGAAGTTGCAAGAAGTTTTCAATATTTAAAAATATCGTGACTAACCTTTTTAATATTGTAGTTTTCTTCCGGCTAATGAGGTAGAACAAATCCAAATTTGGGCTCATATCGTTATAAATGTTTGCATTTTATAGAAAAAAAAAACAATTTTTTTCTAATAACCTGGCTCCAATAAGCTTAAAACAGATCTTTTCTGAATAATTTAGTAAATGTAGTTTTAACAATATACTTCGGTGTTCAGTGAGAAATTTACTAAAGTTCTTTTGCTTCTGAATAAAATAAACGGTGCTAACAAAATGATTTTAAAAATTTTAATTCGCTGGGACTACAATGCAATATAAATGAAGAGTGATTCCTTCCCCAATAATCATTATAAATGTTGTATCGGAATTTGTTTGCCTCAGCCAAAACCGTTAGAAAAATAACATAAAACGAATCGTTGAAAAGAGTGATATTCGGAAAAGACTGCTTTACGCTAAGGTTATCATAAATTTAAGTTCATTTCATCCATTAAGCTCTAGGAGGATAATAAAAGAAAGTCTCTAGAAAAAAATGAAGGCCGAAATCGCTGTTGATAATCATAAGTTATCTCGCGTTTAAAATGAATTTTACCATTTCATCACTATTTTCATTCGCGTTTTATAACATGTAAAAGCCACACCACTGACTGGAAAAAAAAAGTCTTAAACGCTTCAGGGATATGTTAAACCGAAGATTATATACATTAATAAGATGGAATTACTAAAAAGAACTGAGACTGATTAGAATAAGAAAACTTTCTTCGTTAAAAGGCTCTGAGAGAATTCAGATCTAGAAATACTTAATAAAATATCCTCGGGAATATGCCGATTGACTCTTGAATGGAAAGTGTGGAAATTTTTTTTTAAAATTAAGTTTAAAACGAAAACTTATGTTTGTTCAAATTATTCGAACGCTGAAAAATACTTTGATAAGTTCCATTCCAAATACTAAGGTATAACGAGCCAAGTTGATGTTTCAAATTTATTTTTTTTTCTATCACATAAATGTACTTGTATATCATAACATGTATCTTATAATTTCAATTGGAAAATTAATTTTCAAGAACGTCATTAATTTCCTCTAGAATATAGTAGAAGAAAGCATTAGAATTATAATCATTTAATGAATCCTGTTCGTAGAAACATCCTATATTAGTAAATTGATTACGTATATGATAAAATACAATAGAACAAACAATTAAAATGAATTGCTAACAAAAAATGGATTTTCCTTTTCAGTGGTTCTTCTTTTTCAGCGGGAGTGAAGTGCAGGGTAGGTATGCCGTCGCGAGGGTAGGGTTTGGAAAAAATCCGCTGAGGTCGGTTTAGCGTCGTGCGCGGTACGCGGTACCTTAGTTGTTTTTGGTTTTTCCTTAACGTAGCATTCGTCGGGTTGAGTTAACGTAGTATACTTTTCGGTACCGCGTCGGGAATTCGGGAACGCGAAATAAAAGTTAGATTGTGTTCTTTTTGACTGGTTATGAGAAGAAATACGGAGTAACGTAGAATAGGTTTCCTCTCCGTATAGTTTTGCTTGTAACGCGTTTGAAAACGGGCGTGTATAGGTGGCTGAATTATGTAAATGAGCGTAACCCATTCGGAGACCCGCGACCGAAATCCTCTCCGAACTAGCTGGCCGACAAGCAGCCACCGCGTGAATGGGTTACGGTGCACGGATTGGTTGACCGGTTGGTACCATCCGTTGGCACTACTCAGACTTAACGTCTAGAACCGATGAGAGGTCGGTTCCGCGTTCGGATCGAAAATAACTAAATCATTACAGATCAACCTGAAGTATAGGAAAGTTTGTGTTCTTAACTTGTTGCTTTGTCAAAAATAAAGCGTACTTTATTAAGACAATTTTCCGGTTTGTGGTCGGGTGGTCCACACTTGAGGCAGTGCATTGTGGTGAATTAGGTAGATATAAGTTGGTGAAGGACTGCAGCGATGGTCTGCTGTCTCGGCGAAGGAGGATATTAGGATATGCCGAGACTTGGCCGTGTCTAGGGACGCCTGAATACGCTGGCATGCTAGCGTTGCGGTGTCGTGGGGCGGTTTCTTTTCCCCAGCAGAAGACCCACTACCAAAAATATTTTTCGCATCCACGAATTTTCGAGAAGGTTCTATCATTATCGACCGGAATCGAAAACAAGTTGGGTATACAGACCTACGCTCATGTCAGAACTTCTTCTCAGAAATATAGTCATCAGCAATGAATAAAGTCAAGAAATATGTCAAAGAGATGAGCATGTTCAAAAGTAAATCCATTGTTTTTCTACATTCAACGGTTGCCATTTTGTTATAAACAAACGAAAATCATTCAAATCATGAATTCCCAAAAATATTAATGTCATTGACCTTATTTGAAAATATTAAGAAGTTCAAATCAAAACTGCAGTGACTGATTTGATGGGAAGTCCATAAAATACCAAATTTATGTGTTTTTGTTGTTGTAATTGGAGAAATTTCAAATGGCTATAACTTCCGTGTATATCATTCGATTTTCATCAAACCTACAAAGTTTAAGGACCTTTTTTAGGACTACTTAAATATAAATAATAAATAAATTTCGTTCAGTTTAAGGGTACCTACACGATTTAATTGGGGGAATGTGAAATTCGAATGTCATACTATTATTATGAAAGTTGAGCGAATTTTGACTTCTGAGGTACTTGCTGTTGATGTGCTCATAAATACCTACCTCCATAATTTTTTTTCAGATTTTTCGGTTCACAAGTGTCCAATCGCGAGGGGGGATAGGGAGTTTACAAATTTTTCGTGTATTTCCCCTCCCTGTGCGCCCCTCGAAGCAAGAAGTGTCAAGATAAGACCTATTTTGAAAAGTTATCATCAAGACCTTTCATTTGATACCCATATCGACTACCTTTGATGAAATTTTTTTTTCGGGGGCCATTCCCCTATATGAGGAGACCCCCCTTAAATACCTTTCAAAATTTTTTGTAGTTAAAGCTTAAAGAGAACCGCATTTTACACCTGCATACAAATTTTGATGTTTCTAGCTTATTAAGTTTGCGAAAAAAAGTGGTGTGACCTACGGATGGATGGATGGATGAATGGACGGACTGGCAGACAGGACGCAATTTCAGTAGGGTCTTGTAAAATTATTTTACAAAATCCTAAAAAAAGGAGGCAACCTGTTCAGGGCTATCCAATTGGCAATTGGACAAATAGGGCCTTGAGAAAACGGAAGGACTTACAGAGACTTCGTCGTTACCAACGATACTTATTACCCACAAATAAGAGTTGGGCATCTAGATGGAAGCAACGCCCTCTTACACCCTTCCAACCGATCAAGTTCCTAACGTAGACGTGGCCATGTATTTCCCATTTGAGTGATAAACTCATACAAAAGTACTTCGTATGACTCTTTTCCTCAAATGAGGAATGCAAACGAAACCAATTTATGTTATAGCGTTATGCAATGGAATCACATAACTCTATATGATAAAAGGGCATGCGAGCGGAAGCCTACTCTACCCAGCAAAAGCCCCTGTTAAGCAAAAAAAGGGGAAGGGCGCGCTCGATGGCTAGGCCATGTAAGTGAAGGAGCCTGCCATCGATGTGGGTCCTATACCCGGTCAGGTCGCAAGAAAGGGAAAGACAGAATCTTCAAGTTTTAACAATCCAATGTTATTTTTAAACTTTCTTCAATTAACATGTAGTGCGGTTACGGCTTTTTTCTCTTATAAAAACTTTTACGGGGATAATAAAACAAATGAAACAGTTTCTTAAGATTCAATTTCATACTCTAATGTTCCAAAGGTTTTTCCTTTGCCAGAAAGATCATGCCTCATATACTCGTATTTAGCATGGCGTGCTTCAAAGCTGGCATTTTATATTGTCAATTCGATTAACACCCAAAAAAATTCATATATTTTCGGGCTTTTCAATTTACATGTACAAAAAAAGTAGCTTAATTAGTAGGTTTTTGTTTTAATATTTTTGCTTATCTTATTAGTAACCTCTGATGAAAACTGCATAACAATCAGAGCAAGCAAGCAACTTATCACTGCCTTCGAATAAAAGCGATCGCTAGGAACTCCTATCGATTGTGAATTATCTATATATCACGCCATAATTATTGCTAGTCTAATGACAGACCTTTTTAACAAAGGTTTTTTTTTCTTCAAATGACACCTTTTTTAAGCTTCTTTCTATTCTGATAGATTTTTCAAATTGTTTAGTTACACCATTTTCCAGGATATGGATTATTTTAGATCTTTTTATGAATGTTCGTCTTGTTATTTGTGGTGAAAGAGTCCTTTAGATGCTCTTGAAAGGCATTGAAGTTGAGAGTAAAATTACCATTTTAATGTATGCAGTTACTTATGTTTCCTCGAAACTAGATTAACAAACAATGTAAACTTGTCTTTTAGTTAATTTTCACAGCAAACGTACATATCTTTGTGCACATGCAACCTTCAAGTGTAGATTTTTATGAAGTGCTTGGTGACTAATCTCATCTTGCCCGTTGAAGACACAATAATTTTGTTGACAAGTATAAAATGTTATACTACATTGTCACAATTATGAAAGTCATACTGATGGATAAAATCAGTCAAGTGCAATACACTGCTCGATTTGATTGGTGACATTCGATATATTTCATTCGATAAATCTAATGTTATCATACGCGCAGTTGTCAAAACATATAAATAAGACTTCAGCTTTTCAAAAATCAAGACTTAAGTGTCTGCCCACGCAACACGTAGCACAACATTAATCAAAAGTATGGAAGAAATCCGATTTTGGTACCGAAGGACAGGTTCAGATAGGGATGCAGCAACCGCAGTTCAGTTGAACACAAAACGATCAGATCGGATGTTAAATATGCTATGTCAATGAAGAAGCTATGTTCACAAAACAGACATATTTTCATGATTTCCATAAATGAGAAGTCCAAAGCAAAGAATAATCACGCATCTATAAATCGGAATAATCACGCATCTATAAATCGGAATAATCACGCATCTATAAATCGGTATGTATCGCTCACATTATCAACATTCACCGGGATCGATGAATCAATACAGCAGTTTTAAATAAGTCCCAATCCATTGGTAATTTGCAGCCTCAAATTACCACAGCTATAGACATCCTCTTGGTCCTTACATCCCAGACATATAATGGAGCGACTGGGGTAAAGTGTTTGAATATTGCAGATGAGGAGCATTGGACATGCGTCCATGATGCCAAGGACTATGATCGTAGACAATAGCTGCCATACGTAAAATGCAAATGCTTTCAAACACAACCAACTCCAAAATGATCTTGATGCTTTATTTTACTCCTTACTCGCTTCTTCTATCTTCGGATTGAAGCATTGGTAGCTGGTGATATCCATTCAATCTTTTATATTTTTTCAATATTCAGCGAAGGAACGTGTCCAATGACTTAATTTGTAGTCAGTCATTGCTGGCATTCATTCTTGGTTTTGCAAAGACGTTATATGATTTCCATTCCTTATCAAACCACATATAAAGTGTTTCTAAGGACGTGGAAAGTTATACCCATTAATACTTCCTTACAGGCGGGCTTGAATCATAAGTCACACCAAAACAAAATCTCTTTTGGTTCATTTCAAGGTTTAAAAAACACAAAACTTTTAAAAGAATCAGCTAGCGAACAAAATTAACTTTATAATAACTGTACTTTTGCTGCAAACATTGAAACCCTCCGTAATGTATGTAGAATAACATCTTTCAATCGCACTCACTTACCACCCACTCAATCGAAACGAAAAAGGCAACACGAAGCTTGACTACTTAAATCACCACGAACATCTATTGCCACTTCAAAGAACTTGAATCTGTTGGCCGTTTTTTTTTTGTTTTATTGCCAATTCGGAACAATTTTGCAATCACTGCCAATTTTTTAAGTGGACACATTAATTCAGAATTTTTCCGTTAAATGAGAAAACGTTAAAATTAGTATTTCTTTTAACCAATCACGGACTCAATCACAACGAATGACGAGCTCCCCGCACTTCTGTTTTCTTTTCTCCTCGCACCCGCGCTGTCTTTCGATCTCAAGCAAACTCCCCGGCATGCTTGCGGTTTTCGCGATATTCCGTGGACTTTCTCGATCCGTCCAAATCTCCTTTCTTCTTTCTGTTTCGCAACGGTACCTCTCATACAGCTGCTTGCTTAGCCGAGTTAGATTGCATTCGGCAATGCAATACACAGATTGGATGCGCTAAATCAGTGCTCCCATGTTCGAAATTTTTATTTGCAGATTTATATATTTTGTTAAAATTAGCAGAAGCAAAGAAAAATGAAGAAGAATTTAAATAATAATAATAAGCTAAATATCAAGAAGAGCATAATTTAAGGTAAACGTTTAAATTTAATATAAAGGAAAACTGATATGAAATTCTATTTAATAAAAATAATAAGAAAAAAATCTTATAAATTACAACTAAGGAAATCTTTTTTTAAATCTGCAATTAAAATTTCGGATAAGGCTTAGGAAGCTTTTCGAGCAGTTTGCTTGTGAGACTGCTCGATTATTACAGCATGACATTAATTTTGCCCGGAACAAAAATTTTAGTTGATTTCTTGTTTACTATATCAACAGTTGTCACTTTCTGTCTTCTATTGATACGATTTTCATGAGTAAATTTTATCTTCACTAGAATGAATTCTGTAAAATCTTGTCTGAGCGCTTCTTCTTGCCTATAAAGTCATTGATCTGGTCATCCTGCTGGGATTTGTCAGAGAACTTCCCATCTTAACTTTTGTAGATTCTACATCGTCTGCATATCAAAATCTTTATGTTTTGGGTTGTAGCTAGTATTCGATAAAAATACGTTTGTTTGATTTCGATGCAAATTTACTTTTTTCGGGAGTTTTTTTAACTGCACCGAATCCATGCAAAAAGCTGATATCAAGTTCACCGTCTCGATTGCATGATGGGTATCGGTTCCTAATATGATTTGCTGTCAGAATAGTACCTGCCTAAAAAAATTGCAGCTAATCCACTTTGAAGCATCATGCAGTGGTTTCTCCGTTCAGCGGTTCTACTTTACTTCGACAGTTTATTCATACCTACACGTTTCAGAGACTTGAAAATTCACTATTGATGTATACCTTTTCGTTATTTATTCATAACGTTTTAATTTTTTACTTGTGTGTTTTTTGACCATACTCTTATATTCTTTGAAATTTTCCATCACTTCACGTTTTTGTTTCAAAAAGTATACTTTGCACCATATTATCTTCTCATCAATAAAGGTAACAAAATATTTCGACTGACCATGTAATTGAATGCGTAGTAGTCCATAAATTTCTGAATGTATGAGTTGCAGTAACTCAGTAGACTATGGTTCTGACTTTAGAAATGGTTTTTGAAATTGCTTCCCCTGAATACATATTAACATTATGGCAAAGTACTATTAGTACCAGCTTTTATGGCCACTTCAGATTTATTTCGAATCATTCTTTTCAGGTTAGCTTCGTTCAGGTTGCCTTGTACTTCATGCCACTCCACTTCTCGGCCTCAAGTACTGTGCAATTTTCTCGTTCTCTTTTGATTCATTTATGTACTAGAGGTTTCATTTTTACGAGGCTGTTGCAAATAGATCGTCAGATTTAGGGCCTATTATTACTACACCATTATGACAAAAAATAACTCGGCTCGCCATCAGACGTTGGTTTCCAAAAGTACGAGGGTGGTTCCAATATGATGGAGACAAACTGGCGTAGCTGGCACGCATGTATGTTTTGAAGGTCGTGGCTTGAGTATGTGATAGCTGGGTCCCTTACAAACAGCGTTGTATAAGTTTCGTCGGAAGTATATGTTTCACGCACGTGCTACGACCATGAGTGAACATCAAGTGCCAACCGCCGTTGCGCAACGTATTGTCATTTGTTTTTTAGTGTGAGAAGGCGTTGAAAACACGGAAATTTTTCTGCGTTTGCGAAATCAGTTCGGTTGTAAGTGCCTGAGTAAGGCTGCTGTGTTTGAATAGGCCAAAGCATTCAAAGATGGTCGAGAAACCGTTGAGAAAAAGCCTCATGATCGCTGACCGTTAACCAGCATCACACCAGACAACATTTGCCGCGTAGAACAATTCATTTTAGATGACCGTGTTCAAGACATTTTGGCTGTACACGGCATCAGTATTGGTAGTGTAGAGTCTATCATCCACAAACACCTTCAATATCACAAAATAACGCTCGAAACGGAGGAGCATTCCAGCACGAAGGGCAATTCTTCTCCAGGATAACGCGCGCCCTCATACTGCGCGTCTCACGCTCGATACAATATCGGAATTGGGGTGGGAGGTACTGGAACACCCCCTACAGTCCGGATTTACCACCTTGCGGCTACTATATGTTTGGACCACTGAAAGAAGCCCTCGGAGGTCAAAGATTCACTTCCG